>JAQPPZ010003142.1:0-1200000 GCA_028583015.1 Wollemia nobilis
GGAGATCAGAGAGCAGGCAGTTGATTATTTCAACTCCATGTTGGGTGAAGAACCCATTTGTCATGCAAAAGCAAAGGATTCACTTCTCCAATTCATTCCCCACCTTATCGAAGATACCACTAATGATTCCCTCATAGCGCATTTCACTAATGAAGAGATCAAAAATTCCTTTTTCAGCATGGAACCTAACAAGGCTCCTAGCTCGGATGGTTTTCCATCTTGATTTTACCAATTTTTTTGGGATATTGTTGGTGCAGAAGTCATGGTTGTCATCATGGAGTTCCAAACCTCAAAACATATTCCTAGGGGCTTTAATTCTACTTTCATAGCTTTGATTCCCAAAGGTAATAAACCAAAGGCTATGGCATATTTTAGGCCGGTAAGCCTATGTAACGTGTCCTACAAAATCCTTACCAAAGTTATAGCCAATCGATTGAAGGAAGTGTTACCTGTTATCATTGATCCGAGTCAGGGAAGCTCGGTTCAAGGAAGATCAATCTTAGATGGAGTAATTACGGTCCATGAGGATCTACATATGGCAGCTCAGACTAAGAAGGCGACTATAGATCTAAAACTAGACATGAACAAAGCATATGCCAGGATTAATTGGGAGTTCCTGGATGCAATATTATTAAAATTTAGCTTTCATCCTCAATGGTTCAGACTCATTAGAGGGTGTATTTCGAAGCCATGGTTTTTAGTCTTGGTGAATGGGTCTATAATAGGATACTTTCAAAGCAGAACATGATTAAGGCAAGGAGACCCTATAAGCCCTATGCTCTTCATCATTTTGGTAGAGGCTTTGTGTAGGACCATCAAAGCTACTACTACTGGAGGACTCATATCTATTATTAAGGTGAATTATTCAATAATCCCTATTACCCATCAACAATTTGTGGATGACACGTTGATGCTAACTTTGGTTTTAGTGGTTGAGGCAAGAAGGATTAAACACATTCTTAAGATGTATGAGGAAGCAGCTGGAAAAAAAGTGAATTTTAATAAGAGCAAACTCTACTTCCTTAACACTCATATTCCTAGGTAAACCAATATTGCTAGGATTTTGGAATGTCAGATAGCGACTCTTCCCACTTCCTACTTAGGCCTGCCCCTTTTTTTTGGGAACCCAAAAGGAGCCATGTGGAATATTGTGTTGGAGAGGATCCAAAAAAAGTTGGATGGCTGGAAAGGACATCTATTATCTCAGGCAGGCAAAGTTGTCTTGACCATGGCCTCAATCCAAAGCATCCCGATATACTTCTTATCTATGTTCAGAGCTCCAAGAAAGGTATATCAAAATATTGAGCAATTTCAAAAAACTTCCTTTTGTCAGGTATGAAAGATAAAAAAAGGATCCATTTAGTAGGCTGGAACAAGGTGTGCAAACCCAAAGCATATGGGGGGTTAGGTCTGAGGATAATGGACCACCTCAATACTTCACTATTAGCTAAACAAGCATGGTGGCTGCTGGCAATTGTGGAAAACGAATGGACAACCATAGTTAGGAGGAAATACCTCCAAGGATCAAACTTCCTCAATGAAAACCTATTAAACAGGGGATCGACCTTTTAGAAAGCAATCCTAACCAATAGAGATTTAGTCAAGAAAGGACTTAGATGGATTTTAGGTAAGGGGTAAAAGATAAAATTTTAGGAAGATAGGTGGGATAGATCTGAGGCCTTATCCCAGAACCCCCACTTGGATAGGATCCAAGAACACAGGGAACAACATATAGGGCAAAGGGTGGTAGATTATATCAAGCAAGACAGGAATATCCCCATATGAAAACATATTAGGGTACAGGGATTTGAAGTTGAGTCTGAAGAGCTTCATAATATTTTAAGCCAGGATATTATCCCTATGGGGGAAGTATAAGATCATATAGCATGGGAAGAGATGGAGATTGGATATTTCACGATCAAATCCACCTAAAATTTTCTCCTTAACCCCGAGGATCACCAGATTCAGCCACAGTTGGTTTGGATCAAGATCCCCAAAATATCCTATTTCACCTGGATTGTGATTCAAGGAAATATTCTTACCATGGATAATATATTGACAAAAGGAATGATTATTGCTAACCGGTGTTACATGTGCAGGGCAGGGTAGAAATCGATCCAACACCTCTTTCTAGAGTATCTGGTGGAAAATTCTATCCTTGATAAGCTTTTCCAAGCCTTTAGGATCTCTTGGGTTAAGTTGACCTCAATTACTGAAGTTTTCCAACAATATCCCCATCAACTCAAGTTCTTGTGGAAGATTTTTTGGCACCATTTCCTATGGTAAATTTGGTTAGAAAGGAACCATAGAGCTTTTAAGGATTCCAAGCACAGTCCTAAGACCATCCTTAATAGAATTCTTACCTTTGTGAAAGAAAACATTATTATCCTATTTGTAGAGAATCAAGCAGATCCTCCTTTGGAAAAAAAATTGCTCTTTCCTTAGGTATCCCTCCTAATGAGATGTCTTCTGTTCAAAATCCCAATCTTAAAAATAGTATCATTTGGGAGCCACCCCCTAGGGACTGGTTTAAGATGAATTTTGATGGTGCAGCTAAGGAGAATCCTGGAAGGGCAAGATCTGGAGGAGTAGTCATATATCATCAAGGAAATCTGGTGATGGATTTACCTAAACCATTAGGAACCAGAACCAATAACTAGGCAAAAGCAAGAGCACTTTGGAGGGGGTTACAAGTAGTCCAAGAGATCCAAGACAATTTTATGGTCAAAGTCAATTCAATGATCATTATTAACCTCCTAACCAATGGAAAAAACATCCATGGAGGTTTGCGACTGTCATCTGTGAGAAAATGATCATTTTCGAGGCCAGACAAGATAAGAGGGCTCATTACATATTTTTTGAGGTCAATAGATCTACTGACAAACTAGCAAATATTGGAGTTGATGCTAGTATTTTGACAACGTGGACGTGTGACATGCCACGTGAAGTTGAAGATATCATTTACAATGATAGACAATAAATTACTTAAGGTGGGCAGTGGAAGGGTGTACAACTCCCATGTGGTCCACGACTGCTACGGGGGTTCTTTACCAACTCAACCAAAACTGATAGTTTTAAATCCTTGGACAATTTTGATAGATATCTTGGAAGGGGTAAGTGACGAAAAATGTAAGAAAAAGAATCCAAAATATTACAAGGTAAGCATAGTACCAAGCCAAAACACTCATGGTAATAGGTGGCCCCGTGGTGGAAGGATGAAGATCATTGGCTAGAGTCCAGGTGATAGTGTGGAGGTCTATGGTGCACAGACCCCCATTACGTGGAATTCAAACTTAGCCAAGCATGCAAAGAAAATGGATCTAAATCACATTGATATGTGGATCATGAGAATGCTGACAAGACTGACCAGAAAGGCCACTTAGTGTGAGTTCCAAATAGAGGATGACGAGTGGAATTTACCCATGCAGGGCACACATGTTAATGAGGGAATTGTTAAGTTTGTGGTAACTGTAATGAAAACAAATCCAAATCATGATGAAAAGGAGGTGATTGGCAGGTTGACAAGGCTAACAGATAAGGCAAGGTGACAAGATACATAGGTTGAGAAATAGGGGTGGCCCTTTCCTATGCACGACACTCCTAATTAAAGCTTTGTCATGTGTGCAACAAATGCAATTTCGAATCATATTAACATGACGGGAGGTAAGGACAGCTGGAAAAATATCCATTTGGAGGACAATGGGTGGTCATTTGCCATAGCTAGCACTCCTAACAAGGAAGGGTCCTACACACATCAAAAAAACTTTAAGTCCCACCACCTTCCTAGTTTTGGTAAAGGAGGAGAATCATGGAGTACAAGCTAGAGTGAGATTGAGAGAGTTGCGATGAGGAGGCTTGTAAACAACAATATTATGTACGTCAAACCTAGCATGGTCATTATGGAACCTATTGCCCATGCCATCCTTACTGAGCGAAGGTTCACCTAATTATTTGACCTTTTCTTAGGGGGCATAGAAGGATATCACCTAGGCAGTGATCGATACGTGGGAATATGGGAAGATGAAGATTCGAGGAAGAGAGATCGTCATTGATGTCAACATGCTCGTGGTTGTGACAGGGCAAATGATGAGAGGACGGTCCATCCATAATCAAAAGCATCACTGGGAGGTTGAGTTGAAGGAATTCATAGATAACCCCAAAATCTTTAAGGAAGCTAAGAATGGACTGACGAGAATGGCTTTGCCTACCCCATGGAACGGGGTTATGAACAACGTAATGGAATTTGTCACGAAGGAGGATCCTAGAAAAAATATACTTAGTTTCCACTATGATTTTGTGAATTTATTTTGGGATGTCCACCTGATAAGTATTCTGTAATTTTTGATGAATTCGATGAATTAGACTATTAATGCTTGTTGCAGTAAGAAGGTGTCTGCTATGTCGATGCACCAAGGACTGTTCAAGGTAATATACAAGTGGATGCTGGCTATGGCTCCTAACCCTGAACCTCCTATCATTGAGGAGGTACCACCTAGTCACCATGCAAAAATCTCAGGAGCTAGAGCTAGCCCATGCACCAACAAGCCTGCTTCTGTGTCTCTAGAAAAAAAGAGAGTGGGGGAGCCAATAAGTAGAGGAGGTACAGTGAAGAAAAAGTTGAGAATCAAGGAACCTACAATGAGATCGTCCTTGAGGCTAAAAACAAACAAATTCAAGGGAGCTCCAAAGCAAGTGTGAGCGACGTGGAGGACGAGGGACCTACCATCATGGTCCTCAAATGTTTTGTTTTGAAATCCTACCCAAGCATCATTCACCAGATGTAGGAGGCCCACGATACTTTGACTCAGGTTTTCTTCAATGAGGGATACATGGCAAAAGTGGAGGTCAAGGACGATGGCAAGGAAGAAGATGATGAGAAGGAAGAGGAGCTCGAGGAAGATGTCGAAGATGAGGCCTGAGGATCCCCAGGCCTTGGCGGTTTCATTTTTATTTTACGTATTGTACAGAGGAAGCAATCCTCTTATGGCAAAAGTTTTTTCTTTGTCTATTAAGTTTTTGAAAGCGGTTTGCTTATCTGTGTCAGCACTGTTAATAGTTATGGTTAGTTTTTGTTTCTACCCAGCTGGCAAGGCGTTCTAGGAAGGCCAAAAATAGTAAAGGAAAGGATGTCCTTAGGATGACTAGGATCCGCAGCATCAGCATAAGGCTGAGTTTTGTAATAGGTTTTGGGTTAAATTGTAAAACCCAATAATTAATGAGATTCTTACTTACAAAAAAACAATAACCGCCAAAACAACATCAAATATGCATAAAGAAAGGGGCCAAGAAATCACTTCCAAGTGGAAGTCCTAAAGTTTTCCTCCATAAGTTCATAAGTCCATCCAATGGTTGAAGAAGTCAGAGTCCCCTAGCCATCGGCAGTAGTACCACTAATAGTACAAGTTTGTGCATTTGGTACAATTTCACCCCAACCATGGGCATCATCTTACTCAGGAGGTTGAACATCCCAACTAGATGTCGGATGAGACAGACCTCTAGTTCTAGATTCTACACATTTGTGTTGTTGGGGGGACTAGGACTAGTGTCTTGTGGCAGAGGGTTGTGGTCGGTGATGGATCCCCCGATGAGTTGAAAATCAGGACCTGAAAGGGGAAGTAAGAGGTAAATGACTCATAGTGCAAGGTGTATTACCCCAATGATCCATGAGGGTACTACAACTCCACATATAATTTTTAACCTATACTTGAATCTGTAACCAATAATAAAATAATATAGTATATTCATCAGCAATAGAGAAGACACACCCAACATCTTGCTAAAAAATAGCTCTATTTCGAGACTTACAAAGATAAAACAAGGTAGCAATTCTAAAAATATTCTAAACAACACCCAAGTTGAAGGAAAAATTAATAGGGTCACCCAAATAGCATGCACCCAGGTAAAATCCTCTTGCATAAAAGATATAAAAATTTCAAGCCACTCCCAGGCCGACTAAGCCTGATCACAAAACCAAAAAATATGCATTAAATCTTCCGCCTATCCACAAACTGGACAAATGGGATTATGAAAACCTAGATGCTTGATCCTATTACCAAAAAGTAACCCCTAGTGCAAGAGGCTCCAAGAAAAAAAAATTGTTTAGGTTCAATATAAGTAAATCTGAAACCTCTTATTCCATTGGGATGGAAGATAGACTAAGTCCCATCTCATAGTGAGGTTATCAACCATTGAAACTTGCGAGGTGAGCCATTTGTAAACTAGATGAGCTTTATATTGCAAAACAAGAAGCTCCCCTGGCCAACACCAATATGACCATCAGGGTTTTTAAAAATTCTTATGTAGTTTGCATCAAATAGAAAATGGAATACTATCAATAACCACCTCATAAGTATCTCTATCACCAGGATTTAAATTATGAATTTAATGAATAATTTCCTAGGGTATCAATATATTGGTATGTCGAGATAATAAATAAAAAATGGAAGCAATACATTGCTTATAGAACCTCTCCGCTCTGACCCACTACACCAGATCCAAGGGAGATCTCTACCAAGTGATAACAAAAGACCACAAAATATTCATGGAATGCAAAGAGGCATCTACTTTACAGAAATCCCCTTTCCAACTGATCCAGGGTTTGAAGTCCTCCCAAGCTTTCCAAATACTCTGAATGACAAAAGAACCTTTAACTTTAACAGGGATAGGGGCAATAAGAATGGATTGCAATCCCACCCCTTTCCAAATTTTCTTCTCCTAAAGCAAACCATAAGAAATGCAATGCCTGATCAAAAATTTATAATATTCATCCTCAATTAAATATCGAGTTCTCCATTTAGCACAAAGGGAAAAACCTTTTCAATGACAATCAAAGAAACCCATGCCTTCATAGTACTTGGGAAAACAATATTGGCTACCCAATGAAAACCTTGTTTTATAGACTCTTTAGCCCACAAGAAATCTCTCATAATCTTGTCTAGATTTTTATAACAATATTTGGATGGAACCCAACAAGACGAATAATAGACATGGATAGTGGCTAAAATCTTAGAACAAATCTAAAATTTTCTGACCATAGAAATTTATTACTAGTCTATTAAGAAATATTCTTGTCCACTTTCTCAATAACATACTACCACAATTGGGCAGAGAAACCATGAAACACAAAAGGAATTCCAAAAAATTTAAACACCTCACCCGACTGAATCCAAGTCCATTTGAAATGATGCAGCCAGCATGGCAGCTGGGATTGAGATTACCAAAAATTGGAGGTTTTTTCCAATGAATAGAAGAACCAGAGGCTAAATAGAACACCTCTAAGAAACTAATATCCAAGGAAAGGGATTTCTCATCTTCTCGAAGCGTTAAAAAGAATCATCAGCAAAATGACCATTGACCAACTCACGATCAGAATTGGGGAGAGCAATACCCCTAATTAATCCTTGATCCACCTTATGGACCAACAAATAGTCAAAAGCCTTTGCAACAAGAATGAAAATAGATGGAGTAAGAGGGCACCCCTATCTTACAAAATGACCAAGAGAAATTGGCTGAGATTGACTATTATTCAAAGTAAGAATAGCTAAAGCATATTGAAATAACATAATAATTGTTCTCACAAACATTGACCCAAAGACCAAATCTTGAAGCATGGCAGTGATGAAGTACCACTACATCTTATCATAGGCCTTCTCAAAGTCAATATTAATGAATAAAGCATCTTGTTCAGAATTTATTACCCACTCCATACCTTCACAAACAACAAGAACATTATCAAGAATTTATCTTCCCTTAACAAAGCCAATTTATTCATGTCTAAAAATAAAATGTAGGAGATATTTAAGCTTAAGTGCAAGGGCTTTGGAAATAATATTATAGCTCACATTAAGCAGGGTGATTGGCATCGAATTGGTGATGAGCTCAGGGTCTCTATACTTAGGAATAAATTTAACATTGCATTTATTAATAATGAAACCTCGTGAACCATATTTCAAGGCTTCAAGATACACTTTGTGGAGATCAAAACCAAGCATATCCCATAATTCTTTGTAGAATTCACATGGGAAGCCATCAATACCAGGTGCCTTATCATTGGCCATGAGTGACAAGGCATTTTTTATATATTCCAAAGAAAGAGGAATGTCACAGAATATCATTTTCTTAGGAGAAAGCTTGTTGGGGATAGCAATGGTACAATCATCAAGAGCTTGCCTTCTATCATAATCAAGGGTTTGAGAAGAAAAATTACCTTGATAATGTGAAACAAAAGATTTGAAAATATTTGTAAGGTCTATAAATCTATGCCCATAAACTTGAATGGCTTGAAACTAGGAATTCTGGGTAGAAGGTCTAAGGCGTTGAAAATATACTTGGTAACTCTATCCCTCACTTTGAGCCAATGTATTCAAGCACATAATTGACCACACTTGGCTTCATACAAATCAGCTTTTTTAGCTCATGTCAAATGGAAGAAACTTGGTACTGAGCAAGAGACCTAAAAGGAGAGGCTTCAAGTCTGAGACAGACTTTGGATAGCTCACTCTATAAGGTAGAATTAGCTTATTTTTATCTCTTTGCAACTTCAACACCCAGAGTCCACATCACCTTAGTGGTTCATTGAATGGCAATATTCCGCCACTAAATCCTTTCAAAAATACCATTAGGTCTAGGAATAAAATTTCAAATGCAGTACATATGAGCTTTCATTCTAAAGCTATGTAAAAAAAGAAACATTCATGTAAAATTGTGAAGAATGCACTCTAGGTTGAAATCTTAAATTTGTCACAGAGAATAAAATATATGAATTATCAAATAATGTAGTACTAGGGAAAGTTATCACATATGACAAAGAAGGCAAAATACAGGAGAACTAAAAGTTGTCATGCTCAAAAATAATGGTTTTGTCCAATATTTTCAAAACCTTGGTAGAAGCAGCCTAGAAATTGGACTAGGTGTACCAAAGAGCTTGAGGAAAGTTAGAAGGTGAGAAGCAAGAATTAGGTTCATAAAGGTGAAGCTTGTTTTTCATAAAAAAATAAGCTTCCCTTTCACCTAAGTACCAATGCATCGGGGCATTATTGACCTTATCAGAATCTTTCTCCACCATATTAAAATCTCCACAAAGCATCCAAGTGGAAAATAGCAAATTCATGGCAAGCCATCTCCGTATCTCACATCGATCAGAAGCGATGTTTGAGGCATACACATTAACCACCCCAAATAGTTTTTTGTAGATATCAAGAAAAAGCTAAAAAACTTGATTGGATGGGTCAACACCCCAGGTCACAATATTCTTCTGTAATAGAGGTGTAAGGATAATGACGACTTCCTCTATGATTGAGGAATGGTTTGTGGTAAAAGAGACATCTTGTGGCCACAAAAATTCAATCCACACCACAAATTGAAATTAGAAATACTAACTTCTTGCAGACATAAAAAATTGAGGCTTCCATGCACTCAAGAAATATTTGACATCTTATTCGGACAAAATATTTTTAGATCGGGTCCATCAATCCTCAAACATTCTATAAGAAGAAAATCATTGGGATTTTTTAGGATGCATGATCTCCATGACATCCTCTGCATCATCCAAACCTTCAAGTGATCCATAAGAGTTGGAGGTCGCATGGAGAGCATCACTATTTAGTTGTCGATGTTTGTCATTGTTGCGGGTCAAACAAGGTGAATGGTTTCCTATTTTTGTCACATTCCCGTGCATTTAATTATCAACCTAGGGAGCTTTGTAAACTTGCAAATAGTCAGAACTAGGTTACTACAATACCACTGGAGGGTGAATCTGCTAATCCTACGTTTGGGGGGTGTTCTTGAGATGGTTGTCAATCATTCCTGCACTCCTAAATAAATTACGTAAGAAGAAAAGAAATAAATCTACAAAAATAAATCAAATGCACATTCCTGGAAATAAAACCTACTGCAAATACTGGAACTAGTAAATTGATGGACATTTTTATGAAAGCAATAAACTGATAAATAAATAGAAAAGAAATGGGGAAGAAATACTGGCTTGGAGTGGGGCCAGGCTCCAGCCGATTCCTCTCGATCGAACACACGCTTAGAACTTCTGGAACTGAAATATATTTATCAACGTATTACAGTCTATCTTATAATTTGAAATGGATCTTTATTAATTATCTCTATATATCTTTTAGAATGATTTGCATGTGTTTATATAACACACCCGCAGAACTTCTATTACAGAAGCGATTACAACAGTCGATCTTTCCCAGACTAATTTAGAACAGTCTGGTGAATGCAATCAACCTCTAGCATTCTGTTCTGAAGGCAGCATGTTCATTTTGGTTTGTGCTTTGCCTGGCATCAGTAAGATGTTCAGATACGTTGGTGCTATCTCCAAATTAGCTCTGCATGACGTGAAGCTGGAACTGCACCAGCCGCTGCCATCCATGTCATTCAACTCTGGTCAACGGGCAAAGAATCAGTGGCACCTTCTGGTTGTAGGGAGGCACTTGCCTCCTATTAGCACCTTCCCATTGTGGGGAGGTGCTTGCCTTCTATTGGCGCCTTTCGACTGTCGAAAGGCGCTTGTATTTGGTTGGCACCTTTCGACTGCTAGAAAGCGCTTGTCTTTTAGTTGGCGCCTTTCGACTAGAGGGAGGCACTCAGATTCAAGTGGTGCTTTTCGACTACAGGGAGGCGCTCAAATTCAAGTGGTGCCTTTTGACTGTAGGGAGGTTCTCGTATTCAAGTGGTGCCTTCCAACTGTAGGGAGGCGCTCGTATTATGTTAGCACCTTTCTACTGTAGGGAGGCGCTTAGATTCAAGTGGTGCCTTTCGACTACAGGGAGGCGCTCATATTCAAGTGGTGCCTTCTGACTGTAGGGAGGCACTTGTATTCAAGTGGCGCCTTTTGACTGCAAGGAGGTGCTCATATTCAAGTGGCACATTCTGACTATAGGGAGGTGCTCAGATTCAAATGGCGCCTTCTGACTGTAGGGAGGCACTTGTTCCCTTGGTGCCTTTCGATTGTAGGGAGGCGCCTATGTTCTCTACCTTGACCCCCGATGAAATAAAGTGCCAAGTCCATCAAAAGGACCTCGACCGTTCCAAATCTAACTAAATCAATTGTAATTCCACAAAACATACTAAAAGCACACAAATTAGATAACACGCATAATTATACCAAATATCTATATAATCATTCATAAAAGTATGCAATCCTTATTATATAGCCGCATATTGATCCAAGAAATATGTACAAAATATGAGCATTTTTGGTGCTCATCATTCCCCCACGCCTAACATATGCCACGCCCTTGTGGCATCCAAACTGCAAGTAGCCCTCTAATTTTTCATTGTCGCCATCTCTTGGAGGATTCAGCTGCCCCTGCGGCTCGAGTTTGTCTTTTCATGTTGGTATGTGAAGGTGTGGTTCGCCTCTGCCTATGGGAAACTACGGCTATTAATTGTCCCCTTCTTGTTCTGGCTGCTACTGGTGGTGGTCTGGCCAACGTGGTTCCTACCGATTGAAATGTAGCTTCGGCAGCTTGCCAGAGGTCGACGTCTAGAGGTTTGACCTCTGCCAAAAGGATATTTGAGTTATCCCCTCTAGAAGGCACTACTTGGGCCTTGTATAATCTAACCACTTTAGGGGTAAGCCTTGCATTCTACTTTGCAATTGCAACGGCCTCCAATTGTGGTCCATATACTCCCCACCATTCCAAGTACCTCCTCATCATGGAAGGCCACCCTCGGGATGAACCATAGATGTCCCAAAACTGGCTGTCTTCTGTTGGATTGACGCAGATTCCAGAATCTCCTTTTATCCTCAAGGATGCCTTCCTGGCCGCCTTGGTTGCTTTCATTTTGTTGCACAACCGCTTGAAATATTTTTTCCTTTCAGTGAACAGCTGCATGTCCCATTCGTCCTCCTCTGACTCGACGAAGGTCACTTTCGCCTTCTGTCGAGCTTTCCTGGGCCTCTTTGCCTTGGCTTCTATAGAAAATGTGGTGGCTTAGATCGGGGTCTCTTCTTTCTCCTTTGGGGACTTCTCTTTACTCCGAAGGATCAGCTATGCTGCTATCTCCGGGAGTGATCCTTCGTTCTCTTGTATTTCTGGTGCCGACGCCTAAGGTTTTTCTTCCTCTTCAGGCCTAGGGAGGTCCTCCGTATCCTCTGGTCGTATCTACTGTTGGGGACCTTTGTCTTGCTCTGTGTCACTCAGGACAATGACAGGGGGCATCGTAGGACTTCTTTCATTGTCACCCCTAAAAACAGAGGAATCCCCCTACCTCCGGGCTACTCTGTCGGGCGTCTGATCGAATCTCCCCCAAAGAGAATACTCGTTTGACGGATGTGGGAGAGTTCATCGGCAATGCTTCTGCCCAATCAGTTTGCATGGATGCCTCCTATATTGCTATTCTTCTATCCTAAAGTATTTGATTTTCCTCCTACAACTTCCAGACCAGCTACTCGAGCTTAGCGATTCGTCTATCCTTTTCCTCCAATTCCTTTTGATGTTGGTTTTGGTAGTCATCCAAAATCTACTGTGCCATCCAGCAATCAGTTTGCCAGTCGAGCACCTCCTCCAAGGCCACATTGATCTGGTCGTTGCTCCTGAAAGTTCCCTCATTCCATGGGCTCTGGTTCATTAATTCTCGGAGGGTTTGGGTGGCAACGTCTATCTCTGTGTCACTCTATTCTTCCTCTATCGAGAGGAATCATCGTAGACGTTTCCTCTTGGGAACTGGTTTGTCCTCACCACTAGTGAGTGGCGCTCCTCCCTTCTCATACTCAGGCACTAGGGAATGCCCTCTATCCTCTATGTCTCCGGGCACCGGTGACTGCTCTACTCCTCCTGGAAAATAGGGCAACACCAATTGTCCAATGTTTGCTATCTCCTCTGCAGGGGATGCTTCGCCTTGCCCTAATTCGGCAACCGCATTGTGTTGCCCTATTTGGCTGCCATCTCCCCCTTGCATCGCGATTCTATCTTTGAGCTCCTACATGGCAGACCAATGCTAATATCAACCCATGGTGGGCTAAGGCAGACGGTGCCTCTTTTTGGTACCGAGCCGCTTCATATTTCAAAGCACTTGCCAGGTAGAAGGGTATATTCAATTTCCTCCCATGCACTATGTGATTGAGGAAGTGCATATAATTAAGGTGTAGATGGGTATACTTCCCTGTGCATGTGAAGAATCGAGCAATATTCTCGAACATCTTTCGCATATTCATGGGGAGGTTGTTTTTGAGTAACCCCTCCCTGTCTACCTGCACATTTCCTTTTGGAAATAGTATTTTTGCGTATACTTTTAACACTCCACCCTTGTATATACATTCCATCGTTAGAGGCAATCCAGTCACCTGTGAGATGAACTCGGGGGTGATCGGAATTTCCATCCCTCGTACTTGGGCCGCATCGCCCCTCAAAGAGGTGGTGAATTCTCTGGCTGCCTCCATGTCCTGGCCCTGACTGACTAGGGTGCAGTATTTGAGCTGCCCCTCGGCTTCGAATTGGGTCTTCACTGCCCCTCTGATCCCATCTGTGTCACTGGGTTCATTCTTCTTGATTGCGTGGTTCTTAGACCTTCCTCCCATGGCGCCTTCTGCTATATATTTTTTTGTCCTTCCTTCTTTAGGAAGGCACCTTCTTATAGAAAAGATGCCTAACCCTAGCAGTTATGGAATGCGCCCTCTCATTGGCACGCGTTTTTGGCTATGGGGGGTACGATCTCTATGATAGCTGCATTTTTTTGATACTATGTATTTATAAACAATTATATAAAAGATTTTATTTAATATGCATGTACCTAATTTGGCGTTCCAGTTGTCGTGGTAGCCGCTGATTTGCTGACTTGTGACATGAGGGAGGGGTATGGTCATTTTTTTATTTGTGCAATGCTTCGTTCTGCTCGAGGCATCCGATAGATGTAAATGCTGCACGTGGGAGGCATTCTTTGGTACCTTCCTCATGTGAATGGTGTCCATGTAGCGCCTTCCCAATGTTGTCGATGCTTGTCTTCAAACGAATGTGCCTTTCAATGCCTTCTAATTGGTGGGAGGTGCTCTTGCCTGCATTCGTCTTCCCAATGTGGGGGGGTGCCTCCTTCTGGTTCGCACCTTCCTGATGTTGGACGGCGTTCGTCTTGATGAATGCGCCTTCCTGATGTTGGAAGGCATATTCGACTAGATGAATGCGCCTTCCTGATGTTGGAAGGCGTATTCGACTGGTTTTTTTTTTTTCTGGTGCCTTCCTGCCATGGAAGGCACCTATTATATATATATATATATATATATATATATATATATATATATATATATATATTTTGGATGGGCACCTTCTGACTGTAGTAAGGCACCTTCTTGTGGACTTGGTGCCTTATGGATGTAGTAAGGCACCTTCTTCTGGGCTTGGCGCCTTCTGACTGCAGTAAGGCGCCTTCTTCTGGATGGGCACCTTCTAACTGTAGTAAGGTGCCTTCTTCTGGATGGGTGCCTTCTGACTGCAGTAAGGCACCTTCTTTTGCACTTGGCGCCTTCTTCTGGATGCAGTAAGGTGCATTCTTGTGGGCTTGGCACCTTCTGACTACAGTAAGGCACCTTCTTCTAAACTCGATGCCTTCTGATTGCAGTAAGGCGCCTTCTTCTAGACTTGGCGATTTGACCGAAATAAGGGTGATCAAACCTTCCTAGTTTTTTTCACGCTGCCCAGATTCTATCTACGATCCAGTGTCGAAATGCTAAGCTGAATCAGGCCTGGTTTCCCAGATACCTATCCCTCGTGCTGTCAAGTCCTCCACCTGCAAAAAGTAACCAAAAAATAAAGGAAAATAAAGGCAGTTAGATGCGTTTTGTGCCTGTTAGGCCCTGGATTATGATGCCTGCAGCTTACATGCGGGCGTCGTCCCTGCCAAAAACACACATTAAAAAACTATAACTAACTAAACAAATTGGGTGAGCACTTTCATGCCCACCATTTCACCAGTGAGAGTTCGATCCAGATTTAGCAAGGTGGGGTCTCCCCCATGCCTACTCTGGATTCCACCTGTAACGTTTCAAACGTATTATAGGGGCGTAGTTGGTGGCCATTGACTATGAACATGGTGTTGCTGCCGTCAATTGTCTTAACGTGCACAACCCTATTACTAATGAGCTCTGCCACCTCATACGACCCCATCCACCTCTGCATAAGTTTGCCCTTCCTTTCCTGGAACTGGGAATCGTAGAACAGTACCCATTCCCCTACCTAGAACATCTTCAGCTTGATGTGGTTATCATGCCACTTCTTTCTCTACTTCTGTATAATCTCTATCCTCTACAAAGCATCCAGTCGAATTTCGTCCAACTGATCTAGCTAGCAAATCCTTTGTTTTTAAGTTTCGTCCAAGCTCAAATTTAATTCTAAAGCCATCCTCATGTTGAGCAAGGTGCAGCAAAAGCAGTGCAAAAGGATTGTAATTGTTGTCAACACAGACAGAGTGATGCAGTTGAAGCAGTTCAGAGGTCAGTCAGATCAAGTGCAGAAAATCTCAAGAAAAACAGAGGGGACCCAGATCCAAAAATTTGCAGAAAAAGACAAGGAAGAAAACTGTCGCGATATCGCGACATGTTTCCTGTCGCGATTTCGCGACATATCCGAGGAGAGAGAAAATGCATTGAAAACTGTCGCGATTTCGCGACATATCCGAGGAGAGAGAAAATGCATTGAAAACTGTCGCGATTTCGCGACATATCCGAGGAGAGAGAAAATGCATTGAAAACTGTCACGATTTCGCGACATATCCGAGGAGAGAGAAAATGCATTGAAAAATGTCACGATTTCGCGACATATCGGAGGAGAGAGAATGTGCAAGGAAAAATGTCACGATTTCGCGACATGCTGGAAGGAACGAAGCCAAATCGAGAAACTGTCACGATTTCGCGACAAGTTTGAAGCAAAGGCACCAAGGATGAAAAATGTCACGATTTCGCGACACATCGGAGGAGAGAGAAAGTTGATGAAGAAGTTGTAGCGATTTCGCTACATGTCTGAGTTTCGCCAGCATAAGCAAAGAAAAAGCCCAAGTAAGAAAAGCGTAGCGATTTCGCTACATGGTCAAAGTGCAAGGCAGAAAGATGTAGCGATTTCGCTACAAGTTGAAAGTGCAAGATAAAAAGGTGTAGCGATTTCGCTACAGGTTAAAAATGCATAATGCAAAGGTGTAGCGATTTCGCTACAGGTTAAAAATGCATAATGCAGAGGTGTAGCGATTTCGCTATAGGTTGAAAATGCATAATGCAGAGGTGTAGCGATTTCGCTACAGGTTGAAAATGCATAATGCAGAGGTGTAGCGATTTCGCTACAGGTTGAAAGTGCATAATGCGAAGGTGTAGCGATTTCGCTACAGGTTAGAAACACATGTTGGAAAGGTGTAGCGATATCGCTGCACGTCGAAGTTTCACTAGCAAGCAGAAAAGAAAAATGCTAAGGCAACAATGATGTAGCGATTTCGCTACATGTAAGGTTTTTCGCGGCTGCATGGAGTAAAAATAGTACGGATGCCAGATGCGTCGCGATTTCGCGACAGGGTGAACGAAAAGCCGTTGCAAGCCGGAAACGTCGCGATTTCGCGACGGCAATGAAGATGACGTCAGCAAAACCAAAATGTGTCGCGATTTCGCGACAGGGTGAACGAAGAGCCATTGCAAGCCAGAAACGTCGCGATTTCGCGACACCTTAGCGGATGACGTCAGCAAGACAAAAAATGTCGCGATTTCGCGACATGTTTCCAGAGAAGCCTCATGAAGCCAGAAACGTCGCGATTTCGCGACATCTTAGAGGATGACGTCGACAGAAACCAAAAATGTCGCGATTTCGCGACATGTTTCCAGAGAAGCCTCATGAAGCCGAAAGTGTCGCGATTTCGCGACATCTTAGAGGATGACGTCAGCAAAACCAAAAATGTCGCGATATCGCGACAAGTTGCCAGAGAAGCCTCAGGAAGCCGAAAGTGTCGCGATATCGCGACAAAGTTGAGGATGACGTCAGCAAAGCGGAAAACGTCGCGATATCGCGACAGGTAATGTTTTGGCGAGAAAAAGTCAAAGATACATGCATTGCGACAGGTGTCAAAAAGATGCCAGTTACAAAAAATTAACCAGAGTCAGATCTACAGTTCCAAGTGACAGATGGTGAGATTGCAGAGGAGAAATTCATGCTGCAGTTAATTGAAGTTAAAATGTAAGTTACGAAGCATTGCATTTAAGACGCGAACGGCTGTTGCAGGGCCGTAACAAAGCATGACTGGGAAAGGTGGCAGACTCACAGAAAGCTATGTTGTATCGAGAACTGATTGTAGTGACATTTGTCAGCTACGTATATCATAAGGAATGGTTGATCATAGGAGATAAAAATACACAGTTTTTAACAGAGAAGACAGAGCAGTTTCGAAGAAACAATAGAGCATCGAAACGCGTAGAAGGGTTGTCAGTATTTGCAGAGAAGGACTGTCAGAATATGCAGACTGTGCAGAGAAAAAGGCTGTCAGAACGTCAGAATGTCAGAAAGAAAGCGGCTAAAAGGTGGATCAGGTCAGAAGGATTTGACACGTCAATTACAGCCGAGAATGCAATAAAAAAATGGAGGGAAAAGTTAAACCGTTCAAACTCGAGCCGTTCGAAGAACTCAAGTATAAAAGGATCGAATTGGCATAGTGAGAAGGTTACTGCGACTGTTTTTTTTGTGCATTTTTAAAAGGTCTCAGTAAGCAAGGGTGCTGTAAGAAAACAGCCTTGAATAAAAACCTGCAATTCTATTGAATATTCAAGAGAAAGGTTTTAGAGTAAATCAGAAGATATTGAGTCTCTAACAATTCTCTCTATGCTTCTGTGAGATTTTTGTATGTGCTATAGACCAGTAAGGGTCTTGCAAAAGAGAAGGCATTTTTATGTCCATTTATCTTGCAAAATAGAAATCCAAGTTGGTGCTTGGATAAAGGGGTTGGTGCTCCTATCTCATTGCAGCAGATAAATCAGGGGTTGGTGCTCCTTCCAGTGGGTGCTGGTAAACGATTGTAAATATTGAATCCTTGCAAAGACTGGATTTGGATTGAAGTCCAAACAGTCATTCTTTGAGGAGTAGCCACATCGGTGAACCTCGTAAAATTTTGTGTTGTGTGATGCTCTTGTGTGATACTTGCTTTATCTAGTTTCAAGCTTGCATCATTAGTTTTAAAAGTTGCAGATTTAAGTTTTTAAGTAGTTACACCGATTCACCCCCCCCTCTAAGTGTCATTGTGAGAATATCAATTGGTATCGTGAGCCCGGCACCCGCACAAGCTTAATCAGCTAAGGTGTTCTTGGGAGATATACAATGGCCGGTGGTGAAGGTTTTTCTTCCAACAAAGCTCCTCTGTTCGATGGAACAAACTATTCCTTCTACGGAGGCTCGGAATGCAGACCTATCTCTCGTGCATTGGGTTATGACATTTGGGAATCCGTTGAAAATGGATACACCACTCCCACTGTTCCTCCAACGAGATGCGGCTGAAAAGAAAAAGTTTGAGAACAACTCGAAAGCCAAGAATGCGATTATGTGTGGATTGGTCGACAGTGAGTTGATACGCATCATGAACTGCAAATCTGCTAAAGACATATGGGACAAACTGCAAAGCATTCATGAAGGAGACAGCAAAATCAAGGAAGCTAAGCTGCAAACACATCGTGCCCAGTTCGAAGCTTTAAAGATGACCGATGATGAAAACATAGAAGCTTACATGCTGAGAGTAAACGGAATCATCAATGCAATAAGAGGACTGGGGGAAGAAATGGAAGATGCAATTGTTGTGAAGAAGGTACTGAGAACTCTCAACAAAAGGTTTGATGCAAAGGTTTCTGCCATAGAAGAAGCAAAAGATTTAAATTTTTTCAAGTATGGATGAAATGCATGGTTCTCTAACGTACTTATGAAATGAGGATTGGACAAACTAAGCCCTCTCGACGGAGAAGCAGCCTTCCAAGCATAGAAAAATGTAAAATCTAAACAAGAGTCAGAGGAAGAAGAATCTCGAGATGAAAATGAAGCAAACTTTGTTAGGAAATTAGTAAAGGGAAAAGGAAAGTACAGAGGTAAGTTGTCGTTCAAATGTTTTAATCGTGGAGGCATCGGGCACTTTGCAAGCAAAATGCCCAATGAAGGAGAAAAATAAAAATGATGAAGGAACATATCCGGAAAGAAATGTCTGGAAAAAGAAACCATGCAGTTTAGAAAAAGAAACTTCAAGAAGAAGAGTTTCATTTACCAGAATATCGATTCTTCTGAAGACAGTTCCAGTGAGGAATCAGAAGAAGAAACTGGTGAAGCCCTATTCATGGCTTTTGAAGAACAAACAACTGAGGAAACACAGGAGTGCGAAGAAAAATTAGAAGATGAGGTTGAGATAGATCTGGAAGGTGAGTTAATTGCTGCTCTTGAAGAGTTAAGTGCGAAAAGAAAAAGAAATAAAAAGATTACAAGAAAATTTGAGGAGGCCAAAGAATGTAATAATAAGTTTGAAAGTACAAACCGAAGAATACAAGAAAAGGTCTGAAGATGTTGAAGCTCAGCTGACCGTGAAAATAAATGAGAGCAATAAACTGGAAGAGGAAATAGTTGGATTAAGGCTGCAGCTAGAAGAAATGAATCGAAACCGAGCTGTCATCAAAAATTTGAAGACAGTTCTGAGAAACTGAACAAAATGTTGAATAATCAAAGGCCCACTGGTATCAAGTTTGGCTTGGGCTTTGATGAAGGAGAAACCTCAAAGGACTCAAAGGCTATAATAGTAGATCCAGTAAATAATAAAGACAAGATTAGAGTTGATCAAGATAAACCGTATCATGCAAAAGAAAACAACAAATCCAAGCTCGAAAGGAGTGCTGCAAATGATGGATTCACCAAAGTCTCTCATCAAAGAAGAAGAAGACCCATGGCTCCTACCTCCACATGGCAACATCCATTTCCCGGGTACACTCGTTCCTTTTCCGGTTATTGTTTTAAGTGCAATGCATATGGTCATAAAATTTCTAGTTGTAGATATAATATAGAACAAAGAAATTTCACTAGCAGAAATAATTTTTCACCTCTGATAGATTATGTTGTAGAATGTTATAACTGCCATAACTTCGGCCATATTGCAAGGAATTGTCGTAGCTCTTTTGCAGGAAATAAATACCAGGGAAGAAAGTTTCGATCAACTGGATCAACACAGAACAGAAAATTTCTCGAAAAATAGTCACAGCACAATGAAAGGGAGAAGGTGAAGAAAGTAACCAGATCTACTGTCAAAACTCAGTGGAAAGAAAAGGGACAACCGAAGAAAGACAAAGAATCCCTGATCATTCAAACAGCTCTCAAAGCACAGAATAAATCTGCTCCCTGGATTCTAGACAAGTGGATGCTCCAGATCACATGACAGGAGACAAACATAAGTTTGATAAGTTGCAGACATACGAAGGTGGTTCTGTGAAATTCGAAAACAATGATGGAGCAAAGATAGTGGGTAAAGGATCAGTTAAGTTAAGTGATGGTAAAATCAACTCTAAGGAAGTTCTTTTTGTGGTAGGACCGAAACATAACCTACCGAGTGTAAGTCGATTTGTGACGAGAGGTCATGAAGTAATTTTCAAGAAGGAGGGTCGTGAAGTAAGAAAGACAACAAATGGAAAGTTAATAGCCACTGGACTGAGAACTTCTGGAAATTTGTATACTCTCTCGGAGACTTCAGAGGGAGCTTGCTTGGTTGGACAGGAAGAAGAAAACTAGCTGTGGCATAAAAGACTCGGTCACATAAGCTTTGATAATCTGGTAAAAATCAGCTCGAAAAGAGCAGTAAGAGACATACCCACTATTGGCAAACCATCAAACAAGATATGTGAGTCATGCCAAAAGGGGAAGCAAACCAGATCTACCTTCAAAGCAAAAGAATATTTCACTAGCAAGCCATTAGAACTGATTCACACTGATTTATGCGGACCCATGAGGACAGAAAGCATAAATGGATACAAATATTTTATGTTGTGCATTGATGATTTTTCCAGAATGACATGGGTACTCTTTTTGAAATAGAAGTCAGAAGCCTTTGAGATGTTTAAAACCTTCAAAAATCTGGTTGAGAATCAATCTGGAAAAAGAATAAAATGTTTGAGATCTGATAGAGGAGGAGAGTTTATTTCAAATGAGTTTGCTGAATTCTGTGAAAAACATGGAATAAGAAGACAGTTCTCAGCAGCAAGAACACCTCAATAGAATGGAGTAGTTGAAAGAAAGAACAGAATCGTACAGGAAATGGCAAGGACCATGTTAACAGAGAGCAAAATTGCTGACAGGTTCTGGAAAGAGGCGATCCATACTACAGTCTATATTCAGAATAGGTGTATGTTGAGGCCGCATGAAAGCAGAACGCCATATGAACTGTGGTTTGGCAAAAAGGCTACAACCAAATACTTCAAAGTGTTTGGCAGCAAGTGTTACATTAAGAGAACTGAAAGCAATCTTGGCAAGTTTGAAGACAGAGTTGATGAAGGAATATTCCTTGGGTACTCAACTAAAAGCAAAGCCTATACATGCTACAACAAAAGACTTAAGAAAATAGTGGAGAGTGCGGATGTGAAGGTTGATGAAGGCAAGAAACAAGAAATCAGCAATAATGAAAACTACCCAACCTATGAAGAATTTATTGAAGAAGATGAAGATCAAGAAAAAGAAGAGAGACAGAAATCAGATTCGAGAGGACTTAGAAAGAGATGAAAATAGAAAATACAGAACGAGCGGTTAGCGGAAAAATCATCCCAAAGAGCAGATTATTGGGGACCCTACGATTCGGCATTCAGACAAGAAGAAGAGTAGTAAATAACTATTCTCTGTTATCCAAGATTGAGCCCAAGAATATTATTGAAGCAAGCACGGATGAAAGCTGGATGGAAGCAGTAAATGAAGAACTAGATCAAATTGAGAAAAACAAAACCTGGGAATTAGTACCAAGGCCTGAAAATAAAAACATAATTGGCACTAAATGGATATTTAGAAACAAACTGAATGAAGATGGACAGGTGGTAAGGAATAAAGCAAGATTAGTCTGTAAGGGATATGCCCAAGTTGAGGGGATTGATTTTGAAGAAACTTTTGCACCCGTGGCCAGACTTGAAGCAATAAGACTATTTTTGGCTTTAGTTGTTCATAAGAATTTCAAGGTTTATCGGATGGATGTAAAATCAGCATTTCCGAATGGAAATCTTGAAGAAGTATATATTGAACAGCCCGATGGTTTTCAACTTTGTGATAATCCCGACTTTGTTTGCAAGTAGAAGAAAGCATTGTATGGCTTGAAACAAGCACCTAGAGCTTGGTATGCAAGACTGGACAGCTATCTCACTAAGCAAGGATTCAAGAAAGGTATGGTGGATAGCAATTTATATGTGAAAACTGAAAATGGCAATTTCATTGTTCTTGTTGTTTATGTAGATGATATAATTTTTGGAAGTAGCAATGATGAATCATGCAAAGACATAGCAAACAAAATGCAGAAGGAGTTTGAAATGTCTATGATAGGTGAACTTTCATATTTCCTTGGATTACAAGTTAATCAAACAATTTTTTTTTTTTTTATCTCTCAAATTAAATATGTGAAAGAAATGCTGAAAAAGTTCACTATGGAAGATAGTAAACCAGGTGAGCACCCCCATGACAACAAGCTGCAAGTTGAGCAAGGATGATAAATCTCCGGATGTTGATCAAACAATGTACAGATCAATGATTGGGAGCCTGCTGTATTTGATAGCCACTAGACCGGATATCTTACAAGTTGTTTGCATGGTTGCAAGATTTCAGGCTAGCCCAAAAGAGACTCATGTGACAACAATGAAAAGGATTTTTAGGTATCTCAAAGGTACTATGGAGTATGGGCTATGGTATCCAAAAGGAAAAGACTTCACTCTCTTTGCATACTCTGATGCTGATTGGGCAGGATGCATTGATGACAGAAAAAGCACAAGTGGAGGAGCATTCTTTCTTGGAAACAAATTGGTTGCATGGCACAGTAAGAAGCAAGAATCAGTCTCTTTATCCACAGTCGAGGCTGAATACATTGCAGCTACTACATGTTGTACACAAATACTATGGATGAGACAAACATTGAAAGATCTAGGCATTCACTTCAATGAGCCCATTTCAGTCAAATGTGACAACACTAGTGCAATCAACATTTCAAAGAATCCGGTAATGCATTCCCGCACCAAACATATTGCAATCCGGTATCACTTCTTGAAGGATAAGGTTGCAGAAGGAGAGGTCAGATTGGAGTTTGTTCCCACTACAGAGCAAGTAGCAGACATATTCACCAAACCTTTACCAAAGGAAGTATTTGAATACCTTCGGAAGAAGTTGGGAGTAGTCACACTTCCCAAGCACTGACTAGCTATGGGAAATACATTCTCAGGGGGAGCATTCAAGTTATTTATGCTCGAGAATGTTGTGCATAGACTCAGGGGGAGTCTACGACGAGCCCTTTGGCATTATTGGCAAAGGGGGAGAAGAATTTGAGCAAGGCTACAAAGTGTTGCCAACAATTCCAAAGGGGGAGATTGTTGAGCAAGGTGCAGCAAAAGCAGTGCAAAAGGATTGTAATTGTTGTCAACACAGACAGAGTGATGCAGTTGAAGCGAGCTCGGAGGTCGACCGGATCAAGTGCAGAAAATCTCAAGAAAAACAGAGGGGACCCGGATCCAAAAATTTGCGAGAAAAGACAAGGAAGAAAACCGTCGCGATATCGCGACATGTTTCCTGTCGCGATTTCGCGACATATCCGAGGAGAGAGAAAATGCATTGAAAATCGTCGTGATTTCGCGACATATCCGAGGAGAGAGAAAATGCATTGAAAATTGTCATGATTTCGCGACATGTCCGAGGAGAGAGAAAATGCATTGAAAAATGGTCGCGATTTCACGACATATCGGAGGAGAGAGAATGTGCAAGGAAAAATGTCACGATTTCGCGACATGCTGGAAGGAACGAAGCCAAATCGAGAAACTGTCGCGATTTCGCGACAAGTTTGAAGCAAAGGCACCAAGGATGAAAAATGTCACGATTTCGCGACACATGGGAGGAGAGAGAAAGTTGATGAAGAAGTTGTAGCGATTTCGCTACATATCTGAGTTTCGCCAGCATAAGCAAAGAAAAAGCACCAAGTAAGAAAAGCGTAGCGATTTCGCTACATGACCAAAGTGCAAGGCAGAAAGATGTAGCGATTTCGCTACAAGTTGAAAGTGCAAGATAAAAAGGTGTAGCGATTTCGCTACAGGTTAAAAATGCATAATGCAGAGGTGTAGCGATTTCGCTACAGGTTGAAAATGCATAATGCAGAGGTGTAGCGATTTCGCTACAGGTTGAAAATGCATAATGCAGAGGTGTAGCGATTTCGCTACAGGTTGAAAGTGCATAATGCGAAGGTGTAGCGATTTCGCTATAGGTTAGAAACACATGTTGGAAAGGTGTAGCGATATCGCTGCACGTCGAAGTTTCACTAGCAAGCAGAAAAGAAAAATGCTAAGGCAACAATGATGTAGCGATTTCGCTACATGTAAGGTTTTTCGCGAGCGCATGGAGTAAAAATAGTACGGATGCCAGATGCGTCGCGATTTCGCGACAGGGTGAACGAAAAGCCGTTGCAAGCCGGAAACGTCGCGATTTCGCGACGGCAATGAAGATGACGTCAGCAAAACCAAAATGTGTCGCGATTTCGCGACAGGGTGAACGAAGAGCCATTGCAAGCCGAAAACGTCACGATTTCGTGACACCTTAGCGGATGACGTCAGCAAGACAGAAAATGTCGCGATTTCGCGACATGTTTCCAGAGAAGCCTCATGAAGCCATAAACGTCGCGATTTCGCGACATCTTAGAGGATGACGTCAGCAAGACAAAAAATGTCATGATTTCGCGACATGTTTCCAGAGAAGCCTCATGAAGCCGAAAGTGTCGCGATTTCGCGACATCTTAGAGGATGACGTCGACAAAACCAAAAATGTCGCGATATCGCGACAAGTTGCCAGAGAAGCCTCAGGAAGCCGAAAGTGTCGCGATATCGCGACAAAGTTGAGGATGACGTCAGCAAAGCGGAAAACGTCGCGATATCACGACAGGTAATGTTTTGGCGAGAAAAAGTCAAAGATACATGCATTGCGAAGGTGTCAAAAAGACGCCAGTTACAAAAAATTAACCAGAGTCAGATCTGCAGTTCCAAGTGACAGATGGTGAGATTGCAGAGGAGAAATTCATGCTTGCGCTTAATCGAAGTTAAAATGTAAGTTACGAAGCATTGCATTTAAGACGCGAACGAGTCGTTGTAGGGCCGTAACAAAGCATGACTGGGAAAGGTGGCAGACTCACAGGAAAGCGACGTTGTATCGAGAACTGATTGCAGTGACATTTGTCACTGCGTATATCATAAGGAATAGTTGATCATAGGAGATAAAAATACATAGTTTTTAACAGAGAAGACAGAGCAGTTTCAAAGAAACAATAGAGCATCGAAACGCGCAGAAGGGTTGTCAGTATTTGCAGAGAAGGACTATCAGAATATGTAGACTGTGCAGAGAAAAAGGCTGTCAGAACGTCAGAATGTCAGAAAGAAAGCGGCTAAAATGCGGATCAGGTCAGAAGGATTTGACACGTCAATTACAGCCGAGAATGCAATAAAAAAAATGGAGGGAAAAGTTAAACCGTTCAAACTCGAGCCGTTCGAAGAACTCAAGTATAAAAGGATCGAATTGGCATAGTGAGAAGGTTACTGCGACTGTAATTTTTTGTGCATTTTTAAAAGGTCTCAGTAAGCAAGGGTCTCGTAAGAAAACGACCTTGAATAAAAACCCGCAATTCTATTGAATATTCAAGAGAAAGGTTTTAGAGTAAATCGGAAGATATTGAGTCTCTAACAATTCTCTCTATGCTTCGTGAGATTTTTGTATGTGCTATAGACCAGTAAGGGTCTTGCAAAAGAGAAGGCATTTTTATGTCCATTTATCTTGCAAAATAGAAATCCAAGTTGGTGCTTGGATAAAGGGGTTGGTGCTCCTATCTCATTGCGAGCAGATAAATCGGGGGTTGGTGCTCCTTCCAAAGTGGGTCTTGGTAAACGATTGTAAATATTGAATCCTTGCAAATCACCGGATTTGGATTGAAGTCCAAAAAGTCATTCTTTGAGGAGTAGCCACATCGGTGAACCTCGTAAAATTTTGTGTTGTGTGATGCTCTTGTGTGATACTTGCTTTATCTAGTTTCAAGCTTGCATCATTAGTTTTAAAAGTTGCAGATTTAAGTTTTTAAGTAGTTACACTGATTCACCCCCCCCTCTCAGTGTTATTGTGAGAATATCACCTCAGAGTTTTGATTTCGAACTCGATGGGCATCATCGCATTTTTCCCATATACCAGTTGGAAAGGTGTGCATCCTATGGTGGATTTCCACGTGGTGTTGTATGCCCAAATTGCCTCCGGCAACCGTGTGGCCCAATCTTTCTTGTGTTGCTGCACGATTTTGGTCAGGATGTTTTCTATCTCCCTATTTGTCACTTCTACTTGCCCATTTGCCTGCGGATGGTAGGGCATGGTTTTATTGTGCCGAACTCTATACTGCTCCATTAACTCCTCAATCAATTTGGAGGTGAATTGGGGCCCTTGGTCTATTGTTATCTCCCGAGGAACCCCAAATCATGTGAAAATATGGGAAAATAAGAAATCGGTGACCGTTCTTTCCTTTGAGTCCCTTAATGCTTGCACTTCCACCCATTTGGTGATGTAATCCATGCAGACTAGAATAAACCTCCTTCCCATCGAAGGTGGATTAAATGGTCCCACGAAGTCCATGCCCCATTTATCGAAAGGTTCCAGGTGTACCTGGGGCTGTAGGGGCATTTCATCTCGGTGGGTTGGTCTACCCATCCTCTGGAACTCATCACACTTGCTGGTATATGCTGCCATGTCCTTGAACAGAGTGGGCCAAAAATACCCATCCTATAGGATTTTGTAGGCAGTTCATTTTCGTGCAAAGTGTCCTCTACATGGCTCATCGTGACATGCCTTGAGCACTTCTGAAAACTCCTATTATGCTACGCATCTTCTTATAATTTGGTCCCATCCTATTTTAAATAGGAGACCATCCATCCAAAGGAATGATGTGCTCTTCTCTATGATCGCTTGCTTTTCTTAGTAGGAGAGAGCAGGTGAGGTCCTTCCGATGGCCAAGTAATTGGCTATGTCTACATACCATGGATTTTGTTCACTAATAGTGAATAGATGTTCCGTCTAGAACCGATCTTCCATTGCTTGATGATCTGTTGGTATCAATCTAGATAGAAAATCCACCATGACGTTGTCCTTGCCCGGTTTATCGACTATAGTGATGTCGAATTCCTGCAATAGCAACAACCATATGATAATTCTGCCACCAATGGCCGGCTTGCTCATCAGATACCTGATAGCCGCATGGTCCGTATGGATGAAGACCTTGTATCCCATTATATAGTGGCAAAATTTATTTATTGCATGGACAACTACGAGGAATTCTTTTTCTATCACTGTATAGTTGAGCTCTTCTTCGCTCAACTATCTTTTACTGACATAATAGATGGCGTAGAATTCTTCGTCGTCTTTCTGCCCGAGGACTGCTCCGATCGCACCGTTAGATGCATCGCAGTAAATATGGAACGGTATGGCCCAATTCGATCCTCTCAAGACCGGTGCAAATATCAAATTTTCTTTCAACAATTGGAACGCTTCTTCGCAATCTCCCGTCTAATTGAACTCTATGTCCTTAGAAAGTACAGTGTGTAGTGGTTTGGCAATCTTACTAAATTCGGTGATAAATTGTCAGTAGTACCTTGTTGATCCAAGGAAAATTCTTACCTCCTTCTACATTCTGGGGCTAGGTAGGTCTCTGATGACCTCGATCTTCCTCTTATCTACTTTTATTCCTTCTGTAGAGAGGTGGTGTCCCAACATGATGCCTTCCTGCATCATCATAAAACATTTTTTATTACTTAGGGACAAATGATTTTCCTTGCTCTTGTCGAGCACTCTTTCCAAATTTGTCATTGCCTCCTCGAATGTTTCTCCATAGGCGATGAATTCATCCATGTATACTTCCACCCTGTCTCCTATCATATTAGAGAATATGCTAAGTACCGCCCATTGAAAGGTGGCCGATGCGTTGCACAGTCCAAAAGGCAATACCTTATAGGCAAACGTTCCCCATGGACGAGTGAACGTTGTTTTATCTTGATCTTCTTCCCCTATCTGGATCTAGTTGTAACCACTAAAACCATCCAGAAAGGAGAAGTATTTTCTTCCTGAGAGTGTGTCCAAGACTTGATCAATGAACGGGAGCGGTAAGTGGTCTTTCTTAGTCGCCTTGTTCAACGCCCGGTAGTCCACACATATCTGCCATTTCTCATTATTTTTGGGGACCACCACTAATGGTGATACCCATTCACTATCAAAAATTAGATATATGAATTCGGTAGCTAGAAGTTTATGCAGTTCTTCTCTGACAATGTCTTTCATTTCTGGGTTCATCCTTCTCTCGTGGTCGTCGACTAGGAGTTGCCTCGGTCATCTAAATAAATTCGATGGGTACATATTTTTGGGCTGATGTCGTGCATATCTGCGTAGTCCCATGCAAATGCTTGTTGGTGTTTTACTAGAAGCTCTTCCAATTTTTCTAGCTATGTGGACGTCAACCTGCTGTTAATGTTTAATGTCCTTCCTGGCCCAATGTGCATTTGTTGGATGTTCTGATCTTGGGTGCCAGTCAACGACGATCCAGGTGCGGGGGTGGATGATTCTCCATGGAGAAACTCCACGATAGCACCATCCTCATCCTCTTCTGCCACCTCCTCCAAGGTCATCACTGGTTGGATTATGGACAACTCCGTAGTTCCATGCTCGGTGATCCTGGGTTCTTCTGTCGATTCCATAGACCGGAGTGGTGGTGAAATGGTCAGCCTTTTGAAATTTTGCCCATTGGAGATGGTCATTAGCCCATCCCGATAGCTGATGTAAGCGTCAGCTGTTGGTAACCATGGCCTCCCCAAAATGAGTGGGTAACCGCACAACTTGGTCTTGGTTTGCAAAACTAGAAAGTCGACTGGATATTCCCATGCACTGACTATTACGATCACATCTTCCAGCATTCCTTCCGACGACACTGTTGATCGATCGGCTAACTGTAGCACTGTCGTGGTTGGCTTTAGGTTCATGAGCCACAACCTCTGCATGGTCTCTTGAGGCATCACGTTGATGGCTACCCCGAGGTCAACCAGTTTTTTGGACAGGGAATGTCCTCCAATTTTTATGGTCGAGACTTGGGCTGCCCGGGTCTGCATACTTTGGATGACGTGTTCCACCCATCATTAGATCTACCGGTTTACCCATGACGTTGATAGTCCGGGTAGCTTTTCAGTCCGGTCTCCTTAGAAACATTTCTCTAATTGCCTTGGTGTAAATGGGGACATCTCAAATTGCTTGAAATAATGGGATTGTCACCGTGAGATTCTTCAAGCTCGACAAGATGTCGAATTTTGGTTGTGTTGTTTTTCTCTATTTCTGCAGTCGGCTAGGAAATGGAGCCTCCGCTCTCTCAAGTGCTTTTCCCTCTTCTACCAGAGGTGTCTCCTCTATTTCTTCCTCCTCTTCTACTAGTGGAGGTGTCTCTACCATTTCTTCCTCCTCTTCTACCAGAGGCGGAGTCTTTACTCCTAGCTGCCTACCTGATCTAAGCTGAATATTGTACATATGGTACATCTCACCTTCTACGTTGTATACCGACTCATTTACTCTATTTTTTGGGTTTGCTATTGGTTGTGCTAGTAGCTGTGCAGGTCTCACTACTGGCAATGCTGGTAAGTTCTGTTGGATGTGAGCAGGAGCTACGCTCTGTGGAGTTTGATTCCACGCATTGTGGCCTCTCCACTGCTACCCAGGATATGGATATGGCATCCATGGTTGTTGATTCGGGAATGTTGTTGGGGGTGCATTAGTCCAGGGTGATGGTCCCCACCACCCCATATTAGGTGGTTGAGGGGGTCCTTGGTGCATATATGACCCTCCCCCATATGATGGCATTTCGGTTGGTATATTCCCCATGGGGGGCTGTGGCCAAATCTTCCTATTTCCTATGAAGTAGGCCTCCGTGCTCTCAGTTGCTTCCCGATTCTTGGGCGATTATGGGCACAATCGAGTTTTATGATTCAGCCTACAAACTACGCATACTCTGACCTTGTTTTTTGGGCATGCATTCTTTGCGTGCCTTCCTCTACATTTTGGGTAGAAATAGGCTAATGCTGCATCATTTTCTTGTTTCTTCTTTTCTAACAATAGCGTATCCATCTATAGTGCTAGAGATGAGAGCATTTCACTCTTCAAATCCTCCAGCATGTTGCCTATTTCTATTTTGGTGACTAGGCAGTCGCCTTCATGTTCCTGGTGGTGATTTTGCCTCGCCTTCTCGAGTAGTTCTGACATAATTGCCTGATGTCGTCTATGGCATGCTGATAGACGTCACCTCTAGAGATCATGTTGAGAGCCTCCAGTGACTCATTAGTAAGTCCCCTCAAGAAGATGCTTTTGAGGGACTTATCAGATAGCTTCGAATGAGGGGACCATTGAAGATTAAAGCTGAATCTCTCCTAATAATCCTCGAGAGACTCATCTTCTCTTTGTGTCATGCTTAGGACCTCCTCCCTGGAGTCTCTTGCTCTCCCAAAATATTGATATTGCTCTAGAAAGAGCTTCTTCATCTGGTCCTAGGTGGTGATGTGTTTGTCTCCCAGACCGATGAACCATCGCAGAGCTGCATCGTCTAATGTAGAGGGAAATAATTTCAACTTCTGCGTGTTTTATTTGTAATCCAGAAACCTGCACAAAAAATTAAACTTGAATAAAAACAGGTCAGGGTCCTCATTCGGGTGTCCTTTGAAGGACGAAAGGTGAGCATGGGATATATTTTTCATTTTGGTATCTCCTACTCCCTCCTCTATTGGGAAACTAAAGCCAGATGAGACTTCATCATTATCTACCATTTTTTCGAGAAATGTGGTTTCTAATGCAGCATTTATGGCCTTTCGATCATTTAAAACTTTCGAGTCAATGCTCTAAGGTTGTCCAGCGAGATCGTTTGATCCTCCATAGCCTTCCACAATAGGCTCCCTAGAGAGCTATTACAAGGATTTGTGAGATTCGTTCCTATGATGGAATGCAAGGGTCCCACCCAAGGTTGTGGGGGGGGCCTATAAAGTGTAGCACCCTAAAATTGGCGCAAAGAAATTGGAATAATTACATTCACCTTAGTAAATAAATTTAAATTCAAATTTAACCTCCCAAACCGCCCGTTAACCGCCGAGAAACCCGTTTCCTCCTTTTTCGTGCCATTTTTAGCAGCTTGTTTTGACCGCTTGACGATATCGTCTCCGATCGTACGATATCGCCCTGCATTTGACGATTTCGTCCGGACTAGAACGTCCGTACGATTTCGTCGCAAAACTGAATTTGCATAGTTGGAATCCGTTCCAACGGGTCTCCAATCCGGGCGAAGCGTGTCCGCGCCGTTGGGACCTCTTCCCCGTTGGAGATCTCCCAAATTGGGATGATCTCCAACCTCCCAACAACTATCCTATGCCTATTTAACTCTAAGACTTTTCCCTCCCCAACCCCTGGCTGAATTTTTATGCAAATTGAACCCTTATGCTCTAAAACATCGTAATTCATATTTTGCATTAGTCCTATAGTCATTTCATTGCAGGTACACCACCGGTTTTCAGCCGGAGCCAGCACCTATCGCAGTCGACGAACCTGTCAAGATCGGAGGCGATCTCGTCAAATTCGGGACGATCTCGTACTGATGCGAGACGATTTCGACTGCAGCACACATCGAGGCAATCAGTGCCTGGAGTTTGCTCTTCTGTCTCTTTTTTCTGTCATTTTATGCTATAAATTAGATTGTTTATTCAGTTTTTATACTATATTGCATCTGGAGTTCACCCATTTTGTCTAGTTTGCATATTAAGATCATATTCTGCTATCTAAACACAGTGATTTGCATTTACTTCTGTTCTTGTATATTGTTCAACACTCATATTACTGTTTCACATAGTTTGCCCCTGTTTGCAAAATAGAATTTCTTGTATTTCGCATCTGTTTGCTGTTTTGCGGGTCTCTGATGAATTCGTCTGACGAATTCGTCGATTGCGTACGATCCTGTCGCTTTAGACGATTTTATCAAATTGAAGGCGATTCTCGTTGAATTGCGGACGATCCAGACCGCTTCAAGCTTCGTAAACTCCATCGGACTTCCGGATCAAGTAATCTTCATTGGCCTCCCGCAAATTCTCTCGTTTCTGTTTTCCTTTCTGTTTGTCGTATGCATTTAAATTGCATTTTCATGTAGTTTAAGTTAGAATCATTCGGCCAAACCTAGGATGAATGTTTAAAAATAAAACGAACTCATCAAAACTCATTCCCAAAACCTAGGCGTGGAAACTGTCGTCAAATGTTTCCCGGTGAACCCACCATCCGTCGAAAAATCACCAAAATGCACCTCCCTTGAGAGGCGGGACCTTCGCAAAGTCCTCTCGTCCGAGGTACCGCACCATCCTTTTCCCATCCTCCTTCCGGGCGCGGATCCAATAGCCTGAAGGTAGGGGTGCGAAAAATTTGGAGCGATACATTTTGGTGAACCCGACGTGAATGCATCATAACCTTTTGAACAAAAACAAACAAAGACAAAAAAAAAAAAATTAGAACAACTAAAACTTAGATGCATTTTAAAACATTTAAGGTTCAAAATCATGTTTAGATGGTAGCTCCTAAAAAGAGGTTAGCAATTACTATAAACGTAGTAAACCAATTAGCGGCCATAGAAGTTAATTCTGTCCTTAGTGTCCCCGAAGCAAGTAGAAATCAATCCTTGTGGGACGAGCTTATCAGAAGACTTAGTATCATTTCATCTAGGTCCACACAACTTAAACAGATTAAGAGGCTAGTCTTGGATAGAATCCCGGATCCTCATCAATTAGTGTTCTATCATGAACTTCAGAGAGCTTGCCATAGGTGGTTAGCCTATAGGAGAGCTTTAGTATCTTCATAGTTGTTCAGCTTCGAGGAATACCTCGAGAATGCAGACATTGTACACCGATTCCTAGGCCTTGTAGAGGACCAAGAAGTTGTTCTCACAGATAGGGAAAGATGGAGTAGAGTTCCGCGAGCTGTGCTATATCGAGAGTATTGCCATGAGCTTTACTTTTATCAACCAAAGATCTGAGATAGACAATATCACCATAGCCCTTTTCATCAAATTCTTAAAAGAAAACTTTCAATTTGAAGAAGAACATTTCATGACCCCTGAACAGCTTGAACCTATTAATGATATTCATAAATTATTCATAGAAGATTAGTTCATCTACTTTCAGCCTTATTATTATTGTGTGCATTTATTGTTTCATTTGCTGTCTTTATTATATTGTTTCAAAGAAAAACTAAAAATCAAAATAAAAAAAATCAAAAAATCAAAAAACATAGTAAAAAACTTAAACATTTCATTTACAATATTGCATTAGGTATATATAAATATATACCTTTTAATTTGTTGCATATATATATATATATATATATATATATATATATATATATATATTTGCTGAAATCAAAACTTAGCACCATGACTAAACTTAGGAATGGTAAAGAAATTTTAGGAGAAGGAGAAGATTGGCTACAAAATACAACTGAAAACCCAAATGTCCTTCTTGGAGATACAAATCCGGAAGGTGAAACTCTAGGTCAATCAGATGAAGACTTAGGTGAAGATAAGGAACAAGAAGGAAGTGTTAAAGAATCTTCGTCCCCTAGAATAGCTCCAAATGGAGGCATCACTTTTGACAACGCAGAACATTTTCAAAAATTTCTTAATCAACATATCGACGTCCTTAATGTGGCAGTCCGTATTGATAAAGGGGAAATTAGTGATGCTCAAGCAGCCTTAGAACGGGCGCTTGATATGCAAACTAATCCCTTGTCTTTCATTGATCAAGAAAGTGATAAGGGTGGACCATCTAATGCGAATATGGTCACTATAGCCCAAGCCATGACCAAACAACAGGTCACCCAACCTCCTAAGCAACCCGTTACTCAACCTAAAATCACTCCCGCACAAAAGAAAATTCCCTTCACTACTTCCTTCCTCCAAACTATTGAGCAAAATGCTTTAAATAGACAAAAATCTAAAACAAAGCCAAATACAAACTTTCAACAATCTACAATACAACACAATCCAACTTCAAAACTCCTCCATAATATTTTTCCTACCAATGTTTTACACAATAGTAACATGGCATCTAATCTGCATGTTCCTCCATCCTACGCCCATAACACTTATGTCAATGCCCCACCGAATCAATATGGGGGGCAAACTAGTAGTTTGGAAGCTATGGTGAAACAATTGGCTTCACGTATGGACCAGATAGATCCCTACCGTCCCTCGTATAATTATCGAGAGATTTGTAGCCAACCATTGGATCCCATAGTGGTAGCTCAACCATACCCTAAACATTTTCCCATGCCCGTCCCGCCTATCTATAAAGGAACCGAAGATCCCATAGAACATCTTCGCATGTTTAGGATAGCATGTCACGACATATCGCATAACGACTTGCTATTACTAAAAATGTTCCCCAAAAGTTTAGGTGGAATGGCGTTAGAGTGGTATTATCAATTGCCCACTCATTCCTTAAGAAACTTTGAAGAAACAGCTGAGTCATTTGTTCATCAATTTAGTGCCTACATCGAGAGGCATGTAACTATTAAAGACCTATACAATTTAAAACAAGATAAAGACGAATGTTTTGCTGATTTCTTAGCAAGATGGAGACAATTGACAGGAAAACTGCACTTTGTGCTACCCTATAGGGAAATGTTAGACATTTTCATTAACAATTTACAAGAACAACTTTCTTATGAGCTATCAACATCTACTTTGACTACCTTCGATCAAGCTATAGACTTAGCTCGAAGAGTAGAAGATGCCCTCATTAGGAGAGGCCAACTTAGAAAGAAGGATGATGAGAAAACATCTAGAAATCAATATAAAAACAAACAAAGTTGCTCGGTGATGGAGTCACTGATAGCAGAAATGTTGCTAATGTCAATGCAACAAAAACAACAAAAAAATTCATCTTGAAACCTCCCCGATAAGCCTCCTCGAGAGTTCACTAGATTAAACCAACCTTTATCAACTATTTTACCTCAACTTCTTGAAAGAGGTTTAATCCAACTGCCAGCTATCCGGGAACCTGACCCAAGCATACCCGGATATAGAGCCGATTTGCACTGTGATTTTCATAGAGGTCCCGGACATTCTACCAACGCTTGTAAGAGATTGAAACATAAAATACAAGATTTGATTGACAATAATGAAATGGAAGTGCAAGCCTTCCAACCTAAACAAAACCCTCCTAATAATACCCAAAAGACTGCTCCCCAAAATCAAAATCGAATGCCAATCAAACTTTAGACATATTTCAACACCCTTTACCAAGACATGGTAAAGAGGTAGCCAATCAAATTGAACATCACAATGTTCCCCCTCCTACCCGATATGTAGGAACCATTAGCGGGCAATTACCTGTTCAGGACTCTCACACATTCGACACAACCTTATCCCCGGTTACAACCAGGCCCTTACATAATTTTCAAACTTCTGATTCTAGCGATATAGAGTCAGATAGTGAGAGTGAAGTAGACACCATTCAATCGAATAGTTCTGAAAACGAATCAGATCCTATTCAACCTATCACAGATGCTAATGTTCCAGAAGAACCATTTCCCGGAAGAGTCACTACTCGACCTTCTTCTAATGAAGTCCTTCCTTATGAACAAGCCATAAACTCTCAACCGAGACCGTTTCAACGTCGTCACTATAACATTGTAGGTACCATCGGAGTCGTCACCCGACAACAAGCTCAAAATCCCCAACAAGAACCAAACCATAACGATGGATCAGCTCCATTTGTTCTAAAAAATCCTAATAAAGGAAATCATGCTCCTATTGTTCAAACTAAACCCCCTTACAACATTAATGAGCAATTGTCTAATACCACCGCCTGAATCTCCCTTTTAGATTTATTAAGATCCTCCCCCACCCATAGGGATGAATTGATGCTTACTTTGAGCCAGATGATGGTACCTCAAAACATCCAACCCGAAGCTATGGCCAATACTATCATCACGCGAGAGATTGATTGTATTGACTTTCGGGATAAAGATATCCCACAACACAGCTTTACACAAGGATAATCCCTTGTATATTACAGACTTTAATTGGGGATGTAGTCACAAACGAGTCCCGATTGATAATGGCTCATCTCTAAACATCTCGCACCTTTGACTTCTACCAACGATTTGGTTTTAGAAGTGATGAAATGAAGAAGACTGATATGATTATCAAAGCCTTTAATGACGAAACACAAGAAACGTGTGGAGTCATTACCCTCCCATTGCAAGTTGGTCCTAGAACCCTTGAGACAATTGTGTTCATTGTACATTGCCCAAAGATCGTACAATATACTTTTGGGTCGCCCTTGGATTAACGCCATGCGAGCAGTCCCATCAACTTTACACCAATGTGTTAAGTTTGAGTTTAAAAATCAGTTGGTCACTATTCATGGTGACCCTAGACCTTTTGATATGTGTGCATTGGCAGAACCAGTTGGAGTGCAATTTTGCCCTGCTCTGTCATCCACATATCCTAGTTCTTCTTCATCTAAAACTGTGAAATATAAACCCATCACTTCATCTATTCCTCCTCCATTAACTTCATCTTCCCATATAGATCAACCACCTTCTAAACAAATTACTGTAGAACTTCAAAAAGCTCTTAAAACTACAACCAATTCTTCAAGTTCTAATCCCATAAATTCAAAACCTTCAAACACATCTATCATACCTTCCACATCTCAAGACATAGGTAATAAGCCTTCTACATCTTATGCCCTTTCTGATGATCTTTTACCAGATTTATCTACAACCTTAATATCAAAAAAATGAATGCTTTCATGCAAGATTCAGACCTTTTAAATCAATTGCCGCCATCTCCTCGTACTTTGGGCCTCCCACAACCTATGGGAAGTACTTACCAAGTCGGGAGTTGCGCCTTCATGTACAAAGGATATGACTGGGGAAGAATCCCTCGTAATATCAAAACCCATCATGATGGATATGCTCGGTGCTATTTTACCAACGATTATATTAAAGCTAAACCCATGATGCTTAAAATGGGATATAAAGGGAAAGGCTTAGGACCTTTCCAAAATGGCATGAAAGAACCTTTCGAGGTAGAACCATGGCCTCGCCCGATGTGGTGTGGGCCTATTACCTAGTAAGGGTCAACCCTTTCCTTTTGAGGATGATGATCATCTCATATGCTATCAAGACTATTTGGATAGACATGTTGATTTACCTCTTAAAAATCCGTCATTTTCATGCAACATGCTATCCATAGCATACCCCGAAATGATTGCCGACCCCGATGAAGAGTTGGAAGGAGATATCTTCCATGATGTCTCTCGTTGAAGAGATGTTGTACAACGGGTTTTATTTTGATGGTTCTATACCAACCATAGCTCAACTTGAGGCCGCCGACCCTCGTAACGAATTATCTAAATTAACTTTACAAGAGTTACAAGAGTTGGGCGTTTCACCCGCCCCACCTAATTTTGAAAGAGATCTACACATGGAGGTAGAAAATGTCATTAAAATTAATATTGGAACTGAGGACAACCCTCACATAATCAACATTGGAGCAGAACTAAGTCAAGAAAAACAAGAACAATACATTGCATTTCTTAAAGAGTATGAAGATGTCTTCGCTTGGACATATGAAGATATGCCAGGTCTAGACCCTTCTGTAGTCATGCACCATCTAGTGGTCCATCCGGATGCTAAACCTGTTAAACAAAAACTTAGAAAAATGCATCCCAAAGTGGCTCTGCTAGTCAAAGGGGAGTTAGAAAACTCCCGAATGTTATCTTCATACAAGCTATTGATTATGCTCGAATGGATCTCCAATGTAGTTCCAGTCACCAAGAAAGAAGCCACCAAAGTTAGGGTTTGCACAGATTTCAGAGATATTAACGCTGCATGCCCTAAAGACGACTTTCCTCTTCCAAATATGGATCAAATTATTGATTTTACTGCCGAAAGTGGGATGATGTCCTTAATGGACGGATTCTCCGCTATAATCGATCAGATAGCTCCCGAAGACCAGGCTAAAACAGCCTTCATTACCCCCCGGGGTACCTTTTGTTGGAAAGTGATGCCCTTTGGCCTAAAGAATGCCGGGGCAACTTATCAACGGGCTATGACCTACATCTTTCATGATATGATGCATGATATCCTACATGATTATGTAGATGATATTATAGCTCGCTCTCTTATTGAAGATCATCATTTAGACGATTTAAGAAAAGTTTTTAATCGATTACGAGAATATCTCATTCGATTAAATCCAACAAAATGTATATTCGGAGTTAAATCCGGCAAGTTATTAGGGGTTTTAGTTTCTTTACGTGGTATCAAAATTGACCCTCTCAAAATTGCGGCTATCACTGATATGCCCGCACCCACTAATATATTTGAATTACGAAGTTTACAAGGTAAACTTCAAGCTATCCGTCGCTTCATTGATAAGTCGCGGACAAAACCGGTCCCTTTCTTAAACTCCTTAAGAAGGACGTCCCCTTTAATTGGGACACGAAATGTAGAGAAGCTTTTGAAATTCTCAAGCAATATCTCCTTAACCCTCTGGTGCTTTCATCGCATAAATTAAATCGCCCATTTATTCTATATATTTCTGCCTTAGATTCTGCCTTAGGAGCTATGTTAGCTCAACTTGATGATGAAAAACGAGAACGTGCTAATTATTACATTAGCCGCACCTTCATCAGTTATGAAACCCGCTATACAACGTTAGAGAAGTTATGTCTAGCAGTGTGTTTGCTACGCAAAAATTACGACATTACATGCTTAGCCAAAAAACATATGTCATTGCCAAATATGATCCTTTAAGATATCTCATGAGTCGACCTTATTTATCGGGTACAGCCCAAGTGGGTTCTTGCTCTAAGCGAGTTTGATCTCACCTTCATAGGACATAAGTCTGTTAAGGGTCAAATCATAGCAGATCAATTAGCTGCTGCACCCTTAGAGTCTACTCATCCCCTCATTATCGAGTTTCCTGATGAATGCCTTCAATTAGAGGCAGACCTTGTTGAACAATGGTCCTTATACTTTGATGGAGCCCGATGCATGAGTGGGGTCAAAGTGGGTATTATTTTAATATCTCCGCAAAAACATCTTATTCCTCTCGTCCTTCAAACTAACCTTTGCTTGCACCAACAATATCGTTGAGTATGAAGCTCTAATCCTTGGATTACGAGCCGCTTTAGCGCTTAAAATTAAAAACCTCTTAGTTTTTGGGGATTCCCAATTGGTTATAAACCAAATTAATGAAGTTTATCGACTGCAGATGATAAACTTCGCCCATATAAGGCCTATGTTTTACAACTAATGGCCTTGTTTGATCAAGTTACCTTGGAAGCCATTCCTCGAACTAGCAACCGTGGCAAGCCGACGCCATGGCCGCCGTCGCATCTCTCTTGCCCTTGGAGTTAGACGACGAATATGCTACTATCATCATTCGTCGACTCCAGGAACCCGCTTCACATAAGTCATGCTTAGAGCCTTTGGATGTGTTTCTAATCAAGGAAACTACTCCTGAACTCTGGTATACAGACATATTTGATTTCCTCCAAAATGGGACTTTCCCTGCTAATTCTAATCGCAACCAACGTCGGTTATTACGTCGACGAGCAAGTCGATTTGTAATCATTGGCAATACTTTATATAGGAGATCTTTGAAGGTATCCTATTAAGATGTCTAAATTTAGAAGAGTCTAAATCAGCTTTGAGTGAAGCCCACGATGGATCTTGTGGAGGACACTTTAGTGGTAGCGTCATTGCTAAAAAGCTCCTTCGGATAGGATACTTTTGGCCTACCATGGAAACGGATGCACATGAATATGTGCGCCATTGCGACAAGTGTCAAAAACATGCTGACCTTGTCCATGCGCCCGCACAAGAGCCGCAAGGCTATTTCTTCTCCTTGGCCCTTTTCTAAATGGGGCTTGGATATTATTGGTAAAATTAATCCTGTGTCTTCTGATGGACATAAGTTCATCATAACCGCCACTGAGTATTTCACGAAGTGGGTTGAAGCTATGCCTTTAGCTTCCTGCACTGGTTCACAAGTCTCTAAATTCATTTTTAATCAAATCATCTGCAGGTTCGGAATTCCTGCAAATCTCATCTCTGAAAATGGAACTCCATTCAAAAATAAAGATGTTAAAAAATTATGTCAAAAATATAAGATTCAACATCGCCGGTCTACTCCCTATTATCCTCGTGGTAATGGTCAAGCGTAGCTTCTAACAAAACTCTAATCAAAATTCTCAAAAGACTAGTCAATAAACTCGGCCGTGGACCGGCATATTCAATTATATCCAACCTCGTGGGCTTATCGAACTAGTGTTCGAACCCCCACGGGCACTTCACCATTTGTTTTGGTATATGGTGCCAAAGCAGTTTTTCCATTTGAATTAGAAGTTCCTTCTTTGGCTCTGCTACTTCAAGACACCGAAGTAGGAGATGAATATCGCGCTGGCAGACTCAGTCAGCTGGAACTCCTAGACGAAAAATGCATCAATGCTTTAGAGCATCTCCGTGCATACCAAAACAAGCTTAAAAGAGCATATAATAAGAAAGTTCGTCATCGATCCTTTGAGATTGGCGATCTTGTTCTAAAAGAAAATCAAAAGAATACGAATGCAACCAAAGACCCGAAAGGTAAATTTGAGCCCAACCGGCTTGGACCATACATCATTACCGCAAAATTTGAATCAAGAGCATATAAATTGTCTACCTTAGATGGTAAAGAACTTAAAGAACCCATGAATATTTTACATCTCAAACGTTATTATGCATAAATTTGATTATTTCATCCATGTATATATTTGTTCAAAATCATTATCTTGTATTTCTTTCAATTTATTCAAAAACCTCAAAAACATTCATAAAATCTTCAAAAATCTTCAAAAATATTTATTGCATTTATTTTGTAAAGTTCCTTTTGCTTTAAAACAAAAATCAACATAAAAATCCAAAAACAACTATATGCTTGACTCTTTCGAAACCAAAACAATATACAGAATAAAGAGAGAGTCAACATTCTCAAAACTTTCTCAAAATCATTATTTTCTTACAATTATTGCAATTATATGTTTCAACTTATTTTGGATAAAACTAGCATTTATTTGGCATCCCTCACTTGCACACTCACACAATAAATATCTTGATTTTATCTGGCATGATTACTAATCTCTCTTATATCAAAGTTCACAAAAATCAATTAAATAAAGTTTGAGCATAGAGAATTGATCTTGGTATTTACTTAAACCAAGCACATCTTTTCACAATAAAATGATTATATTTGTAATTTCCATGTTTTGCTACATAGTAGAACCGATTTCTTGAGTGAAAAGTTTCCCTTGCTATCCTATCATGCACATGGTCTAGAATCTTTGAGAATTGGCAAAAGGACAAGCTCACCCCTACCTGGAATAAAAATCCCTTGCTCTACAGCTAATCCGAGCAAGTATCCCTAGAAAAAGAAAAAGAAAAAGCAAAGAAAAATTCAAGAAAAAGAGAAAAGAAAAATGTTATGTCAACAATGTTCCAAGCATTATCAAGCAAAAGAAAAATAAGCAAAGTTCAAAAGAAAGCAAGAAAAGCAATAAAATCCCTTTCCCTACCCTTTGAAAAGAAAAGAAGGGTGAATGAGCTTGAATCCCTGGAATTCTCAATTATTCGAAAACTGTGAGGTAAGCCCCATAACAGGTGGTTTGTGCCCAACCCGCTTGGCCTTGGGTAACTCCTAGCGTGGCGATATGTCCGTCACATTAGCGACCTTCTTTTGTACAGACCTATGTCTTGTTATGGATTAGCTAGCTCTTGATAATCCGATCTACATAGTAGCCTAGTATGGTTATATGCATCTACATCATGGTTAATGAACACTTAGTTGGTTTATTCAAATCACTTGTATCATAGTATCTTGCTCAAAATTGGTAACTGAACCATACAATTGCACACACATTTGTATTTGAGAGATTTTGTCTATCATTATGATAAATCAAGATTGGCAATGAATTCACTTATGCACATGGGATTCCTTATAAATCTAATTTTTGTCTTCAAAATACTTTGAAATATTATTTTGCAACTTGTTTGGAATAATCAAGTACAATTATTTAACAACATATCATATATATCTTATCGACTTTCGCAACGATGGTATAATTCCAAAACCAAAATTGGAATTTTATGCTTAGCGCAAGTCCTCATTTTCATCTTTTCTGTTCATTAAAAATCAATCATGTAATAAAACTATCCTTTCTTTGATCTTCGCGATGATGGTATAAGTCTATACCTACATATTCTATGCCTAGCGCAAACCATTGTAACAATATTTTTTCCCAATTTATCAAAATTCATAAAAACCATATGACTTCATTTTATTACACAAATTATGCTTTTCAAAAGCAAACACATTTTTATTATTTCATATCATTATGTCAACCTTTGCATTTTGCAATGATGGTATAATTCTTAAGGAATTATTCAACAATTTTTATCACACTTAGGAATTTATGCCTAGCAAAAATCATTTTACAATATTTCATGCATAATATTTTCATGGAAATCTGAAAACAAACCATCATCATCATCATCATTTGCATCATCACAACAAAGTCTTAAGACAGTCTCTTAGCACTCTTTTCTTTTAACAATATTTCTATCCCGGGACTAGCTTGACGACCGAGTGAGCAGACGACTCCATGAAATGGTCTATAATAGCGACAATGTCCTTTGAAATTATTGTTAGAAATCTCTTTTTATTTTTATCACATTTCATTACAACCAATCAATTTGTTACATCAGATTATTTCATTTAAAATATTTAAAGCATGACATCCAAGTTATAATTTTTTCCAAAACGACATAATTACATGACTCATCAATAAAATCATTACATCAATCAACTCAATCAATCAATCAAACATAAAAAGCATCATAAGCATCACATAAGACAAGTCATATGATCAAAAATATCTCATCTATATATATCAACATAATATATACATCATCAAAACTAGATTGGTATGCCACAATCTGTACCTCGGCATACTCAATCCTCTATCAATACAAGTATAATACAATATCGTGGCGTATCCCGCCCTCTAGCCTCGAGAGCCTCTAGAGCTCTCGGCCTCATCTCCTCCCCCGCCCTACGGAGGACGAGGTGGTCCCATCGCAGGATGTGTGGTACTGCGAGTCCTCGTCATCGACCGGGATGAGCTCCTCGTCGACCCTGTCCTGATAGGGATCTTGCTATGGCGGTGGCGCTTACCCTCGGCCCTCTCGGCACCGCCCGGTAGTATAGCGCTCGATAGAATGCGGTCCGAGAAACCGACCGTAGAGCTCCCGAGTGCTTACCCTCCGCCTCGTGCCCCGAGACGAGCATTCTCGTCTCGTAGCCGCGACACCTCCCCCGTGCGTGCAGCCGCATCCCGTAACGTCCGCACCCGAGCTCGCAGACGATCTCTCTCTCGCCGAGAGTAGCCATCTCGCTACTCTCTCCAATGTCCACACCCTTGCCCTTATCGTGCGATGGTGGCCTCTGTGGAGATGGGGGTCTCGCCTCCCTCCTCTCCCTCTCCCTCCCTGGCCTCTCCCGTGCCTCGTGGCCTCCTCTCGCTCTCCTCTGCCGCGACCCGGGCTGCCTCTACCACCGCCTGGCGCCGCCTCCCTATCCGACGCACAACTACGTGGATCGGTCCCTGAGCCCTCGTCATCCGAGGAGGGCGGATGCCTGCGTACTAGGCATCGTAGCCATCGGCTACCCCTGCGTCGTCCCCATCCACCGGCCGAATGGGGGCATCGTCCGTGTCCCGACTCCTAATCGCTGCATATCCGGAGCCCCGCTAACCGTGGTGTTATCCCGGACAATCTGATAAAACTCATAATCCCTTAGAGATGGGATCCCCTCCGTAGACCGAACCGTCGCAAAACTCGGTCATAGCGGTGGAGCTCCACCTCTCCCTCTCCATCCGTAGCCGCAGACTCGCCCGATGCGAGCCGCCTCCGTCCATCCTCTGGCCACCCCGGATGCTCTCTCCATGGCCTCCAGGTGATCTGGTCTGGGACCAAGTCATCCAGTAGTCTCCGGGACACCGGCAGGTCGATCCGTCGCTATGCCCCTCTCCGGAGCCACCAGAGAAGACTCGGGGCCTCTCCCCGTCAACCCCCTCGCTGGAAGCCCTACCGGCCTCCGCACCGCAATGTGCTCCCAGACCAAACCCGTAGGAGCGATGTCATAACCAGACATCGCCGCCCTTGTACACGACCCCGTAAAGGATCCTATACATCGGCATAGAACAAAGCTGCCCCAAGAAAATCTGTAGCCATGGTCGCGCATGTCGCAGATCACATCTGCCAAGATCCATGGTACCCTCGCATCCGCTCTGGTGGCACAGCAGAAGTCCACCAACCACCCCACCCAAAACTCGTGTCGTTGTAGATGCCCTAGGCATCTGGCGCAGTGCCTCGATGTTCACTCCGCCCTTCTCCAGGGCGAAGCTCGGGTCACCGCAGAGTCGTCCCATCGCGTGGCCCTGATTGGCCGCAGGTGTGATCATCCTCCCTTGTATGGGGATTCTAAGAATCCTCCATACATCCTCTAGTGTGGGAGTCATCTCCCCTGTCGGTAACCGGAAGCATGAAGAGCCCGGTTACCACCTCTCTGCTAGGGCCGTCGCAGCCCCATGTCAGCAGAAACTTGTGGCATCTCTCGCCACATGTAGTAAGCCGGCTCGTGCCACCGATCTCGCTCTCGCCTCGTGTCGAGCGGCCAAGTCATCTCTTAATCCTCCATATTTCCACTCTCGCTCTTTAGTAATCCTCTCTCGCAAGCATAAACAACCAAAACAACAAACAATCATTAATAACAATTTTAGCAATCAATAATGCAACTTAAAGATCAAATTTTGCAATTGATGATATCGCCCACTATTGGCCGATATCATCCGAAATTTGAGCAAAATCGTCTCCGATTTCGCGTGTCGAAATCGTCTCTAATTTGACGAAATCGTCCCTTTTTCGCCGATTTCGCCCTTGGGCGAAATTGACGAACTTGAGACGATTTCGTCGAACTAGGGACGATTTCGTCCGGACGACGTCGAGGGCCAAAAACGGCCGCGATGCTCAAAATTCATCTTAAAATCTATTTACCAAGCATGTAAATTCAAATTAAATCAATCTAAACTAAGTTTAAACCCTTACCCGTAGACCGCGGCGGACCTCTGCAGATCTGTGCGCTGTCTCTACCATTTTTGCTCCAGAGCTCTAAAAACAATAAAATGAACAGTAATAATGAATTAGGGTTTTACCCTATTTTTCTTAATTTTATTCAAAATAATTCAACAATAATTTTTGCTTTTCCGTGTTTTTACCGCAAACGTTCGATTTGGGTAAAAACACGGAGGGGGCACCATAGTAAGCTGTCGTACGATTCGACCAAGAATCGTCGCCTAAAAATGGGAATAATTTTTTGCTTTCTCGTAGATCGAGAAGAACTCATCTTTAACGCATTTTCTTCGAAAATTCGCTAAAGAGGGGGCAAAATGTAGCACCCTAAAATTGGCGCAATAAATTGGAATAATTACATTCACCTTAGTAAATAAATTTAAATTCAAATTTAACCTCCCAAACCGCTCGTTAACCGCCGAGAAACCCGTTTCCTCCTTTTTCGTGCCATTTTTAGCAGCTTGTTTTGACCGCTTGACGATATCGTCTCCGATCGACGATATCGCCCTGCATTTGACGATTTCGTCTGGACTAGAACGTCCAGACGATTTCGTCGCAAAACTGAATTTGCATAGTTGGAATCCGCTCCAACGGGTCTCCAATCCGGCAGAAGCGTGTCCGCGCCGTTGGGACCCTTCCCCGTTGGAGATCTCCCAAATTGGGATGATCTCCAACCTCCCAACAACTATCCTATGCCTATTTAACTCTAAGACTTTTCCCTCCCCAACCCCCGGCTGAATTTTTATGCAAATTGAACCCTTATGCTCTAAAACATCGTAATTCATATTTTGCATTAGTCCTATAGTCATTTCATTGTAGGTACACCACTGGTTTTCAGCCGGAGCGCACCTATCGCAGCCGACGAACCCGTCAAGATCGGAGGCGATCTCGTCAAATTCGGGACGATCTCGTACTGATGCGAGACGATTTCGATTGCAGCACACATCGAGGCAATCGTGCCGGAGTTTGCTCTTCTGTCTCTTTTTTCTCGTCATTTTATGCTATAAATTAGATTGTTTATTCAGTTTTTATACTATATTGCATCCGGAGTTCACCCATTTTGTCTAGTTTGCATATTAAGATCATATTCTCGCTATCTAAACACAATGATTTGCATTTACTTCTTGTTCTTGTATATTGTTCAACACTTATATTACTGTTTCACATAGTTTGCCCCTGTTTGCAAAATAGAATTTCTTGTATTTCGTGATCCTGTTTGTCTGTTTTGCAGGTCTCTCGATGAATTCGTCCGACGAATTCGTCGATTGCGGACGATCCTGTCGCTTTAGACGATTTTATCAAATTGAAGGCGATTCTCGTTGAATTGCGGACGATCCAGATCGCTTCAAGCTTCGTAAACTCCATCGACTTCCGGATCGGGTAATCTTCATTGGCCTCCTGCAAATTCTCTCGTTTCTCGTTTTCCTTTCGTTTGTTGTATGCATTTAAATTGCATTTTCATGTAGTTTAAGTTAGAATCATTCGGCCAAACCTAGGATGAATGTTTAAAAATAAAACGAACTCATCAAAACTCATTCCCAAAACCTAGGCGTGGAAACCGCCGTCAAATGTTTCCCTGGTGAATCCACCATCCGTCGAAAAATCACCAAAATGCACCTCCCTTGAGAGGCGGGACCTTCGCAAAGTCCTCTCGTCCGAGGTACCGCACCATCCTTTTCCCATCCTCCTTCCGGGAGCGGATCCAATAGCCTGAAGGTAGGGGTGCAAAAAATTTGGAGCGATACATAAAGAAACTGTCAGGTCCTCTTCTTCTCGAAGAACTCATGCAAGGTCAGATGAAGGTTTTAGGGTATTGTAGGTAATCTAATTAAGACACTTCCTCGACAATGGCGCCAAAATGTTGTGGTCCAAACAAGGTGAATGGTTTCCTATTTTTTTCACATGCTCGTGCATTTAATTATGAACCCAGGGAGCTTCGTAAACTTGCGAAGAGTCGAAACTAGGTTACTACAATACCACTGGAGGGTGAATATGCTAATCCTACGTTTGGGGGGTGTTCTTGAGATGGTTGTCAATCATTCCTGCACTCATCAATAAATTACGTAAGAAGAACAGAAATAAATCTACATAAATAAATCAAATGCACATTCCTAGAAATAAAACCTACTGCAAATACTGGAACTAGTAAATTGATGAACGTTTCTATGAAAGCAATAAACTACTAAATAAACAAAAAATAAATGGGGAATAAATACTGGCTTGGAGTGGGCCTAGGCTCCAGCAGATTCCTCCCGATCAAACACACACTTAGAACTTCTATAACTGAAATATATTTATCAACGTATTACAGTCTATCTTATAATTCGAAATGGATCTTTATTAATTATCTCTGTATATCTTTCAGAACGATTTGCATGTGTTTATAGAACACACCCGTAGAACTTCTGTTACAGAAGCAGTTACAACAGTCGATATTTCCTAGACTAATTTAGAACAGTCTAGCGAATGCAATCGACGTCTGGCATTCTATTCTGAAGGTAGTGTGTTCGTTTCAGTTCATGCTTTGCTTGGCATCAGTAAGACGTTCGGATACGTTGGTGCTATCTCCAAATTAGCTCTGCATGATGCAAATCTGGAACTGCACCAGCCGCTGCCGTCCACGTCGTTCAACTTTGGTCAACGGGCAAAGAATCAGTGGCGCCTTACGGTTGCAGGGAGGTGTTTGCCTCCTATTAGCGCCTTCCGGTTGTGGGGAGGTGCTTGCCTTCTGTTGGTGCCTTTTGACTGTCGAAAGGTGCTTGTCTTTGGTTGGCACCTATCGACTGTCGGAATGCGCTTGTCTTTTAGTTGGCACCTTTTGACTACATGGAGGCACTTGGATTCAAGTGGCACATTTCGACTACAGGGAGGCGCTCAGATTCAAGTGGCACCTTTCGACTGTAGGGAGGCGCTCATATTCAAGTGGCGCCTTTCGACTATAGGGAGGTGCTCGTATTTTGTTAGCACCTTTTGATTACAGGGAGGCACTTGGATTCAAGTGGCAGCTTTCGACTGCAGGGAGGCGCTTGTATTCAAGTGGCACCTTTCGACTGTAGGGAGGCGCTTGTATTCAAGTGGCACCTTTCGATTGTAGGGAGGCGCTCGTATTCAAGTGGCGCCTTTCGATTGCAGGGAGGTGCTCAGATTCAAATGGCGCCTTTCGACTGCAGGGAGGCGCTTGTTCCCTTGGCGCATTCCAGTTGCAGGGAGGCGCCTATGTTCTCTACCTTGACCCCTGACGAAATAAAGTGCCAGGTCCATCAAAAGGACCTCGACCATTCCAAATCTAACTAAATCAACTGTAATTCCACAAAACATACTAAAAGCACACAAATTAGATAACACGCATAATTATATCAAATATCTATATAATCATTCATAAAAGTACACAATCCTTATTATACAATCGCATATTGATCCAAGAAATATGTACAAAATATGAGCATTTCTGGTGCTCATCAGTCATTATGAACAATGCTATGAGAGCGATGGACCTTAAATGCTTGACCCTCCTCCACTAAAGAATTATCTGGAGCCACTACCACTAAGGCAAAAGAAAGGCTTTACCAAAGAGATTGCGATACCAATGGAACTAGGGTTTGCATACCAGCAATCGTAGGGCCGTATCAATAGGATTCTAAACATCTTCAGTAGAATCTTGCATGTCCCAAGGAATAGGAGTAGGTTGCACAGTAAAAACCAAAGCTTTTTGTTGCTTAGCTCCATGGGTTTTCTTGCTAGAAACAATAGTCTATGTTAATAATTTGAAAAAATTATATTCAAACAAGATTATTTACAAATTGGTATGAGACTCCTCCTAACCTTAGCCAACAAGAGCACCTACTTTCTCCTTTTAACTTTTCAACAAACTTCCATAACTCTAAAACCCAAGATCCTAAGAACTAACCACTTTTGATTACAACACTAAAAGGATATTTGCATAGGAGTCAAATATCCTAAACCATATGTTTATAATGACCATTCAAACTAGCCAAACATTGCATTTACTCACCAACTTGCCTAATCCTCTCATCCTCAATAGCCATGTCAATATGCCACTAAACCCTTACCTCCTTCTCGATACTCATCTTAGCTAGGAATTATACTATTTTATTCAAAGATCTACCCCCATAAATCTAAATCATATCATCTAATTTCCTTAAAAATTCCTTAATTTGGATGATAAGAATCCTCAACTTCCATGTCTCCAAGGAAAAGTTCCTCATGTAATCTAGACCTCCTGCCAAGATTTGTGAATGTAATTCTATGATTATCCTCATATAACCTTTTCTTACTACCTAAATAGAATTAGATTTGATAGCTAGGATTCTACTTCATTATTTGTGGCCCTGCCCAGGTCCAAAATTTCTCAATATATTATTATCCCAACATGATTCCTGTAGACCACTCCAATTCCAGCTCTACCCAGGTTGGCTTTTACAACTCCATTAGTATTAATTTTAATCCAACCTTTCGAGAGTGTTTCCCAACTAGATCTATCATATCCCTATGGCACTTTAACTTCATTCTTCATCATCCCTATATCATTTTAATATTTTTCTTTAGCATACATTACCATAAATTCTATGAATTTTCTCTAAATGACCTACCAAATGCCATCCAAGGATGAAAAGGATTCTCTAAGATTTTTGCCATTTCTCTCTAACCACACTTACCGTAAAATAAATTTTAGTCTAAGCTTCCTCCTGATATGAAAAGTTTTAGATTTTAATATTCTCCTCTTCCATATTTCCCAAATATTAATCCAATTCAAATCACCATTGACTTGGATTTTGTAAGTTAAAAAGCATCTCTCCCAAATTCGATGCATGAATGGGCACTCAAACATCAAGTGGTTAGATGTTTCCTCACTTTTGTAGTATAAAACACATTGGGATGGACAAAAAATTTCCATACATCTCATATTATAAGAAGTAAGAATTTCATTGTGCATGAACTTCCAGGAAAAGAAGTTTGCTTTTGACCAACCCTTGGACTGTTATATCTTTCTCCAAAATATCAACTTGATATGCATGAGGAAGATTTTTTGGAATGATCGTATCATATCCATCCTTCACTACGTAGACTCCAAGGCTCCCATAGCCCTAAGCTAATTCATCCTCCTCATATCTACTAGTGAGAAATATTTCTACCAATATTTTAGTCATGATGGGTGTAAATTCCTAAGGGATTGGAATTGGCCACTCATGCAGCTTTTTAAATTGCTTAAATCTATAATCCCCCAACTAATTAGTGTTGAAATAACTTTCAGTCTTGATCCAACCCATGCTTTCCATGGTTTTTTTGTTGTTTGTAGTTTTTGGAATTCAACAATGATAGATGGGTATTGATCCCATGAATATGTACAAAATAGTGCCTTCTCCCCTATTCGCATGGTAACAAATATATCATCTTAATAATTTTAAATTGATTATAAATGTATATCAAATTCTACATTTTAAACTTGGGCTTCCCTCATGTGATTGTACTTTATTTATCTTTATTTCATGATACTTAAAAGTATTATTATCATCTTAATAAAAATTATATCAAAATAAAATAAATGTACCTTAATTTTATATATAAGTACGTAAAGAAATGAATAAATTTTATATTGTGCTCACTGCCAAATATCAAGAGTTTGAACAATTTTTTAGTTTAAGACTGATAGCATTATGTAATGTCCTTAAAATCATTATGAAGGTGATGGGTAGATTAAAACCTCTTCTCCCCAAAATAATTTTTCTAGAGTGAGGTATCTTGGGAGGGAGAGATTGCAGATGAGAAAGTGTTGAGCTAGAAAGACTTACCTTCTATGCAATCCTAGATATCCTCTTCCATATTTGTTTATTTGGATATTTCCAAGGCTTATAACAGGATAGATTAATATTTTCTTTTTCAGGTTCCAAGGCAATTTGTTTTTTCTCAATATTGGATAGACTGTTTTGAAGGTAGTATTTCTTGTCCCCTATATAGTGCTTATCAATAGTATTTCATCTCCTTTATTTATAAATTTTAGGAGTCTTTGTGGGGTGATTCTCTTTCTCCTTACCTATTCATAATACTGACATAATATTTGGGTCATCTTACCTATAAAGACAAAACAAATCGATATTTTTAGAGAATTACAATAGCCTCTAGAGCCTCTTTGCTATCCCACCTATATTTTATGGATGATTCAACCTTGTTGGGTCATGCATCATTGGGAGAGGTGTCTAGGTTCAAGTCTATTTTAAATTTCTTTTTGATAGTCATAGGACAATTGATTATTGAGGAAAATTTGAAGATCTTATTTCATTATTCCACCCAAGTGGAAACTATGATTCTTAATATCTTGTGATTCAAATGAGCTTCTCTTCTAATTTCCTCTCTAAGAGGCTCACTAAAAAAATTTAGGCAAAAAAAAGGAAGAATGGATGTGATTGATAGAGAGGGTAAAGTGTTGACTGGATAATTAGACCAATCCTTGGATCTTTTCTAGAGGTAGACTTAATTTGGTAAAATCAGTCCTTAAATCTATTCCTATATATGTCTCATATGTCTTTGATATCCCTAAAGTTGTCTTTTTTTTTATAGCAAAGCAAAATGCAAATGCGCACTTGTGAAGTGGGAGAAGTTATGCTTTCCAAAAATTGGTGGACTAGGTCTTATATTAGTAATAAATAAAAATAAGGTATTGATAGCTATATTATAATGGTGGCTAATCAACACCTCTCATGCATTTTGGGCTCAAAATTTGAGAGTTGAATATGTTGAAAATAGATTACCAAAATAATTCACCAAATATCAACCACTTAGTAGAGGATCTTTGATCCTAGCAATGTTGAGGATGGGAGAAACATTGATCAAGATGCAATTGTTTTGATTATCAGCAATGACCACCAAGTAAATTTTTATATTAAGTCTTGGTATGGGCATTCCCTATTGATTTAATAATTTCCTAAATGGAGACCTCTCATGAAACACCTTTATAGGGAAGGGTGGGTCAAAGTTCCACACTATTACAAGAACATTATGTATGGTTTTTGGCATGAAAGAGTGTGTCTTCGAACTATTTAGTGGCCTCTAATGGTATTGGAGGATCAAAAGGAAACTATTCAGATAGTTATTAAAGCTTGATCTCTTTCTTAGTCTCAAACAAATGACTCTTTTGGTTGAATTCCTCATTCTAAGGGTTTTTATATAGTAGCCTTGGGATATTCCTCAACATGTTAGTATATTTCCAACCCTCATATTGATGTCTTCAATAAAATTTGGCAGCTACTGTTATGGCCCAAAGTGAGGTTTTTTATATGGCTTATTTTTCATAAGCAGGTCCTTACAAGATATTAGTTGATGAAATGAGGTATTTTTAGTCCCTGTAGATGTGTTATGTGTTGCATAGATGGAGAGACTCTAGATCACATTTTTATTTATTGTCCCTTGACTACCTAGCTATGGAAAATATTGACCTCCTTCTTAGATTTTAGAGCTCACGTGTTCACTTTCTTTGAACAAGCTTGGCATACCTGGCCCACAATGGATGGTGCAGATAGTTTTATGAAGGATATGGTATGGGTTAGCATGTATTTACTACTTTGAAATCTTTGAAAAGTAATAAGAAACATGATCTTAAAATAAATTCAAAATTATATTTACTATATTTGGTAGAGGATATTAACTAATAGTAAGGAAAAAATACTGTATGTAATGCAAGTCCCCTCCTCTCGATCTTAATAGTTTGGAAATGACGTTAGTGGTCACGACTTTGCGAAATGCAGAACAAGTTCAACTAAAACAAGTCAAAATGTATCCTCCGTTTGTCAAGGTTATAAGAAATCCTGTGGGGTTTTAGGAGAACAGAAGATATAAAACCTTGCATGTTTGGTAGGTCCAAAAGTAAGATACATATTGAATCCCAACAAATTGGTCTCCTTGAAAGAGGGGCCTTATCCTCATTTTAACAGACCCAATTGTGAAGAGTGTAGGGGAATTAGAGAGTAGAGACCGTCTGCTTGAATTCCATGGATTTCCCGTAGAATTTGCAAAAGTTAGGTCGAGATTAGAGGAGAGAGTTCCTGTACATTAAGAGGCACAGCCGCAGCTATTGCCTTTCCAAAAAAAAAATACGATACAGAATTTGTGAAGACTGAAGATCAGAAAAAAGGGTTTAAAAATGTTCCTTAGGTTCTAGCTTATGAAGTGCAAGAAACAGGGTTGAGTTCTTTGATAAGCAAGAAACAGGGTTGGATTCTTTGATAAGCACCCTACTGTCACAGAGTACAACCGATGCGAACTCGAGGCAGACGTTTGATACACTGAAAACAATTCAAGATTATCTCTGCTCATTTAAATCACAGGGTATGACAGTGGTCAATATCTCTACCACAAATTTTCCTCAAACTTTGGACTGGTTACACAATCATCTTTTACAGTGTATTGAACCGGGTTCTTCTACAAACACGGACATTGTGAGAAAACTGCTACAGAGTAAAGCAAAATCAAATGACCTGGATGAGAAAAAATATAAAAACAAATACTTTGCACTACATTGCCATCCTTACCTATACCTCAAGATACAATTTTGACTTCATAAAAATTAATGTAATAGGGTTTTTCGTGTTTGGAGTTTATTACATTATTTGTATCTTGGAAGTATTTTGTTAATGGTACGTGTATAGGATTCATCAGGGTATTTAGTTATTATTAGATGTTTAGAATTATTAGAAGCATAATCAAGTATTTTTTTAATAAAAAATATGAAAGAACATATTTCCTAGTGAGATAGGAAAAGGTGAAGAATTAGTTGAAGAAGAATAAAGAATTCAAAAATATAATTAATTGAAGAGGAAGAGTAAAGAATTCAAGAGTCTTTAAAGTAGAATTGTATGTATTGTTAAAATTTAATTGAAGAGGTAGAGTAAATAATTCAAGAGTATTATGAATATATAGAATTATATATATTGTGAAGAATTAATTGAAGAGTAAGAGTAAAGAATTCGAGAGTCTTATGAATATATAAAGACTTCAAAATAGAAATATATATATTGTGAAGAATTAGTTGAAAAGGAAGATTAAAGAATTTAAGAGTCTTATGAATATGTAAAACTCCAAAATAGAAATGTATATATTGGAAGCATGGCAATGAGAAATGTAACAAAAAAATATTGCACTAATTTGTATTGCATTGTAAGTAGTTTTTCTTATATGTGACCTTATTGTGCTGAATTTATGAGCTATGGTCTGAATTTCTTTGATCCTTTAATGAGAATTTATTTGCGAACCTAAGCATTTGCTAACATGAATATTGATAAAATAACCTCATATGGAATATCCCAACCTTTCATGAAAATTATCATATGATATTTACTTTGAGAACCATCGTATTCTATATAGCCTAGTTTCATTTAACTATTTTGTGATGTATTTACCATTGCATACAAATTTAAAATATTGTCTTCCTTCTCACATGGTTATCATTTAGATTTATTGTTTTTTGATATGCAAGGTTTTTCAATTTTTGCATATCACCTTTGATACAATTTTTAGCCAAATTCAAAATAGAGAGATTTTTATAGTTCTCCACAAAATTTTGAGGAATATGATCGCTTACCATATTCTTTAAAAAGACAAGAACATAAATTTATGTAGTGCACATGTCATCTAGCATGGCCCCTATGAGATTATTTATAGACAAAGATAAAATATTTTATCTTCCCAAGGCAAGTGGCAATATCATAAGGAATAGAATCATTGAAGTGATTTTGAGAGAGTTTTAATACCCACATATTTGAAGGCGAAAGAGGAAGACAACTTTGTAAGCTATTATTATGCAAATACAACTCCAAATAATTATTGAATGGTTTTTTTTGAGTAATACTTCTTATACACATCCACCATAGGGATTGAACCCGGGTCACATCATATCATCGATAATGCAAGTGGTGTCCTTACCGGTAGACCACACTCATGAGGGGAAGAATTGGATGTTATTTTGAATGGTAACAAACTTGTTATTTGGTTGCATGAAAGGTTTAATATTTTCATGTGAGAATATCACTAGTAATACTATTAGCAAAAAGATCCAAGTCTAATATGTAATACTGGTTTACAAGAAATTTTGAAAATTATGGATGAATATTTGCTTCAAGGCCATAGCTTAAAAAGACAAGGCCTAAGGCCAAGGGAAAATGTCAATAGGGAACCATTAATGATGACTTTCACAATGGTTGAAGCGAAAAAAAATTGTATCTAAGTTTGAGTATTGTACAATGTTTTTCATAGATCTCATTCCATATAAATAAATTATTAAAAAATAATTATACATTTAAAAATAAATTAATTTAAATATAATAACTTAAAATCTTTTATATAACCATTAATTTTCACAATGAGTAAAGAAGTTTACTTTCTCATTACTACAATGATACTACACAATGCTTATTATAATCTAAATACATGAAAACATAAAAGTATCTAAATGATTACTTTCTTGCTTCTTCAATATAGTTAGAAAAGAAAATTTATTAGGTAAACATTTTAATCCAATATACAAGGCACATTTACATTTTAATTGAATAGCATATAAATACAAATAATTTTTAAAACGGAACAATAATAAGCTTTGTTAAGCATTACTCAAAAGTCCAAAACTATTATTTTCATTATTATTTTTTTTTTATAATAATTCAATTACAAGTTTGATCTATCTACCTTCAAATATGGCATCAATTAACTTAATTCTATTATAACTCCCCATCATTTTATCTCAACCTTTAAATATTTTGATTCATTTTTGTTAGCATGACATGCATCTCTTTCATTACTATTATGACCATAATATTTAGAATCCTTGTAGGTGGTGTTAAAAGGAATCCATAAAATATTAGAATTGAGCTTTTCAAGAATTCTAAGTAGTTGAGCTTTTCAAGTTCCATTGGGATGTTTTCCTTCAATTTATTCGTTGAAATATACAAATATTCAAGTTGACTCATGTTTCCTATTGTTCTTACTTCTTTAATTATGCTAGTAAGATTATTTCTTGCAAGAGTAAGACCTGGAAGACCCTAAAGGGATCTCATTTGTGGAGGAATATTGCTAGATAGATTATTATTTGATAAATCCATGAATCTGAAGACTGATAAAACAACCTCATATGGAATACCCTAACCTTTCATAAATATGGTCTTATGATATTTACTTTCAGCACCACTGGGGGTTCTGTATATCCCAGTTGCATTGGACTACTTTGTGATGCATTTACTATAACATACAAATTTGAAAGGTTGTTTATAATAGTACATTAAAGCATGTTATAAGAAAAATCTAGGATTTGAATATTTAGAAGGCCAAATATTTTCACTAAAATATTACCTTGAAATTTATGGGATTTCAAAATCAAAATCTTCAACTATGATAAATTTTCAATCCATTCAAGGATGGTGTCATGCAAATTATTTTTTATAAATCAAAAATATCCACAACACTAAAATTTGCAATGGCTAGAAAACTACCCCTTTTCAAATGGTTATCATTTAGATTTAGTGTCTTTAGATATGCAAGTTTTTTCAATACTAGAATATAACCTTTGATACAATTTTCAAGCCAAATTCAAAATAGCTAGATTTACACAATTCTCCACAAAAATTGGAGAAATATGACTTCTTAACATGTTCTTTAACAACTCAAGAACATACATGTATGTATAGCACATTCCTTCTAGAATAACCCTTGTGAGATTATTTGTAGATAGATAAAATATTCTACCTTCCCAAGATAAGTGATAATATCATAAGGAATAAAATTATTAAAAAAATTTTGAAAGAGTTCTAATACCTAGATATTTGTAGGAAGAAGAGGAAGATGACCTTGTAAGTTGTTATTATGCAAATCCAACCACAAGAGAGACTTGGGTGTCAGTTTAGATGGTAATAAACTCATTATTTGGTTGCATGAAAGGTTTAGAAATGCAAGGTATGGAATATCCCATACCCATGTGGGAATGTTACTAGCAATACTATTAGCAAAGATCCAACTCTTCTATGTAATACAGGTTTACAATAAATTTTGGAAATACATCTAAATTACAAGAAGTCGGAGATAGATGTTCTTTGACAAGTCAAGAACATACATGTATCTAATACTACATCATTTGGAATGGCCCTTGTGAGATTATATACAAATAAATAAATAATTTTCCTTTCCAAGATAAGTGGCTAAGGAATAGAATCATTGAAGTAATTCTAAGAAGTCTAATATTCAAATATTTGTAGGACGAAGAGGAATATGACCTTGTAATCCATTATTATGCAAATTCAACCTCAACATAAACTATGGTGTGAGTTTGGATGGTAACAAACCCATTATTTGGTTGTATAAAATATTTCAAAAATGAGGAAGGGAAGATCTCGTACCCATGTGGGAATGCCACTAGTTATTAGTAGAGAGATCCAACTCTTCTACGTAATTCAAGTCTACAATAAATTTTGAAAATTATGAACGAAGACTTGCTACATGACCACAACTTAAAAATCCAAAGCCTATGGCCAAGTGATAATATCTATAGGAAACACTAGTGATGGCCTTCATAAAGGCTAAAGCACAACAAATTTTATAGAAACAAATTTAATGTAGATATGAGCATTGAATTTTTTTTCTCTTAAATCTAATTTCATATAAATAAAAATATTTTAAAATAATTATATATTTAGAAATAAATTAGTTTAAATATCATAACTTAAAATATTTTATATAAGCATTAGTTTTAAGAATTTATAAACAAATTTATTTTCTCATTACTACAATAATACCATACAGTGCTTATTATAATTCAAATAAAGTGAAAAAAAATTAATAATACATGAATATCTCAATAATTATTATTATTATTATTATTTTTAAGTAATACTTCTTATACATATCCACCATGGGGATTGAACCCGGTTCACATCACCTATAATGCAAGTGTCAAGTGGCAAGCTTACCGGTAGACCACACTCATAGGGATTATTACTTTCTTTTTCAATAAAGTGAAAAAAAAAAATTAATAGTTAATTATTTTTTATCCAATATACAAGACATATTTGCATTTTACAATGAATAACATATAAATGCTAATGATTATTTAAAAATAATAATAGTAAGTTTTGTTAAGCACTACTCATTATATATAAATACTTTGTGAGTTTAAAATACATTTAGATACCATTCAAAGTATTTAAAAATAATAATAGTAAGCTTTGTTAAGCACTACCTATTATATGTAAATACTTTGTGAGTTTAAAATACCATTTAGATACCATACAAAATATATTACAACCAAAATGTAAGATAGATGCATGCTTTAATAAAAAAAACTTTCTATATTGATCTATTTGCCTTCAAACATAACACTTGTAATGCCATCATAAAAGTAAAAAACTATTCTTCTAAGAAAAAAATTAAAGATAACAATCCAATTACAAGCTTCATCTATTTGCCTTCAAACATGGCACCTATAATGTCATCATAAAAGTCAAAAACTATTTTCCTCATCCTTTTGTTCAGATATAACAATCCAACTACACTGAAGAAGCCTGCTCCATAACTTAAACCCATTGTCGCTCCCCACCATATTGTATCAATCTCCAAATATTTAGATTCATTGTTGTTAGCATGACATGCATCTCTTCCATTACTTTTACCACCTTCATCTTGAGAATCCTCGTGGGTTGTGTTGAAAGGGAATCCAGAAATATTTGAATTGCCTGAATAGGATGATTCATCAAAAGTTAAAAATTGACCCCCATGAGGTACTCTTCCATCAAGCATGTTGTAGGAGAGATTCAAGAATTCCAAGTAGTTGAGCTTTTCAAGTTCCACTGGGATGTTTCCCTCCAATTTATTCATTGAGAGATCCAAAGATTCAAGTTGACTCATGTTTCCCAATGTTCTTGGAATTCTACCAGTAAGATGATTTCTTGCAAGACTGAGACCTATAAGACCTTGAAGGGATCCCATTTGTGGAGGAATATTGCCAGATAGATTGTTATTTGACAAATCCATCACTCTCAAGATTGATAAAACAACCTCATATGAAAGATCCCAACCTTTCATGAAAACTGTCATATGATAATTACTATCACCACCATTGTATCTTGTAGAGCCCAGTTGCATTGTACTATTTTGTGATGCATTTACCATTGCATACAAATTGGAAAGGCTATTTGGAATAGTCCCTGAGAGCATGTTGTAAGAAAGATCTAGGATTTGAAGATTTGGAAGGCCAAACATTTTCACTGGAATATTACCTTGAAATTTATTGGATTTCAAAATCAAAATCTTCAACTGTAATAAATTTTCAATCCACTCAGGGATGGTGCCTTCCAAATTATTCTTTCCTAAATCAAGAACCTCCACAGAACTGCAATTTGCAATGGCTGAAAAACTACCCCTTTTCAAATGGTTATCATTTAGATTTAATGTCTTTAGATATGCAAGGTTTTTCAATTTTGGCATATCACCTTTGAGATGATTCTTAGCCAAATTCAAAACCGAGAGATATGTACAATTCTCCACAAAATTTGGAGGAATATGACTGCTTAACATGTTCTTTGACAAGTCAAGAACCTCCATGTATATAGTGCACATGCCATCTGGAATGACCCCTGTGAGATTATTTGCAGACAGAGATAAATAATCTGCCTTCCCAAGATAAGTGGCAATATCATAAGGAATAGAATCATTGAAGTGATTCTGAGAGAGGTCTAATGTGTAGATATTTGGAGGGGGAATAGGTAGACGACCTTGTAACCTGTTATTATCCAAATATAATTCGGACAGAGACTTGGGTGTCAGTTTGGATGGTAACAAACCCGTTAATTGGTTGCATGAAAGGTTCATATTTTCAAGGTAGGGAAGATCCCATATCCACGTGGGAATGTCACTGGCAATACTATTAGCAGAGAGATCCAGATCTTGTAAGTAATACTGGTTCACAAGAAAGGTGGGAAATGCATGTAAATTACATGAAGCCAACTCTAACCATTGAAGATTCTTGAATGGAGGATTCCAGGTCGAACTAATGTCCACGGTTAAGTGATTATAAGAAAGACCTAATCCTTCTAGTCGAGTCAAATTATCAAAGTCAGAAAGGGAAATGGCGCCGCTTAAATTGTTATAAGAGAGCCAAAGACCCTTTAAACTAACAAGCTCAAAAACTGTGGATGGAATTGTACCTGTTAACCTGTTGCCAGACAGGTCCAATTCTTCAAGCTTGGACAGATTGCCGATGGAGGGTGGAATCACACCTTCGATGTTGGCAGAAGACAGAAAAAGGTGCTTCAGCGATGATATATTTGCAACAACAGACAGGATTTCGCCCCCGATGCTTGTTCCTGAAAGATCAATGCTCTGTAGCGATGAAGACCTTTGTTGTGCAATGAAAGAAATATCTCCTCGAAGATTGTCATTCCCGCCGATGTCAAGCTTTTGCAGTCGATGTGCAGAGTGCAACAGATTGGAAGGAACAGGACCAAACAACTCATTGTAGGAGAGATCAAGTGAAAGCAGGTGAGAAGTTATATTTTTAAACCAAACGGGTATTTGGGCTGACAGAGAATTCTCAGAAAGGTCAAGACTGACGAGAGAGGTGAGGTTCACAAGGGAACTGGGAATTGGTCCTCTAAGCCCACAGGAGCTCATGCTTAGTTGCCTCAAATTGGACAGAGTGCCCACAACTTCAGCCCATTCCTCCATTCCTGTCGCTGAAGAGATGTTCACATCGCTCAAAGACAGGTATTCCAATCTTGTCAGATTCTTTAGCCAGCTCGTCAACCTCGCGCTTTGCAATTGAAGATCAGAATAATAATTCCATGACAAGTCCAGAAAATTTAGATTTGACAAATTTGCCAGTGTCACAGGAATTTCACCAGCAAAACCAGCATCAGACAAATCAAGAAAGGCGAGTCTCTTCAGCTTTCCAACATCAGAAGGGATGGGAATGCCTGAGAAGGAATTCCAGCTTAGGTCCAAGCGCTCTAAATATGCAAGCTTGAACAGAGATGAACGGACCTCACCGCTTAAATTGTAGTTCGACAAATGGAGAGCAGTGACATGGAGTGGGTGGGAGGTGCAAGCAACGCCATCCCAGAGGCAGCAATTCAATCCGTGCCAGGAACTCAAACGGTTGGAGTAATCAACAAGACCTCCCTTGAAGTCGAGAAGGTAATTTCTTTCGTGGGGCGGGCAAGCAATTGCAAGAGGAGATAACAACATCAACAAAAATGTTAACATTGTTGTTGGAAATAGAATTGGGCAACATGAACGCTTAACTTGCATGGCTTCCATGGGCGGACTTGGGACTTGGGACTTGCTCTGTCTCTCTATGTGGAAATGAAATGAAAGAAAGGGATGAAAGAAAACTCAGTAAAAGCAGGTTAAATAGACCTTTGCCGCATACTTTGTGTGGAAAATGCTTGACGCCATGGCTAGTGCAAAGATCCTTCGGCCCTAACACGTGGCAGATGATGCACGGTGAATGTGTTTCTCTATAAAGTCTTTGGAGAGTTGGTCCGTGAAGAGGACGTACCATTCGCTAATTGCTTGGTAGTTTCATGCCTTTTTATGAGTGGCGGACAAAAGCCGGTTGATTTTTTCCTAGGGAAAGGAAAGCCAACAGAAAGAACTTGAATAATTATTTAGCGGATTCAACGAAGGCAATGCTTATTAGTGCATTCCAGAGACAATTAAGCATTAATAGCCAATTAATTCTATTTATCTTTTAAAGTATTAATAGCTAATTAATTTTACTTATTTCTTAAAATACGTATTTAAAATATGTGACCTCGATTTTATTTGTTTATGATCAAAATTTTCACAAAATACTCAAGAAAATAAAATCTTATTATATCAAAATACTCATAGGATAAAATCTGTGGATATAAAACAATCCTTTATGATCATGCATATTGTAAATTTAATGTATGGTCATGTTCTTTCACAAAATACTCAACAAAATAAAATCTTATCATGTGAAAATACTTAATTGACTTGACTGCCAGAAAGGAGCAAATATTTCAATCCGTATGCATGTTCACACTTGTATCCTATACATTCATTGCTTTGCAGTTGTTAGCAAAGAAAATAGTGCTGTCTAGTTGTTGGTAAGGTACTAAGGACATTAATAAAGACGAAGATAAATTCCAGTGTCCACCACAGCGTGATAAGGACATACATTCATTTTCTACAATTATGCAAATGCAGACTTCATTCACACCGTATAAATCGCGTTGGCGGGGGATTGGGACTTTCGTACGACAGATCGGGCGGTTCGAATTCTCCCTCCAAACGTTGTTCGCGGGTCTGTTAGAAAAGTTTAGGTGCAGGGTTTGAATACGTAAGAGCCTGTTTACAAGTAAACATACGGGAATGAAGACAGCCTGTAGACCTTTCAGTAAATAAGTTCCGGAAACCTCGCTTTCAAAAATTTCTACACATTCATTGAATTCTTACGGAATTTACTAAACATAAGGCACCTAACGGGGCAGCGGGTATTTAAAGAAAATTGTAAATTTTTAGTTTTTAAATATACTTAAGATTATAATTTTCAGTTATTAAGGAAGATTTAGTTGATTAAAAATAAAATCCAGAACCGAAACTTTAGAAATTTTAAATTAAAAAAATGTCTATCCCAAACTTTCTAGACGGGGAATAGTCTACTCCAATTCTTATTACTTGAGTGGAGACTAGGCGATACCTACAGCCGCCCCGAAATTTCCGAAATTCCGTTGTACCTCTGAAACGATTGTGACGGAATTATGAATGTTGAATATCGGATTTCATGTACGCAACAATAATCTTGGTGTCAGGCGTTCGTTCAAGTGGGACACACCCTCGCCAAGAGTGGTCAACATCCAATGTTCACATTTGGTCAGAATCCATGTGTGAAGACAGTCAGTCACTGCCGTGGGTTATTTGTTTTGATGAATATTGATATTTGACTTTTACAATTAAATACTATACATGTTCATATTTATTTAAAAAAAAAAACATAATTAATTTTCACTCACAAATGCATGATTTAGTCCTCCTAATTGGATCCCATATCCACAAACAAGGTTATATGTTGGATCTGATTTAATTAATGATGTAATTATTTTGTGACTACTTTATGGGTTGAAGTTAGAGCATATCACCATCCACACTATTATGAGAGAACAATCATAGAGAAGGTATAGAACAATAGAACGATTATAATGAATATACATGAAATCATGGAATTACATTAGCAAAAAGTATGGATATGCTACTAGTGGTAATGGCAAGTATGGATAAAAATTAGTGATATTTATGGTTGATATAAAGATCAGATTAGTGGAGCTAACACATGGAACCAAAGGATTGCTTATGGATATCACAGTGTCACAATAAAAGCATGGCATCAACAAAGACCACCATCAATCAGGATTTTACATGGGTGGTTGGGTGATTAAGAATGGTAGCAATTATCTGCCATGATTAGAGGATGATATTGTTTAGTTTCATCTCATGTTTCAAAGACAAAATATTCTTATGGGGTATGGAGTGTTAGGGTACTTAGAACAACTACCCAATAATATGATATTGTATTATATAGTTGGCATGAGCTCTAAGTAACCTCGTTGTATTATGTAAATAACATGGGCTAAAAATAATAGAAAAGCATATTATGAGTGGGATAAGGATATGGTTATGTCTTTCTAAAAATAGCACAAGAGGATGATTATATAAAGAAAGGACTTGGTGATGGTAAAGCATCTAATCCAATCCAATAATCATTGTAATAGTCTTTTCCCCTAGAGGGGCTCTCATCTTGGGAGATATTATGGAGTGGTTCCTTCCTTAAGGAATAACATTAATTTTACCCTACCTCAAGGGTATTGTTACATATTTTGTCTTTTGTGCAGAGGAAATGCTTTGTGGTTGATTGTAATGTTTTTAATATTGGTTATGACTTATATTTATGATAGGTAAAGATTCTTAGCATCTGGTATATGTTAGGGTATCCAAGAAATGTACCTACTAATATAATATTGTAATGTATGGTACTTGTTGTAGGTACCCTAACAATCTTTGTCCTGGTTACAAGACATTGGGTAGAGGTAGAGCTTTAGTGCCAAGGCACCTTAATGGTTCCTTGGCTAGCCAAGAGAGAACTAAGGTTTGGGACCTAAGAGGTCCATGGTTTAAACTACTTACCCTTATTTTTGAAGTGAACTTTGATGATTGAGAAGTCAACATGACATTGATGGTTGATGTAACACTAATGATGTGGCTTGAAAACTCCATTTTGTAATATAAAAGCATGGTCAAATGGTTAAATAATGACACTTCAACACTTTACTTATACTTCCTTTTTCCTTGTTAGTAGCAACATCATGTGTAAGTTTTTTCTCTCTTTTGAAAGGTGATATATTGAAGCCTATGGTTCACCAATTCCCTATCTAGTGGCTTGCAAGTTAGAATGTTAGTGGTATCCCTTTGTGTAGATCAATTACCCTTGGCAATAGTTTGTTGAAGCACTATTAATGGACTAATGGATTATTCAAAGTTAAATATTCTACTATGCACTAATGGACTATTCAAAAATATTAATGAGGTCCCTTTAGCCACTGATTCTAATGATAAAAAGTAGTTTTACAAGAGCATGAAAGAGGAATATCATGGTATGATTTCTTTTCATGTTGATAAGATCTATGGAAAGCATATCAAAACCACTTTAGATAAGCATTTATTGAAATATGGGCTAGTAGATTATATGTAGAAACTACACTTTAAAAATAGAATTTTTTTAGATCATAAATGAGTACATCAGTTGGATCAAGAAGTTAGAAGACATCTACATTCCCAAAGGAGGTATCAATGGAAAGGATATCCTTGGTATTTTCAATATTGTGTTTAAGAGTATTTTAGAAACTTATAATACGATTATCATTATGTTTGAGATGCTTCAAATATACTTTCCCAAGATTACCACTCCTCTTAATGATATATTCAAATACTTTGTTCATCATTGGGCTTGATAATAGAGGTGTAAGATTCATTATTTCACTATTTAGTCTCATGCAAAGAAAGTAATTTAAAAGTTGACAATAAGCCAAATCAAGGTGACAAAAAATCCAAGAATCCTTTCAAGATGTTGGTTTACACTTTTTATGAGGAAGTATACAAAATATACTTTTATTGCTTGTCAATTAAGAATATTGAAAAGGTAACCAAAAGGAGAGTGTTGATGCTACACTCTTCTATTCTTAGGATGAGGATGATAATTATGGTGAGACCTTATAAGCATAGTACCTATTTCATTCAAAATATTGTATATTGACTTCTTTTGAAAAGTGGATTATAGAATCAAGGACAACCTAATACATGACTATGAATTGTCATCTTATATGACTATATAAGTCAACATTTTGAAGAGTTGTGGTTATTAGGGATGATTTCTCTTTACAAGTGGCTAGATGTGTTGAGGTGATGGTTGGCTCATCGTCATTTAATGAAGTCCTCTATGTTCATGATGCGGACCCACTCTTCTTTATATAAATAGCATCACTCATACAAATAAAAAGATTAATGTTTGGTGAAATTGGTGGGTGATTAAAGATATTGATGATGGCTTCAAGATAGTTACCTCAATATATCATGATGAGTCTAATTAGATGTATAAGCTTGAATATTATCCATATTTTTCTTCTTCCTCCAAAAATAAAGACTTCACGACTACGGTGTTGTAGGTATATAAAATTAGCAAGCAATAGTATCATAGATTTGGGTATCTTGGTTATAGATCCTTCAAGTCCATGAGTCAATCATTTGGTTATTGATCACCCTCCAATTTCTCCTACTAGTGGTGCTTGTGAGGGTTACATCTTAGGAAGCATCATCAAGAATCCTTTTCAAAAAGGAATACTAGTTATGTTACACGACCCTTAGATATCATTTATAGTGATATTTGTGGACCCATGGAGAACCACATATTTTTAGGAATAACTATATCTAGTTGTACACCATCTATACTAAAGAAGAAGGATTTGGAAAGTTCAAGAACTTCAAGGCTTGTGTGGACAACTTGCTTGAAAGGAATATAAAGTGCTTGCAAATAGATGGAGGACATTAGTATGTCAATCATACATTTTATAATTTATTGGTTTTTCATGGCATTTGTTTTTAAAGGATTGTTCATTATTCTTAGAAAATAATGGGGTGGGTAAGTAGAAGAATATGATTATCATTGAGATGACTAGATGTATGTTACATGTGAAGTAGATGGATTCCAAGTTTTGACATAAAGTAGTGACTTCTATAGTACATATTATCAATAAAATATTGACTCGATTTTTTAGGGTATGACTATTCTTGAGAGATTAATAGGTAATAAGCTTGATGTGTCTAGCTTTAGTATCTTTGGATCCAATATATGCATCTATATCCCAAAATACATGGAAGAAGATGGAAGTAAATATTGACCACTATATCTATGAAATATTCTGGTATATCACTTGTATGATCTTCATATGTAGGACATTCTTATTTAGAAAGATGTTTCCTTTGATGAAATCCTTCTATATTAAACTTCAATGTCCTCTTTGAAAGTTGAGGAATTTAACTAATTGAACTAATGTCATTTGATTAAAATGTTAAAGTTTACCTATAAGAATTGAACCTTAGTTTATGGTATAGAACTCTTCAATATCAACCGCTTGCTCTAAATCCCGTGAACATTACTATAAATTCATAAAATTACTTAAACTATTAAATTTAAAAATTCATAATAAAATTTAAAAACTTCAACAAGAAAATGAATAATATTAATCTAGTGGCCAATAGAGTATTTGTGTGAGCCACTTGACCTATATAGTTTTTGGATTTAAATCTAAAAACTTCATGAGACACCTAAACTATTTCAATACCCCTCTTCAAAAGATAATAATAATTTAAAATAAAATATCATTATACTAAAAATAATAGTAAAAATCCGCCCATGTAGAGGATTTGGAGAGCAAGTGGGTAGTTAAAAATCTCTAGTTATGGAGAGGCCCAGGTTCAAATCTCTCCCCTCACATGTTGCGGATATGTTGTATATAAAAGGTTCCTCATCAAAAAAAAAAATAATAATAGTAAAAATAATCCTGGGACAATATAATGGTTCGGGGTTTGGCTCTTCTTTGGGAGGTCCGTTCAAACCGACACATGTGTGTGGATGTGTGTTAATCTCCTATTGATAAATGTAGCTCTTGGGCATATGAAGGGTCATGATTGGGAGGGTATCACACTACTCAAATAAAAATAAAATAATAATAATAAACATGGCTCAATTCCCTATAGATAAGCATAGCTCTTGGATTTACAAAGGATCATAGTTGATTTCTCACACTAACCAAAAAATAAAAATAAATAATAAAATAATAAAAAATATTATATTTATATATAAATAATTGAACAAATAAATTTAATATTTTTAAGTTATTAAAAAATAAATTCAAAGATGATTTCCTTTCGTCTATGGAAAAACACACACATTCTATTTTGAAAATTTAAAATAAATTATTTTAAATTTATAAATCTTGTTTTTAAGACATTCTAATGATTTAGGTTTTAAACCTATGAATTTATTAAATTAAAAATTATGAAGCAACAATGGGCTTCGTTGCCTATCATTTGATTTGTGGATTTATTTGTTTAATTAACGCGTACGCATGTTGTAGGCTATCACTTGTCTTTGACATGCGCTGTATGCTATGATTTTTAACGTCTACCCAAACTCTTTTTGTGACTTTTAATGATCCCAGAGAACAGGTATAGCTATGCCTCCGTATACGTTGTTATTTGTTGTTTTGTTTATAATGTCCCTTACTACAAAAATATATAATTTTTAAATGTTTATAGCTATTACAAAAATATATAATTTTTAAAGTTTTTTTTAATTGAGCATTATTTACATATATCAACGTTCTTTTTCGAATAAACAGAGGAGGAATCGTTGAATCGACCTCAAGCAAATGCCACAGCAAATGCCGTTCGGTAGATTAATTTTTGTGGAGATGCTTCTACTTTCATGTAAACTCTTTCACTTTGACTAGTTGAGAGTAGCGTCCTACATAGAACCGTCGACCTTCAAGACCTTCAAACGAGTGATGGAGGAAGCTTTACATTTGAGAGGTGGTTATATTTTTATTTCATAAAACTTGTGATTTTATGTGTTTTTAATAATAAAAAATTAAAATAAGATTTTTTATTTATTTTATAATTTTATATATAATAATTATTAATTAGTATTTTTAAAATAAGTAAAACGTAAATAATATTTATATATATTTTTAATAAATAATAATTATAAATTTAATAAAAGTTTTGAAAAAATGTATGATATATTTAAATTAAAAATTAATTATTTGGATATTAAAATTTATATTAAATTCTATATATGTATATATATTTTATATTTTTTTAGATTTTTTTTAATATAAAAGAAATTTAAAACATTTGATGTTCAATTGTTATTAATTTTAGTATTATTTTTTTATTAAAGTAAAAATTTTTAAGAAAATAGTTTATAATAAAGCAACTACTTCTTATTTAAAAAATATATATTTTATAAACATGCCCTTTCTCATTTTTTTGGATTCTAGTAGTGTGATAAACCCACCCTCTAAAATTTTATATGAATTGCTTGGAGGACCATCAACCTTATTGAACCTTGTCAAACTTATTGTGAGCCAAACTTTCTCACTAGTAGTATGTTAATCCTTTATGTAATACATTATTTTTGTAGGGTTATAACCTTTACTTCCTATCATTACTATACATCTCAAATAATATAACCTTAAAATATAAATTATTGGATAAAAATACGATAAAATCATTAGTATAGAAGATAAATTGATAATTAAATATTTCTAGTTAACAAAATTATTTGAGATGACATTTACCTCAATATATGATCCTAGGTGCATCACTATAAAGACAACAATTTTCTAAATATAACACTACCTTACTACAAGACTTGTATCAATTGTTCAAATGAGATTTCATAATCTTGCTATAGCATCAATAAAACAAACTCCAAATTGATCCATCCCCTATGGAATAGAGCAAGTTATACTTCCAAACTCCTAACATAAATGAAGAGTAGATCTATCCTATATAATAACTATGAAAATATGGATAACACATGGTTATGTGTAAAATTTAGTTTATTTATAGAAGCAAACTATTTATTACTTAAAAATGCTTGAAGTTTAAAATTTATTTTTACATATTTATATGCATGTCAAATATTGAAAAGGTATAAACCATCCAACCACTAAAATTAAGCCTAAACGATAGTTTGTTATCATTTCTTATTCCTTAATTAGAAAACTTTACCAAGATTTTGACAATTTGAAAACTTTAGAACAAATTACATCTAAAAAATTGAGTATATATGTATTATATGCCATAGAGAAAGTCACATATACTTTATCATCAATTAATCCATGGTATTGATATAATGTTAGATTTTGTAAGGTTCCTAGTATACACAATATTCTTGCATGAATAAAAGGACAACACCATTACTACATCCACAAGCAATACATGATTTTACAACTTAACCATAATATTTTTGCACCTATACAATATATTTTGGTATATGCTCATTATAAGATAAAAATACTAACTCAATAATTAAGAAAATAAGGTTGAAGGACACTCCAAAAATGCTAATTCAAATTTAAAAAACTACATTGGAAGCTTCAAAATCAACATAGTATCATTGGTAGAAAATTCTATAATAACATTAGCAAATATCTATTTAAAGTATATATAAATATAATCATCTTAAATGCATGCCTTAGAGCACCATTTGAATATATAAATATGATGTAAAATACACCAATACCAAAGTGCGAGATGAGATCAAGTGTAACCTATGAGCAAGTAGGAAGCATGCGCAAGAAGCATGAGTAAGTAGTAGAAAGAAAAGTGTGATCAAGAAGCAAGTGCCACTTCTTGTTCTAAATATTAGGAGAAACTTAAAAACTAAAGGATTCATATGAAGAAAATCTAGGTAACATGGTAAGAAAATCATTTTGAAATTCCTTGCTAAAATTAAGGATGCTCTAGTTGGAAGTATGGATGCCCTAGTTAGTGATAAGAGAAAGAGTGAATCTATGGAAGTGATTACCAAGGATTACATGATTGGCATGATATAATGGTTCATAAAACTAGAGGGTTAATGTGTAAGTTCTATGGATATTGGACAAGTTTTTATGATATTCAAAATTGGATCAAGTGGAAGTGGGGATTGAATTCAAATTAATCTATGAATTTCCTTTCAAAATGATTTTTCCTCGTCAAATTCTCTAGTTCAAAAATAAGGGATAAAATAATGGATGGAGGCCCTTGATTTATGGGAAAATATACATTATATTTAAGACCATGGAGGCAGATTTTTTTTGTGGATTAGGCTTTGTGGATTTTCGTATCAACTCATCATTAATGAGGTCTTAAAGAATATTCACAACACTGTAGTCAAGATCATCTAGGAGGACCAACTACTAAGGAGAGAAGACATGTTGTATGCACTAGAATATGTGTTTCCATGGATATTTCAAAATATTTACCACAATCCAAGAGGATAAAATCTAAATAAAAATTATGTGATGAACAAGTGGATTATGAAAATACGACATTTGAGGTCATAAATATCATTAAACTAGACACATGACAAGAGACTACAAAGTTAAAATGATGGCAAAAGAGAGAAAATTTTGTGCATGATGGTAACTTCAATATGAAACAAGGAGATCATACCATAGGAGAAGCTAGGTCAAATATAATATTTTCCACTCCTAAGAAATTGGTAAGAAAAACCCCTTTGCATCATCAGATGACAAAGACCATCATAGTTCACTCAAATCAACCATTAGAACAAAAAATTACATGAGGGATGAGGAAGTATAATGTGCAAGCTCAAAAATAGGAGTTTAGGGTGCAAAGGAAGATGGGAAGGAAATTTTTAAAGCAAAGAAAGATGCGGAGGTGAATTTTAAAGCAAATGAGATGAGGTAGGTTAAGCTTAATCTAGGTAAATCTTCTTCATTTTCCTTAAACAGTATAAAATATTCTCCTTACAATAACAATAAAATTAGTAGAGAGTGTATTTGTTGCACTTCAGTATTTTAAGAGTGACACAATAAAAAAGGCATATGGGGGATATCTGTTGGACATTTTGAGTCCCTAAGTTAAAGTTATCATTGATGTCACCAGATGAAGTCATCATTAATACCAAAAATTTTAGCAGGAAATAAAGGGGATAAAAATATTTATTTGATATTTAGGAAGAAGGCCAAAGATCAAGTGAAACAGTGCAAAAGACAGAAGTTAAAAATGAGTTATAATATTTATTTTATAAATTATTTAAATTCGGTGTGAATTTAAATTTTATAAATAAATATTAAAGGTACTTTATCAAAGGATATAATATTATAATATGAGTTAATATAATATTAAGTAAGGTGGTGAAAAAGAGTCCAAAGTAAAATATTAATAATAATATTTTACTACACCCAAATATGGGTGTTAGAATTTAAATATTCGAAGCATGTTACAAAGGTTTATCCTCACCGATGTCATGTGGGTTAATTGTATTTTGAAGCGCAAACGTTCTAAAGCAAAGGAGGAAGATTAATATTTAAACCTATGCCCAAAGGGCATTAAGATTATCCTTGCTCAATTTAAAATATAGCATACAATAAAATTAATGCAGAGCTCGTGAAATGGATGTGCGAATTTTAAGTTTGAATTACCAGCGAAAGAAACAAAAGGGACAACATAAAATAGTTGGAAGCCAAATAGGCACCTTGGCCTAGGGGAAAGAGGGCTTTGGCTTACATTTTGTGTGCAAGGAGGCTAGCATTCGAGTCTTGGTGGAAGCGCTTGGCAGGTGTGTTGAAAGCACCAATCATGAGGCGCACGTTTTGTGAAAGGAGGGGATATATTTTTTGAAGCACGTGGTGCTTCACCTATATCCAACAAGCGTGTAGGTCGTGTGGTTTTCGGCACCGCGGTTGAGACGTTAGAGTGGGCTGCGTTGAGAGTTCGATTCCCTCCAAGACAAAGGTAATATTTTTTATTTTAATTTTAATTAAATGCCTAAGTTGGAGGTATAAGGTTGTTTAGTGGTTGCAATTTGGAAAGGTTGCTTTACAATAAAATTGTGGTAGTTGAGAATTATCTTTAGGAGTTATAAGGAGAATTCTTTTTTATATTTAAAGTCTTAAAATTGCTATTGAGGAATATTGAAAGGTTAAGACTTTGTGGGTAGTATGCTATTTTGAATTAAGGGGTTTTGTGTCTATTGTGAGGATATTGATTATTATTTAAGTTGGAGTGATAAGGTGTAATTTTGATACTATTTTTGTGATATGTTTTGTTGAATAAAATTATCCTCTAACCCTTATTGAGATTGACAAAGAAGTAATTGTGAGTGTGGCATATTTGTGAGACCAACTACTTGTCAAACAAAAGGTATGGGAAAATTTCTTCTTGGTTGAATTGATTGATTGGCTTTATTTAAAATTAAGTTTGGAGTGAAAAGGACTTGATTAGGGTTTCCTTTTCAAAAGTGGTTGATTTATTGCTTCAAATTTTTTTGACTTGAGAGTTGAGATTAAAATATTGTTTTATTAGCATTTTTGTTGAGACAATTGGTTGAGTGAAGTGTTTGAGTTAATGCTTCAAGATTTTTTGAAATTGAGAGTTGCGATTAAAACATTGTTTGATGAGCATGGTTGTTGAAGTAAGTTGTTATGCAAAGAACTTGAACTAGGGTTTGAAAAGATCATTAGTATCATTGTTATGTGAGATTTTTTGTTGAGCATTGTTGGAAACATTTTGAGTTGGATGATACATTCTTGGACTAGGGTTTGTGAGCAAGAGTTGTTTCTTGAAGTGATTGGTTGAGTAGAGTTGATTGAGCCTAGTCAAGTGGATGTATGAAGTGATTGATCAAGTTCCATAAAATAAACTATTCTATATTCTGATTTGAGTTAAGATTGAGTTTTGAGAATAGAACATATTGAGTCTCTAACAATTCTCTTTATGCTTCTATGAGATTGAGTTGAGAAAGTGATTGAGTGTTGAGTATAGAACATATTGAGTCTCTAATAATTCTCTTTATGTTTCTATGAGATTGGACAAGTTCTATGTGGACTTGTTAAGCAGATTTGAGGTAAGTCTTTGAGAAGACTTGTGGATTGATTTTGTGTGAGATTTTATGGAAGCTTACAATAAAAATTTGAGAAATTCCTAAAGAGTACTTGTTGAGAAGATTTGAGCAGGTTTTGTGTGGACTTGTTAAGCAGATTTGGATAGGTTCTGAGTGGACCTGTTGAGAAAATTTGAGTAGGTTCTGAGTGGACCTATTGAGCATATTTGTGCTAGATTGTCTGGACTGTGTTTAATATAGATTTGAGTGGACTTGTGCTAGACTGAATGAACTATGTTTAGTGAAAGAGTTAAGTAGATTTATGCTAGACCGAATGGACTATGTTTAGTGCATATTTGAGTGAGCTTATTGAGCGGACTTGTGGTAGACCGAATGAACTATGTTTAGTGCAAGAGATTGAGCAGAGTTGTGCTACATAATTGAGACAGATCTTTGGATGTGATAGAGTATAGAGTATAGAGTCTCCAGTGGATAGAGATCCATTAGCCAGGGTAATGAGGACATGTCTTCTGAGTGGGGATAAGAGTCTTTAGTGGAGAGAGATCCACAAGCCAATGTAGTGGAGGCAGTAGTCTTATAGAGGTTCACCAACTAGAGTAGAGGAGAAAGAATTCTCCCGTGGATAGAGATCCACAAACCAGATTTAGGGGATGAACATATCCTTTGGAAAAAGGTCCATAAAATATGTAATTGGGAAGTATTCCTAAGAGATCATTTGAGAAATATTTATGAGAAATATTTTCTCCGTGGAAGTAGCCATATTTGGGTGAATCACGTTAAATTTGTGTCTCTATTATGTATGGTATTTTTTGCATTGCTTTAATTACTACTATTGATACTGCTATCTATACACTGCATAATATTAATTTGAAAATAAGTAAAAAGTGCTCTTATACTGTTCACCCCCCTCTTAGTATAAGCTTGTGTTTTTCAATTTGTATAAGAGTGGGTTCCTTCAAAAGAATTTCATATATTGAAGGAAAAGCGATCAAGAACACAATGGATCAAAAGGATCAAAGGGATGGGTCCATCAATAATATAGTACCAGTATTTGATGGAAGTGACTTCTTGTATTGGTGTATGCTGATGAGGTTTCACTTGATGGCACTTGGCAATGAAGTTTGGGATGTAGTGGAACTTGGATATGATTCAACAATCAATCCTCCTATAGATAAGGAAGGTAAGCTTCTAATACATGCAAATTCAAGAGCTATGAATGCAATTATAAAAGGATTGTGTAGATCAAAATCTATGAAGGTTATGGATTGTAAAACATCAAATAAAATGTGGGAACTACTGCATAATATATACGAAGGATATAAAGGTGTCAGGAAAGCTAAGATCAAAAATCTCAAAGCAGAATTTGAAAATCTAATAATGCGGGATGATGAAAATATTCATTACTATCTCAGTAAGATTGATGAGCTTGTACATGAGAAGAGAGGTCTTGGAATGGAGGTTGATGAATTCGATGCTTGTGATAAGATCTTGAGAACTCTTCGAAAAAGGTACAATGAAAAGGTCTCTGCTATAGAAACATCAATTGATAGTGATAGTATGACAATAAATTCTTACTTGGCATGTGAAGAACACAAGCTTATACTGAGAGGGGGGGTGAACAGTATAAGACCACTTTTTACTTTTCCTTTATACTTCAAAACAGTAAAGCAACATATCCAAAGCAATATCAAAACAATGCACAAGATCATCCACAAAGTGACACAACAATTTTAATGTGGTTCATCCACAAAACTTTTCTCTAAAAGTTATCTCAGAGTTCTTTGGGAAACCTTCCCAATTACAATGTTTATGAGCCTCGGCTCAAAGAAGATACCTTCCCCCAATTTGAATTTATGAGCCTCTTCTCAAAGGAGATACCTTCCCCTACCTCTACTCTGGCTGGTGATCCTCTAGAAAACCTCTGCCTCCGCTGCCCTTAGCAAATGGAACTCTATTTACAGAAGACACTTGTCTTCCCTGCTCTGGCTGGAGACCTTTGTCCTCAACTCTATCACCTCAAATTTGGTCCTTGATTTTGCACTAAACACAGTCCTTCGATCTAGCACAAATGTCCTCTTCCTCTTTCTTACCAAACACAGTCCTTCGGTCTGGCACAAATCTATCCTCAGGTTCTTCTCATAGAACCAATGCACCTCTGTCCTCAAGTTCTCTGATAGAAGCAATGCACCTCTGTCCTCAAGTTCTCTGATAGAACTATCAAACTCAGCTTCACAAGTCCTCTGCTAGGACCTGTCCAAATCTGCTCACAAGTCCTCAACAAAACCTGTCCAAAACCTGCTCACAAGTCCCCAATGGAACCTGTCCAAAACCTCCTCACAAGTCCCCAATAGAACCTGTCCAAAACCTGCTCACAAGTTCATCAAGAAAACTTGCTTGGCATGAACCCACAAAGAGAATTTTTAGAGGCCCAATGTGATTCATCAACCTCATAGAAGCATAAAGAGAATTTTTAGAGACTCAATATGTTCTATACTTAACTCCCAATCTCAATCTCAACTCAATCTCAATCTCAACAGAATAAGATAGATGTAGTATGCTTTTCTCAAGAACATGAAACACAACCCAACAATTGCCAACCAAGCAATATCTCATATAACAATGATACTCATGTTCTTTCCAACAACCAATATATTTTCTCAACCAATTAGGGCTTCAACAACAATGCTCAAAGACAAGGTTTAACCAACATCATTCAACTCAACATTAACCTTGAAGCATTCAACCAATCACAAGAAAAGGAAACAAGTAGAAGTCCATTTCCCTCCAAAGATATTTGAACAAAACATCCACCCACACAATATCACCAAATGCAAAGAATAACTTGTTCAAATCAACTCAATGGAGTAAGCCCAGTATCATGAATCAAGTAAAAGTAATAACTTGATCAAACAACCTCTATGGAAGCAACTCAACCATCAACCTCAAAACAACCAACCAAGGGTTTCACCAACTCAAAGCAAGTAGCAAGACTCACAAACATAAACCCTAGTGCACAATGCTTCCACTACCTCAAACCAGAATTATGCATTCACCAAAACTCTCATCAATGATAACAATGCATAAGTAGTCTTCAACAAACCAGAAGATAGGATTTACTCCCAACCAAAGGAAACCTTGTTGTATACCTTTTCACTCCAATCTTATTTCAGGAATTAACATACACCAATCATACTTATAAGAAGAAAGTGCCCATACCTTATTGAAGTGAAGAAACCCCTTTGGAAATCTGCCACAATCACAAAATTCTTTTGCCAATCTTCACAAGGGTTAGTAGATCAACATTACTCCACTTTTCAATAATCATCACCAAAGCATTTAATTGCACAACTTCCTTATCTCTCCTACAACCACTTGTACCATAAAATAAAATAAATCACAACATTGCATAACCTTATAACTCCCAAAACCACTTATACCATAAAAGTAAAATAAAATATTTTATATCATTCATAAACATTCCACACTCTAGTTATGACTCCCCTAAACCTTGATGTCCACTATACTCTTCAAACATTCAAATAAAACATATTTTATTTCCCTTCACCTTATAACTCCTCTAAAAGGATATTCAATAATAAAACCTTTATTGCATACCTTAAAAAATGTATCTTTGACCAGAAAGAAGGTCAAACCAACAACGCTTCAGAAATCCGCAAATACCGCGACTAGGACTTCCACCAATCCATCAAGCTCCAATCAATGCACATGGTCGAAAAGAGGATTTGCAATAAAAACACTTCGCGGGGACTTGAACGTGGGACCTCCCGCTTAGAAGTGCCCTAACCACCTTCGCTGCCACCAATACACCACATCACCCGTTGATACTATGGCTCGACTAACTTGCGTGATATACAATCAAAAAGTGCACGAGGGTCGATGAAACAACGCTTACGCCCTTCGGAATAATTCATGATTTGCAACCCTTATATACTGTCACACTTCCAATACCATCGAACCATATGCTGCTGTCCAATCGTATTATTTCGAAACACATTTGCTTTTGCATTGAATTGTGCACACCTCGCTTTCTGTAACTTCCTCTCGCTTATCGTGCCTTTCAAAAATTTCGTGTCGTAGGGGATTACTCGCATCATCGCAGCATGTTCATCTTTCTCATTTCGACATACGAATAAGCGTACAAAGATCAATTTCATATCTCTGCAGCGATTAATATCGAACACCCTTCATCCAACATTAAAGATTTCCATTGCCTTATTTTATATGCACTATGATGCATTTCCAAACACGTCGGCCCTTTCAATTTAATTTTAATATTTAAATTTTAAATAAATAAAATTTAAACTAAATATTTAAAATTAACCGGGGCACCTTTTTCAACGAAACGAAGAGCCAACTTGGGTTTTAAGAAAAACCCATTTCAAATCTGGTATCCATGGTTTTAAATAAAACCTTTTATTTTGACTGCCTTGGTTTTCACAAAAACCCTTCCTCTTCTTGACATCAATGACAACATCAACACTTGAGCAAAGACAATGTACCCAATGTACCAAAAATTGCCAACAACATGCTTACAACTTTTGAGATAAGAATAAAAGATCATATCCCTCCGAAAGAGGCTGCTTTCAAAGAAAACAAGAAGATAAAGGGTAAGAAGTAAAAATCAAGTAGTGAGTCATCTAGTGATGAAGACACAAATTATGGTAGAAGAGATAAAGGTTCCAGAAGACCTGTACATCTAAGATCTATTAAGTGTTTCAATTGTGGAAAATATGGAAATTTTGCAACAGATTTTAAAGAGCCAAATAACAACAATGGTGAAGAAAAATAAGATCATAGGTATAGGGAATCATAAAGACACAGACACCAAAAGAAAAGCAAGTATGGATAAAAAATACAAAGAAAGAAGTTATTCCAAAGACAAAAGAGGAGCTACTATGCATATAATGCAAGTAATCAAATGATAGTGATGCTAGTTCTTCAGATAATGATAGAGATGAAGTCTGATTTTTTTTTTAAAGTGAAAAATACCTTGCGGGGTCACCTTGGTCTGAGAGACCATGAACAGGGGGTTCTACACCATCAAAGTCACCCGAGAGTCGCACCTGACCCTGCCCACACCAGCATTATCAATTGGATTTTTGATACCCAATTCAGCTTTTGGGTAGGGTGGATATTTGAACCTGGGATCTCTATTGGAGGATTGCCCTATCCTCTCCAGCTCACCTACAACACCTAGGTAAAAACTAATTTATAGTGTAAAACACCCCTTTTGAGGTGCCACTTTCAATAGGTTGGGCATAGGATGAATGGAGCCTTGTCGGCCTCTACCAGCACATAGGACATTTCTAACTATACCATATATCTACAGGATGGAGACAAGGGGAAAGGAACTTGGGTTGGCCTCTACCAGCACCCAAGGCATTTACCATTGCACCACAACAAGCAGATAAACTAATTTATAGTGGAAACCACCCCTTTTGAGGTGCCACTTTCAACAGATTGGGCATAGGAGGAATGGAACCTTGTCAACCTCTACCAGCACAAAGGACATTCCTAACTATACCATATATCTGCAGGATGGAGACAAGGTGAATGGAACTTGGGTCGGCCTCTACCAGCACATAGGACATTCCTAATTATACCATATATCTACAGGATGGAAACAAGGGGAATGGAACCTAGGTCAGCCTCTACCAGCACCGAGGGCATTTACCACTACACCACAATAAGTAGATTAAAACTAATTTATAGTGGAAAACACCCCTTTTGAGGTTCCACTTTCAACAGGTTGGGCAGAGGAGGAATGGAGCCTTGTCAGCCTCTACCAACACAGGACATTCCTAACTATACCATATATCTGCGGGATGGAGACAAGGGGAATGGAACCTGGGTCAGCCTCTACCAGCACCCAGGGCATTTACCACTGCACCACAATAAACAGATGAGATGAAGTCCTATTATGATTGAGGAAAAAGAACCAATTAAGAAAAGGACTTCAATTATTCTCAAGTATTTTAGATGTGGTAAATTTGGACATCTTGAAGATGATTATACAAGGGATGGTTATAGTTTCAGTGATGATGAATATGAGAATGCACTTGAAGGACCATATGAAAATCTTCTAATGGCTTTAGAAGAATACGTAAGTGATCCTATAGAATATAGGCCAAAAGAAAGTAATGATGTGGATAAAGGTAAACAAATAGAGGATTATTCAGTAGAGAACGGTTATGATCTCAATGGAGAACTTATTTATGCCCTTGACATGGTAAAGAAGATAAGAAAGCAACACTCTAAACTTGAAATTCAGTTTCAAGAATGTGATGACGAGAGAAGATTGCTTATAGATGATTTAGAAAAATCAAAGGCTAAGGCAAAAATATTCAAATATAAGTTAGAAGCAAAGATCTTGGAATGTGAGAAGTTAGCACAAGAAGTGGCACTACTAAAAGAATATTTAGATGACTCCAAGATCAATATGAAAGGATTCAATAATAGCTCAAATATTATGGATAAGATAGTCAAGGTACAAAGAAGGTCAAAAAACAAAATAGGGCTTGGTTTTGAACAAACTCAAAAGAAACAGGAAGTAGAGTCAACTTCTAGTTATTAAGAGGAAATTTCAGATGAAGATACTTTAGAAGAAGACAATGTAAAATAAAGTCAAACATTAGAGGAAAAATTGGACAATAGAGAGTTCAACAAAGATAGGAACAATGCACAGAGAAGATACAGATGGAACAACAGTCAGAACATGAGACCAATGAGGTAAAAATAGGGAAGCTTCAATGAAATATGTTTTTCATGTCATAGGTTTGGACACATGGCTTCACAATGCAGGACACATGAAAGACAATAATATGGGAATGGATAGTTTTTCCATGGGTATTTCTACTCATGTAATCAGTTTGGTCACAAGGCAATGAATTACAGGGTTCATGAAAGAAGAGGATATGACTTCACTAGGAATAATCCTAAGACATTTGCACCTATAAGGAATAATAACATTAAGTGTTATAAGTGCAATAATGATAGTCACACAACAAAGTGGTGTAGAGCAGACATTCCAAAAATAGGTATGAACAAGAACAGGAACATGAAAAGGAATAGGAACAGGAATAAGACTATGGTTGATAACAGGAACAACAATAGGAATAGGAACCTAGATGTGAACAAGAACAGGAACTGGAACATGAATGATGACAAGAAAAGGTATGATGACTTGGATAGAAATAGTCAAAGGATTCAATAAACTCAGAAAAGAAGGTAAAATAATAAAGGTAAAGAACAGTGCTTTCGGGGAGTAGAAATACTCCCACCCTAGAATTAACCACCTCAGGAGGAGGTGGGGGAGGGGCTAAGCTAAGAGGTTCATTCTTAACCCCGAGCCCCAAAGGTGACCCTTTGCCATTGATTTCAAAGGGGGAGATATTTGTGTATTAGGGAGATATTTGATATTTGAGAGAACATTGAGCCAGGGGGAGCAATGTCCCAAGGGGAGCAGAAGGAAAAATAAAGGTTAGGTTTCAGTAAAAAGAATATGGGTTGCCATCAATGACAAAGGGAGATATTTTTGGACATTTTGAGTCCCTAAGTTAAAGTTGTCATTAATGTCACCAGATGAATTCATCATTAATACCAAATATTTCAGCAGGAAATAAAGGGGATAAAAATGGTTATTTGATATCCAGGAAGAAGACCAAAGATCAAGTGAAACAGTACAAAAGGTAGAAGTTAAAAATTAGTTATAATATTTATTTTATAAATTATTTAAATTCAGTGTGAATTTAAATTTTATAAATAAATATTAAAGGTACTTTATCAAAGGATATAATATTATAATATGAGTTATTATAATATTAAGGTGGTGAAAAAGAGCCCAAAGTAAAATATTAATAATAATATTTTACTACACCCAAAGATGGGTGTTAGAATTTAAATATTCGAAGCATGTTACAAAGGTTTATCCTCATCGACGTCATGTGGGTTAATTGCATTTTGAAGCACCGATGTTCTAAACCAAAGGAGGAAGATTAATATTTAAACCTATGCCCAAAGCGCATTAAGATTATCCTTGCTTGATTGAAAAGATAACATAGAAAATAATTAATGCAGAGCTTGTGAAACGGATGTGTGAATTTTAAGTTTTAATTACCAGCGAAAGAAACAAAAGGGACATCATAAAATAGTTGGAATCCAACTAGGCACCTTGACCTAGTGGTAATAGGGCTATGTCTTATGTTTTGTGTGCAAGTAGGCCAGCGTTCGAGTCTCAATGGAAGCGCTTGGCAGGTGTGTTTAAAGCGCCAATCGTGAGGCGCATGTTTTGTAAAATAAGAAGGGGATAAATTTTTTGAAGCACGTGGTGCTTCACCTATCTTCAATGAGTGTGTAGCTCATGTTGTTGTTGGCACCATAGTTGAGATGTTAGAGTGGGCTGCATTGAGAGTTTGATTCCTTCCAAGGCAAATGTAATATTTTTCATTTCAATTTTAATTAAATGCCTAAGTTGGAGGTATAAGGTTGTTTAGTGGTTGAAATTTGGAAAGGTTGCTTTGCAATAAAATTGTGGTAGTTGAGAATTATCTTTAGGAGTTATAAGGAGAATTATATTTTATATTTAAAGTCTTAAAATTGCTATTGAGGAATATTGAAAGGTTAAGACTTTGTGGGTAGTATGTTATTTTGAATTAAGGATTTTTGTGACTATTGTGAGGATATTTATTATTATTTAAGTTGGAGTGATAAGGTGTAATTTTGATATTATTTTTGTGATATGTTTTGTTGAAGAAAATTATCCTCTAACCCTTATTGAGATTGGCAAAGAAGTAATTGTGAGTGTGGCAAATTTGTGAGACCAACTACTTGTAAAACAAAAGGTATGGGTAAATTCCTTCTTGGTTGAGTTGATTGATTGGATTTATTGAAAATTAAGTTTGGAGTGAAAAGGACTTGATTAGAGTTTCCTTTTCAAAAGTGGTTGATTTATTGCTTCAAATTTTTCTGACTTGAGAGTTGAGATTAAAATATTATTTTATTAGCATTTTTGTTGAGACAATTGGTTGAGTGAAGGGTTTGAGTTAATGCTTCAATGTTTTTTGAAATTAAGAGTCATGATTAAAACATTGTTTGATGAGCATGGTTATTGAAGTAAGTTGTTATGCAAAGAAATTGAACTAGGGTTTGAAAATATCATGAGTATCATTGTTATGTGAGATTTTTTGTTGAGCATTGTTTGAAATTTTTTGAGTTGGATGATATATTCTTGGACTAGGGTTTATGAGCAAGAGTTTTTTCTTGAAGTGATTGGTTGAGTATAGTTTATTGAGCCTAGTCAAGTGGATGTATGAAGGGATTGATAAAGTTCCATAAAACAAACTATTCTATATTCTGATTTGAGTTGAGATTGAGTTTTGAGAATAGAACATATTTAGTCTCTAACAATTCTCTTTATGCTTCTATGAGATTGAGTTGAGAGTGATTGAGTGTTGAGTAGAGAACATATTGAGTCTCTAACAATTCTCTTTATGCTTTTATGAGATTGGAAAAGTTTTGTGTGGACTTGTTAAGCAGATTTGAGGTAAGCCTTTGAGAAGACTTGTGGATTGATTTTGTGTGAGCTTTTATGGAAGCTTACAATACAAATTTGAGAAAGTCCTAGAGAGGACTTTTAGAGAAAATTTGAGCAGGTTCTGTGTGGACCTGTTGAGAAGATTTGGACAGGTTTTGAGTGGACCTGTTGAGCAGATTTGAGTAGGTTATGAGTGGACCTATTGAGAAAATTTATGCTAGACCAACTGGACTGTGTTTAATGTAGATTTGAGTGGACTTGTGCTAGACCAAATGGACTGTGTTTAGTGCAAGAGTTTAGTAGATTTGTGCTAGACCGAATGGACTATTTTTAGTGCATATTTGAGTGAGCTTATTGAGAAAACTTGTTGTAGACTGACTGGACTATGTTTAGTGCAAGATATTGAGCATAGTTGTGCTAGACCGACTGGACTATGTTTAGTACAAAATTGAGACTAAGCTTTGGAGGTTATAGAGTAGAGAGGACATATTCTCCAGTGGATAGAGATCCATAATCTAGGGTAATAAGGACATATCTTTTGAATGGGGATAAGAGTCTTTAGTGGAGATATATCCACAATCCAATGTAGTGGAGGCAATAGTCTTCTAGAGGTTCACCATCCAGAGTAAATGAGAAAGATTTTTCCTGTGGATAGAGACCCACAAATCATATTTAGGGGATAAACATCTCCTTTGGATAGAGGTCCATAAAATTTGTAATTGGGAAGGATTACCAAGAGATCATTTGAGAAATATTTAGAAGAAATATTTTCTTCATGGAAGTAGCCATCTTTGGGTGAACCACGTTAAATCTGTGTCTCTATTGTGTATGGTGTTTTGTGCATTACTTTGATTATTTCTATTGATACTACTATCTATACACTGCATAATATTAATTTGAAAAGAAAAGTAAAAAGTGCTCTTATATTGTTCACTCCCCCTCTCAATATAAGCTTGTGTTCTTAAATATCCATATAAATTTAGGATTTCTAGGACAAAATAAGAAAGTAACAATTATGGAGGATCATTTGCACACTTTAGGACTTTTAGGGAAGCATAAATATGTAAATGCTAATGAGGCTATTCCTTGCATTTTAGATTCTTTAGGGTAACATAAATATTTAGAAGATTGTTAGTTTTTTAAATATGTTAACTTACATAAAGCTTCAACCATGATCTAAAGATAAATTAAAATAATGCTACTAATAATGAAACTTATTAACAACAATATCTTACAAATAATATCTCACGAAATATAACATAAATGAACATAATATACATATTATACATTAATGATACAACTTAGTTACAATGCATGTAGCTTTACCTCCAATATATCATTTTCATGACTTTTCAATTCTCTAACTATTGCTCTCCTCTTTCATATGGGAGATGCAACCTTTCATATTCCTCTAATAAAACAGAGCTCTCAACTTGCCACATATCATGTGACTCTTCATACTCTCATGACACTTTTGACGCTTTCTCATATTGCCACATACATTATATAAAATATAAATCATCTACCAAAGTAATATTGCAAGGGGGATCAAATAATGTAATATCTCCAACACCCCCTATATTAAATTATTTGGTAGGAAGGTTTTTTACCCTTAATATCCAATTCTTCTCTCTGTTAAATATTTAGCTTTGAATCTATCATGGCTAGATAAATAATCTATGTCTACATCTGGATCAATATTTCTAAGTTACCTCTAGGTCTCTATCTCTGAGTCACTTCCTTTGGGTCACTACCACTGGTTCTGCCTTTGGATCACTATCTTTGGGTCATTACCACTAGTTCTACCTCTAGGTATTTGCCTCTTGGTCACTACATTTGGATCATTTCCATCGGATCACTACCTTTGGGTCACTGCCTTTGGAACTTTACCTCTAGGTTGCCTCTAGACTATCATTATCTCAGGCTTATCCACTAGAATATTGATAAGGCTATTGTATTTGTAGGATCATCACTACAGATGCTTTCATTTCTTTCACTGTAGGTTACCTTCCAAGCTATGCTTGGATCATAATCATTTATTTCATATTTCTTCATGATAAGATCAATATCATTCTTTTCATTCAATAAACTTTGATTTTTCATTACACTTGGTTTTTGTTTGTAGAAACCATACAACATTCCTTTTATCTTATTCCATTCATTCAAAAATATCCATCCATAATATATTTTTAAATTTTGATTTTTCTTCTCTTTATATAAAAAATATTTTTGAGAATGATTATGTCCTCCACAAGTTTCACAATAATGGAGATTCCAACATTTTTCTATCTTATGTCCATATCTACCATAGTAACTACATTTGTTTTTTGTTACAAAATTCCTTTTTCTATTCTTGTCCTTTGATTCTATCAATCCTTATGATAGATTTGATGTTGTTATTTCTTGTCACAAACTTAGTCTCTTGCTCATTACTACTAGTTTGTCCTGTATATCCAAGACCTTCATATTTTGGTCTTGTTCCTAGTACGATTGGCTCTTTTATTCCTTGTCCATATTCTTCTAAACTTGTATTTTTGTATCCCATTTGATTTAACAATTTTGAGCTAATTCTTTTAGTATACCTTTCAAAATAACCAAAAATATCATCAAACTGATCCCTATCAACATCAATACAACTTTGACCATCACTATCGTTGTCATAATTTGAATATTTATCATCATCAATTCTAATAGCATAAGCTTTTCCTGACCAATCACAAACTATACTCAAATCATCTAAGCTACAATCTATATTTTTTCTTTTTGTGTCACAATATGCATTTTTTGTCATAGATTCTAAGTCTTTATTGGATTTCTCAATACTTGATAACAAACATATGTGATTTACCATAATATTTCTATGTATAGATTCTGATTGAGCAACATATCCTAGATGATTACTTTGATCTCTTTGATTCTCTTTAGGAGATTCTTTTCTTGACCCTTCCTTGTCAATGCATTATACTTACAAGATTTTGTATTATGTCCTTCTTTCTCACAAATATGACAATACTTATTTTGTTTTTATTTTCGTTTTTGTTTTTGTGATGAAGTGCAAAATTCTTTTTCTAATACAAGAGCCTTATTGGATGACTCACTTCTCAACTAATTTTCAAGTTCATATTGCTAAAGAATATTTATTAATTCCTCAAATGACACCTTTTGGTTTGATACTAGAAGAGATGTGACCAACATTTTGAAATATTTAGGAAGTTCTCTAAGTACAACTAAGACTAGAAATTGATCTTCAACATGTTCTCCTAAGGTGTGTAATTTTGATTTTAATTTTGATATCCTTCAAAGAAATTATTCTATGTTTTCTCCATCATGAACTTTTAGTGTATACAACTATTATTGTAGATGTAAAATGGTTACCATTTCCTTTCCTTCAAATATCATACACAAATTTTCCCATGCTATTTTTGAAGTTTTTGCTTTATTAATAAGTGCTTAAATTTCATCTGATATACCGAATATAATTAACATAAGAGATTTAGCATCATCATATTTGAATTTTTGAATTCCTATTTTATTTACTAGAATGTCTCTTTGTCCATTTACTAAATCCTAATTTTTTTCAACAATAAATATTGAACTTATTTTATTTTTCCATGGGGTAAAATTAGGTTCTTTTAATAATTGAGATTCAGAAGTGAAAATGATTGTATTTGCCATTTACTTTGAAGTTGACTACCTTATAACTCCCTAGGTTTTGAATGTATGATTAATTAAATTCTAAATTTCAAAAAACTATTTTGAAGTTGAATATCTTATGGCTCTCTAATTAGAAATTTAGCAAATTTGAAAAAAATATTTGCAAGTTTAATATTCCAAATTTGATGTAGAAAACCTTATTTCTCCAAAATAAACTATTTGGAAATATTTTAATTTGAATTACAAAATTGAATAAAGTAATTTGTAATTAAATTTTTAAAACTCCAAATTATGTCTTCAAAAAACTTTAAACCATCCCAAAATAGTGTAATAAGATATCTAAGGTTTCAATTGTCCAATTAGATTCCTTATTCCTCCAATAATATAATTAATCTAGGTAGAGATAGATTAATTAAGTCTAGCCTTAGAATTTTTTTAGAAAATTAAATTATAATCACCTTATCTCTCCAAAATTAAATTTAATTCAACTTTCAAGTTTTAATTTAAAAATGACTTTATATCTATTCCTACTTATCACTTAAAAAAGTATTTAAAACATTAGATAACCTTATCCCTCCATATAAAGCTTATAAACCTTAGAAATTTAACTAAATATAACCCTTATTTCTCCAAATTAACCTTTGAAAAAACAATTTAATTTTATCAAAACTCTATTTACCTCTCTTCTTCTACGTGACTTCTTGAGACTTCAAATTTAAAAATTTATATTCATTGTGTCACTTTTTCTATGGTGGCAAAGATGCCAAGCTAGAGGGGGGAGTCTCAATTGGGCTCACATATATTTAGCACCTACTTTTGGGATACATGTATGGCAATGATCCCCTTCTTATGGACCCCCTAGCATAGTCATCGAGGGCTCCAAACTTGGTAATTTTGAACTGTTAGCAAACCATGCATATGAGAAATATTTAATCCTCTAAAATATTATCTGTATCTATTGCGTACCTATTGTCAAAGATTTCTCCTATTCCACAACCTACGTTGGTGGTTTTTCCTTAGGCATTATCCATAGTCTAGTATGTTATTTTGCCACTACAACCACTGCTACTATCTTGAACTCCTTGATAACCCTTTGTGAGTTTGATCAGAATGGAATGATGACATCATATAATGGGATAACCCTAGCTCTTGAATTTGTTTTAGCCCTAAACCTTTGTAATAGCTACAAACATTGTAATGCATTTCCCATTAGTGTTTGTTACATGTCTCTTTCAAAAAAAAGTGTGCTCTTGAATGTTTCAACTGCTTTTCACCCTAACATTGTGATTTCTCTTTTTTTAAAAACACTCACTCTAAAAATAATTTCAAATCTTGATAGTCTTCAACATTAGTGGAAAGCATGGTGTAGTTTTCTCCTATGTTTTTGTGGCACTCTTGCTAGTTCTCCTTGTAGCTCCTCTTATTGTACCTATCAAGAATCTATTATAAAACTACTATTCCACATTTCGAATGACAATTGATTTTCCCTTTACCTCCTTCCTGGAATTCGTTGTTACTTGCTATCAATAACTAGGTGAATGCTCAAATTTCTATATTTCTGATAATGCTTCATTTCACCACTATTTTTTGCAACTTTTATTCTACCTTCTTGGTGTCTTTAGACACCTTTAATCTTTCTTTATATTGAATATTATTGAATCTCTTTTTTTCTTCACTAATATTTGATAAATCTACATTTATTAGGCTTATAAAACAACATATATATTCTGCTTTCTAATTAATATTTGCTTATCCTTATTTCTTCTTTTTTAAGAAATATTTAACTCCACTATTTGCTACTATATTTTGCAGATTCTAAGATAAAAATGATGCCTCCTTAATTAGATTATAGACACTCAACTTAAGCTTTCTTTTACCTGATTTAAAAATTGAATGTGTAGCTTAAAATAAAACACCTTCTATATGTTTTAATAAAATGTTCTTATGACATCAAATTCGAAATATTTTGATAACCTTTTTACTTGCCAAGCTTGCTACCCAATATTTTTGAAATTGTAGATCTTTCTTCCTTTCAGTTGTTGCTCCAAAATAATTAATTTTGAAGCTCTTCTCTTGCTTAACTTGTTACCCAAATTCTGCTCTTTTCTTCTTCAAAGTATGTTGTTCAAAAGTTAATAATTTGTAGCTTTCAATGCTGTCCAAAATATTGCCTTCTCCTATCCAAAAATATTTTCAAATCTACCCCAAAATTTTCCTTGTGGATCTGACACTATTTTTGGTTTTCTTAATAGGTTGATTTATAGAAATCTTCAACCAGGATCTAAAGATAAATCAAAGTAATGCTACTAACAATGAAACTTAACAACAAAAATATCTTCTAGGTAATATCTCATGAAATATAATACAAGTGAACACAATATGCAAAGATTACATTAATGATACAACTTAGTTACAATGTATGAATATTTGACTCTAATATATCCTTTTTCATGACTTTTTAATTCTCTAACTATTGCTCTCCTCTTTCAACTAGGAGATGCAACCTTTCATATTCCTCTAATAAAGACAAAGCTCTCAACTTGCCACATATCATGTGACTCTTCATACTCTCTTGAAACTTTGCACTCTTTCTCATATTGCCACATACATTATATAAAATATAAATCATCTACTAAACTAATATTGCAAGGGAGACCAAATAATATAATATCTTTAACAAATATAAGTTTCATAATGAACGATATAAAAAAATTAAAAATATTTATGAAGATGAGAGTGTTGGTGGGAATAGAAAAAGGAGAAGAATGGCATAAAAGCATGAACAAAGAGAAAAGGAAATTCAAAGGGACATCAATTTGAGAAACCAAATAAAAATCTCATAGGTGTTAACAAGAAGTGGGGCTAAGCCCACTAATAAAAATAAAAAGTGATGATGATGTAAATGATATCATGGAATATTAGGGGTATGAATAAAAAACATAAGAAAAGTTATTAAGGAATTAACGGGTTGTTATAGTCCTAAGTTATTTTAATACAAGAAAAAAAATAAGTAGTGAGAAATATAAGGATACTTTTAAAAATATGTAGAAGATGGTTTGATTGTATAAAAATTTCTTATTTAGGAGCATTCAGTGATATTACAATAATAAGGGACAAATGCAAATGGGATGGAAAACTATTAGCAACAAAAAGTAATTGGGTTGTTGGACTATTCTATAGGAAAGAGGAAAACATCAAAGTTGGGGATATAAATGTATATGATTAAACTATAGTTACTCCTCATAAAATATGTGTTGGAATATTACATCATTTTCTTTACTAATGTACATTCATGTGTACATATTTATATTAGTATTATATTAGGAGATAAATAGTTTTTTAGAGTACTTTTAAAAATACACAAGTGTTAGAATGTGCAATGATGTAAAAGTGCATCTAGTCCACATGTACATGAGTCTTAGGGTTGAGTAAGAGGTAAATAATATATCTTTCTATATAAAGGCCTCATTGTGAGTGTTTGTATGAGGAATTTTGGAGTGCATAGGCTAGTGTAGTAGTATTCACAATGTAGTTATATTTTGTTATCATGGAAATGTTGTAAAATCCATGAGAGGAGCATTGTAATTTTCATGAGCTTTCTTATATGAGCATTTCTAGAGCATTGTATGAAGTATTATATCATATTTTCATGCATATTAAGTTGACATTATCATAGTTATAATATTGCATACTTATTTCAATACTTGTGATTGCATTTCATTTAAGTTTAAGGATCCAAAAGCTAATAGTGGTATCAAAGCCATAGTGGATAAAAGAAAATCACAAAGTAATTACCATTGCTATTGTTGAGTATTTACAAATTGAATTATCCATTTTCCGATGTTGCATGCAAATACCATCACATTAGAATAAGTTTTTGGATAGAATTAGCTCTAGGTAGAATAATAGAAAATAGATAAATCCACGCGATTGATTTGGATAGAGTTTTTCAATAAAGTTACAAAAACTTGTGAAGACTAGAACTCAACATTGAATCCACTAGATTGGCAATTCAACTAGTGAAGATTATTTTTTTATAGAGTCATCGAAATTTTTATTATCTCTAATATTTCATTATAAGAGAGAAAATAAGTTTTTAAAAAAATATTGGGTTACTATCATACAAGTTTATATTGTTGCAAAAAATACCCAGGTGTTGTAGGTGAGTTGGAGAGGAGAGGGCAATCCTCCAAGGGAGGTCCCAGGTTCAAATATCCATCCTACCAAAAAGCTGAATTGGGTATCCAAAATCCAATTGATAATGTTGGTGCGGGCAAGGTCAGGTGCGACCCCTAGGTGACTTTGATTGTGTAGAACCCCCTGTTCATGGTCTCTCAGACCAAGGCAAGATCCGCAAGGGGTTTTTCGCTTAAAAAAATATTGTTGCAAAAAATTAACTCTCAAAAGTTGGAAATCTTCCTAAATAGATAGAGAATAACTCCATCTTTGTTTCCTAAAGATCGATGTTAATTTCCTCATGCATGGATTAATTCTTTGTTGCAAAAAATAAGGATTGTAGATTTGGAGGTGTAAGGAGAAATGTCCCATTGAGATATTTGCAGATTGAAGACTCCTAGTTGAAATACTGAGGAGAGATCTAGTGGCCAAGGAAGCCACATTGAATATCGTAAATCTAGGAAAGAGGACCTAGAAAGAAGACCCATTGAATATTGAAGAGACTCAAGGAGAAGAGTCCTAGCAAATATTGGAGATTGGTGATCTCCATTTAAAACTAAAAACTTCAAATTGAATAAGAGGTCCATTGAAGGCCCTATTGAAGAACTTTCATAGTGGAAGATTGAGCATTGAGAAGAACTAACAAAAGTTCTATTGTGTATTTCAATAGCAATAGTTTCAAGAGATCCTAGAAGAAGATATCACTATATAATTTCCATAGTTGAATATTGAAAAGGCCAAGGAAGGTCTAATTGAAGGTTTTGAAGCTACAAGTTTGAGGTCTTTTGAGAGGTCTCAAGGAGAAACAAGAAGAAGTCTTGGTGAGCCTCATTGAAGGAGTTCCTAGAAGAACTCATTGGAGAAATTACTACCAAGGGATAAGCTCATGATAGCTAAGTAATTGGGATAATTATCGCCATCTAAAAATAAGCCCAAAGGAGAAGGTTTGGCAAGAATATTGTCAAATTTCAAGGTAGTTTGGATTTGATCTCAATATCAATAGATTATTTGAGGAGGAGATCTGGTTTGAATTCAGAATTCAACAAGATAAAAGAGATAGAAAACCACAAAATCTGAGATATTTGGGGGCCATCATTGAAGGGTTCCTGAGTGGACATATAAGCTGCAATTTGGAGGAGGATCCATTCAAATTTTTGGGATTCAAGGATAACATTTCAGTGAAGGTATTGATGGATTTATAATCTAAAAAAATTCAGATTTTAGGATATAAAAATGAAGCAATTTTGGCAGTGTTAGTGACTGCTAAATATTATATTTCAAAGGTACATTCTGAAGGAGCATTTAAGCCACCAAGTTACAATATTGAGCAACATATTATTCAAATATTGAAGTTGCAAAATGGTGAGTGAGTTATTTTGGACATCCTAGAAGAGATACAAATAACATCTACAGAAGGCAAAAAAATTAATATCATAATCATCATCTACAAGGAAAAATCTATGCAACAAAAAGGTGCAAAAGTTCATTAGTTGAGATTTTTATATTTGGATTTCTACTAAAGTTATAAAGCACCATTTACAAAATTTTGCATCAAAATTTTCATTTCAAGTCTTCAAAAGTAGTGAAGAAGTTATAGTCTACCAAGTTCAAACCTACACATAGAAGAAAATAGAAGTAAAGTATATTTTGAGAGAAAGAAATGCATCAAAATTCTATTGCTTATTCTAAGAAATGAAGACTATGGTTTTTGTATAATCTATAGTGCAAAATATTTTATTCAAAATCTTGGATTGGTAAGTGAAATAATATCCAAGAAAGGAAGGTATTTGCAAGGGTTAAATGGAATAATAATATCAATTTTATCGAGAGGGACCAGAGCAACGATGAACGGGAAGGTAGCGACAGGAGGGCACGGGAGCGAGAGCACCAACACTGTGAACCTGGGCATCGGCAAGTTGGAGGGCCACAACAAGGCAAAGGGAGGGCAGTTAGAGAATGGAGGCTTGATGGAGTTACCCGAAGATGGAGGTAGACGTGGGAAGGATCCGCCTGACAAAGGGAGAGACTACCAACAGAAATCGTATGTAGAGGTAGCGGCTTTTGAAACCCCAAATAGTATTTTCACTAAGGACCTCTTTCCGTCTAGGGATGAACTAGACATACCGAAGGAAATCCTATCAAGTTTCATCGAAATTGAAAAATTTACCCTAATAGAGAAGTTTATTGGAGTGCGTCCCGATATGGAGACCATCCGCAGGTGGGTAGAAGGAAAATGGCGGACCTCAGGTCATATGGAGCTGGCTGCCCTATCCCGTGGTTTTTTTGCAATTAGGTTGAATAATGCGAAGGATTACTATAAAATTTTGGTTGGGGGCCCTTGGTTTCTGGGAAGCAGGAGTCTCTTTCTCAAGAAGTGGGGGATGGATTTTAACCCCAAAACCTAGAGTATTAATATTGCCCCAATATGGGTTAGGCTGCCAAACCTTCCCATTTTCTACTGGCATGAAAATGTTATCAAGGGTATTGCCCATTCCATTGGTGAGTTGGTCACCATTGATCCTCCCACTCGGGCCTGATCCAGATTTGTCCAAGCTCGCTTCTGTGTCCTGGTAGATTTGGAGGTGAACCTTCCATCCTCCATCACCCTTTAGTCTGGAGGCTCCGTTCTTCATAAGCAAGTCATTAACTATGAAAATAGATCGACCTTTTGCCCTCGGTGCAGTTCCCAGGGGCATCTTTAGTCAAATTGTCCTCTTTAAAAGCCGGGGATGAAGGGTGGGGCTTCTGGAAACCCCCCAGAGCAAGAAGGAAAACAACCAAAACACCCTGTAGCAATAGTGCCTGAGTCTCCAGATCCTTTTGGGGTTCTCATCGAGTTGGATGTCGTTTTGTGTAATGCAAGTTCCCAACCAGAACCTCAAGTGGAAAAGGATCAGTCTCCTTCCCATATGTCTGCTCAAGTTGATTCCCCTATTTGTCAAAACCAAAAACCTCCCGAGTCCCTGTTGGAAGAGTATTTGCTGGGCAAGAGGGACGAAAAACATGGCAACATTAGTCAATGAAACACTAGAAGCTGAAAGCAAGGGGTGGATTTTGGTTGTGAAAGAAAACAGGGGTGACCTCCTAAAAAAGAAAGAAGGGATATGGAAATGGAAGCAGAAATTGCAAATGGATCCCAGCGGTTTATTTTTCAAGAAGATTCCGACTCCCTGGTGGGTGATTCGCTTGTCCCAAAACCTCCCATCCAATAGGGAAAGGGAGGCAAGAAAGTATTTAAAATGTCCAGATGAAAATCTTCTCATGGAATGTGAGAGGTCTTAACAAAGTGGCCAAATGTAGGGTGGTGGTCAATCTTTGAAAGAAGTCTAACCCACCCATTGTCATTTTTTAGGAGACTAAGTCTGATGCCTCTGCCTCTGTCAAGGTTGCTAGGGCCATTTGGGCCAAGGCCAAATTCCTTTCCAGCCTTGCAATAGGTTCTGCAGGTGGTCTCATGGTGCTGTGGGACTCTGACAAGGTCAAGGGTAGTCTTCTATCAGCTTCCAACAGGACTATCAATGTCTTGTTTCACTCCAAGGTTGATAATTTTTTATGGATTTTGACCAATGTTTACGCCTCGAACTCTTCTTCGGAGTGAGATGAGTTGTGGAAAACCATCTCTCTAATGAGGGAAAGTTTTAGTGACTTCCTGTGGGTTGTGGGAGGGGATTTCAATTGCCCTCTTCATCCATCTAAAAATAAGGGAGGCGCTAAGCTGGCCAGCCGTAGCTTGGAGGATTTTAGATATTTTGTTTCGTCCAATAATCTGCTTGACATCGAACTTAAGGGGGCATCCTTCACTTGGAGCAACAAGAGGATTGGGAGCAATCTCATCCAGATCAATCTTGATCAGTTCCTCATTTCCCATGAAGCTATTCCATTCCTCGACGTTGCAACTCTCTCAACTTTGCCAAGAATCAGGATGGACCATAATGCCATTCTGTTAGAGGTCACTGGCAGGCCTAGGTTTAATATCCCTTTCAAATTTGAGTCCATGTGGATTTCCCACAAGGATTTCAAATAGTTGGTTTCGAAATGGTGGCAGGTGACGGTGGTTGGTTCAACGTCCAAAAGACTGGCCCTAAAACTTAAGATGATTAAAAAGAACTTAAAGGTGTGGAATAAGGAGGTTTTTGGCAACATTTTTGAGTCTAAAAGGTCCATCTCTAAGCGCTTGAAGAGTTTAGAGGAAAATATGGAGGTCGAAGGGTATTCTAAAGGCCTCAAAGAGGAGGAACGGAGCCTCCTGGTGGACTATCATTCCATTCTTGCTAGTGAGGAAACATTTTGGCATCAGAAGTCCAAGGATCTCTAGCTGAAGAGCGGTGATTCAAATTCAAAGTTTTTCCATGCGTCTACCATGAGACACAGGGGGGCCAACAAGATCAGATAGGTGCTATGTAAGGATGGGCGCACTACTAAAGATATTGAGGAAATTCAAAGCGAAGCAATTGATTTCTTCCAGGATTTGCTTGGTGCTCCTCCTGATAGCATCCTCCAAGTTCAAAAATCCTTGCTTGCTAGTTTCCCTACCAAGGTCCCCCATGAGGCAAGTATTAAAATCCTGGAACCTTTTTCCCATTTCGAGATTAAGGATGCTCTTTTCTCCATGCAACCAGATAAGGCCCCCGGGCCTGATGGGTTCCCCCCCATTTCTTTTAAGTTATGTGGGATGTTGTGGGGCCTGATGTCTGCAAGGCTATCTTAGAAATATAAGCATCAAGGTCCATCCATCCGAAGCTCAACTCTACCTTCCTAGCTCTCATTCCTAAGTCGCCCGCCTGCAAAATTTTTTCTGACTATCGTCCCATAAGCCTCTGCAATGTTTTCTACAAGATTCTTACCAAGACCATTACCAATCGTCTGAGATCCCTCCTCCCCTATTTGGTAGGTTCAGCTCAAGGGAGCACCGTTAAGGGTAGAAACATCTTGACGGTTTCATTACTATTCACAAAACCCTCCATACTTCCTAATGTTCCAAGAATGCTGTGCTTTTCCTTAAACTAGACATGAATAAAGCTTTTGATAGAGTGGACATGAGGTTCCTCTGTGCTGTCCTTTGCAAGTTGGGCTTCCATCATCACTGGATTGACCTTGTGAATAGTTGCATTTCCACTCCATACTTTTTTATGCTAATCAATGGGTCCCCCACTGGATTCTTCCAGAGTGCTCGCGACCTCAGACAAGGTGATCCTCTGTCTCCTATTTTATTCATTCTTTTGGCAGAGGTCCTTAGCTGGTCTTTGAATGAAGCCCTCCATAGAAGCAAGATTTTTGGCATTCTGCCTACTTCCAGAGTTGATCCTATCACTCACCAACAGTTTGTGGATGACATGCTCATATCCACTGGAGTGTCTGTCACTCAAGCCAAATCTATCAAGCGCATTTTGTCCCGATATGAGAAGGCTTCTGGCCAAAAAGTTAATTATTTGAAGAGCAAAATTTATTTTGTTAATACCCCTCTGCATAGGCAAATTCACATTGCCAAAATCCTCGAATGGACTATTGATTCCCTTCCTGTAACTTATTTGGGGTTGCCACTAGTTTGCAATGGGCGAGGTGGTGGGAACATCTAGAATTTGATTTTGGAACGGTTTCATAAGAAACTCAACACTTGGAAAGGTAAATTGCTATCTCAAGCTGGGAAGGCAACCTTCACCAAAGCCTGTCTTCAAGGAATTCCCACCTATTTCATGTCTGTTTTCATGCTTCCTATGTTTATCCATTCCAAAATCGAGTAGATTCAAAGGAATTTTCTCTGGTCCGACAGCGAAGAAAAATCTAGAATTCCTCTAGTGGCGTGGGATAAGGTTTGCCTTCGAAAGGACCAAGGGGGCATGGGATTGAGAAGATCCAGGCTCATGAAAACTGCATTAATTGCCAAGCATGCTTGGAGAATTCTTATTAATGCACTGACGGAATGTGTCAATATAGTTAAAAGAAAGTATCTTGGGGAAAATTCTCTCTTGGAAGCTGAGTCTCCTCATGAAGCTTCGACTTTCTGGAAGATGGTGCTTCAAGGCCGTTCGATGATTAACAGGGGTGCTTGTTGGATCTTGGGGGATGGATCCACGATCCTTTTTTGGAGATACATGTGGGTTATAGATGAAGCTTTCACTGTAAATCAAAACTTGGCTGGCTTGAGGGCCCAGATTGATCCAAATAGTCATCTCAAGGTTTCGGATTGCATTTACCGGAGTTCCCTTCCCCCTCGGTGGAAACTTCTGATGGTGGATGGGTTTGATAATGAGGTGAATTTATTGTACAGTTTCCTCCAATAGGTGTTAATTCTTTTGATCATAAGAGATGACAGAATTATTTGGAGCAACACGTAGGATGGGCGGTTTTCTATTAAGTCCGCTTATGATCTTCTGTCATGTGAGGCTGTTGTGGACCCCTGGTGGAAAGCAATTTGGAGGAAAGGGATTATTCCTAAGATAAATTACTTTGCTTGGATTGCCTTTTATAACAAAGCCCTTACCATAGACAATCTCCACAAGAGAGGCCTTGCAATTCCCAACAGGTGCTATCTTTGCTTAGCTGACTGTGAAACATCCGATCACTTATTTTTGCATTACCCATTTTCCCATTCGGTCCTAAGCTGTGTGTTTTCTTCCTTCCAAGTTCTCTGGTGCTCCCCTCACTCCATTAAATACGTCTTCCTCCAATGGCCCAAGCCCTTTGAGAATTCTAAGCTTCGATTCCTTTGTGAGGCTACCTTTCACCTTTCCATCTAGAAAATTTTGCTGGAGCGTAATGCTAGAGTCTTCGGCAAGATCCCTAGAATGGCTCCCTCTGTTGCCCAGTGGGCCTTATCCTTTGCTGTAAAGAATTCAAAAACCATTCCCAGCTCTCGCCCTCAAAATCCTTGGGAGGCAATTATTTTCAAAAGACTAGACCTTGGCTCCTCTTCTAGAGTTGACTCAGTGAATGGCCATAGGGAGGTCACTTGGACCAAACCTCCTTTGGGGTGGATCAAAATTAATTTTTACGGGGTTGCTAAAGGCAACCCGGGGCCCGTTGGTTCCGGGGGGCTTGTCAGGGACCATAATGGGAAGCTGATCTTGGCCTACTGTGAAAATTTGGGCCCTTAGACCAATCATTTTCCTGAAGCCCATGGTGTGTTGAAAGGGTTGCAGGTCATATCGAATGATCCTAGGCCTTTAATTATTGAAGGTGATTCTCTAAACATTATCAACTACCTTCATGGCTCCAAAGACCCATCGTGGCGGGTCCTGAATATCATCCTTGAGGCTAGTATGCTCCTCTCTCGGCACGCCAGGTGGGAGGTGGGGCACATCTATAGAGAAGGTAACCGGGTAGCGGATCACTTGGCCAACAGAGGACTGATGACCACGTGCCCAATTTTTTGGCATTCTCGTTTCCCAACCGAGGTGGACAGTTTGGCCAAGGTAGATATTCCCTCATGATGAAGAATTTGTATCATAGGTCTTTGATATATTTTCTTTGACTATTATTCTATTTTAATGTATTTCAAGATCAAGATTTCTAGGACTGTTCACGTCTTCTGGGGCCCTCGGGCATTTTGTATTTCCTTGTCTTTTTTACGAACTGCTCTATTTACCCAGCAATGCGGCATGAAATATCTTTTAGCAAGGCTGGTTTTGTACATAAGGTTTTGGGATCCTTTATAAAAACCCACAATTAATCTATTATTATAATTACCAAAAAAAATAATATCAATTTTATCTTAGTCAAACAAGGGAGTTGAAGATAGTTTATTTGTAGTATTTTGTGGCAAGGAGTATCCACCAAAAATGTTAATATCACCTTCAAATGTTCGAGAAGAAAGTCACCATATTAAAGCAAGAAGAGAGCTTAAAACAAAGATAAATATTTCAAGTCTATGGTTCAACTAAAGGCTACATTTCTAAAGCATATTTTGGATAGGTTTGAAAAGGAACTAAGATGATCTTTGAAATCAATATCATACAAATAAATCGAATAGCGATATCAACCAATTGAAGCCTACATTTTGAGTAAGATAAAGGATTTATTTACAAGCACCAAGAGGTAATCATAGTGTACACATTAGATCATTCAAGAGAACTCTACAAGTGTGGTCGAGAGGTAAATTACATAAAAATAGGGATATGTATCAAAGTCTTCAATTGGGCACCCTACAACACCCTAAAATAAAGCCTCGAGAAGCAAAACAAAGAGTCATCTAAAGGTTCAAATATATAGTCATTTAAGGTGGCTAAAGAAACCCAATGTAGTGCAAGAGCCACTAGAGTGACCACCTATATGAAGTACAAGAACTAAACCTGTATATTTAGAAAAGAGCCAATGCAAGTGAAAGAACACAAGGTTAGAATGAAGGACAAAGTGCAAGTAGTTTGGTAGAACTATTATCACTGCCAAAGAGGAAGCCACCATGGTAGAAGAATGCTGGAAAGCAATGTAGAACTCATAGAGTATTAACATTCCATAATTCCATTCAAAGGAAGCCACCAAACAACTAAGTTATTTTCCCAAGAAGAATATGAAAATAGCTTTTCATAATAACAAATAATATCATCAATAAGTGAGCATTGAAGAGCACTAGAAAATATGTTAAACAATCCCAAGGAAGATAAGGAAAATAGGTAGGAATATTATGTCACTTGGAAGGAGCCACCACATGCAAACAAAATAAGAGTGCCACGTTGATGAATCCAACTTGAGTGCCTAAAAAATAGAAGTAGGTGAGGCACCATTTGCTAATACTTCCAACTTGAGCACCCAAAAAAGTGAAGCCAACTTGAGCACCTAAAGAAATAAGAAGCATTGCTAACAACACCAATAATCAAATAGTTAAGGAATAAAGTACCACTTATCATAGGCATTGGTAGGAGGTATAAAAAGAACTATTTTTAAGAGGTTAGAGAGAATAAGCGCCACTTGGCACTTCCCATACTACACTTTATTGAGCTTAAGAGAAGGAACCACGTACGTAGCTATTAAAAGGCTAAGAGAGAATTGAAAGCAAGGAAAGAATTATTGTTTTAGAGAGCATGAATTATGATAGAGAAACTAGAATAAGGGCACAATTAACAATAAGGAAAGGCATGATAAATAACTAAAAGAAGACCAACATTAAAGTGGAGAATAGCACACATAATAGTCGAAGATATAGAGTGAGTCCAAGGCACATATTCAACAAACCCATGGTTGGAGGAAGGAATGCAGACCAACATGTTTATGTCCAAGAGAAGTGTGCAAGAGAAGCGAAAACTACAAGGAGAATTTATGAGCTGATAAGAAGTAGTCAACCATTATCAATGCGAAGAAAACTATATTCATCTCAGTTAACTTGCAAACCTGAATCAAGCATTTAAAAGGTGAGAAATTATATATAAGTTATACTACAATTTTATTTAGGTTGATATAAACTACGCTCTATAATCTAGAGATATTAGTTTTGGGAGTAATAAGGTGTTGAAAGAATATCTATAATACTTATTAGTTACATGAAGAAAGAAGTTAAAACTTGAAGCAACTAAACTATTTCTATTTCTTCAACATATTTGCAAATTTTAAATTCAAGGAGATAAAACTATTAGTATAACTTAATTTGTAAATAATTTGTATTTCTAAATCTTCTAATTAGGGAGATACAAGGAATCTAACTTCAACTGAATTTCTAGAAATTTAGAAACCTATAATTGCATTGAATCATAGTTGAAGAGTAAGATATTACTTGCATCAAAAATTATAGTTGGAATATTGATTTAGAAGGACATAGACAATCCAACTAAAGATATTGAACTCTTATATTTGAAATTGCATTTCTAAAAGGCTTTCTACAAATAGTTGGTTGCAAGTAATAGAAGTGAATAATATTTATAAGCATATCTCATTACTAGGGAGATATAAGGTAGTCTACTACAAAGGATTCATCAAAATATTTCTAAAATATAAAAAGCTAAAACTAAGAGAAATGTCTACATCAAGTAATCGAGTGAACAATGATATGAACAACACTATTATAAAACAAAGAGCAAGTATCATAAAAAGTGGAATCAAGAATTCACTTATAAATTCTGAAGGAAACTTATATTTTACTTCAAAAATGATACATAGTGAAGCTTTAAAAATAGCTTTGAAATGATGAAACATTATCTACATGCACAAATCACTGAAGCAATTGATAATGGAAAGAATGACATTCAAATTCCTTTGAATATGGAATTATATTATATATGGCACTACTTACATTCAAATGTTATAAGTGTGAAAATATATAATAAATACAATTGATAGAATTACTTAAACTAAAATAAAAAATGGATGAATCATCCCTAGCAAAGATATTTCAATCCTCATGTAGTATTAGTACTTCAAATTCTACTAGCACAAAATCTTATCATGATGCTCTAAGTGTATGTTCAAAAGCTTCTATACATGATGTAGAGAATGATGACAAGGACAAAAGCAAGGAAAATTACTCTTGCAAGAATCTGGTGATAGTATGTCCATCTATGAGAGTACTGATTCCAATAAAGAAGAATAAGAAGAACCAATTCAAGGAGGAATACAGTGCAATGTGAATTAAAGATAATTCAAAAAACATCATCAAGATGAATACTATACAAGAGTTAAAGATACATATTGAAGACTAAATTCTTCATAACCAAATAATTAAGACAAGGGGGTGTTGGAATATATTACATTATTTGATTCTTTACTAATATAGCTTCATGGGTACATATTTATATTAGGATTATATTAGGTGATAAGTAGTTTATTAGAGTAATTTAATAAATGCATAGGTGTTAGAATGTGCAATGATGTAAATGTTCATGTAGTCCACATGTACATGAGTCATAGGGTTGAGTAAGAGGTAAGGAATCTATCTTTCTATATAAAGGACTCATTGTGAGTGTTTGTATGAGGAATTTTGAAGTGCATAGGTTAGTGTAGTAGTAGTCACAATGTAGCTCCATTTTGTTATCATGGAGAGGTTGTAAAATACATGATATAAGCATTGTAATTTTTGTGAGATGTTTTATATGAGCATTTATAGAGCTTTGTATGAAGTTTTCTATCATATTTTCATGCATGTTAAGTTACCACTATCATAGTTATAACATTGCATGCTTATTTCAATACATGTGATCAAATTTCCTTTAAGTTTAAGGCTCCAAAAGCTAATAATATTTTGAAAGGATCTTAGCATATACAAAGATGATTCATTGTGATCTATGGATTCTCGAGGATTATTTCAACACTATTCAATCTCCTTTGGAAAAGAATGGTGGAATTCCAGGATAATATAAATCAATGCAATATTTTGCTTCAATTGTTAATTCAAATAACCTTCAAGATGTTAGTCCTTCAAATTTTGAATATACATGGGATAATAGACACACTGGGCAAGATCACATAATATAAATATTGGATAAATTCTTGTTATCCAATAAAATGTTGCAAACAGAGTATAAAATCTCTTCAAATATTTTATTGAGAGTAGGATTAGATAAAAAGCCCACTCTTTTGATAAGTGATTTACCCAGTAATAGTCATCCAAGCCATTTTGTGTCCAGTCTATGTGGCTTCAAGACCTTGTTTTATTTTTTATGGTTATACTATCATGGGATGAATCAAATTTTGAAGTATCATCAATGTATAGATTGTTTTAAAATATAAAATATTAAAAGGAGAAAATGAACATTTCTAATGCCAAATATTTTTGTATAATTTTTAAAGAAAAAAAATAAATATAATCCAAGCTCACAATTTTACAATAGATAATAGAAACTAGTGGAATGGATCAAGATTCTTATGTAAAAGAAAAATAAATACTTTTTTATTATCATAAAATATTGAAAAAGGAGGAATCATACTGGTTGAAAAAAATCTAGGGATAAATGGGTCAAGGAAGGAGATAAAAATACAAAAACAAATTCATGCTATAGCAAAAAAAAAAAATTCAACACAAAAATATTTGAACTCCAGATAGAAGAAATATTGAGGATCAAGAAGATATAATAAAGGAAGAAATTAATTGTTTCAAAAATATTTTTTTAGGGAAATATAAGGAAGCACAAGATAAGCTTTTGAAAAATATTCCATCAATTATAAGATAGGGATAAAATGAAATCTTGATGAAGAAGATATCTATGGAAGAGCTACATGGAGTTTTCTCTTGATGGATTTCTTGCAATTTTCTTTCAAAAAATTTAGGATTTATTGAAGAGTGATATGTTAGTTGCTATTGAAGAGGCCTATAAAAGGAAGGCTATGATAAGTGAGATCAATGCCACTTTTAATCCATTGGTTCCAAAGATAGGCGAGATAAAATGGACTAAATGTTGGATGCGGTTGACTTTTCTATATGATATTCTGAAAAGGTTTGGTTCTATTCTAATTGATGGAAATGGACTAAATGTTATTATAGAACTATGAAATATTTTATTTTGATCAATGGTTCTCCTATTGGTTACTTCACATCATCTTGTGGGATATATCAAGGTGGTCCACTATCTCCTTATCTATTTATTATTCTTACGGGGGCATAAGGGAGAGATTTCTCAAAGGCAAAAATGAAGGGAAAAATCAAAGGTACTCATGTTGCAAAAAATGGTCTCTTTGAATCTCATATCCAATTTGTTGATGATACTTTTCTTTTGGGCCATCTTTGAGTCAGTGAAACCACAAATTTTAAGTCAATATCATCCTATCAGAAGGCTATTGGATAGTCAATTAGTACTATAAAATCCAAGATTTTTTAAATTAACACTACCCTAGATACAAAAAATTATGGTGAATATTTTATGACTTAAAATTGAAATGAAGTGTTTATAGTAATGTGAAATTTATAAGGATACAAGTTCAAGTGGTCAGATACATAGATTCTCAAGATTGAGATCTACGTTCAAATTTTACCAAACAAAATATACATAATTACCAGTTGTGACACTACTATATGATTTGTTGAAATAATATATAAAAATCTATAATTATAAATATTAAACATTTAAATTAAAAAAGGGAGTTACATTATCTTTATTAAAAAAAACTTAATTTGTTTCTTTGGTATATATATATATATATATATATATATATATATATATATATATATATATATATATATATATATATATATATGTATGTATGTATTTTGAATCTTTATATGTTAATTCTACTTAAACAAGGCAAGGGGGTTTATAGTTTTTAAAATTATTTTTTATTTAATAAAGATAATGTAGCTCCTAGCATTTTTTATCCTTTTTATTCAATATATTTATTCTTTTAAATGAACATTTTTACCTTCTTTTATTTTTTATTTTTGTTTAAAATATTTTTATCCTTCTATAATTTAAACCATAGTTACGAGTACTTATCCTTTGAGTCCTTCAACTAACTGATGGCTAGACTTACCAGTCAGTAAAATATTCTCCCCTAGAGGAAGGTAAGGGTGGAGTTGAGTGGAAAGGAGGACCCTAAAATTATTCTTCCTTCAAGTTAGTAGATCTAGATTTTGTTTTAGAATCTGGTAAGTTTTGTAGTAATGTTTCATAGCTAAACCACTTTGAACTTGATTCCACACCTCTTTTTGTCTATGGTCTAGAAGGTTCTATGTCCCCCAAAATCCACAGGTATCCCCTATGATCCTTGAAAGGAAGAATATAACTAGGTGAAGGAGGAGATATCAATAAATATGTGAGACTAGGGAGTCTTTCTAATGGGGGGTAGAATATCTCTTATTTCATTGAATTATAATAAAGCCTTCTATGCATTTCAACAAGGAAAGTAATCATATTTCAAGGGGATCCTTAGAGTAGGGATGATTTAAAACATAGTTAATTAATGAAATTTATTTCCTTTAATATTTGAAGGAGAGCAACTCATAAAAAATGTTGCTCTGTGTAGACTAGTAGAAATTCACAATTCAAATATTTTGCTATTTCAAGAGACAAAATGGTTAGATATGAAAGTGATGGTCGATCTTATTAAATTTCTTAAAGGATAGGATTTTATAGCCCTTGATGTTTTAGGGGCCTTAATGGTAGTGGACACATGGTGAAAGGAAATATAGTTTAGGCTAACAAAATTTTCATTGCTTGACTTAGGGGTAGGGATTAAGTTCTTTTCAGTAGAGCTCAAGGAAATACTTATAGTGGTGAACATTTATGGCTCCTATAAAGACAAGATGTAGTATTGGGATAAGCTTATGGATCAAAAGTTTTGAGAAGCTGATAATTTAACTTTAGGAGGTGATTTAAACTTAATTTCTCTAAGAGTGAAGTGTGGGGTAGTATTGCTAGAACTGATCCACTAAATGATTAATGCATCCAAAATTTTGAATCCAAGGGGCTAGTAGGCCTAATGCAAATAAATTTGATCCCAATTTAGAGAACATGAGGATAGGGTTGATAGAATTTCTAATAGACTATATAGATTATTAGTATATGAGAGTTTAGTAAATGGAACTTATAGACTAAAGTCTTGGGTTGAAGTCAGAGGAGACTATAATCACTCTCCCATAATGGTTCTTATAGAAAAAGAGGATAATTATCCATATTGTCCTTTTAAATTTAATTCTAAGTGGCTAAAAAAGGACAAGTTTGTAACTCTAGTCATATTAAAATGGGTGAAGTTTGATCCTAGTCTGATAGAATCTGCTACTATTCAATTTGCAACAAGTCTAAAATGGTTAAGGCAACAGTGGTTTAGAGGTCCTTTGAAAATAAATTGATGTATGAGAAATAGTTTAGGTAGATTGAGGAGGATATTGTAGTGTATCTATCAAATTACTTTCTAAAATAATTGGATGAGCAAATAAGGCTTAAGTATAAAATTTTGAAACCAGAGAAGAGAATAATATTGTAAGAAAGAGAAGCATGATGGAGGCTCAAAGGTAGAGCACTTTGGATTGCAAATGGGGATGATAACACTAAATGTTTTCATAGCTTCACAAAATCATAGAAAATAACAAAATGCAATTTGAGATCTACAAAGTTGATTTGGAAGTAAAGTATCCTCCTTTAAAGGAATAACAGACATAGGAGTAAGGTATTTTAGTCAACTATACAAGAATCATGGTCAAGTCAATGTAGCTAAAATAATAATAATAGCTTCTCTCTTTCCTAGATTTATAGATGAGGAAGCCAATGGTGAGTTGGTTCAAGAAGTCTCAAAGGAGGAGCTAAAAGTTGTTTTAACATTCTTCCAAAAGAATAAGAGTCTAGGACTTGATGGTTAGAGTGTGGAAATAGTCCTTGGCCTCTATGATATTTTGTAGTTTGACCACCTCAAGGTTGTGGAGGAGGCTAGATAGACATGAAGGGTAAATGTGTTCTTCAACTCTACCTTCATTGCTCTTATTTGATAAAGGGATGGTCCTTCTTTCTTTGATGATTTCAATCTCATTTATTTTTGTAATTGTGTGTACAAAATCATAGAAAAGTTAATTGCATCAAGAATTAAAAGGTTCCAATATGCTTCTATCTATTGAGTATTTCAAGTTCCTACATGGTAGATAGATCCATGAAGCAATTGGTGTTACTTAGAAAAGTCTTCATACCATAGAAACAAAGAAACTATCAATAATGGTGATGAAGTTGGATTTGTCCATGGCTTTTGATAAAGTAAATTGGTTATATTTAATAATGAAACTTACTCATATTAGGTTTTGTGTGCAAATAGTGAACTATATTATAATATGTATTTGTTCAGTTTCTTCTACAAATTTGGTTAATGGGTTAGCCTCTTAGTTCTTCAAAGCTTATCGAGGGATAAGAAAAGGTTGCCCCTTGTCACCATGATTATTTCTTTTGGTAGTTGAGGGATTAAGTAGGTGCAGTTTACAATCCAAGAGGGTAGGATTAGTAAAGGGAATTAGAATAGGTAGAATAGTTGAAGTTACCCATCTACATTTTGTAGATGATGTCCTCCTTTTCATATATGGAATAGTACGAGTCACAGATAAGATAAAAAAATCTTTAGCTCTTTTCTTTCTAGCAACATATTGTAGCACCCTAAAATTGGCGCAATAAAATTACAATAATTACATTCACCTTAGTAAATAATTTAAAATTCAAATTTAACCTCCCAAACCGCCCGTTAACCGTCGAGAAATCCGTTTCCCCTTTTTCCATGCCATTTTTAGAGGTTGTTTTGACCGTTTGACGATATCGTCGCCGATCAGACGATATCGCCCTGCATTTGACGATTTCGTCTGGACTAGGACGTCCAGACGATCTTGTCGCAAAACTAATTTTGCAAAGTTGGAATCTGTTCCAACGGGTCTCCAATCCGGGCGAAGCGTGTCTGCACCGTTGGGACCCTCCCCCATTGGAGATCTCCCAAATTGGGATGATCTCCAACCTCCTAACTACTCCCCTAAGCCTATTTAATCCTAAACTATTCCCTTCCCAACCCCTGGCTGAAATTATCTGCAAATTAACTCCATCTACGTTAAATCATCCCTATTCTTCATTTGCACTAGTCCCATACCAATTTTGTTGTAGGTACATCACTGTTTTTCAGCCGGAGCTAGCACCTATCGTTGTCGACGAACCTGTTCAGATCGGAGGCGAACCTGTCGAATTCGAGGCGATTTCGTACTGATGCGAGACGATCTCGACTGCAATCCATATTAAGGCAATCAGTGCCTGAAGTTTGCATTTCTCAACCTTTTCTCTGTCATTTTATTCTACAAATTAGATAGTCTATTCAGTGTTTTATGTTATTTTGCATTTGGAGTTCACCCATTTAGATTAAGTGCATAATTAAATCCTAATTATCATCTAATTAGCACGATTCATTTCTGTCTCTGTGTTTAAGTTTCAGTTTGATAACATTGCTGCCATTTTATATCATTTCCCTCTGTTAGCACTGTAGTACTTTTTGTATTTTGCATCTGTTTTTGGTTTTGCAGGTCTCTGACGAATTCGTCTGACAAATTCGTCAGATCTCAGACGATCTTGTCTGATTGCAGATGATTCTGTCAAATTTTAGACGATCCAGACTGCTTCAACATCAGAATCTTCTTCAGACATCCGGATCAGGTATTCCTCATTTGCATTCTGTAATCTCTCTATTTTTTGTCTTTAAATCTATTTTTTGTATTCATGGAATTTGCATTTTCATGTAGATTAAATCTAGATTCATTCGGCCAAACCTAGGATATGAATGCTTAAGGTTAAAAATGAACACATTTAAACACATTCCAAAACCTAGGCGTGGAAACTGCCGTTAAATGTTTCCTGGTGAACCCACCATCCGTCGAAAAATCATCAAAATACACCTCCCTTGAGAGGCGGGACCTTCGCAAAGTCCTCTCAGTCCGAGGTACCGCGACATCCTTTTCCCATCCTCCTTCCGGGCGCGGATCCAATAGCCTGAAGGTAGGGATGCGAAAAATTTGGAGCGATACATTTTGGTGAACCCGACGTGAATGCATTTCAAAACCTTTTGAAAACAAAAACAAAAAAAAAAAATATATATATATATATATATATATATATATATATATATATATATGTATACAAGAAAAACAAAAACAAAATCATCATTTCAAGTTTATATGTTTTAGATTCAATTCTAAATAGTAGATGTTAAATATTACTTTTAGAAGTACTAAAGAAACCATGAGTTTTTACTCAAATCAATATGAGCCCATCAGTAATGTTGGAAGAATTCAGCCAAATACATTTGTTGATTATGACCAACCTCATCCCTATTCAACATCACCTCCATCACACTCTTCTCATTTTTCATCCATAACCCAACAAAACAATCCCTTTGCCAATCCTCTTCATAACGATATTATCTATTCTCCCATATATCCATATTATGTCTATCAATCCACATATAATCCTCCTCCACCCTTTCAATATTCTTCTTTCAATACAACACATCCATTTCAACAAGAAAATACTTATTCTTCCAATTCTACCATGCACTCACCTCATACTTCGCAATCTTCCTGTCATCATTCTACCCATAATAAAGAAAGTAGAGGTGAGAAACCATTAGGTCCTTTTATGACAAAATTCCTAAGGCATTTATCAAAAACCTCTCAAAAACCTTCATCACGTAAATTTACTAAGCTCAATCAACCAATGGATATAATTCTCAAGTATTTACTTGACACAAATAAGATTGAACTCCCTTCCATAAGACAACTTCGATACCACATCAGATTGGTTTAAACCTGAGCTACATTGTGAATATCATAGAGTAGATGGACATATGACACAAAATTGTAAAGATTTAAGATGTGCAATTCAAGATTTGATTGATAAGGGTCTTTTTAATATAAAGGAATTACAATCTACAACTGATTATAAATCTCTAGTAAACAATCAAACTCCTACACAACAAATACCAATAATCAATCAAGACATGGAGATCTCCCAAGAACCCCTATTCAATTATCAACAACAAGAAACCAATCAAATATTGCATGTTAATGTGTCCCATCATGATGATATTATTAATATTGTAACAAAAACTACAAATGAGCAACCTCAAGTTCAATCAACTCAATCCGATATTCAAGATATGGATTCCTCATTTGACCAACCTTCAAAACTATCTTTGACTCTAGAGAATGATCCAAAATGGAATGTAAGCATAGAAAGCTCATCTTTAGAATCAAAATCTCAATCTGAAATCCACTTTGATAGCCAACAACAAGTGATTAATCCTCAAGCAAAGATATCCCTTTTAGAAGTATTACAAATTTATCACAAGGAAATTTTGTTCAAAATACCTAGCCAACAATTTGTTCCTCATCATATTTTCTCTAAGAACATAATTAATGGTGTAAACCCTCTTGAGGTTAACCATATTTCATTCTATGATGAGGATATTCCTTCCTCTACTCCACAAGAAGACTCCTATCTTTACATTACAGGATCTAGTAAAGAAACACTTGTTAAAACTATCATGGTAGATAATGACTCCTCTCTTAATTTATGCACTTATCAATTATTCCAAAAACTCAAATCAAAGGAAGAAGATCTTAATGAATCAAATGTTATTATAAAATCTTTTAACAATGAAATTCAAGAAGCTCAAGGTACTATAATGTTTCCCTTCAATATTGGATCCAAGATCCTGGATACTTTATTCTATGTAGGATATTGTCCTTCACCTTACAACCTACTTCTCAGGAGTCCTTGGATTCATACGATGAGGGTTTTCCCTTCCACTCTTCACCAATGTTTGAAGTTTGAACTTGCAAATAAAATTGTTACCATACATGGTGACCCAACACCATTTGAAGAATATTTAATGGTTGAAACATCAAGTTCTATACATTCTCTATTATCACAATTATCTTCTATCCATCACTTTTCTTCATCCATATATGATCATCCTTGTTTACCAAATAACACTCATGCATATCTTTCACATATACTTTCTCCATCTTATCAAGACTTGGAATATAGTGATAAGAATGAAGAACTTTCTTATCCTTCTTACATTTTATTTTGTAACATGATCAATTTTCCACATATAAAAGTCAAATCTTTTGCTACATTATTCTACATTATAACAAAGCTTTTGTTATCACTACCTTTTATTCATCACCTTCTATTCTTACCTTCACCTCAACCAGATTATCCTTCAAAACCTCCTTTGATTTTGAAGCAACCTTAGACATGCTATACTCAAATAACCTTGTATAGTGTATATAGATCATCTTGTATATACCACCAATTTCAATTCATAAATTAAAATCAAAATACAAAAAAATCAAAATCCTCAAAATCTTCAAAAAAAATACTAATGCAACTAAGGACCTTAAAGGTAAATTTGAGCCCAATTGGCTTGGACCATACATTATTACTCGCTAAATTTGAATCGAGGAGCATACAAATTATCTACCTTAGATGGTAAAGAACTTAAAGAACCCATGAATATTTTGCATCTTAAACGTTACTATGCATAAATTTGGTCATTTCATCCATGTATATAATTGTTTTCAAAAATTTTTATCTTATATTTCTTTCAAATTTATAAAAATCCAAAAACATCAAAAATATTCATAATCATCCAAAATCTTCAAAACTATCTATTGCATTTATTTAAAGCACTTGTTAAGTTATTTTTTGCTCAAAAACAAAAATCAAAATAATGATAAAAATATAATAACAGCTATATGCTTGACTCTTTCGAAACCAAAATAAAATAAAGAAGAAAGAGAGAGTCAATATTCTCAAAACCTTCTCAAAAATCATTTATATATATATTTTCTTACAATTATTGCAGTTATATGTTTCAAATTATTTTTGGATAAATTAGCATTTATTTTGAATCCCTCACTTGCACACTCACAACAATAAATATCTTGATTTTATCTGGCATGATTACTAATCTCTCTTATATCAAAGTCCACAAAATTCAATTAAATAAAGTTTGAGCATAGAGAATTGATCTTGTTATTTACTTAAACCAAGCACATCTTTTCACAATAAAATGATTATATTTGTAATTTCCATGTTTTGCTACATAGTAGAACTGATTTCTTGAGCGAAAAGTTTCCCTTGCTATCCTATCATGCACATGGTCTAGAATCTTTGAGAATTGGCAAAAGGACAAGCTCACCCCTACCCAGAATAAAAATCCCTTGCTCTACAGCCAATCCGAGCAAGTATCCCTAGCACAGAAAAAAAAAAAAGAAAAGTTCAAGAAAGAAAAAGAGAAAAGAAAAATGTTATTTCAGCAATATTCCAAGCATTATCAAGCAAAAGAAATACAAAAAGAAAAATAAGCAAAGTTCAAAAGAAAGCAAGAAAGCAATAAAATCCCTTTCCCTACCCTTTGAAAAGAAAAGAAGGGTTGATGAGCTTGAATCCCTGGAATTCTCAATTATTCGAAAACCGTGAGGTAAGCCCCATAACAGGTGGTTTGTGCCCAACCTGCTTGGCCTTGGGTAACTCCTAGCGTGGTGATATGTCCGTCACATTAGCGACCTTCTTTTGTACAGACCTATGTCTCGCTTATGGATTAGCTAGCTCTTGATAATCCGACCTACATAGTAGTCTAGTATGGTTATATGCATCTACATCATGGTTAATGAACACTTATTTGGTTTCTTCAAATCACTTGTATCATATTATCTTGCTCAAAACTCGTAAATGAACAATGCAATTGCACACACATTTGTATTTGAGAGATTTTGTGTATCATTATGATAAATCAAGATCGGAAATGAATTCACATATGCACATGGGATTCCTTATAAATCTAACTTTTGTCTTCAAAATAATTTGAAATATTATTTTTGCAACTTGTTTGGAATAAATCAAGTACAGCTGTTTACCACAAAGACAACTATATAATAGAAAAATCAAAAATTTCTTTCAAAATACACAAAACAAACACATATATATCTGGTTGACTTTCGCGACGATGGTATAGTTTCAAAACCAAAATTGGAATTTTATGCCTAGCGCAAGTCCTCATTTTCATATTTTCTGTTCATCAAAAATCAACCATGCAATAAAACTATCTTTTTTGGATTTTCGCGATGATGGTATAAGTCTATACCTACATATTCTATGCCTAGCGCAAACCATTGTAACAATTTTTATTCCCCATTTATTAAAAATCATGAAAACCATATGACTTAATTCATTATGTTACACAAATTATGCTTTTCAAAAGCAAACACATTTTCATTATTTCATGTCATTATGTCAACCTTCAATTTTGCAATGATGGTATAATTCCTAAAGAATTATCCAAAAATTTTATCACCCTTAGGAATTTATGCCTAGCAAAAATCATTTGAACATTATTTCATGCACAAACATTTTTTATGAAAATCTGAAAACAAACCATCATCATCATCATTTGCACTATTGCACCAAAGTCTTAAGACAGTTTCTTAAGCACTCTTTTACTTTTTAACAATATTTCTATAAATGGGACTAGCTTGACGACCGAGTGAGCAACGACTCCATGAAATGGTCTATAATAGCGACAATGTCCTTTGAAATTATTGTTAGAAGTCTCTTTTTATTTTTATCCATTTCATCACAACAATCAATTTGTTACATCAGATTATTTCATTTAAAATATCACCGCATGACATTCAAATTATAATATCTCCAACGACATAATTACATCCAATTATCAAATCAATCAATCAAAACATTAAAAGCATCATAAAAATACATAAGACAAGTCATATGATCAAAAATATCTCATCTATATATATCACAAATATATGTACATCATCAAAACTGGATTGGTATGCCACAATCTGTACCTCGGCATACTCAATCCTCTATCAAACAAAATAATCATATCATACAATGTCAATCCCGCCCTCTAGCCTCGAGAGCCCCTCGAGCTCTCTGCCTCATCTCCTCCCCCGCCCTGAGGTGGACGAGGTGGCCCCATCGCCGTCTGTGTAGTCCTCGTCCTCGATCGGGACGTGGTCCTCGATGACCCGATCCTGATCGGATCTGCGATGTTAGCTGGCAGGGGTAGTCTATCCGCCTCTGGCACCAGCTGGAAGTATAAAGTCTGATAAAAGGTCAGCTGGGCGATAGCCCGTGTCAACTCCCCAGAGCTCGCCCCTCCGCCCCGTGCCCTGAGGCGTGCAATCTCATCCCGTAGCTGTGACACCTCAGCCCGGTGGCGTGCAGCCTCATCCTGTAGCGTCTGCACCTGGGCTTGCAGATGATCTCTCTTCGCCCGGAGAGTAGCCATCTCGCTACTCTCTCCTGTGTCCACACCCTTGCCCTTATCGGGCGATGGTGGCCTCTGTGGAGATGGGGGTCTCGCCTCCCTCCTCTCCCTCTCTCTCTGTCGCGGCCGCTCCTGTGCCTGTGGCCTCCTCGCCTCTCTCCCATCGTGACCCTAGGCTGCCTCCATCGCCGCTCGGCATCGCCTCCCTATCCGACGCACAACCGCATGGATCGGACCCTGTGCCCTCGTCATCCGAGGAGGGCGGATGCCTGCGTACCGGGCATCGTAGCCATCGGCTACTCCTACGTCGTCCCCATCCACTGGCTGGATGGGGGCATCATCCGTGTCCTGGCTCCAGAACCGCTGCATGTCGGGAGCCCCGCTAACCGTAGTGTTATCCCGGATAGTCCGAGAAAACTCGTAGTCCCTCAGAGATGGGATCCCCTACTGCAGACCGAACTGTCTCAAAACTCGGTCGTACCTATGGAGCTCCACCTCTCCCCTCTCCATCCTCAGCCAACAAACTCGCCTAATGCGAGCCAACTCCTGTCCGTCCTTGGCCCACCCTGGATGCTCCCTCCATGGCCTCCAGGTGATCTGGTCCGGGACTAAGTCATCTAGTAGCCTCCGGGACATCGGCAGGTCGATCCGTCGCTGTGCCCCTCTCCGGAGCCACCAGTAGAAGACTCGAGGCCTCTCCCCGTCAACCCCTATCAGAGGAAGCCCTATCGGCCTCCGCACCGCAATGTGCTCCCAGCACCAAACTTGTAGTAGCGATGTCATAACCAGACATCGGCCGCCCTTGTACACGACCCCATATAGGATCCTGTACAATCGGCATAGAACAAAACTGCCCCAAGCAAACCTGTAGCCGTGGTCTCTCATGTCATAGACCACATCTGCCAGCATCCATGGCACCCTGCACCCGCTCTGGTGGCACAGCAGAAGTCCACCAACTACTCCAGCCAGAACCCGTGTGAGTGTAGATGCCCCAGGCATCTGGCGTAGTGCCTCGATGTTAACTCCGCCCTTCTCCAGGGTGAAGCTCGGGTCACCGCACAACCGTCCCATAGCGTGGCCCTGATTGGCCGTAGGAGTAATGAGCCGTCCTTGTATGGGGATTCTCAGAATCCTCCATACATCCTCCAAAGTGGGAGTCATCTCCCCGTAGGTAGCCGAAAACATGAAGAGCCCGGATACCACCTCTCCGCTAGGGCCGTCGTAGCCCCATATCTCGTGGATACTTGTGGCATCTCCGCCACATGCGCAAGCCGGCTCGTGCCGACTGATCCCGCTCTGCTCGTGTGAGAGCGGCCAAGTCATCTCTCAACCCTCCGTATTTCCATTCCCTCGCTCTTTAGTAATCCTCTCTGCAAACATAAACAACAAAACAATAAACAATCATTAATCAATAATTCAAGTAAACAATAATGCAAGTTAAAAATTCAATTTTGTGCAATTGATGATATCGCCCACTATTGGACGATATCGTCCCAAATTTGAGCATAATCGTCTCCGATTTTGCAGTTCGAAATCGTCCCTAATTTGATGAAATCGTCCCCCTTTCGACGATTTCGCCCTCGGCAAAGGCGAAATTATCGAAATCGGGACGATTTCGTCCCGACGACGTCGACGGCCCAAAAACGGCCGCGATGCTCAAAAATCACCTAAAAATTACCTACAAAGCATGTAAAGTTAAATTAAAGCATCCTAGTTAAGTCTAGACTCTTACCCGTAGACCGCGTCGGACCTCTGTCGATCTGTGCGTCGTCTCCACCATTTTTGCTTCAGAGCTCCAAAAACCAAAAAATGAACAGTAAAAATGAATTAGGGTTTTACCCTATTTTTCTTAATTTTATTCAAAAATAATTTTTTGCTTTTTCGCGTTTTTACCTCAAACGTTCGATTTGGGTAAAAACACGGAGGGGGCACCATAGTAAGTCGTCGTACGATTCGACCAAGAATCGTCGCCTAAAAATGGGAATAATTTTTGCTTTCTCGTAGATCGAGAAGAACTCATATTTAACGCATTTTCTTCGAAAAATTCGCTAAAGAGGGGGCAAAATGTAGCACCCTAAAATTGGCGCAGAAAAATTACAATAATTACATTCACCTTAGTAAATAATTTAAAATTCAAATTTAACCTCCCAAACCGCCCGTTAACCGTCGGGAAATCCGTTTCCCCCTTTTTCGTGCCATTTTTAGAGGTTGTTTTGACCGTTTGACGATATCGTCGCCGATCAGACGATATCGCCCCGTATTTGACGATTTCGTCTCGGACTAGGACGTCCGGACGATCTTGTCGCAAAACTGATTTTGCAAAGTTGGAATCTGTTCCAACGGGTCTCCAATCGGCGTAAGCGTGTCCGCGCCGTTGGGACCCCTCCCCGTTGGAGATCTCCCAAATTGGGATGATCTCCAACCTCCTAACTACTCCCCTAAGCCTATTTAGTCTCTAGGATCTTCCCTTCCCAACCCCCGGCTGAAATTCTCTGCAAGTTAACTCCATCTACGTTAAATCATCCCTATTCTTCATTTGCACTAGTTCCATACCAATTTTGTTGCAGGTACATCACTATTTTTCAGCCGGAGCTAGCACCTATCGTCGTCGACTGAACCTGTTCAGATCGGAGGCGAACCTGTCGAATTCGAGGCGATTTCGTATCGATGCGAGACGATCTCGATCGCAATCCGTATTAAGGCAATCGCGTGCTCGAAGTTTGCATTTCTCAACCTTTTCTCTCGTCATTTTATTCTGCAAATTAGATAGTCTATTCAGTGTTTTATGTTATTTTGCATTTGGAGTTCACCCATTTAGATTAAGTGCATAATTAAATCCTAATTATCATCTAATTAGCACGATTCATTTCTGTCTCTGTGTTTAAGTTTTAGTTTGATAACATTGCTGCCATTTTATATCATTTCCCTCTGTTAGCACTGTAGTACTTTTTGTATTTTGCATCTATTTTCGGTTTTGCAGGTCTCTGACGAATTCGTCAGATCTCAGACGATCTTGTCTGATTGCAGACGATTCTGTCGAATTTCAGACGATCCAGACTGCTTCAACATCAGAATCTTCTTCAGACATCCGGATCAGGTATTCCTCATTTGCATTCTGTAATCTCTCTATTTTCTGTCTTTAAATTTGTTTTCTGTATTCATTGAATTTGCATTTTCATGTAGATTAAATCTAGATTCATTCGGCCAAACCTAGGATATGAATGCTTAAGGTTAAAAACGAACACATTTAAACACATTCCAAAACCTAGGCGTGGAAACTGCCCTTAAATGTTTCCTGGTGAACCCACCATCCATCGAAAAATCATCAAAATACACCTCCCTTGAGAGGCGGGACCTTCGCAAAGTCCTCTCAATCCGAGGTACCGCGACATCCTTTTCCCATCCTCCTTTCGGGCACGGATCCAATAGCCTGAAGGTAGGGATGCGAAAAATTTGGAGCGATACACATATATTCATATTAATGCACATAAATAAGATATATCTTTTGACTCTGTGTATTAGTATTAAACCATATTAATAGGTTAATTTTTCCCCTTTATTAGATTTGATCTTCAAGAGGGGTTAAATATTTGGGATTATTTTTGAAACCCAATGACTACACTATACAAGACTAAAAATGATTGATAAAGAAAGCAGAATGGAATTAATACATGGTGCAACAAATAAATTTCTTTGGTGGGAGAGTAGATTTGATCAAGTCTATACAGGAAAAAATACCTATTTATTGGTAATATTTGGTTCATATACGAAAAGGAGTTTTGGAAAATATTAGATAGTTAAACTATAGGTTTTTATGGATAGGGAAAAGGGAAAAGGAAGATATTCCTCTAGTTAAATAAAAATACTTAGCCAAGCCCAAGGAAAATTATGGATGAGGACTTAAGAATATCTTCCTGATTAGAAAGGCTCTAGCATCCAAGTGTGTTTGGAAGATAATATCAAAGATAAACTTATGAAATCAGATCATACAGAAAAAATATTTAGAGGCACTCATAGTCAAGGAGTGGATAAGGGTCCTAGTGAAGCAAAACCATAATGTTTCAATATGTTTGAAGGTAATGATTTATGGATTTTATATTGTGGGTGATTGAATTTTCTAGAAAATAGGGGATGGTTCAAGGATAATATTAGTATTATATGCTTGGATTGATTGTGGTGGTATGCATAGAATTCCAAATAATGTAATTCAAACACTAAGAGCTCAAGGTATTAGAAATTTTACCTAAGCAACTAACTCAAAATAATCTAAAAACTAGAGACAATGATGGAAGGAAGCAACAATGTTAGGGATTTAGGGCTACGAGGAACACCAATAGGAATAATATGGGAGGATACTTAAATCTATACATATCAAGTTGTGAGAGGAATTTGATCAATTGATTTTTATAAGGAATGAAGCTACAGGTAAGTTCACTCCAAAGCTAGGGTATAAGACTCTATTGGAAGATAGAAATGATGATTCAACATGGTGGTGGAAGTCACTCTAGAAGTATGAAATCTTGTTTAAGATAAGACTACTCTTATGGATTGCAATAAAAATAAGGTTTTGACATGGGAGGTATTAAAAAATAGGATTTGGAATAGTCTAGGAAGGTTTCATTTATTTAAGTCAAACAATGAAATAATTAGTCATTTATTGGTAGCTTTCTCCTTTATGAGAGGTTTGGAGGGAGGTTATAGCACAATTAAATCTTCCTATAGGGTGAAAATAACACTCCCTAAGAGAGTTATTGAAATATTGGTTTGAAAATAGGTCATACAATGGTTTTACAACTTTCTCATTGTTTGTGTCATGGGGAATATGATAATCTAGGAATACAGGAATATTTTAGGATCATGAGAAGCCTACTTGGTAGGTCTCATTCCAAATCACTGGAATCTTCAATAACTATAAGGTTTTGGCAACAAAAATGGTAATCATACAAATCATCCCACCAAATATCTATAAATCAGGGACCTAGGGACTTTTTGATGGGGCTAGACAAGGGGACCCTAGATTTTGTAAAGAACGAGGATTAATACATATTGCTGACTCTTTATTTGAAATTCAAGGCTAGATTAGGAGAATTTTCCAATAATTATACTAAAATTATGACACTCAAATTGTTGGTTCATTTGGAAGAATAAAAAGGAATAAAAAATATATAAATTTATAGAGACTCGTAGGTGGTAATAAAATGGATACTTGGTGTTTTTAATATGGAAAACATGGTTGTATAACCCATATTATCTCAAATAAAAGTTGTGGATGAAAGTGGATATTTTACTTTTTAGCATATTTATAGATGAATGAATAGGTAAGTAGGTGAACTCTCAAATAAGGGGCTTCAATTTTAACGAGGTACATACTTAGTACAAGAATCCAGTGAGGGTAATGCAAACCATTTGGTATGCATCTCAATCTAGGGGGTTGAATACACTCCAGTTAAAGCAAGGACAATAAAAGAATTTTTTTTAACTTAGAAGTTAGTTATTTAAAGGATATTGGCTAACATTTTGGGAATGTGTCTAAGGATATAACCTAGCCTAATAGAGAGAGTTGGCTATGATGTATAAGAAAATTTATTTTTAAATCATTATTGAATCTTTGAAGAAATGCTAAAAAGGTATTTGAAGAATGTAATTTCATATTTTCTTAATATAAAATTATGAATTTTTAATAGGAAATAAAATTTAAACCATGGATATGAACTTAATTAGATATAAAATATTATTTTATAATTTTATCTATCTATCTCTATATATACCGCTTTACTATTTTGAATTTAAAATAATTGTCATTAAAAATAAAATTCAAAATATCCCTTAATATATAAAATGTTATAAACTGGTTGAGTTAGAGTGTGTATTTATATATTATTTATTAGTATTAATAAATATTTAAAATAAATATTACAATATGAAAAAATTGTTTATCTATTTCTATGACATGATATGACAAGGATGAAATAATTATGTTTATATCTTGTGGAAAACTAATTGTATACCCTTTGTATTTGTACTATCCTCTATGAGTGTGGCATATCCACAATATTAGATTTACTCTTGTTATAAGCATCTCTTCACATTGGGTTAGCACCTTTAAAATAAGAGGTTGTTCACTAGGGTCTATTTAGTTGAACATGGAAAAAAGATGGTCATTCCTCTCATGTTTGCATCTATAACATGATACTTTACATGATTGTCTTATTTTTATTTCAAAATAAGATCCTTACATATATAACATGTTCCCATAAATGATAATTAGTCAAAATTTTGAAAAAAAAATTGTTGCAATTGAATGATTAAGCTACTCAAATTTAGTTATGGGTAGAAATACTCCAACTGATAAGTATTAGCTTCAATGTCCAATGAAAATTCCATGTGTAATGGCTCCACATTTTCAAATTATGTCTATACTTTCTATATTACCCTCATGGTGGAACTCCCTCCCACTAACATGATTGTAAACTTGTTTAATGTTAAAGAACCCATCGTTCTCTACCCAGTTTTAAGGTCTACCCTCATTTGGTTTAGGGAAAATATATTCTATCTAGTATGCAATAATTGAATTCTCTTTATTATTTTTGTATTGTTTATAACACAAATAAAATCTATTATTTTCATCTTATTTTTAGTATAATTAAGATGAACGAGATTATTATCATCCATTTAAAAATACATTACCACATGCATTGGTAATCATTCTCCTTTATCAATTTTGTTTTGGATGATGTTGGAAAAAATCATTATTGTTATTGACATCAATATATGATCTCCTTCCTTCTCTTGTTAATGTCTTCTCTTCACACCCTATGTATTTCTTCATTTTTCCTATTTACTTGTTCCCTTTATATCTATATTTACATGTTGGTATTTCCTTTGACTACTCATACAACAATCATATATCATTACTCAATCAAAGGGATATTATTCATCATGTTTTTAATTGCATGTCATGTATGTTGATATGTGCTTATATTTATTTATAGAATGTTGGCACAGAAGGATAAAGTAATATCATCTTAAACATGATGAATAGGAATAATTATTTTCATGTTGTACTTAAGAGAAACTTCAATTTGATAGGATATTGCCTCATGCACGGGTAATTATTCTATTTGAGTAATGTTGTTTGGATAATGTTGCAACTATTATTATTTGTTCTTGACATGAATGCATGGTGTATTTCTATCCTTTTGTTAATCTCTTCTATTTTTACCCTATATTTTCTCTACTTTATCTCTTTACTTTGTTCCCATATATCTATACTTACATGATTGCATACCCTTTGACTACTCATATGAAAATTAACATTCATCATCTCAATTAGAGAGATAAAATTCCCTAATTCTATCGTTTTATGTCTTGTACACTAATGGTTGAGTTCAAATAACAATATGCTTAAAATTATTGATGGAACATTAGTATGTAAGGATGAAACAATATCATATTGAATATTATGAGTAGGAATACTAATTGTCATGTTGTGGCTAAGAGACCCTTCGTAATATAATTCAAATAGTTTTATTCCCTTGATATAATTTTGGGTGTTGCTTAGAATTGCATGGTTTCTCTTCAAGATTATTTCATTATTGTTGGCCCAAAATCAAGATATTAGACCATAGATGGAACTTCATAGAAAGTATATTGAATAATGTTTAAAGTTCTTGACAATTTTATATAAGAGTGGATAATTTTTAGTGAGTAATATTTTTTAATAATTATGAAATATGAAAAAAAATAAGGTAAAAATGACAGAAAGAAAAATTATTTCAAACCAACCTTTAGGATCCTAAGGAAACCACCTAAATAGATAATAATTTAAATCATTAATCAAGTGCACATCTCAACAAAGGAATGAAGATATTTTGAAAGCAGTAATATAAAAAAAATAGAGAATAATCATACCATACAAATGTTATAAATGATTTGATAATATAAAATTTCTTTTGTTCAATTGCTATCATGAGATGCTAAAATATTCTAGTCTCTTCCAAAAATTTGGAAATCAAATCCTTGGTTCTTTCATTTCATCTTATTTATACAAATTTTTAGTTGGTTACATGGGATAACCAACTCAACTACCTCTAATTGAATGCTTCTAACTAATCAACATTTAATTTAACTAATTTTCTAACAAAACTAATTATATTTTGTATAAGGGTACACCTTCCCATTGAATAATATCATTACTAATACAAGTTTTATAATAAATTCCCATAAGGGGAAGAAAGGGTAGGCCATGAGCTTGCTATGAAACAAATATGTCAATTACTTATTTTTTAATGACCTTTTATTGGTACTTTGTTTAAGAATCAAGCTACACACTGAGGAACCCCAAGTCAGGTTCTCCACACTTTACACTTTGGAGTCAACCATATTCTTCTTGTGCTTCATTGCTCTTTATTAGAATTCATGACATCGATCAAATTTGATAGCTAGTTTTTTATAGATAACAACCCTCTAAAATTGCTTAGATTTACTTCATAAAAATTATCAAACTTTAGGAAGACTTAAATCCATTGTGAGTTAGAGTCAACAAGAGTTGTATCCTTGGTCATCTTCATCACTTACTCTAAGCTTAAGTTGACATCAATAATTATTCCTTGGATATATTCATACATTTTTATGACTTGGTTGATCACCTCAATAATTAACTTGGCATATAACTTAGGGGATTTATCTCGAGTCTCATTTCTTATTTTTTCTTGGGATATCCATAGAAAATAATAGTCACATTTTCTCACATGTTTAGTCCCCATATTTCTACACTCTATTATCTTAGAATTGTACACTACTTGGAATTACTACTAAAATGGATTTTATGACTCTATATCTACATGAACTATATTATCCTGGATTTCAAATTGACTATAATTTGGTTATTCCTTATTTACACTACCCAAGCCTTGTCTATATTCTCCTAAATGCCTTATGTAGCTCTTATTGTAATCACAAATCAATATGCAAAAATTCACTATTCATTCTATCAAAGTCGAAATTACAAAGTATTATATAGTGTCTATATAGTTGTTGAGAGATATTTGGGAGAGAAGAAATAGGGAGGAAAGGAAAAAATAATTAGGAGTCAAACTCTTCCTGCCGTCCATGTCGTCCAATCCTGCTGACTTGGTTGTCGTCCAATGAGGTAAAAGGGTAAGGTCAAAACTTACAGTTGAAACAAAATTTTTACCATTTTACCATTTTAACTTCCAACATTCTCCCCCTTAAAGTTGAGAGGACTGACTATACAGTCTCTCAGCTTTATATATTGAGCTTTAGCCATGCCTTTGGTGAAGATATCTGCAATGTTGTCCAAAGTGCTGCAATATTTAAGCTCAACTATCTGTTGCTCCACCATGTCTCGGATGAAGTGATACTTCATATCGAAATGCTTTGATCTGCTATGGTGGATTGGATTGTATGCCAACTGAATGGCACTTATGTTATCACAATACAGTCGAGTTGGACCACTTTGAATTTCTCCAATCTCTTCAAGGACTTTTCTCAACCATAGGGCTTGAGTACTAGCATGTGTGATAGCTATATATTCAGCCTCAGTAGATGACAATGCTACAACAATTTGCTTCTTGGAACTCCATGTGATTAGTCCTGACCCTAGACTAAAATAGTTCCCTGATGTAGATTTCCTATCATCTATATTGCTGCCCCAATCACTATCATTGAAGCCAACTAATTTCATAGAATTACATTTGTGGTAATGGATTCCAAAATCCAATGTACCTTTTACATATCTTAAGATTCTTTTAGTTGCTTGTAGATGCAACTCAGATGGACTTGCCATAAACCTTGAAACTAGAGAAACAACATATTGAATATCGGGCCTTGTGTTGGTGAGAAACATCAGACTCCCAACCATGCTCCTGTAAGTGGTCATGTCAACCTTTGGTGCTCCGTCATCCTTGCTCAATTGGATTCCATGTCCGGTTGGAGTTGCAACTGATTTGCACTGCTCCATGGAAAATTTCTTGATCATGTCTCGAGCATACTTGTGTTGACATATGAAGATCCCCCTATTTGATTGATGCACTTCCATGCCTAGGAAGTATCGCATTAAACCGAGATCTTTCATCTCAAACTGCTTCATCATGGAGTTTTTGAACTCCATATTCATTTTAGTGTTACTACCCATAAATATTAGATCATCCACATACAAACAAACTATGAGAATGTCTACTCCATGCTTTAGGTAGTACAGATTTGGTTCACTTTTGCTTCTAGTGAATCCATACTCGCTGAAATAGCCATCAATGCGTGAGTACCAAGCTCTTGGTGCTTGCTTGAGGCCATAAAGTGCTTTTTTCAATTTGTAAACAAGGTTCTCCTTTCCTTGTTCTTGAAAGCCTTGAGGTTGTTGAACATAAACCTCCTCAGTCAAGTATCCATTCAGAAAAGCACTTTTCACATCCATGTGTTGAATGTTCCATCCTTTATGGGCAGCTAAGGAAAGAACTGATCTGATTGTCTCTTGTCGTGCAACAAGAGCAAAAGTTTCCTCATAGTCAATGCCAAATTTCTGAGTAAAACCTTTTGCTACTAATCTCGCCTTGTGCCTCTCAATGCTTCCATCAACATTGTATTTGGTCTTGTAGACCCATTTACATCCAACACACCTTTTTTCCTTTGGGTAGCTTTACTAGCTCCCATGTATCATTATTTTTTATAGAGGTTATTTCCTCTTCCATGGCTTCTTGCCATATATTTTGAGTACAAGCCTTCTCATAGCTAGCTGGTTCTAGCTGTGCACTAGCCAATAAAGCATAATTGACTACATCTCCCTTAGGATCTTGGGAGTTATCATCCCCATACAATTGCAAATTTTCAAGTTGCTGCAAAATTGTATTCATTTCACTAGCTTGGCTTCTAGTGAATCTTCTCTGGAAATTTTGATCCAACATTTGAAAAGATGGATGATGTTGTAATGTTCTTTTGCCTCTTGATGGAGAGTCACTGTCTATGTCCATCGGTGAAGAACTTACTGATCTCTGTGGAGAAGGACTTGGAGTGGCGGTTGAAGTACTTGATGTAGTACTCCTGCTTGGGCTTGGAGGGGGTGGTGTGCCTTTGCTTTTCTTGGGAGACACCTGTTGTACTTGTTGTACCTATGAAGAATTTACATCTTGGGACTCATCATCAACAAAAATTCTTTGATGACCCCATTCTCCCCCTTCATCAAAAATTACATCCCTGGAAAGTACAATTTTATGAGTCTTGGGATTGTAGAGTCTATATGCTTTTGTAGACTCACAATACCCTACAAATATACAAGCTTGACTTTTGGGATCAAGCTTCTTCCTTTTCTCATCAGGAATGTGCGCATATGCTAAAGAACCAAAAACTTTAAAGTGCTTTACATTGGGTTTCTTTCCATACCACCCCTCATAAGGAGTGATGCCATCTAAACTAGAAGTTGGACTTCTATTTAGAATGTATACACTGGTTCTTACAACATCAACCCAATACATATTAGTTAGATGCTTAGTCTGAAGCATCGTTCTCGCCATCTCGACTATGGTGCGGTTCTTTCTCTCGGCCACACCATTCTGTTGTGGGGTATAGGCAGTGGTGAATTGCCTTTTGATCCCACTTGCTTTACAATATTTCAAGAATTATTTTGAGGAGTACTCACCTCCTCGATCTGTCCTAAGACATTTTACAAAATACTCACTTTGTTTCTCTACATTGTTTCTGAAATCTATGAAGCAATCAAAAGCTTCATCTTTATGTTTCAAGAAATAAATCCAGCACATTCTAGAGAAATCATCTATGAAAGTGAGAAAATAGGAATTGTTTTCGATACTCTTTGTCTGCATTGGACCACAGATGTCCGAATGCACTAACTGAAGTGGATAGCTGGCTCTCCATGCTTGTCCTTTTGGAAACTTAGACCTTGAGTGCTTTCCCAAAGCACATCCTTCATAGACCTCCTTTTGTTCATTGATTTTGGGAAGTCCTGTCACCATAGCTTGAGAAGTTAACAGTTTCAAGCTAGCAGAATTAAGGTGACCATATCGCAAGTGCCAAAGCACACTTGGATTAGCTATAGCTACATTTGCAAGTTGAGCTCCCCCTGGCTCACCAAATTTGAGAGGGAATAACCGATTCTTGGTCATTGGGACCTGTGTGATGACACGATTACAATTGTTTTTATCAAGAATGATACATTTTCCTTCATCAAAAACAAGTTTGTAATTTTTCTCCATCATTTGCCCAATGCTTAGCAGATTGTGTTGGAGCTTTGGAGTGTAATAGATGTCATTCACTTTCTTTAGACCTTCTTTTGTTGGAACCTCCATGGCTCCAATGCCTTCGACTTGCAAAGCTTTATCATCCCCTAACTTGATGTGGGATTTATAAGTGGAATCTAGAGTAGCAAATAGATTTTCTTTGCCACTCATATGGTTTGAGCAACCAATATCCAAAATCCATGTGTCATTTAGATTTTGTTCTGATTGTCCATATGAAAGAAAAATATTAGAGGTATCATCTTCTTCACCATAATTTCCATATTGATTGTTGCTGCCTTGAGAAGATTTTGACCAGCAGTCGCGAGCAAAGTGACCTGGCTTGCCACAGTTAAAACAAGTTGTTTTGGACTTGTCACTTCCTCGTCCTTGATTTCCACTTCATCCTGGATTTCCTCCTCGATTTTGGTTTCCACCTCTGTTCTGATTGCCTCCTCTGTTGGAGTTGCCTCCTCTGTTCTGATTGCCTCCTCTGTAGTTGCCTCTGCCTCTACCTCTTCGTTGGCCTCTGCCTTGACCTCTTCCACGTCCTCTTCCAGTATTTTCATTGGATGTGAAGGCTTTATCATCGCCTCCATAGCTGGTTGAAGGAGATTCCTGTAATCTCTCTTCATGAGACATTAACGACCCAATTAATGCATCAAATGTTAAAGTGGAAAGATCTTTTGACTCTTCTATGATTATGGCTATGTGATTCCATATTTGAAGAAGTGTTCGTAACACTTTCTTTACAATTGTTTCAGGCTTAATTTCTTCGCCAAGAGTAACCATTTTATCAACTACTGCTTTCACTCTGATGCAGTAGTCACCAACTTTTTCGTCTTCTTTCATTTTGAGATTTTCAAAATCTCATTTCAGTGTTTGAAGCCTCACTTGCTTCACTTGATCACTTCCCTGGAATCCATCTTTCAAAGCTTTCCATGCATCTTGTGCAGTTATACAAGTGGCTATTCTAGGGAATATACTCTTCTCCAATGTTGCTTGGAGATGATAAAGAGCAGAGGAGTTGCTCTTTTGCGCTTCTTTCTTTGTTTTCTTATCTGTGACACTTAATGTTGTCCAGTATGTGGGTTCGGTGTAACCCTCTTCCACTATGTCCCACAAACCTTTCCCTATGAGTAAGGTCTTCATTTTGATAGACCAATACTCGTAATCATATCCGTTGAATTCTGGAATAGGTAGATTGTTATGTGAGGCCATAGCTGTTATAAACTAAAACACTCTCTTTATTTCTCGGTTACAATAAAGCACTCTATTTTTTAAAAGAAGGAAGAAAGAAGAAGAAAGAAGAGATTACAAATTTAAGTCAAATCTGACTTGATTCACTCTTTCAATGCGTGCTTGTTCCTCTTGTTGTGGCGTTGCTATTTCTTGATTCACGAAATTATCTGCTACTTGTTCTTCATCATCACTGATCAATATTATCTCAGGTGATTCTGGTTCTAGAATTTCTACTGAATTACTGTAATGAGTATATTCAGATTCTTGTGGTGCAACTTCTATGGATTCGGATTGCTCAAATTGACTCCCAAAGGAGTTATCTTCAGAGTCTGCCTCGTACCCTGAGTCTGGATGCCTCTGGTGTGCTATTACTGCGTTCTGCAACTGACTAAACACAGTATGTAGCCCATAAGCTCTCACTTTTTCATCAAAACTTTTGGCGTTTTCTCTCACCAAAAGTGCACATAGGGCATGATAACAACCACTTGGTCTTATCATCAATGCCTCTTTACAAATTTTAGTTTGATCTTTTGTCTCTCTTACAAGGAAAAAACACTAAGCCTCTCAGGCTTGTTACACAAAATTTCCAGTTTGTATAGCCTTCTAGACTATCACAGTATGCTTTTACACTACAGTTTTTGATTCCTCGAATCAAGTGAAAAGCCCCTTCTTTTACAATAAATTGCCTCTTAGGCAATGTCAAAATTAATTTATATAGTCTATTATAATTTTAAAAAAGTTGTAATTATAAGTTAAATAATAATAAAAAATATTGATTTTCTTAAAAACTTAAAAAAACAATATATTTTAATATTATTATTAAACCTATATAAAAAACTTTTTAAAAATATATATAAAAAAATTTATCTCCGACCTTTTAAAACTTAACCTTATGCAAAAAGGATTAATATGTCAATCCGACCTCGACCTCATGCCAACATAATAAAAAATTAAATCACGTTGGGTTTCGAACCCGTGACTTCCCCTCTACAGAATAGTGCGCTCACCAAGTGCGCTACAAGCCTCTTTAGGCTTCAAACTGATGGGCGTAGTATTTAAACCGATGGGCAACAATTTTAAACAAAAAAATTTATAGTTTCTTTATCCCACATGCAACAGGAATTGGGTTGCAAAGGGGTTTAAGAGTACGAGGGCTCACAAGGGTATTCGATTGCCTTCGAGCAATCGGACCTTACCCTTTTGCTCTTCATTGGGTGAATGCCCTTCCGCCACGTCGCCACCTCACATCCGCTTGCCATGTGTCCTGCTTACTATGTCCGCCATGTCACCTCCTTACTATGTCCACCACATCACTATGTCCACCACGTCACCTCCTTGCCATGTGTCCACCTCTGGTCAGCTCACCACGTGTCCACCTCTGGTTAGCTCACCACATGTCCACCTTTGGTCTACGTTCCGCCAAGTCACCTGTCAGTCACCTAGGGAATCATGCCTGGTGTCCTCTAGTCAGCTGGTCAACCTCGAACCGCATGCTCTCTATGGGCCTCCTTTCGACCTCGCCTTGGTGCACGCTCTACGGGCCCTCTCGACCTCCTCGAGAATCGTGCCTCCTATGGGCTCGCTCCTGTGGGCCTCCTCGACCTCCTCGAGATCTGTGCCTCACCTGTGGGCCTCCTTAGGCCTCCTCGAGATCCATGCCTAGCTTGCCTTGAAACCCTAGACACCCTCCGCTCTGATACCAGATATTGTAATCACAAATCAATATGCAAAAATTCACTATTCATTCTATCAAAGTCGAAATTACAAAGTATTATATAGTGTCTATATAGTTGTTGAGAGATATTTGGGAGAGAAGAAATAGGGAGGAAAGGAAAAAATAATTAGGAGTCAAACTCTTCCTGCCGTCCATGTCGTCCAATCCTGCTGACTTGGTTGTCGTCCAATGAGGTAAAAGGGTAAGGTCAAAACTTACAGTTGAAACAAAATTTTTACCATTTTACCATTTTAACTTCCAAAAACTCTTGTTAGCCATGTCAACTAGGACTTTCCTAGTTGTGGCAATATTGTATATTATTTTGATATCCATCATAATATTTTTATCTTTCTCTTCCTATTCCATTAGATATTTATTTCCTTATTAATATATTTTATAGTTTATTAGTGTAGTCAGGCCCTTTGATTCCTTTCCTAGGTTGTGATACTTTATAATTAGCTTCTTGACAATATTCAAGATCCTAAACTTGTCAAAGATCTTCTTCATGCACTCTTTCTATGCTTCTAATATTACATGCTTGGTGATGAAATACTTGAATTTATCCTTCATGAGATCAAATATTGATCTGAGTAGTTGACTATTCCCATAGATATCTAAGGTGAGCAAGTCATGCACAACAACATTGAAGTCTTACCTTATCAATTTCTTGCTAGATGGAGCATTAGGATTCATGATAACTTACTTTTCTATCATGTTATTCCTTTATCTATTTTATACCATACTCAATTAGACCCCTTTCAACTATGGAGTTGGCAAAACATCATTAAATAAATTTGAGAGACTAGCCTCATTTTATATCTTCCTTAAGTGTTGGTCTTATTTTAAAATTTGCATGAGTATGTCCCCATGGACATTTGTCCATAATTTTTCCAAGGCCAAAGAATTTTCTCCTTTATCCCTAATCATAATAAAAAATGTGTCATTCATCAAATGAATAATTAATCATTAAACACCATAATTACATTGCATTATCTAAACTAACCATCATTAATCACTTAATCAATCATCCAAACATTAAATCACATCATTATCCATAACACCCACATAGAAGCAATTAAATACATAATCGTAACATCACATCCATAACACATCATAATGAACCATAAAAGGTATATATACATACACACACATATGTATGCATACATGTATGTATGTATGTATGTATGTACAAATATATGTGCACATATCATCATATAATACATCATCATGATAATATGCATCATCAACATATCATATAGTATAAAATTAAAGGCAAAATACATATAGCAATCCAAACTTGGCTAAGGCAACAAACTCTAGAAGCCCATGCCTAGATCTCATGTAATGCCTCCTCCTCCTCCTCATGTTGGTGATGGAATCCTAACTAACTTATAGGACTATCATACCATAGAACATGAATGCATTTGTGACCATATTTGTGTAGGTGATGATATATACCTATCTACTAGGACAATTGCATGGTATGCTACTCTATAGTGTGTCATCCACTAAACCTCTACCTATAGATCCTATACACATGAGCTAATTGGTCCAAAAAGGTCTAGACCACTTGGATACTATGAAACCTCCTATTGTTATGGCCCTCACTACCACTACATCATGCTTTATAGTCAAAATTTAAATGGTCTACTATATCATGGTGACCTACCCTGATAGCTACTCCCTCTCTACTATCCTCATTACCTAAGCTACCTATAATCTAGCCATCTACCTATCTAAGACATCTCACTCTACCTCCATTATAGAATGAGGTGACCTATTAGACCCTATATTTCCTATCATGATCATTAATAGAAGTGATGGTGGTAGTGTATTTGATGTTGTTGCTACCATAATTGTTGATATTACCTTTCTCTCCCTCTAGCAATGGTATTCCTTATATTGTTTGACCAAGAGTGGCATTGCCCATTATGCCTTGCTCCCCCACATTTGATATTCCTTTAACCATAGCCCAAAAATGGTCAACGTCAGTGGTTGGATGATCTAATACCATCCCTAGTACCCATTGCTAATCCTAGGATCATAACTTCCTAGATTTGGGATGATATGAGCATTCATATTAGGCTCAAGGTATGATTCTAGGTTTGACTATGACCTAAACCCTCTCTTATGTAAATTTTGGGTACCACATTGACCCTCCAAAAATTTTCTTTTATGCATTTAATCATTCCACATAATTAAAATAGAATATTTCAATCTCCCCATGGTACCACTAGCCATATAACTTAACATGATCTAAATAGTAGGCATCATATTACTAGACAATATGTTATCTATATTTTTTCCACGTGATCTAATCTAGATGTAGGTAATCTAGAGTTTTGTTCGTAATTCTCAAAACACCTCAATGGGGCCTACTTTATATTTTATCAAAATGGTAAACCCATATATATGTCAGTGGTGCCTTAGGATTTTCCATATAACTTGAAAACCCTTATGGTATCATGATGGTTGTATGCTTCTAGGCCCAAACCTAGAGAAATGCATATTGTGTGAGACTCCTACATCCTCTATAGACCATCTAGTACAATGAGTGGTAGAATCATGCTAGCACAACCAAGCCCTAGGTAAAAAATATTTGGTTCTTGAGCATATCTACCACTATACGTAGTGAACTAGTCAAATCTTAGTGTTCCTAATCAAGAATTTGAACATGAGTGCATGCAAGAGAGTTGTATGCCTATCTAAGTTCCCCTCTTCATAGGCAACATTAATATTAGTGTCTAAAATTACTATATAAAATTTTGCATCCCCTATAGGTATTTATAGACTATGCCATTGGTACTAACTCATGTGGATTGGTGCCCCTCTGATAGGTACCCATAGGATCTTCCATACATCCTCTAAGGTGATTATCATCTCTTAAGTCACCAACTAGAAGGTATTCATATCTAAATACCATTACTCTATAGTTGTTGTCAATAATGTGTGATTGAACTCCACCTTAGGTATAGAGGTCATGTGGTATACCTAATGCCACCAATAATTTATTATTAGTAAACCTTGGTAGACTCTAAATGGTCTTAAGTATGTATGGTCACCTATCCCTATAGTCCAAGGTATGTAACTGCTCCTACAACCAAATCTAGTCACTCTATTAATATTTATGCTTATAAAAACCAATAAATCAATACATAAACCTATGATAGGGAAAAGCACCACCCATAGTCAAAAGTGTTATTAGATAGAAAAATCACCCTTAGGTAGCAAAAGCATCACTTGGATGGTGGTAGTGTTTTTTCTCAACAAAAGCATTTCAAAGGTACAAAAGCATCATTGACATATGCAAGCACTAGCATGCTAGCACTGCCAATGAAAATAGTGTTGTGTGATTCTTCAAACAAGAATTTCAAGGAAAGCTTTAGGTTATTTTTTTATGCATGCCTATACATGTAGTCCTCCTCTAAGTGTGAGTGCCTTAATGAAGTTGGATTAATGTAGTGGGTGTGCATGTTGGTCCATCAACAATGTAGCTATGCTCAAGTGTCCAAAGATATTTTTGCCTCTTCCCTATGGTAAAAGGGAATTACTTTTTACTTCCTCACCCTTTTAATCCTTCTTCCTTACCAACCAATTTTTGTTGTCTATCTTGAATTATTCTTCATAGCATGAGTGTGGATCATAATTAATTCAAGTTTCCTTTGTCCAACTTGATTTTCCCTTTGAAACTCGAGGGAGTACATCAAGGCATTACAACATATATTGCTATCAAAAATACAAAATTTAACATCATTTATAATAACATAGTCAAAAGAATTGGTCATATTGAATCACAAATATTAAGCAACAAAAAAATTATGATCTTAAAAATGGGGAATTTATGTAATGACCCACCCTATCAGGACTTTTTATTGATGTTGATTTATGTATTGATGTGTGAATATCAAAGACATAATCTTATTTTATTTCATAAATATGAGTTTATAGTTGTACTTTATGCTTTCTAAAGTTGGATTATGCTAATTTTATAGTGTGGTATTTTTAATGGATTTTTTGGTTGCAAGATCAAGGACTCTCGTGGGTGGATTGGTATGAGACAACCACCAAAGTTGAGAGAAAACAAAAATTATGGATGGAATTCTCTTCAATATATTAAGGGTAAACAAAAATCCTCATATAGATGCATTTGCATATGTTTGATTAAAAATGCATCTTTAGGCAAGGAGGTTGCTATTTAAGCAAAAGAGCCATCCTTAGTAGGCAAGTTATAATATTGCAGCTATCATAATGCCTCCTGGTTAAGGAAAAAAAATTGATTGTGCATATTGTTGGTAGACATGTAGTTAGCATGGGTATGTATTTATGTGTGTGTTTTAAGGTATGTAAATTGTTTGATTAATATTTTTATCAAGCTTGCTATTATTAATACTTGGAATATTAAATATCAATGTTAATGGTCAATATTAGCATTTGGTTTCAATTAAATTACCTAAATGAGTAATTTATTTAATTATTATTATTATAGTGCACTAATGTTAGTAATTAACACTAACATTAGAAGGTAATAATATTATTTGAGGAGCTGTGTAAATGGTTTACTAATATTTTGCCTTATGAGTATTAATAGGTTTATATTAATTTAAATTAGTAAAACTATATAGAGGGGAGCTTCAATTAATAAAATCTAAATAAATCCATAAATTTTGAAAATAGAATAATTGGAAAAGGTGGAAATTTTTGGTAACATAAAGAGTCTTGGAAATGTTACCCCTTCCTTCGTAGCCAATAAATAACGGCTTGGAAAGAGAAAGAGGATGGATGCGGTGGTTGCCATGCTAGGAGAGGAAGGTAGAAGCCATTTCCAATCCATCATATTCTTTTTCTCCAAGAATTATTTGATATCATACATTTCCAAGATTTGGGGATTGCTAGAGGGAAGGAGGAGAAACAAATTAAAACATTGGAGAAAGAGAGTTAAAGGGTGATGGAGAGCTAGACCAGACCAACATTATCATAGGATATTTTTAAACTGATAATATCTTAAAATAAATTTAATTTTTTTTATTTGGAATGCTTTGATATTTATGGTTTGAGAGGATATCCATGTGCTTGTGTTTTTAAGGAAATGCTTCTACGTAATTTGTTTTCACTGCTTGTTGTACTACACATTATTCTTTTATTTATTGCAACAATAAAATCTTGATCAATTATGATTTCAATCAAGGTTTTGGTTTTAAATCTATTTTTGAAAATCAAGCTCAGTTATAGCAGTGCAACACTATAATCTAGGAGTATCTTGTCGTAGGATTGTATCATTTTAAAACCAGTTAATATAAGGATTCTAAACTCTTTGAGCAATTATAGGTTGGTTGTATGTCAGTTTGGTAGATGAAGAATAGTTTATCCAATCTTTGTTTTGTTCAAATATTTTCCTGAGAGGTAATGAAAATGTAGTTTTTTAATCCTCTTTGGGTAGAAGTTTAGTAAAGGTTTTTATCGGGGTTATTATTAAGCTCACTTGAGTTTATAATCAATTTCTAAGCCATTACCATGTTTAGCTACCTTTGTCTCTTTTGCTACTATGTTTTATGAAGGTATGAAGGAACGCCATAGAAAATGTTCTTTAACCATCTATTATGCATTAAATTACCTTTACCCAAAAGTCATTGAGCTTTACAAAATTGCTTATACTATATTATTTTTTTAGTCTTGCTACTGTTATGGTTTGGTTACTTAGATTTGGGTTATTTTGATGTTTTGTAGAGTTATATCTTAAATCATTATCTTAATATTGAGGCTTCTTAAAGGGAAGACGCATGAGTTAGATCATTGTGTTTCCATTGTTTGGAAGTGCATTCTTATAGTATGGATTACTTTGATCTTCATTTAGGTTAGTGGATAAAATTATTTCATAGAATATTGCTTTATCCTTAAAAATTAGCTTATGTAACTATTAAGCCATAGTGCTAAGTTTATTAAAGAATTTTGATAGCCTTTAATTTATTTTTTTGATTAATTAGTTCTCACATTATTGTATTTTATTTGAGTAAGTAATTGATAGTCTTAGGGATAAACTATTAATCAATTCTGAAGTTTGTATATAATGTTGATAAAAAAGTACTGGTTATTAGTCTATATTTTCACTAGAAATGGAAGGCTATTATTTTATGGATGAGGCTGGAGTAGCTAAGGAATACATATTTTGAGAGAAGTATAGCATTTTCTCAATGGTTATTTGCATGGAATTTATTTGCATGATGCTTGTTTTGGTATTATTATATGCTTATTTGGAATAGTACATGTTAGGATTGCATATGCATTCAAGATCTATCCTGATCCCTAAAATTACTTTCAACTATTTTTTGGAGATGACTTTTTAAGAGAAATACCTTGGAAAGAAGATATATTAGGCACCACTTATGCGGAGATGTATTTAAAAATGAGAAACTCATAGAAAGTAATTTGAATGAAAAATTTTTATGTAAGTTTTTAATGAAGGAAAGGATGTCATGTAAATATTTTTGTAACATTATTTGAGATTTATTCAATGGAATATTAAGTGATGTTATTATTTTGTGTTAAGTTCTTGTAAATAAATAGTTTTTGAAATAATGGAAATGATGTATTATTGATGGGAATTTGATAGAATCTAATTGATGTATTATGGTGATGATTCCTTTAGATGTTTTATTCTTTTCATTGCATATCAAGAAAATATTAATTGCTAGTAGTATGATTTGAAGAATATTTAATTTTCTAGTCTTTAGAAATGTATTATGTTGAATTTAATTATGTTTTAATATCACTTTATTTCATTTTAGGTAATATGCTTATTTCTTTAAAAATGTTAAGACTCTTGGGTTTTAGAAAATAGGTTTCTATGCATGAAACTAGATCCATATTAGAAAACCCTTGAGTTAAGATGTATTCAAATCTTGGATGAGTTGTGGTGAGGCAATACCTAAGTATTTATGAATCATACACCTTGAATGATGAGGCTTGAGTGTCCCAGAGCAGTGAGACTTTTGGGTAGTCCTAGTGGTGAGTCTTGGACATATTCCTAATAGTGAGGTTTATGAATCATAAAAATGGATTGGTATGGGATAATCCATTAGATCATTCACAAAATAATATCATTATTGTACCTTACGATGAGGAAAGAGTGATCATGATCATTACCAAGTGAGTGGCAATGACCTTAGTTAGCCCATGGAGGTTAAGGTCACTAAGCACTAAGGTATCACGCTAGATTAATCCTACATAGATGGACTTATGTAGGGTTAGGGAATAAAGTCTTATGGGCCTTAAAGGATAATCCATATGTCATGGTTAAGTTATCCTATACTACTGAGGGTATAGATAAAATGGAGGAGAATATGGAGATGGAGAATCAATTTAAAATATTGGAATCACTAGTTATTCAAGAATTCAATAATAGGAATCCAAATGGTAGACAAGAAGAAAATCCTATGAGAGGATCCCATGAGGGTAAAGATTGGATTGAGGCTGAGATTTCCAAGGACCTTAAGAATATCAAGGTACCTAAATTTAATGGAAGAGAAGGGGGTGATGTAGCAGAATCTTGGCTAAATGAATTGGAAACTTATTTTTCCATGAATAATTACTCACCAAAAACCCAAATTGTTTGGGCAACCCTTCATCTCGAAGATGTAGCCTTGAAATGATCAAATACATTCAAGGTAGGTAGATAAATCTAAGTAATGGAACTAAAATGGGATAATTTTGCAAGGGTATTTATGAAAATATTTCTATGGGATCAATTTTATGTAGAGAAATATGAGGAATTATCTACACTCCAACAAGGAACCTTGACTATAGAGGTTTATTATAAAAAATACATCAAGATTTTGGAATATATTGCTAAGTATGATATGAATGAGAAATTGAAGATGCAAAAGTTCATCTTGGGAGTGGATCCTAAGATCCAAATAATGATTAATTTTCTTAAGCCCAAAAAACTATAGAAGACATATGATTTAACTCAATAGGAGGAGATAAATCAACACACCAAGAACGCCTTCAACTATGTAGTGTTGATAGAAGGAGAAACACATGAACTTAGGAAGAGGAAGAGTGTGGGGTTTAAAAAATGGGATAAATATTAAAATAAGAAAAGCAAAGGAAACCCAAAGTTCAAAAATAGGAACAATGAGAATAAGGAAACTTATAAGAAGAATTTCCAAAGGAAGAATAATCCAAAATCTTGATCTCAAAAGAAAAATGATTCAAATCAAAAGAAGAATACAAGGGATGGAAGATAGGAAAGATTTCGAGTATCTAGGATAGGTTTTTTCATATGTGGGTGTCCTCATTATGCAAATAAGTGTTCCCAATGGCTAGAGTTGAGTAGTAGAGCCATGGAACAACCTCATCAAATCCATGCAACCATAGGAAGTCAGAATCTAGATTGTTAGGCAACTCCCATGCTATTAAATGGTAAGGTTTTCAATAGGAATATAAAATTTTTAATTGATTGTAGAGATATAAATAGTTTTATTTCCACTACTATTTTTGAGGATATGCCCAAAAACCTAGATTTTGGTATACGGGTTGAAAGTTGAGTATGGTTTTGGATAGACTTACTCAGTGAATCAATGCTTTTCTACTATTGATATCTCCTTACCTAAAGGGTCCACTATTTGGAATTTATATGTAGCACCACTATATGCCTTTGATATTATTCTAGGAATGGATTGGCTAAAAGCTCATGGAGCCCTAATCAATTTCCAAGAAAGATGGATGGATTATACTGATAAGGATAAGAAAAGAATAAGGGTTCAAAGTAGGCAAGGGTCTTTTCAACCACATTTATTGTCAACTATGCAGCTTAATAAGGCAATAAAAAGAGGTGGAATACTATATGTAGTTAAGAGGTAGAATACTATATGTAGTTAAGACTAATGTCATCTAATTCTGCATGAATTTAGGGATGTATTTTTGGAATATCTTTTAGAAATTCCACCTTGGTGTGAATTATATTTCACCATTGAATTAATGCTTGGAGTTGAACCTATTCCAAGAACTTCTATAGAATAATTTTTATTGAGTTGTAAGAGATAAAGGTGCAACTCCAAGATTTATTAGAGAAATGTTTGATTAAACCTAGTGTGTTGCCTTGGGGTGCTCCAGTATTTTTTTAAGAAAAAGGATGGTTCCTTAAGATTATGCATTAACTACAAAATGTTGAATAAAGTAACCATCAAGAATTAATATATATTACCAAGGATTGAAGATATTTTTGATCACCTAAAGGATCCCACTATCTTCTCAAATATTCAATTAAAATTAGAATATCATCAACTAAGAATTCATGAGGAGAATACTCACAAAAAATCCTTCAAGACTAGAAATGGACACTATGATTTCACAATGCTACCGTTTGGGTTGATGAATGTGTCAACAACTCTTCTGAATATAATGAACAATGTGTTCAATAAATATTTGGATTGATCTCTTTTGATATTTTTGGATGATATCTTGATATATTCCCACATCAAAGAATATGACCAACATTTGAGGTTGGTGTTGGAGGTGTTGAGGAAGAACCAAATTTATGGAAAGTTGTTAAAATATGAATTATATGCTTCACAAGTTCATTATTTGGGGCATATTATATCTACAGAAGGGGTTTTTTTTTATCCCAATAAAATTGAAACCATATTGAGTTTGCATGCATCCACTAATGTGTTCAATGTTAGAATATTCATGGGAATTTTATAGTATGTACATATGCTTCACTATAAGGTTTGGGAAGGGTGTTATTCCAAAATGAATCTATAGTAGCATATGAATCCAAAAAAATCAAGAAGCATAAGTTGAATTATGCCACATATGGCCTAGAGATAGTAGTAGTTACCCATTCTCTTAAGGTTTGAAGACTCTATTTATTGGGAAAACCTTTTGATCTTAGGATGGATCACCAAAGTCTAAGGTATATATTTATCCAATCAATGCTAAATGCAAGGCAAAGAAGGTGGATAAAGTTCCTAGATAAATATGAATTTGGTATTGAGTATATCAAAGGGAAGAAAAAGAAGGTTATTTATGCCTTGAGTAGAAAGCATATAGTAGCATTAACTCGGAGTCATGTTGACTTGATTGATAAAGTCAAGGAAATGCAATTACAAGATCAGTATTGCATTGATAACCAGGCTAAAATTGAGGAAAATATAGACTTTAACATAAAATATGGACTTTTATGTTTCAGAGATAGGGTTATCATACCCAAAAAAAGTGAATTAGGGAGAATTATTATGCAAGAGGTGTACAGTTCTCCATATTCTACTCATATGGGAGGTGCAAATATGAGAGAAAATATGAAAAAAACTTTTTATTGGCCTATAATGAAACATGATATTAATAGTTACATTGCTATATGTTTGGCATGCTAGAAGGTAAATGTGAAATATCAACATCCAATAGCAAAATTATACCCACATGATATACCTATTCATAAGTGACAGGTTATATCCATGGATTTTATTGTGGGTTTACCTAAAACAAGGTACCAACATGATCCAATACTTGTGGTGGTAGATAATTTGACTAAAATTATATTTTTTACACCAATGAACATCAGGGATGATGCATTGGTAGTGGAAAATATGTTTTCCAAGGAAATAATCAAGTTACATGGTTTTCCTAAGGTAATCATATCAGATAGAAATTCTATATTTACATCAAAATTTTGGTAGGCTCTTCATCGTACATTGGGAACTAAATTAAATATGAGTTCTCCTTATCATCCATAACTAGATGGGAAAATAAAGAGGGTGGACCAAGTCTCGAAATACATGATTCACATGTATTAGTGGATCAAAATTCTAAGTGGGGAGACTATTTGCATCTAGTTGATTTTACATATAATAATGGATACCATGCATCCTTGGGAATGACTCCATTTGAGGCCTTGTATAGAAGAAGATGCAAAACACCTCTATCATGGGATAATTTGATTGATTTATTGGTGATCAAATCAGATATTATCAGAGAGTTGAGTAGCTTAGGGTAATTCAACAAATTCTCAAGGAAGTATCTAATTTTGAGAAGGGCTACGTTGATCAAAAAATATTACCAAGAGAATTATCTATGGGATACATGGTCTTCTTGAGTATAAGACCCATGAAAAGTGCCATCAAGTTAACTAAGTTGGATCCTCATTTTATTGGGACTTTTGACATCATTGATAAGATTATTCTAATAGCCTATAGGCTTACCTTGCTACCCAACCTATCAAATATCCATGATAATTTTCACATATGCCTACTTAGGAAGTATGTCGTTGATTCTTCTCATGTCTAGAATGTGGTAAAATTGTAGATGAAAAATACCTCAACCATTGAGGTATGATCAATAATGATTATAGGGTTTCATTATAAGAACTTAAGAAAATGAACCCTAGATCAATGTAAGATCTAGTGGGACCATTATATTAAAAATTGTGCAACTTAGAAAGATGTTGAGAAAATGAGGAAGCAATTCTCATTCTTATTTGAATATAATATATGTTTTGTTTCAAAATTTACAAGGGACTATGTTTAGTCATAGGGGGGAATATGTAATGGCCCACCTTTGCAAGAATTTTTCTTGATGCTAATTTATGTATTGATGTGTGGATATCAAATGCATAATATTATTTTATTTCATCAAGATAAGTTGATAGTTGAAATTTATGCTTTCTAAAGTTAGATTATGCTACTTTTAGAATATGGTACTGCTAATAGATTTTGTGGTTGCAATAATAAGTACTCTCATGGGTGGATTGGTATAGGACACCCAATAATATTGAGAGAAAATGGGAATGATGAATTCAATTCTCATGGATAGCTCAAGGGTAAAAGAAAACCCTCATACAGATGCATTTGTATATGTTTGATTAAAAATTTCAGGCAAGGAGGTTGCTATTTAAGCAAAAGAGCCATCCTTAGTAGGATGGTGATAATGTTACAGTTATCATAAAGTCTCCTACTTAAGGGAAAAAAAAATTGATTGTGCATATTTTTGGTTTACATATTAAACATGTAGTTAACATTGGGATGCATTTATGAATGTGTTTTGAGGTATGGAAATTGTTTTATTAATATTTTTTTATCAAGTTAGTATTAATAATAATATGGTATTATTAATATTTGGAATACTTAATATTTTTTAAAACACATCAAAAAATTAAATTTATGGAAAAATAGATTACGTCTTCGACATTTCTAGGAAAAAAGGCCCTTCTAGCCAAGATTCAACAGAGGAAACATAAGAATGATATTTCTAATTTGGGGAACTAAAATACCCTAACTGAACCAAAGATAAGCTAATACAAAGTAAAAAGGAACTAGGTACCTCTATTACTATAACCATATAGATAAAGGATAGATAGAAGAGCATCTCTAATTTGCAAATACCACCATCTAAGAGGGTGGTCGTAGCAAGTAAGATCACCTTTTTCCAATGTCCAATTAGCTAATGCATCAAAAATACTATTCTATTCTCTTACCATATGATTGTATTCAACTTAGAAAACTCATCTAAATTAATTTAATCTTATCAACAATTCATTTTATTCTCCAATCAGGCTTATGATTCTTGGACAGAGTCTTCAGTAGATTAATCATGACTCGGGAGTTAGATTCAACTAGCACATTTTTCCATCTAATATTAGCATCCTCTTGAATACCTGTGAGGATACCATACTCCTCAATAAGGTTTTTGGAAAGGATACCTAAATTATAAGTAAAAATGAAAACTAGGGAACCATTAAAAATTCTAAAAATTTCTCCTACACTAGCTTTTCCAAGGTTCCCCCTAGAGGTTACATACATATTAACTTTTCTAAAATCCTTAGGAGAAGACTATAAATTCCTTTTTCTATCCATATTTTGATTACTCACATTCCCTCTCAGCTGGTTGCCAATAGTAGAGTTAATATTCAATCTTTGCATTACTTGATCCCATCATTGGTGGGAGTCTTGGGGATGATTAAGGGGTTGTTGGACCAATTTAACTATGTTGGAAATGGTATTTTTCCAAATATAGTGACTATCATTTGTTTCCTATTTGAAAATATGGTTGTTTCTTTCCTTCCATATATTCTAAGGTAGAATGGTTGTTCCCATCCAAACTAACTACCTAACAAAATGATCAAAAACCTCTTGTTTAGGCTAGTCCCTCTAAAGTTTTTCAAGAGCAGAAAAATTAGACCATTATAAACCAAGTAAGATAGCCATTCACCTCCATATATTAGAGGCTAGAGAACATGTATTAAAAATATGGCTAGTATTTTCCACATTATTTCCACACATTTCACATCTAAACGGGTCGTGAAATCCATGTTTCATAAGTTGCTCATTAGTGAGCACTCTTTGATGCAACAAAAGATAAATAAGAAAAATTGCCTTAGGCCAAATATTCTAATACCACACCTATGTAAATATTTCATAAGTCTGTTTGGGATTATTATGGCATAAGGCTAAATAATCTTAAGCAACAACATACTCACCCTTAGTAGTGTTGTTCCATCCAAAATAGTTCTTATCATGGGACCAAGAGAGAGATCTCATATGAAGGGTGCATTAGATATCTTTCCTTTGCATTTATGGAATTTTAATAAGCTATTCCTCAATACGGATCCAATGTATACCAACCTCTGCATTACCAATTTAGTACTGATAATAATTAGCTACCTTTGTCTAGTTAGCTTGGTGTAGCTCCTCCATCCAGGGCATCCAATTAGGGAATTGAGTTATCAAATATTGGTGACTATCCCAAGAAATTGTCCAAAAATTTACTTGTTGACCATTATGAATGATCTAGAATAACTTCTTATTTATAAAAACCTTACTAGTACCACAAACTACCAAAATAGGAGAACCTTTGGTAGGTAATTGATAGTGAACAAATCATTGGGGTTACTCAAAATCCTCCAATACAACTTTATAGCTAAAGCCTTATTATTTTTGAAGAACACAAGCTTATATTGAGAGGGGGGGTGAACAGTATAAGACCTCTTTTTACTTTTTCCTTTATACTTCAAAATAGTAAAGCAATATACCCAAAGCAATATCAAAGCAATGCACAAGATCATCCACAAAGTGACACCAATTTTAACGTGGTTCACCCCGAATGGCTGGGCTACGTCCACAAAACTTTTCTCTAAAAGTTATCTCAAAGTTCTTTGGGAAACCTTCCCAATTACAATGTTTATGAGCCTCGGCCCAAAGGAGATACCTTCCCCCAATCTGAATTTATGAGCCTCTGCTCAAAGGAGATACCTTCCCCTCTATCTGAATTTATGAGCCTCTCGCTCAAAGGAGATACCTTCCCCTCTCGCTCCGGAAATGATCCCTTAGAATATCAACTGCCTCTACCTCTTGCCAAGCACGTGGAACTCCTTTCCACCGAAGACCTCCTGTCCTCAATGCTTAGCCTAAGAGACCTCTGCCTTCTATGATCACATCCACAACAGCTCAACAACCTGTACCAAACACAGTCAGTCGGTCTAGTACAAGTCTTCCTCTATCTGTCAGATCTGTCCAACACTTGAACAAATCAATCCTCTGCACACAAGCCTTCTCAAAGACTTGCCAAATCTGTCCTCAGGTTCTTCTCAAAGAACCACTCGCACCTCTGTCCTCAAGTTCTCCGATAGAACTATCAAACTCAACTCACAAGTCCTCTGCTAGGACCTGTCCAAATCTGCTCACAAGTCCCCATCGAAACCTCGTCCAAAACTCAACAAGCTCACCAAGAAAAACTTTCTTAGTAGGAAATCACAAAGTGAATTGTTAGAGACCCAATGTGATTTTTCAAACTCATAGAAGCATAAAGAGAATTGTTAGAGACTCAATATGTTCTATACTCAAATCCCAATCTCAAAACTCAACTCAAATCAACTCAGCTCAATCTCAATCTCAAATCTGAAAAACTCAACTCAATATCTGAAATGGATAGGATAGAATGTTTTCTTTCAAGAACATGAAACCCCAACAATTGCCAACTATGCAAAGAATCACATAACAATGATACTCATGTTCTTTTCACCATCAATTAGGGTTTCAACAACAATGCTCATCAAACAAGGTTTAGTCAACCAACAACATTCAACTCAACATCAACCTTGAAGCATTCAACCAATCATCACAAGAAAAGGAAACAAGTAGAAATCCTTTTCCCTCCAAAGATATTTGAACAAAACAGCCACCAACACAATATCACCAAATGCAAAGAATAACTTGCTCAAATCAACTCAATGGAGTAAGCCCAATATCATGAATCAAGTAAAGCACTAACTTGATCAAAACAACCTCTATGGAAGCAACTCAACCATCAAACTCAAAACAGCCAACCAAGGGTTTTACCATCTTAATGCAAGTAGCAAGACTTACTAACATAAACCCTAGTGCACAAAGCTTCCACTATCTCAAACCAGAAATTATGCATTCACCCAAAAACTCATCAATGATTTTAATGCATAAACAATCTTCAATATCCAGAAAATAGGATTTACACCAACAAAAATACCTAGTAGACAACCTTTTCACTCCAAACTCAATTTCAGAAAATACACCATCAACAATATACATGGAAGAAGTTGCCCATACCTTTACTTTGATGAAGAAGGAGGACTCAAAACCTATCACAACACTTGGCCAACCTTAGTTCTCCAACCTTTGGAGAAAATGAATAACACCACCACACATGCTAAAGCGCTTTCATTGCTGCTATCCTCGTGCATCACGACCAAAATGAAATTGCCCACAACATGGGTCAAACTTGGCACCTCTGCCCAACGCTTCTTCACTCAACACACCACCACCATTGGAGCACAAGTGCCCAATGAAAAATATAATGTAATCCTATGTGTTGTCTTCCTTCAATCGCCAAGGATCTGAAAACGTAAACGTTTTCCTCAAGCCACCACAATCATCATGAGCACTTCCAAAAACGTAACTCCTAGAAAACATAGTTCGCAGTCTTATCAAATGTCAGAGAAACGCAATCTGTCGGACGTCAAGCGCAAGAAAAGCTTGAGCAATTCTATATGGATGGACAATGAAATACAATGAAAAACATCGCTTTTACGGAGGACACAGAGCTACGAAATTGCATCGATCGAAGGTACCATTACTTTAGAAAATCATCCCCACTTATATAGCCATTTCTCCTTAATTGTTTGACGTCGGCGCTCCTCCAACGATGGCAACACGTCGGCGAATGAAATCTTTATCTGCGTCGCTTAAGGGTTAAAAGACCCTTTAATAATAATTAAAATAATAATAATTATTATTTTATTAATAATAAATTAAACTTAGACCTTTGTCAAAGGTTTGAGTTAATTTAATTATTAATAATAAACATGGACCTTCAAGGTTTTTCAAGAAAAAACCTTTGCATTAAGTTAAGCTTGGTTTTAATAAAAACCCTTAATGAGTCCAACTGGTTTTAAGAAAAACCGTCACCATGGTTTTAATAAAAACCCTTTAACATTATGAAGCTTCTCAAGATATTTTTGACATCACACTCTTTTTGATATCAACACAAAAATGCCTTTTGACATCAATGACAACTTATACACTTGAGCAAAGGCAATGTACCCAAAGTACCCAAAATTGCCAACAATCTCCCCCTTTGTCATTGATGGCAAACCTTTACTGAAAACACTTCTCAAAAGCCAAAACTGAAACCAACTGTGCTAACAACTGAGAAACTGTGCCCATAACTGAGAATCTTCCTTTGAAGTTTTGCTCCCCCGAACTTGAAGCTTTCCTCTTCACTTTGAAGCTCTCCCCCTTACTCATATCTCTCCCCCTTTGTCATCAATGGCAAAGGGCCACCTTTGGGGCTCGGGACTAAGAATGAGCCTCTTAGCTTAGTCCCTCCCCCACCTCCCGATGAGGTGATTAATTCCGGGGTGGGAGTAAAACTCCCATTAGGCACCGATCATCATCAGCGTCTATAACTTCCTTGTCGGGCCTTCTCTTGAACTCTTTGTCCATATTCCTGTTCTTGTCACTCGTTCTTGTTCTTGTTTTCATCCCTGTTCTTGTCCATGCCTTGATCCTTGGACCCGATCATGCCACCTGTTCCTATTCCTGTATTCTGGAATTTCAGCTCTACACCTGTCCGATTATGTGACCTTCATTGTTGCACTTGAAACACTTGACGATGTTGTTTCTCTGAGGTAAACCTGATCTTTGAATCCACCTGTTCTGACCAAACATGTTCTGACCAAACCTGTTCTGACCAAACTTGTTCTGACCAAACCTATTCTGGCCAAACCTGTTCTGACCAAACCTGTTTTGATCAAACCTGTTCCTGTTATTTACCTTGCAATAGACTGCCTTGTGCCCAAACTGTTTACAAGAGTAGCAATACCCTTGAAAGTAACTAGCACTTCTGAAACTATCATTTACCTTCTTCACTTGAGCCATGCAATGTGAAGCCATGTGACCAAACCTGTGACAAGCAAAACATCTGCCTTGAAACTTTCCTTTATTTGACCTCTTGGGTCCTAAAAACTTCTTCTCATTCTGAATTCTGTTTTTTGTTTTTGTGCATCTATCATTCAAGGACTCATGATCTGAAATACTTTCCTCATCAGAACTCTCTTCCTTTTGGAGTCTCTTACTAGACTCTCCAACTTGTTCCTTGTGTGGCTTAACAAAACCAAGGCCTGTTTTATCTGTTGTCTTTCTTTGACCTTTGATGAGTGACTTAACCTTTTTGGAGCTATCTTGAAATCTGTAAAGCTTATCCTTGTACTCTTTAGTTTCCTCTTTCAAAGAAGCCATTTTTAGTTCTAACTCACTATACTCAAGAACCTTAGACTCTAACTCATCCTTGAGTTCTTGTGTCTTAGCTATAGAGAAATCAAGACTTTCTATAAGATCATCTCTCTCCATACAACATTCATCTAACTTATCCTTGAGTCTAGCATTCTTCTTTCTTTCCTTTTTCAAAGCACTAAGAGCACTACTAAGTTCACTTTCAAGATCCTTTATTTGATTGCTTTTTGAATCATCAAAGCCTTTTTCAGATTTCTTATCACTAGAGGTGCTACCCTTTTCAAAAACCATACATGCATCTTCCTTATAGTTTTCTGAAGCATCCTCATACATACTAGAAACCAAATCATTATTTGTGCAATCATCCTCAAGGTGACCAAAATTTCCACATCTAAGACATTTCATGATAATGAATCTATGTTTCGGTTCTTCCTCTTTTTTTGATATGAACAACATCTCATTTTCATTATCACTTGAAGAACTTTCACTATCACTACTAGAACACTTACTTGCTTTGTCTAGGTAGAAACTCTTCTTGTGCTTGTGAGAATACCTCTTTCCTTGATTGTTGTGCTCATCTTTGATTTTTCTGTGATGCTTGTGCTTTTCAGAATCCTTGCTCTTAGAATCCTGTTTATCTTCATCACTTTCATTCTTGGAAACAGTACAGTCAGTAGCATAATGACCAAACTTTCCACAATTGAAACATCTTATATTTTTCATACTTTTGTGTTTTCTAGAGAACTTGCCTTTCTTGTTGTAATATGCCTCTTCATCACTAGAAGACTCATCACTATCTTGAAGTTGTTTACCCTTGGATTCCTTGGTAGCCTTGAAAGTCGCCTCTTTCTTGACATCAACCTTCACTTGAGTTCTCAACTCAAATGCTGCAAGTATACTATGGAGCTCATCCTTTTTCAACTTATCCAAATCTTTAGCTTCCTCAATAGCAGAAATATTTTCACTAAATCTATTAGGAAGAGATCTTAAAATCTTATCACAAACATCATTTTCAGCAAGCTCAAGACCTAAGTCTTTCATGGAGTTAACAACCTCATCCATACGAAGCATGTAGTCACTAATATTTTCATCATCATTCATCTTGAGTTGTTCAAACATACCTTTGAAGTGTCTCAACTTGGCCTTTCCGACATTTGTATCACCTGTATGAACCACCTTCAACTGTTTCCACATTTCACTATCTGTCTTGTAGTGAATCACTTTGGTGAGATCCGCTTCTGTAAGCCTTTCAGGATTGCATTCATTGCTTTTGAATTGCTGTGATGTAGGAGCCTTTCTTCTTTAGTATTTGGACCATGTACAGGAATAGTGTACTCATCTTCAATTACTTCCCATACCTCATTACCAAGTGCCATTAGATGAACCTTCATCCTTGCACTCCAAAGACCAAAATTTGACCCATCAAGAATAGGTGCTGCATTGCCACTTGAATAATCCATTGTGTTCTTTACTAGCTTTTCCTTCAAGATGTTAAACTTTTCGAAGGCACCTGCTCTGATACCAATTGAAGAACACAAGCTTATACTGAGAGGGGGGGTGAACAGTATAAGACCTCTTTTTACTTTTTCCTTTATACTTCAAAATAGTAAAGCAATATACCCAAAGCAATATCAAAGCAATGCACAATATCATCCACAAAGTGACACCAATTTTAACGTGGTTCACCCGGAATGGTCGGGCTACGTCCACAAAACTTTTCTCTAAAAGTTATCTCAAAGTTCTTTGGGAAACCTTCCCAATTACAATGTTTATGAGCCTCGGCCCAAAGGAGATACCTTCCCCCAATCTGAATTTATGAGCCTCTGCTCAAAGGAGATACCTTCCCCTCTATCTAAATTTATGAGCCTCTGCTCAAAGGAGATACCTTCCCCTCTACTCGGGAAATGATCCCTCAGAAGATCAACCGCCTCTACCTCTTGCCAGCACGTGGAACTCCTTTCCACCGAAGACCTCCTATCCTCAATGCTTAGCCTAAGAGACCTCTGCCTTCTATGATCACGTCCATAGTAGCTCAACAACCTGTACCAAACATAGTCAGTCGGTCTAGTACAAGTCTTCCTCTGTCTGTCAGATCTGTCCAACACTTGAACAAATCAATCCTCTGCACACAAGCCTTCTCAAAGACTTTCCAAATCTGTCCTCAGGTTCTTCTCAAAGAACCACTGCACCTCTGTCCTCAAGTTCTCTGATAGAACTATCAAACTCAGCTCACAAGTCCTCTGCTAGGACCTGTCCAAATCTGCTCACAAGTCCCCACCGAAACTTGTCCAAAACTCAGCAAGCTCACCAAGAAAAACTTTCTTAGTAGGAAATCACAAAGTGAATTGTTAGAGACCCAATGTGATTTGTCAAACTCATAGAAGCATAAAGAGAATTGTTAGAGACTCAATATGTTCTATACTCAAATCCCAATCTCAAAACTCAACTCAAATCAACTCAGCTCAATCTCAATCTCAAATCTGAAAACTCAACTCAATATCTGAAATGGATAGGATAGAATGTTTTCTTTCAAGAACATGAAACCCCAACAATTGCCAACTATGCAAAGAATCACATAACAATGATACTCATGTTCTTTTCACCATCAATTAGGGTTTCAACAACAATGCTCATCAAACAAGGTTTAGTCAACCAACACCATTCAACTCAACATCAACCTTGAAGCATTCAACCAATCATCACAAGAAAAGGAAACAAGTAGAAATCCTTTTCCCTCCAAAGATATTTGAACAAAACAACCACCAACACAATATCACCAAATGCAAAGAATAACTTGCTCAAATCAACTCAATGGAGTAAGCCCAATATCATGAATCAAGTAAAGCAATAACTTGATCAAACAACCTCTATGGAAGCAACTCAACCATCAAAATCAAAACAGCCAACCAAGGGTTTTACCATCTCAATGCAAGTAGCAAGACTTACTAACATAAACCCTAGTGCAAAAATGCTTCCACTATCTCAAACCAAAATTATGCATTCACCCAAAAACTCATCAATGATTTTAATGCATAAACAATCTTCAATATCCAGAAAATAGGATTTACACCAACAAAAATACCTAGTAGACAACCTTTTCACTCCAAACTCAGTTTTAGAAAATACACCATCAACAATATACATGGAAGAAGTTGCCCATACCTTTACTTTGATGAAGAAGGAGGACTCAAAACCTATCACAACACTTGGCCAACCTTAGTTCTCCAACCTTTGGAGAAAATGAATAACACCACCACACATGCTAAAGCGCTTTCATTGTTGCTATCCTCGTGCATCACGACCAAAATGAAATTGCCCACAACATGGGTCAAACTTGGCACCTCTCGCCCAATGCTTCTTCACTCAACACACCACCACCATTGGAGCACAAGTGCCCAATGAAAAATATAATGTAATCCTATGTGTTGTCTTCCTTCAATCGCCAAGGATCTGAAAACGTAAACGTTTTCCTCAAGCCACCACAATCATCATGAGCGCTGTCCAAAAATGTAACTCCCAGAAAACATAGTTCGTAGTCTTATCAAATGTCAGAGAAACGCAATATGCCGGACGTCAAGCGCAAGAAAATCTTGAGCAATTCTATATGGATGGACAACGAAATACAGCGAAAAACATCGCTTTTACGGAGGACACAGAGCTACGAAATTGCATCGATCGAAGGTACCATTACTTTAGAAAATCATCCCCACTTATATAGCCATTTCTCCTTAATTGTTTGACGTCGGCGCTCCTCCAATGATGGCAACACGTCGGTGAATGAAATCTTTATCTGCGTCGCTTAAGGGTTAAAAGACCCTTTAATAATAATTAAAATAATAATAATTATTATTTTATTAATAATAAATTAAACTTAGACCTTTGTCAAAGGTTTGAGTTAATTTAATTATTAATAATAAACATGGACCTTCAAGGTTTTTCAAGAAAAAACCTTTGCATTAAGTTAAGCTTGGTTTTAATAAAAACCCTTAATGAGTCCAACTCGGTTTTAAGAAAAACCGTCACCATGGTTTTAATAAAAACCCTTTAACATTATGAAGCTTCTCAAGATATTTTTGACATCACACTCTTTTTGATATCAACACAAAAATGCCTTTTGACATCAATGACAACTTATACACTTGAGCAAAGGCAATGTACCCAAAGTACCCAAAATTGCCAACAATTTTTAATAGCAATTTAGAATCCTAATCTCGCTTTATTCTTGGGAAGATATAAGGTATCCCATTTCACCAAGGCCCATTTTATTTTCTCCTTAGTACCACTACAAGAGAATCAATGATTCATTTGATCTAGTTCTCGAAAGCCTTTGGAATATTAAAAAAAAAAGAACATAAGTAAGTATATCTTGAAGGGTTGATTTTACCAAGGTAATTTTACCTGTAGATGAAAGCCACCTATTGGTCCATTTTCTAATTTTTCTCTTTAATTTATCCAACCAATTCTGATATTTTTTTCTATATTTGGATATTGTTAGGAATACCTAAATAAGTGATCAAAAGGGAGTCCTTATTAATATCTTAATTTATCTAAAACTATGGATTTCTATCTGGGAGGGTGGTAAAAGAAAATAAATTTTTATTTATTTCATTGATCAATTCCCTCGTAGCATTAGAGAAATAACTAATGATTTGTTTAATCCTAGAAGCTTCCTTAACCATAGCTTTACCTAATAGAGTATAATCATCAAAAAACTAAATATGAGAGATAGGATTGGATCCATAAGTACTAGTAACTCCCTCAAGGGTTCTATTTTCTCTATTTTTGGTCATAGTCCTACCCAAGCATTCAACATGAATGATGAATAAATAAGGGGAGAGGGAATCACCTTGACTAATACCTCTAGAATCTATGAAAAACTATGAATGAAAATAATTGATAAAAACTAAGTAGGAAACTAAATATATACATCCCATAATCCAATCCATCCAATCCTAAGAGAAGCCAAATTACCTCATAACTTTGATGAGGAAGTGCCAACCACTCTGTCATAAGATTTGGATAAGTCTAAACAAATGAACATAGATGGATATTTCTATGCTTCCATGGAATGTATGGCTTCTTAAGCAAGAACTATCTCATCCATAATATTTTTTCCTTCCATACAACCTCGTTGTTTAGGGGAAATAATATTATGCAAAAGTAGTTTTAGCCTCTCTGCCATGATCTAGGTAATGATTTTGAGAAGAAAATTACATAAAGCTATTGGTATAAAAGCTAATATATGTTTTGCATCTTGAGACTTTGGGATTAGATCTATATTATTTTTGTTGATCACCTTCAAAATTTATTTGGCCTTCCTAGCTTCTTCTACCATCTCTAATAAATTAACATGAAGAATATCCCATAATTCTTGGTAAAATTTGATGGGAAACCATCAGGACCTAGAGTCTTCCATTTTTGTCTTTTAAACCACTTGTTGAATCTCATTGATAGTAATTGGAGCATTCAAAATAAATTTCTCCTTAGAATTGATAAGAGTAGGGACTACTTCAAGGATATTCTATTGAGAAACCAAGTCAAGAAATGCAATAGTGAATAGATTGAAAAAGTAGTTGATAATGATAGACTTCATGCCATCCCAAGTCTTGATAGAGTATATAGAATATTATTTTAGGGAATAAATAATGTTGTGTGATCTATGGTCTAGAATATTTTGTGGAAGAATTCCATGTTTCAATATCCTTCTTTGAACCCTTGGATCCTAGGTTTTTGCTTCCATAAGAGCTCTTCTCTTTTTTCCTATTCCTCCAACTAAGTTGTGAGTCTAATTTCATATATACTTCTACTATCTATGAGGTCATCTAAACATATTTGTTCATTCAAATATTCAAGTTGAGCAATCACTTATTGTTTCTTTTGATTGACATCTCCAAACTCCTCCTAGTTCCAAAAATTTATTTTGGATTGATGTATTGCAACCTTTTGGTGAAATAGAAAATCTTAGTCCCATACCTTTGTTTTCCTTCTTACCACCATTTTTGCACTTGGGGTTTTACGTAACTATGTCAAAGCCACATTAAATAAAATCAAAAGGGTGAGAAACTAACATTGGTTTTCCACATTTCAACCATGACTAACCAATAATCCAAACCAACATTATTAAGAGTTTTCACCTTAGAAATGTGTCCATTGATTAAGAAATTAGCAGATAATAAGAACCTATCTAATATATCCATGATATAATCTAAGCCTTGCCTTATGTTAGACCAAGTAATTAGTCCATTATCTATCTAGATGTCTAGAAGATGAAGGTTTACAATATATTCACTCATGAGATCTGTGCTCCTATCTAGATTCCTATTTTCTCTCATATTATTATCTAAAGAGAGGATGGTATTGAAGTCTCCTTTGATCAAGAACCAATATTTAGGAAAATGGGAGATAATATAAGTTATATCCTTAAATTGTATTTGATTTTCCCCCAAAGTAGTCGAAGCATAAACAATTAAGCATAACATAATTTGGTTAGATTGTCTACTTTGTGCAGTCATAGCTAAAAGACCCTAGCTACCAACCATATAGTAATTAATGATATTTTTTAAATCTCAGAGGTAAGAAATGCTACCAGAAGCCCCATGGGAGCTAAGGGAAATCACTTTTTCGATCAACCAAATTTTACTTACAATTGATTTCATTTCCTTATTGACATCTTTGTCTCCTAAAGGAAAACAAGATGTGGTTGGTTTATCTGAATCATTCTTCTAATTTTATTTTATTTTGAAATAATCCCTTTGATTCCTCTCATATTCCAAGTGATTATATTCATTAATAATAGGGGTAAATATGTTGTTAAGAAAATTAATATTACCTCCCTCTACAAGATTTTCACCTTCTTTTACCATATGATGTTGATTAGTCTTACGACTTACCTTTTGGTTAGTGTCCATATTCATTTCCCCCCTATTTCTTGTCTTATCAAAATTGAATCTGGGATAGCTTCTAACCCTAAAGTATGCATATACAAAACCAAAGTATTATTGGAAGGTTCAACAAAGTATGTCTTAGGGTTTGAATTATTTGAAGTTTTGATAGTTAAAAGATTATTTTTGTGTCTATATTTTCCCTTTTATTTTTTTGTTGAAAACTTTTAATTTTTTGGTTTGTCTTTGATCCCTTCCTTGAATATTTAAATGGAATTTATAATATTTCTATCTCCATTATGTCCTCTTCATCACTTAGGAGGTCATGTATAGAAATAATTCTGAACATATTAGTTGACAACATTGCTTAATCCTTCATAACTAGTTTTTTTTTTTTTAGAATTGTTCTTCTTAGGTATTTAGAAACTTGTTGAGTTTGTGTCCTATTTTTTTTATCCATAATCGTATTTATATAGACACTAGCCAAATGAACATATTCATGGAAATTTCTACATTAGAAATTAATGTTCTCATAGTCCACCACTTTCTCCCAAGTGTCCTCCCAAATTGTAATGAAATATTTTTTGGGAGGGGTTTGTAAAATTCCATTAAGACACAAATACAAGAATAAATAATGTGTTCAAATTTGTGTATACAGTCAATAATCATGAAAGTTCCAAGAGAGTTTTCAATTATAGAAAATATAGCCAAATTCTAGAATTCAATTGGGAGGCCAAAGAGTCAAGCCCACACAGATCTTGTAGAAGGTATTTCTTCTTCAAATTTAAATTTAGTGTGCCAAGGCTTTATGAAAATCCCTGCCCTTCCAAAGAACCAAGGAACCCCTTGAAATATTTTCTCTATTTTCATCATTAGCAAAAATAATAATAAAATAACCATTAGGATAAGCATAGATTTATATTTCACCTTTTGTTTTCCAATATTTTACAACCCACAATTTGAAAGTGGATAGGCTTAGATAGAAACCCAAGAAATGGAAAATTAGTCCTCTTCTCTCCAGATCTTCTATGACATTCTGAATGTCACCTGTTTTTATATTAACTATTGACGTTCCATTAGTTGCTATTAGACATATTGATTTAGTTTTTTTGGGATCAATGTTAGGCATTCTTAGAGGTCTACGAGAAATATTAATTTTAGATTTAGGCTAGGATTGTCCACCATGAAGGGTATCCCTAAAATATAATTTTGTGGCTGAATCCCTAAAATCCTTATCCTTGATAGGGGTTTCCATAGTGGATCTATTTTGGGGATATTCCTTAGCTTTGAGTTTTATTGAGTTTTGAACCATTTTTAATTTCCTAAGGAGGTTTCTCTTATTTGGTCTACAACTTGAAACTTATTTCTAGGTTTCTCTTATAGGATTCTCTCAATGGTTAATTACATGGAATTTGTTTGCATGATGCATATTTTGGCATTATTATATGCTTCTTTTGCATAATGTATGTTAGGATTGCATATGCATTCACGACTTGTCTTGATCTCTAAACTTACTTTCAACTATTCATTGGAGATGATTTTTCAAGAGGAAAACCTTGGAAAGAAGATGTAATAGGGACCACTTTTGTGGAGATGTATTATTGTATTTAAAAATGAGAAATTTTTGGAAAGTACTTTGAATATATTTTTTTTATGTACACTTTTAAAGAGGGAAAGGATGTCATGTAAATATTTTGTTAAATTATTTGAAATTTATTCAATGAATGATAAGTGATGTTATTATTTTGTGTTAAGTTCTTGTAAATAAATGGTTTTCACAATAATGGAAAGGATATATTATTGATGGAAATTTGATATAATCTAATTGATGGATTATGGCGATGATTCCTTTAGCTGTTTTATTATTTCCATTGTAGATAAAGGAAATGCTAAATACTAGTAATATGATTTGAAGAATATTTAATTTCCTAGTCTTTAGCAATGTGTTATGTTGAATTTAATTATGTTTTAATATAACACTTTATTTCCTTTTGGAAGAGATGTTTATTTCCTCTTGGGTTCTAGAACAAGGCTTTCTAGGGATGAAAATAGAGCCATATTAGAAAACCCTTGGGTAAATATGTACCGAATTCTTGGTTGAGTTGTAGTGAGGCAATAACTAGGTATTTATGAATGATACACCCTAAATGGTGAGGCTCGGGTGGATCAAAGCAGTGAGGATTTTGGGTAGTCCTAGTAGTGAGGCTTGGGCAAGTTCTAAGTGTTGAGGCTTGGATGTATGGTGAGGTTTAGGAATCATAATGGTGGATTTATATAGGATAACCCACCAAATCATTCATAAGATAATATAGTGGTGGTACCTTCCAATGAGGCAAGAGTGACCATGATAATTACCAGGTGAGTGGTAATGGAATTTGTTAGCCCATAGATGTGAAGGTAACTAAGTGCTAAGGTATCATGCTAGATTAATCCTACATAGATGGACTTATGTAGGTTTAGGGAATAGGCATACCCCTTTAAGTGTTATGGGTTTTAAAGGATAATTTCAATGCCATGGTCAAATTATCTTATACTATGAGGGTATAGAAAAAGTGGGGGAACCACTAATGGTGTATTTTCTAAATGGTGAGGTTTAGAAAAGTGAACACCATAGGTATAGAATGTTGGCAACTCTTGTACACTTGAGTGTCATATGCAATGACAATGAAATCAAAATGTGCTTATGCCTTACTATTGATGAAAAATATTAGGATTTCTTTATGAGTTAATCCTTCTAAAAAATCTCTCCCTTCGGTGGATTTGGTAGGTTGTTATAGTTGATGTCGATTTTTGAAACATTTATTATGCAATAAATGCATAAAAAATGGGTAAATGTAGACACCTAATTGTGAGCACACCATAATCCTTCAATATTTCCAACATCTTTATCAATTAGTCAATCAAGTAGCCAAATTAAATAAATCATTTTCAAGATCAAATTAGGAGAATTTATCACTCCAAAATAAAAAGCATTGGGGCATGAGTGAAAGCACTAACAATGCTTTTGTCTTCTTAGAAATGCTTTTGTAAAATTTGATTTTTTAACCATTTCCCACCCAATTTGACTCGCAATGATCATCTTGAAAAAAGCGTGAAAGCCTTATTATCATGAATAGTATCATCATCTAGTGCTTGGAGATTGATGTTGACTAAAAAAAAGATAAAACCAATAGTTCTCCCATGAATTTGAAGAAGCCCAAATGTTTATATAGGTCTTGAAGAATCATTATGACTGTTGGACTTCCTAGAATATGAAATGAGGTGTTGTAACATCATTTTATTTATTGTAAATGTACAATAGTGTAAAATACCTATAGAAAATTTTGAAAAAGCTTTGTAATACTTCTGAGTTTGTTTGGAATACAAAAAATATTCTATTCTATTCATTTTGTGAAATACATGCTTATTGTCCCTATTTTTTTGAAATCTAGAGTCAACTTTCAAAGCTCATAATTTTTATTTTCCATATCCATTTTGTGTGTGGCATACACTGTTGCAAATGTATCTTTTGTAGAATTCACCCCCAAAATTTATCAAGCTTTGAGCAATTTTGATCCCTCAAATTCAAAATTTCTTGCATTGTTGTACTTTTTTCTCTTCGTTTTTTGGATCAAATACTTCATTTGGTTGGTGAGCAAAAATTATGTTCTCAAAAATAATCATTTCCTTTCCATTAATTATCAATTCAATAGTTTATAAACTTATGAGTGTCATGCATAGTATATGCTTGTAGTGTAGGGAATGAGTCCCTTTGTGCCTATTGGTTTGGTGGGGAAGTTGTTGTTCGTGTATTTTCAGTTAATCCAAACCCAACAAAACAAAGTGTAGGAAAATAAATAAATTGAAATGAAGATGCTGGAAATAAATACATTTTTTAAAGTGAAAAACCCCTTGTGGGGCTGCATTGGTCTGAGAGACCATGACCAGGGGGTTCTACACCATCAAAGTCACCCGAGAGTCGTGCTCAACCTTGTCTGCACCAACATTATCATTTGGATTTTGGGTACCCAATTCACCTTTTTATTAGGGTGAAGATTCAAACCTGGGACCTACCTTGGAGGATTGCCCTTTCCTCTTCAACTCACCTACAACACTTGGATGCTGGAAATAAACACATGACTAAAAGAAAATTGCAAGAATTTAAACACACTTGCAAATATGAATAAAGTAAGAAATTCACACTTGCAAAAATAAATAAATCAAGAAATTGCATGAATAAATAAAGTAGTAAATTACAGAAATAAATAAAGTAGGAAATAAATACAAAAAATAATAAAGCAAAAATAAAATAAACAGAGGAGGATTACTGCCTAGAGTGGGCCCAAGCTCCCGCAGATGGTCTGCCCAATTGACTATGTAAAAATCACACTTTTAATCCACGTAAATTAAAGAATACAAAATTTATTTATAAATTATGTAGTACACTAAAATATTTGGAATTGGTTTGCCTAGGAATGGTATGCGTTATTATATAGAATGTAGCCAATCCCGTTAAAAAATAGCTTGGTCTATTTTAATCACGCAACATGATTTGCTATGACTGTTTCATGCATAGTTATTATTTTTTGCTATTAAAAGCATGAAAAATTTATTTTAATCACCAAAGGATAAGCACAATGCTCCTTAGGTGTATACAACAAACTATTTCTAAAAATGATGCTTTTATTAAAAACTACATGGTCAACCAATCAACCATCAATATTTAGAATATAAGCGCTTATTCTATTTTAACCATAATTCATGATTTAAATATGCATAGATAAGAATGATTCTCCCTTATCTTTTTGCAACAACTTCCTTAAAAATTGCATGGTCAATTGGTCAATCGATCAATGTTGAATTAGTCAACCGATCAACTAGTCAATTGATCAAATAGTCAACCAATCAACATTGACTACAACTCCTATATTCCTGTTGGATGTAGGCACCTACCTATGGTGGGATACAGGCACCAAAATACAGGAATTGGGATACAAGCACCTACTTGTTATTGGAATATAGATACCTTCCTATTTCTAGAATACATGTGCCTGCCTATTGCTGGGATACAAGTGCCTACCTACTGTTGGAATATAGGCATTGGGATACAAACACCTTCCTAATGCTGAAATATAGGCACTATAATACAAGTGCCTACCTCCACAATTCACCGTAGTTCTCTTCAATATGTCTTCATGCATTTTTAGGTCTAAATGAGACATTGACTCAAAAATGCCAAATTAATAGCAAAAACCTGCATCTACGCACATTTTCCACTAAAAATACCAGTCATGTATAATACTTCATTTTATATTAATTATAAGAAAAATTTATATAAAAATACATCTCTAATGCTAATTAAACTAGTAATTATGCCCTTGTAAATATAAATAAAATGAGCATTGTTGATGTCATCATTTCCCCATGTCGAACATTTGACATGTCCTCAAGTCACACTCCCTTGGTACATTTTTTTTTCCATGGTGGCTACCTTAGTGCTATTGTTTAGGAACATAGGTGTTGGTGTTGGAAATGCACTTTTCTAGGGCTTGGGCTTGGGAATTTTTTTTTTTTGCATCGGCTACCTTGAGCCCTATCCCGAACAGTCCACTTTGAAAGAATCTTTTCATAGTGGTGTTGGTGCTAGGAACATGTGGAAAGGATATTTATCAACATGAATGAGATTTTTTTTTTCTTCTTCTTCTTTGGCCTATTTGACTCTATTTTACCCTATGCTAGGTGTACTCAAATGGTTTGACTCTATTTGACCCTTTTTCTCTCCTTGTTTTGCTATATACATATGTTTTCACACACACACATATATATAATGACTATACTTTTTTGAATGAGCACAAATGTGCTCATTAGACCCCCATTCCGAGTTTGTTGACATGTTCTCATGTCACATGACACATGTATGTGTGTTGTGATTACGCTATGTCGAGCTGAGGTACTATCCACATTTTTTTTTTGAGATGTGTGCCTAGGGTAGTGATATACATTGCAATTCTTCTCATACCTGATGCATGCCATGTGGCTGAATTCTAACGAGATATTTAGTCAAGAGGAATATGGGGGCACATACTAGTATTAACATAGAAATAATTTCGAGATAACTATGCATATAATTAATGAAAATCTTAGTACATACCTGGATGAATTTTGCATAAGATGATGTGTATGATGCTTGGTGGTGTGAAACGACTACATACAACTTGTAATCATGGTGTACCAGCAAATGAGGATGTCACGATATTTTACATTTTTTTAAGCATTGCATAAATGTAAAGACCAAGGTCTCATGCTGGAAATAAAAAATATTAATTAACTTGTTTGGGAAGACACACTTCCCTATTGGAACTCGATCATGGTTGTCCTCCATTATTATGATTTTGATAGTACACATAATGTGTTATTGAAAACTGGAAAATAAATGTACTCCATCCGTTAGAAAATAGATATCATCATTTTTGCATGAATATAGACACTTTTTTTTAGTGGAAATTAGGTACCTATTGATATGATTTTACTGTGAAAATAAGTTTCATCTCCCTAATGAAAATAGATACCTTTTTTCGGATATGGGCACCACTCCTCTTGGTGAAAGATAGACACCTCTATGGTGGCCTGAATATCAGTCTCTTTCTCCAGGTGGAAAAAAGGTACCTATGCACTGGTCTGAATGTAGGCACTACCTTCCTAGTGGGAAGTAGGTACCTTTTTTTGCATTGCTGCACTCTTAGAAAGCAGAAAAAACATAGGGCACCATGGGCCTATACTTAATAGATCTAGTTTGATCCAAATGCCTATAGATTGCATTCAAATTCACATGTCCTACAAAAATAAACACACGAAACACATGTAAAAATAAAAATAGGAATCGTGGCCTATACCTGATAGGCCTAGATTACCTAGGATACCTACAAATTGCATTTAGAGAATGTAATCTTGTAAAACAAAAACACAAATAAAAGAAAATCTATTCTAATATTGTTAAGCAAAATAGATTCCATGCCTTCTTTCCTCATCAATTTTCTTCATTTTTTTCATCTGTTTTTTCTCTTTTTTTTAAGGATTTTATTTTTCTTTTTCCTTTCTATTTTTTTTCTCTCTTTCTATTTTTTTCTTTTTGTTTTCTTTCTTTTTTTCATGATGAATGTGTGAAGATTCATCAAACTGTTGGTATGGTATTGAAATATGGGATATCCCCCATGCATGTCTGATTTAATCTCACGAATGTGAGGCACATGGCAAGTCTGTAAATGGAGCCCATTGACTGTTACTTGTATTGTTTCATCATGCGTTGTTATGGACTCCTCGTACAAATCCTTCACTTTGCAAAATCTTCATAGCCAATTCTTTATTTGACATATATATATATATATATATATATATATATATATATATATATATATATATTCTTTTTTCAAGCAAGATGGAGCAGCACCTACTTGCGAGTCCAAGTTACCTTGGATGCCTACAATATGCATTGTGCTTCATGTTGTCTTGCAAAACATAAAAAAATAAAAAATAAAAACCTAAACTAATGGTGTTAATTTTTTTAACATTATAATAGCATTTCGCCAGACTGAACGCTTGTCCCTTTCTTGGTGCTTTCAACGACGTAAAAGGTTTAAAATGATTGTGGCATGGTGGTTATAGGGGTGGACTGCACGAAGATCTGTGTGGCGACTTCTAGGGCGGACAATGCAAAATACTGTGGTGGCCATAAAAGCTAGACAACCTGCCCGGATTCGTGGCAGCTACCGATTCCACCATGTAAAAAAAAAAACACTGTAATAGCATTCATCGTGCTACTGGTTGTAATTTTGAAGGTGGGGTCTCCCCCATGCTTGCAATAAATCTAGCCTTTAAAATTTGGGGCCTGTGATCAGATCTTAGTCAATGTCTAAAATTTGATACGACTAAGTCTTTATTTGTCCCATCCCCTACTTCATCAAGTATTATGATATGTTGCAACATGGGAAGAGCATATTCCTCGATGGCCTCAAAACAAAACTATTCCAACTCATTGGTAGATTGTGCAGGTAGGCAAATGACTATGTTTTTTACAATTTTTTAATTAAATGTTATTTTTCCTATTTTGCAACTAATATTAGCGTTAAAATTCACCAAAGTGTTGGGTGATGTTAAATATACAATTTTAACCATATGTCTCAGTCTCTTGAGGCATGACTCCCAATGAATTCGATGTAAATAGGCACTTCCCTAATAGTTTGAGGAACAGTAAATTTTTTTATTTATTCAATAATATCAAACTCAGGTTGTATCTTTTCTCTAATTTCTTGAAACTATTCATAATATGGTGGAATTACTTCAATGTTTGATTGTTCAAAAACACAATTTATTTCTACTTCTACACTAATATGGTACATTGGGTTCATTCCCACATCTACTTGATAAGCTAACAATTTTAAACTATTGCCATTGAGATTCAATTCTGGTTTCATTGGCAACTATTTTGGCCTTATGGTAGGTGGAGCTGGTAAACTAGGATGTTCTAATGGTTTTGTTTGTGGAAGTGGATCCGCGAAGTAATTTTATACTTCTTGATCTTCTTTTATTCTTTTTGGACACAACCTGGTCTGATGATCCAAGTGACAGTGTTACAACCCTAATATAGCTTAGTTGGCTATATTTACAATATTATTTTTTATTCATCGATTCATATAAATAAGGGTGTAATATATTTTATTTAAATCATCATCGATCATTTATCAATTTGAATTTTCACAAGAGACTCTACCCTCTCCAAGTGGCTACAATATTTTACCCTCCTTAAGTGACGTATTGATTTATTCCAATTTGTTTGATTAATATTTTATTTGCATTTAATTGAATTATGAAGTAGAATACTTCAAGTGGTATCAGAGCAACTCCTGGAACATCGCGCTTAATTTTTTTTAAGAACTTTCATTGGAGAAAATTCATCAATAATTATTCCAGTAGATGGGTGTCATAGTTTCTATTATCCTACAAGTGCTTCATCAATTTTCATTTCTAGTTATTCACAGATTTTGCCTTCCAGTTCCTATCAAGAACACGTCATTTACAAAACTAGTGTAGCCAAGGAAGAATTAAGATTAAGTTTTTTACATTACCATATATTTTGAGGATGTTTTCAAGTTTTATATAAATTTACATTACTCGTAGTCAGCAAAATATAATTTTGTCATAGTTTTTCATAGGATTACAGGAAAGAAGGAGCATTATTAAGCTTTCTAGGTCACTCGAATCTAAATACGTCTAGGTGCAATTCAACTAGAGTAATTTTAGACCCATTTCAGATTTAATCTGTTAGTAGAAATATACAAATGAGTCAAAATTTTTAATGTTCATTGTTCCCTAAGGTTTCAAAATTTAATTAGTCAAACCTAATCTACTTCCAATTCCCATCCAACACGTGGCTCTGTCCAATACATCTAATATTTGTGTGATCATAGGTCTAAAAAGTCTAGCTATGATTATATTTTTCTTTTATTTGGTATAATATCCCACATCGACCAAGTTAAGGGAGTATATTTAAATATAAGAAAAAGAGTGCTTATAAATTCTTGACTAGCTCATGTTGGTCACATTGCACTGCCTTTCATGCTCCATCATGTCTTAAAATTATTGTGGTATTATGTGTGGTACCCCATGTTCTAAGGTTCACATCTACCTGTATCTTGTAGTGTATTGTCCAAACTCGTGTCACTACTATGTGTTTAGAAGTTCATGTTCATGGTCACTCCACATAGATTTATGTTGTTCATTTCCCAAGTGCCTGCTTCCATGCCTTACCACTCACCTACCCCTAAGGTATTGGATTCCCACCAGTCCAAGCATCATCTGGAAATTTTCACGCTCAAAGTCAACCTTTGGAAAGAATTTACGCCTAAGTAGCCATTGATGAATTTCCAAGGTTTGCAGTTTTAAAATAGCCATTGAAGAAATTGCCAAAGTAACCATTGAAAAATACCAAGTAGCCATTGAATAAATAAAGAACACAAGCTTATACTAAGAGGGGGGGTGAACGGTATAAGACCACTTTTTACTTTTTCTTTCAATTCAATATTATGTTGTGTAAAGATAGCAGTATCAATAGCAGTAATCAAAGTAATGCACATAAACCATACACAATAGAGAGACCACAATTTACGTGGTTCACCTAATGCGGGCTACTCCATGGAGAAAATATTTTAATAAAACTTTCTCAATCAATCTCTTTAGGAATCACTCCCAATTACAAAGTTTATGGATCTCTGTCCAAAGGAGATGTTGATCCCCTAATATCAATTTTGTGGATCTCTTCCACAGGAGAACTATTTCCCATTTTTCTCTGGCTATGTGATCTTCTATAAGACTTTCTCTCTACTGCACTAACTAGTGGACTTCTCTCCACTTGAAGAATCCTCACTTAGATCTATCTTCAACTGTGCTGGCTATTGGATCTCTATCCACTGAGACTCTATCCTTTGTACTCTGTCACCTCCAAATATCTTTAAATAGGCTCACTAAGAACCTGCTCAATAGGCTCACATATAACGTACTTAAAAATATCACACAAAACTTGTCAAATGCTAAATAACAAGCTCACATAGAACTTGTCCAAATCTGCTCTAGCAAGCTCACCAAGAACTTGCCCAAATCTGCTCTAGAAAGCTCACCAAGAACTTACCCAAATCTACTCTACAAATTTGTCTCAACATTGTCCTCAAATCTATCCCAAAGGCCTTATCAAAGGCTCAATCAATCATGCTCAAGTAGTACTCAAAATTAACTCAACAATGAGTGGCAATCTCAAATCAAATTAACTTTTATGAAGATGAAAAAACCTCTTTGTAAATTTGCCACAATCACAAAATTCTTTTACCAATCTTCACAAGGGTTAGTAGATCACAAAATAATCAACATTACTCCACTTTTTAATAATCATCACCAAGGTCTTTAATTGCACAACTTCCTTATCTCTCCTAAGACCACTTGTACCATAAAATAAAATAAATCAAAACATTGCATAACCTTTTCACTCCCAAAACCACTTATACCATAAAATAAAATAAATCACAATATTGCATACCTTGTCACCTCATGAAATAATTAATCCTCTTGAAAAGAACAAGGCAAACTTCACTTTTGGAACGCCTTTGCAAAATCAGAAATATCTCTTTACACACACCTTATTTCTCCTTATAAATAATTTAGTCAAGTAGCCCTCGAAATAAGCTTTCCGATGATATATAATATGCCTACTTTTCGAAATAAATTGAAACATTTACACACACACACACACACACACACACACAGAGATATATATATATATATATATATATATATATATATATATATATATATATATATATATATATATATATATATATATATATATATATATATGCCAACCTCCATTAATTGCACATAGGTTGGTCCTCCATTAATTTAAACTTAAACTTTAAACTTTAATATCTTCATCACCGAAGGTCCTTTTTTGATGAAACAAAATTCCACTTTGGCTTTTAAGAAAATATCTTTCCACATAAGCCTACCGTGGTTTTAAATAAAACCTTTTACTTTACCTGCCTTGGTTTTCATAAAAACCTTGTATATATCCATGCTATCAAAAATATCATAGATGATTATCTATGAAGTGCTTTTGCCACCAAAATTCAATTTGACATCAATGATCCATGTGACATCAATGACAATATAAAATAACTCAAATTTCCAATAATAAATTACCAAGGTAACCATTTGGAAAATGACCAAGTAGCCATTGAAGAAATTGCCGAAGTAGCGAAAGTAGCCTTTGGTTTAAAATTGGTGCCAACATTCAAAAGTGAAATTAAATTTTTACAAAGGAAGACAAGTTTTGACCATTTAAAAGACACTTTAAATTTGAAAATCTGGCTCTATCAAGCACCACAAGTGCATTAGTGATTCAAATAAAAAAAACAAGTGAAATAGAGGAGCAAATGGAAGATTACAATGCACAAATAGAACACACGAAGCGTTCCTAAATACACCTAAAAGACAAACACGAAATAAAGGTACACAACATAATTCTTCTTTTATAATTAATAGTTTTAACCCTCACCACTGGTCCATGGCTTCTCCAAATCATAACAATGCCACTCCTACTCTAGACAACAATGGCACTTCTTCTAACCTAGAAAATGTTGTCTTTATTTGAGAAGACCTTGTCACTAAAATTCCTCTCACTGTGGATGTCTGTGTATGTTAGTGTCTAGGGAAACAACAAAAAAATATTACTACTATGTATTCAGTACTACAAGATATACGAAATTCTATGTCTAAAATTCTCCCTCTAGATAATAAATCCTCTCAAGATATTTTGAACCGTCAACCTTTAAATACTTGTCAAGCATCAGTACCTCCAAAAACTTCTTTTGATTTTGATCCTTTAGTAGGTGATACCTCTTGATTATTATAGTGGCCTCATGATGTTCAAGTTCATCGTACTAACATACCCATTTTTTAGAGATATGATCCCAGATGTTGGCTAGCCAAAATGGATGGTATTTTTCATCTATACCATATTATATAAAATGGTCGTGTCGCATTTGCATCTTGTAAAATTGGTACCAAGGCCTATCAATGGTTTTTATGGTAGCTTCATCAATATAATCGCTCCCTTATGTGGACTGAATTTAAGGAACTTTTCCTTAGAAGATTTGATAAAGGTTCTTCCTCATTATATGTGGTTCGCCTTATGATGAGTGGTAAAATGTGTATGTTTTATGAAATATTTTATATACCCTTTATCTATAAATGTGTGAAAATGAATGTATTCTAATGGTTGATTATATCTTATTTCTATTATTTATGAGTAAATTTGATTTATGATGATAAAGTGATAAATATTCATATTTTATGCAAAATATGTGCAAGTTGTGTATGCTTGGATAGGAAAACGTTGAAGGATGTTTCACATAATTTTTATGTGGCAAAATAGGATTCAAACCAGATGTTGAACATAAGATAATATAGTCACAAGGATAACGAGTTAAGAATACTGTAGACATGGGTTAGAGAACACAGTTGCTGAAATATGTTACAAAAGATAGCTGTTGAAAATTGTTACCAAAGATAACTCTTGCGAAGAGTTACAAAAAAAATTGACCAAGTTAATTGACCAACATATTGTATGCCATGATAGTGATAACATGACACTCTTACATGGCAGCATATTATTATGAAATATTGCCAATAAACATAGTTGGTTGGCTTGTCAAAGATTATGCACAAGAAAATTATGATTATTGAAGCTATTATAAAGTTGTTTTATAAAATTGTAAAATTAGTATGTTGTTAGGTTGTCTAGATTATGACACAAGATGTTATGTCCTCTCTGTGAATAAAGGGACATATAGTTATATTGTTATATCTTGCAAAATATTCAAATTAGAAGCTTTTTGTTATGTTCATTTGTGAGATGCCACTTAGACCTCTTAGATTATGACTGAGTCCAAGTAGGTTAGGAAAACTATGTCAATTTAGATTATTTCTGTTAGGAACATAGTTGTCGCATTATCGAGCCAACAAAGCCACATGGAAAATACATGGAAGAGTTTTATTTAGAATATCCAAAGTGATATTATATATTACATAGGGAGACATTTGAAAAGGTCTAATGGAGAAAATGTCTAATTGACGACTATTTTTAATGTAATCTTTTGTGTACAATTTCTGAAAGCTTGATGCACAACTATGTACGTTCGAATTTCCAATAATAAAGTAGTAGCACTTTCATTACGTATATGGTAACTATGTCAATTACTTTGTCATTTATTTTGGCCCGATTTCTTTTATGTAATTACCATTGTATTTTCCTACAAGCATAAAATAATTAGCATTAGAGTAATTTAATGAAATAGTTTACCAAAGTTAAAGTAGAATAGAGAAAGGAGAAGGGATCAATACTAATATTTCAGAGGTAGGGCCCACTCTGAAAGGTTAGTCCCTAAATTTGTTCCCCCCAACTAACATGGTAGATGAAATTAGAACATAAACTTTAGTAAAATTGAATATCATAAAACTATAGAATAATTAGATAAATAATGCATTAGTAAATCATACATGGATCTATGCATACTCATATAGAATTAGTCTAAATTGCATATTTAATTTAAACATAATTTTATTTGTTTTAGTTCTTACAAACATTTATTTCTTGCAAAATTTAATTTCTTGTAAAACCTGACACTAAAAAAATAGAATCAAATATAAGTATTAACCACTACGATACAATCTATGTTGGATTTCTACTCTTTAAATCTAACCTGGATTACCTTAGATTGATAAAATTAAATGTAATAAACTATAGCTAAATATTTTTGGTGTCGTTTTCGGGGAGAGTAATGTCATAATTGTTAATCAGAAAGGTTGTTTGGTTGCGTAAGAAGAGAGGCTTACTTGTATGTGGAAAGAGGTACGTATGAGTCCTTAGCATGCATACGAGTTAGAGTGGCACGAGATGGTCCCAACAAGCCCCTTTTTTTGATGTTACCAGGTTCTTTCTCTTTAGGATCATTTTACTGCTTTCATAGTTAAAATTTTATTTCTTGCAAATTTTCAAAGCTTTGGGTGATTATTATTGCTTGCTTTGGTCTAGGTTATTTGACCTGTAGAAGTAGGTATGATTGAGTGACACAATCATAGTGAAACATTCCTAAATAATCAAAGAAGCAATAATAGTTAACCTTTTATTTCAGCAATTTTTATTTCTAGTAATTTCCAAGCTTTGGGTGATTGCTATTATTTGCTTTGGTCTAGGTTCTCCTATAAAAACAGGAAGTAGGTATGATTGAGTGACATGATCATAGTGAAATGTGTTGGCAATTTGAGTTATTTTATGTTGTCATTGATGTCACATGGATCACATTGAGTTTTGGTGGTAAATTCATTTCATAAATAAGCATTTATGATATTTTGGAGAGCATGGATATATAAAGGGTATTTGTGAAAACCAAGGAAGGAAAAAAAGGTTTTATTTAAAACCATTGATGGTATATTTGAAATGGATTTTTCTTAAAACCCATATTGGCTTTTCGTTTTGTCGAAAAATGTGTCTCGGTGATGGAGATATTTATTTTTAAATATTTAGTTTAAATTTTAAATTATTTAGAATTTAGAATTTTAATTTTAAAATTAAAAATATTAATTTTAGCACCGACTAAAGAAATGAGGAAAGACATATATATATATATATATATATATATATATATATATATATATATATATATATGCCAATAAAATCTTAGACTTCATAACCCCAATGCTTATTTTTTGAATGCCTTCGATTGGGGAATGAATTGCGAAAAGAGAGAAGTGTGACTTTGGTCTATTGAAAAATTGTTCGCAGAGTTTAATAAGACGCATAGGCATATTTGGCCTAGCGGTTCATGCACTGTGTGTTATGTAGGAGGTCCTGCAATTGAGTCTCACCATGGTTATTTGCTTTGTTGAATCGCTCAAAGCACTGTTAAGTTTTTCGAAGGGTGCAAAAGTTTATGGTATAAGTTTTTGTTCGTGTTCCTTTGGATAGGTGAGGGCATGTGGACCAACGACAGGTTGGTTGTGGTTAAGGCGCTGAGTAAGGAGACATCACAGGATTGAATCCTATTAGGGACAAATGCAAGTTAATAATTTTTTTAATATATTTTATTTTTCTAAAGTTGCCCTAGGAGGAATAAGGGTTGTGATGCATGTTTAGAAAAAAAGAGATTTCTGGTGTTTCTCCGTTTGAAATTATATCATATTATATATCGTTGGAAAGCATATTTCAAGGGTTATTTTATTAAGTTGCTTAGAGGGAGAAATAAGATGTATGTAAAGAGATATTTCTATTTTTTGTAAAGGGTTTCAAAAGTGAAGGTTATTTTGTTCTTTTTCAAAGGTGATTAATTCTTTCATGAGGGGACATGTTGTATCTTATTGAGTAGAAGTGATAAGGTGTTATTTGGATATTATTGTTGTGATATTAATCATGATCTCTAACCCTTGTTGAAAGTTGAAAAAGAAGTTTGTTGAGTGTGGCAGATTTAGTGGACATCCAATAAGACATCAAAAAGGTATGAGCAATATTCTCCATTGGCTTTGTTTATGGTGGTTGATTTCTAAAATATCATTGGAGAGAAAAGGATTGATTGTGGTTTTCTTTTTGAAAGTGGTTGGTTGAATTATTCAAGGTTTTTTGGTTTGATAGTTGTATTTAAACCTTATTTTATAAGCATAGTTGTTTAAGCCCATTGGTTATGCAAAGAACATGAGTTAGAGGAGAACATGAGTATCATTTTTATGTGATATTTGTGGTTGAGCATTTTTGGAAATATTTTAGTTGGTTAATACATTCTTGGACTAGGGTTTTATGAAAAAGAGTTGTCCCTTGTGGTGATTGGTTGAGTTGAGTTTATTGAGCCTATTCAAGTGATTGTGTGAGGTGATTTTTCAAGTCCCATGAAACAAACAATTCTATAATTGTGATTTGAGTTGACATTGAGCTTTGAGAGTAGAACATATTTAGTCTCTAACAATTCTATTTATACTTCTATAAGACTTAAGTTGAGTTGAGATTGATTTGAGTTAAGATCATTATGGATCATTGTTTTCATCCATTGTAGAGTGCATTGCAATTCATTGTTGAATTCATCATTGAGCCTTGCCTTCATATATTTGTGGATGAGATTGGAGTGCTACTTGAGCATGATTGGTTGAGCCTTTGAGAAGGATTTTGGGACAAATTTTTGGATAGATTTGTGGTAGTTTTTTCTATGATTGATTGATCCTTTGAGAAGGCTTTTGGGACAAATTTTGAGCAAGTTCTTGGTGATCTTGTTGAGTATATTTTGAGCAAGTTCTTGGTGATCTTGTTAAGCAGATTTTGAGCAAGTTCTTGGTGCGATTGTTGATAAAATTTTGAGCAATTTCTTCGTGAGCTTATTGATCAAATTTTGAGCAATTTCTTGGTGAGCATGTTGAGCAGATTTTGGTCAAGTTCTTAGTGACCTTGCTAGAGCATATTTTGTGCAAGTTCTTGGTGATCTTGCTAAAGCAGTTTTGGGCAAGTTCTTAGTGAGCTTGCTAGAATAGTTTTGGGCAAGTTCTTAGTGAGCTTGCTAGAGCAATTTTGGGCAAGTTCTTGGTGATCTTGCTAGAGCAAATTTGGGCAATTTCTTGGTGAGATTTCTGAAGCAATTTTGGGTAAGTTCTTAGTGAGCTTGCTAGAGCATTTTTGGGAAAGTTCTTAGTGAGCTTGCTAGAGCATTTTTGTTTAAGTTCTTGGTGAGCTTGCTAGATCATATTTGGGCAAGTTATTGGTGAGCTTGTTGAAGAATATTAGAGGATAGCCTACCTGAGCAGATTGGGATTGCCTAGTTGATCATATCAGTGGATTTCCTACCTAAGTAGATCAGGATTACCTTGCTGAGATAAATAAGTGGATTGCCTACTTGAGTAGATCAGAATTTCCTAGTTGAGCAGATCAATGGCTTGCCTACATGAGCAGATTAGTGTATTGCCTAGCTTTGAGCAGATCAAAGTAATCATTTATATTGGGATAAGGATCCTTATTTTTTTTTGAAATATTATAAGGAGATTATCTTGTGGAATACCCCACATTGGAGGAACCATGCTAAATATTGTGTCTCAATTGTGTGTGGTGATTTGTGCACTTGTTTACTATTGTTATCTATGTCATTAATACACAGTGCTATATTTGGTTATTGTAATTAAGGACACTAATTGATATTGGTTTGGAAAGAAAATAAAAAGTGGGTGCTATACTATTCACCCCCTCTCAGTATAAGCTTATGTTATTCAATTGGTATCAGAGTGGTTTCCTTAGTAAAGGCTAACAACTTGAGAGTATATTCTAAAAGAACACAGATGGCTTCACAGAATGGATTATCTACAAATAAGGCTCCACTATTTGACGATAATAATTATGCTTTCTAGAGCATGAGAATGAAGAACTACTTGATATCACAATGATATGAGGTATGGCAAATGGTTTGAAATGAGTATAAGGTTGAAGGTTATCTCGAGGCAGATAAGACTATTAGGAAATTGGTTGAGATTAATGCAAGGGCAATGAATTGTATTTTGAGTGGGCTACGTGAAATAAAGTTTACAAAAGTCATGGTATGTAATTCAACTAATGAAATATGGACCAAGTTACAGAATACTTATGAAGGAGATTCCAAGGTAAAGTTGGAAAAACTACAAACTCAAAAAAATATTTGAGGAATTAAAAATGGAATATTATGAAGATATTGCAAAGTTTTTACTTTGATTTGATGAGATTACTAACACCATGAGATGCCTAGTATTTGAGATGAAAGAATCATAAGTGACTCAAAATGTTTTGAGATCACTTCTCATGAAGTATGATGCAAAGTTTTCAGCAATAGAAGAAACAATGGATATCAACAAGCTAACAATGGAAGAACTACAAGGAACTCTTACAACTTATGAGATGAGGGTGAGTAAGCATAAGGTTCCAATAAAAGATATTGCATTCAAGGCTTCAAATAAAAAGAAATGGAAAGTTCCAGAGATAGATAAATATTTTGATAATGATGAGGAAGCTAACTTCATCAAAAGTAAAAAGGTCTTAAGAAATTACAGGGATATGAAGAAAGTCAAATGCTACAAGTGTGGTGATTTTGGTCACTATGCACACAAGTATCCACATGAAGAAAATAGTGATGATGAAAATCAGGGTCACAAAAGAAAAGAAGATGGAAATCATAAGCATGACAAAGATGATAGATACAAGCAAAACAGGTATGAGAAGAAGAAAATTTTTCGTAAGACAAATACAAATTTCTACATTGAAGAAGCAAGTGATGGTTAAGTTCACATCAATAAAGACCAGTCAGATGAAGAAGAATGTATGTTCTTTGGAATAAGTGAAGAAAGGCAAGAACACCTATTCCTAGGTATTGAAGTTAAAGAAGAGGATATATCTATCAAAGAAATACATGAAGAGCTTGCCATAATAATTGAGAAAGCAAATAGGTACAAGAAGGGTATAAGAATACTAAAATGCTTCATATGCAGATATATTTGGCATATAGATGATGATTGCACATACTACAACAATTGCAACAAGGAAAGTTTGTTTTTTTTTTTGAAGGGTGCATAAGTTTATGGCATAAGTTTTTGTTCGTATCCCTTTGGACACGTGAGGGTGTGTGTCCAAATGGTAGGTTGGTTGTGGTTAAGGAACTGAGCAAGAAGACATAACGAGATCAAATCTTGTTAGGGACAGAAGCAAGTTAATAATTTTTTTTAATATATTTCATTTTTCTAAAGTTGCACTAGGAGGAATAAGGGTTCTGATGCATGTTTAGAAAAAAAGATATTTCTAGTGTTTCTCCATTTGAAATTATATCATATTATATATCGTTGGAAATATTATTTCAAGGGATATTTGATTAACTTTCTTAGAGGGAGAAATATGGTGTATGTAAAGAGATATTTTTATTTTTTGTAAAGGGTTTCAAAAGTGAAGGTTGTTTTATTCTTTTTCAAAGGTGATTAATTCTTTCATGAGGGGTCATGTTGTATATTATTGAGTAGGAGTGATAAGGTGTTATTTGGATATTATTGTTGTGATATTAATCATGATATCTAACCCTTGTTGAAAATTGAAAAAGAAGTTTGTTGAGTGTGGCATATTTAGTGGAAATCCAATAATGCATCAAAAAGGTATGAGAAATATTCACCATTGACTTTGTTTATGGTGGTTTATTTATGAAATGTCATTGTAGAGGAAAGGATTAATTGTGGTTTCCTTTTCGAAAGTGGTTGGTTGAATGCTTCAAGGTTTTCTAGTTTGATATTTGTATTTAAACTTTGTTTTATAAGCATAGTTGTTGAAGCCCATTGGTTATGCAAAGAACATGAGTTAGAAGAGAACATGAGTATCATTGTTATGCAAGATTTGTGGTTGAGCATTGTTGGAAATATTTGAGTTGGTTGATACATGCTTGGAATAGGGTTTTGTGAGAAAGAGTTGTCCCTTGTGGTGATTGGTTGAGTTGAGTTTATTGAGCCTAGTCAAGTAATTATGTGAGGTGATTGTTCAAGTCCCATGAAACAAACAATTCTATAATTTTGATTTGAGTTGATAGTGAGCTTTGAGAGCAGAACATATTGAGTCTCTAACAATTCTCTTTATGCTTCTATAATACTTAAGTTGAGTTGATATTGATTTGAGTTGAGATCATTGTGGATCATTGTTGTCATCCATTGTAGAGTGCATTGCCTTTCATTGTTGAATTCATCATTGAGGTTTATATTCATAGATTTATGGATGATATTGGAGTGCTACTTGAGCATGATTGGTTGAGCCTTTGAGAAGGCTTTTGGGATAGAATTTTGGACATATTCATGGCAATTTTTATGTATGATTGATTGAGCCTTTGAGAAGGCTTTTGGGACATATTTTAAGCAAGTTCTTGGTGAGCTTGTTGAGTAGATTTTGAGCAAGTTCTTGGTGAGTTTGTTGAGCAGATTTTGACCAAGTTCTTGGTGACCTTGTTGAGAATATTTTGAGCAAGTTTTTGGTGAGCTTGTTGATCAGATTTTTAGCAAGTTCTTAGTGAGCTTGTTGAGCAGATTTTGATAAAGTTCTTGGTGAGCTTTCTAGAGCAGATTTTGGGCAAGTTCTTGGTGAGCTTGCTGAAGTAGTTTTGGGCAAGTTCTTAGTGAGCTTGCTAGAGCAGTTTTGGAAAAGTTCTTAGTGAGCTTGCTAGAGCAATTTTGGGCAAGTTCTTAGTGGTCTTGCTAGAACAAATTTGGGAAAGTTCTTGGTGATCTTGTTGAACCATTTTTGGGAAATTTCTTAGTGAGATTGCTAGAGCAGTTTTGGGAAAGTTCTTAGTGAGCTTACTGAAGTAGTTTTGGGTAAGTTCTTGGTGATCTTGATAGAGAATATTTGGGCAAGTTCTTGGTGACCTTGCTAAAGTAGAACAAAATATAGCCTACCTAAGCAGATCATGATTACCTAGTTGAGCATATCAGTGGATTACCTACATAAGAAGATCGATATTGCCTTGCTGAGTAGATCAGTGGATTGCCTACCTGAGCATATCAAGATTGTCTTGCTAAGTAGATTAGTGGATTACCTACCTAAGTAGATTAGTGTATTGCATAGATTTGAGCAGATCAAAATAATCATTTCTATTGGGATAAGGATCCTTATTTTTGTGTGAAATATTATGGGGATTTTATCTTGTGGAGTACCCCACATTGGTGGAACCACATTAAATCTTGTGTCGCAATTGTGTGTGGTGATTTTTGCACTTGTTTAATATTACTATCTATATCATTAATTCACACTACTATATTTGGTTATTGCAATTAAGGACACTAATTGATATTGGTTTGGAAAGAAAGTAAAAAGTGGGTGCTATACTGTTCACCCCCTCTCAGTATAAGCTTGTGTTCTTCAATTGGTATCAGAGCAGGTTCCTTCGAAAAGGCTAATAGCTTAAGGGTAGATTCTATAAGAACATAGATGGCTTCACAGAATCGATTATAAAAAAATAAGGCCCCATTGTTTGAAAGTAACAATTATGCTTTCTTGAGCATGAGAATGAAGAACTATTTGATATCACAAGGATATGAGGTATGACAGATGGTTGAAAAATAGTATAAGGTTGAAGGTGATCTCGAGGCAGATAATACTATCAAGAAATTGGTTGATATCAATACAAGGGTAATGAATTGTATTTTGAGTGGGCTACATGAAATAAATTTTGCAAAGGCCATGTTATGTAAATCAACCAATGAAATGTGGACCAAGTTACAAAATACTTATTAAGGAGATTCCAATATAAATTTGGCAAAACTACAAAATCATAGAAAAATATTTGAGGAATTGAAAATGAAAGATTTTGAAGATATTGCAAAGTTTTTAGTTCGAGTTGATGAGATTACTAACACCATGAAAGACCTAGGATTTGAGATGAAATAATCAAAAGTGACTCAAAATATTTTGAGATCACTTCTCATGAAGTATGATGCAAAGGTTTCAGCAATAGAAGAAACGATGGATATCAACAAGCTAACAATGGAAGAACTACAAGGAACTCTCACAGCTTGTGAGATGAGGGTGAGTAAGCATCAGGTTCCAATAAAAGATATTGCATTCAATTCTTCAAAGAAAAATAAAGGGAAAGTTCCAGAGACAAATAAATATTTAGATAATGATGAGGAAGCTAACTTTGTCAAAAGGAAAAAGGGCTTAAGAAATTACAGGGATATGAAGAAATTCAAATGCTACAAGTGTGGTGATTTTTGTCACTATGCACACAATTATCCACATGAAGAAAATAGTGATGATGAAAAGTAGAGTCACAAAAGAAAAGAATATGGAAAACATAAGCATGACACAGATGACAGATACAAGAAAAACAAGTATGAGAAGAAGAAAAGTGTTCTTAATACAAAGAAAAATTTCTACATTGAAGAAGCAAGTGATGGTTCAGTTCACAACAATAAATACCAAATAGATGAAGAATAATGTACATTCTTTGGAATAAGTGAAGAAAGACAAGAACACCTATTTCTAGGTATTGAAGTTAAATAAGAAGATATATCTATCGAAGAAAGACATGAAGAGCTTGCCATAATCATTGAGCAAGCATATAGGTACAAGAAGGGTCTAAGAATACTAAAATGCTTCATATGCGAAGATTTTTGGCATATAGATGATGATTGCACATACTACAACAATTGCAACAAGGAAAGTTTATTTGTTGAAAAAGAAAGCAGCAGTTCTAGTAATAGTTCTAGAAGCAGTTCTAGTGACAATTCCAGCAGTAGTGATGATGAAGAAGAGGAATCCAAAAAACAAGAGAATAAAATCATGATATTGGAAAGGAAAATAAAAAGTCTTGAAAATAAGGTTCATGAAAATGAAAAGGTCAAAATGATGCTTAATCAACACATTCAAGATTTGGAAAAAGAGCTTCAAGAAACAAAAGAGCTTGGCATCACTATTTTTGAGCAATTTAAGGAGAATAAAGAAATATGTAATCAATTAGAAGAAGAATATAAAAAATGTTTGGGGTACTATATAAATGAGTTAGCATGATTTCAAAGGAATTCAAAAACTCTGGATAATTTTTTGGATTTACGAGATCCATTTATAAATACAGGGCTTGGTTATGAAGAATGGAAATAAAAAATAAGCACACAAGGACCTATATTTGTATCAGGAGGATTTGTTTCAAAAATATATAAGGAAGAACCGGTTCCCAAAGAAAAATAAGTAGCAAAAATGGATACTTGCATTTTAGAGGCTATAGAGATGTGTGCCAATTTACTATTTGACACAAATGAAGAGAAAGAAGAGGAAGGTCCCAAAGCACCAAAGGTCTCATATTTCAGGTTTGGGGAATCAAGTTCAAAAGGAAAATAAATTCTTGAAGAGGAAAGCAAGGAAGAAACTAAGGAAGAGGATTTAGATACTACAAAGAAGGTTCAAGGATACAATGCACAAAATGATCACAAGGATAATGGTCAAGAAAGGTATGAGGAACCAAGGCATGAACAAAGGGCTTTTAAAGGACATTATTTTTATTGTAATGAATTTTGACATAAGGCTATACACTGCAATATCCATGGATCAAAGGAGTTTGATTTTGCTAGAAGAAACTTCAAAGGAAGAAGGTATGGTTTTCAGGGGACATTGCTTCTTATGTAATAGTATTGGTCATAGATATTCTCAATGCAAAGATAATGAGAAACATGGTTTTGGTTTTAGAGCTACACAATTTAGAAGTCATGGTCATAATTATTATGAAAATAGAACTTCACAATACAGGGTTTAGGAAAGGAATGGATATGGAAATTATTTCAAGAAAGAATTCAGGATATGGGCACCATCCAAAGGCTACAATATCAAGTGTTTTAATTGCAATAACTTTGGACATATTGCAAAATGGTGTAGGACTCAATTCCAAATAGGTTCAAGGCAAGAAGGTCAAATAGGTTCAAGACAAGAAGATCAAGTAATTCATCAAGAGAAGGATATCAAAAAAATATGGAAGGAAGTTGACAGAGGAAAGAAACAATGTAAGATGGGAGTAAAAGTACTCCCACCCCAAAATTAATCACCTCAATATAGAAGGTGGTGAGGGGTCTAAGATTAAGAGTCATATCTTTTATCCCCATAGGTGTCACTTTTGCCATTGATGTCAAAGGGGGAGATATTTGAGTAATGGGGAGAGCATTGAGTTAGGGGGAGAAGCCTCCAAAGAGAGCATTTAGTTAGGGGGAGCAGCCTCCAAAGAGAGCATTGAGTTAGGGGGAGCAGCCTCCATAGAGAGTATTGATTCATGGGGAGCAAATTTGATTCTTAGAGATGGTTTTTGTAGTGATTGTGGTTTTTGCATTAAAGGTGTTGCCATAAATGAAAAATGGGGAGATTGTTTGCAATTTGAGTTATTTTATGTTTTCATTGATGTCACATGGATCACATTGAGTTTTGGTGGCCAAAGCATTTCATAAATAAGCATTTATGATATTTTGGAGAGCATGGATATATACAGGGTTTTTGTGAAAACCAAGGCAAGTAAAATAAAATGTTTTATTTAAAACCATGGATGGCAGATTTGAAATGGGTTTTTCTTAAAACCCAAATTGGTTTTTTGTTTCGTTGAAAAATGTGCCCTGGTGATGGAGATATTTATTTTTAAATATTTAGTTTAAATTTTAAATTATTTAAAATTAAAATTAAAATTTTAAAATTAAATATATTAATTTTAGCGTCGACTAAAGAAAGGAGGAAAGGCTATATTAATTTATAGCATCAACATCTAAAGAAAGAGGAAAGGCATATATATATGCCAACAAAAGCTTAGACTTCATAACCCCAACGCTTATTTTTCGAATGCCTTTGATTGGGGAACGAATTGCCAAAAGAGAGAGAAGTGTGACTTTGGTCTATTGAAAAATCATTTGTGGAGTTTAATAATATGCATAGGCATCTTTGGCCTAACGGTTCATGTGTTGTGTTACACATAAGGTCCTACGATCGAGTCCCCTTGTGGATATTTGCTTTGTTGAAGCGCTCGAAGCGTTGTTAAGTTTTTCGAAGGGTGTAGAAGTTTATGGTATAAGTTTTTGTTCATGTCCCTTTGGACACGTGAGGGTGTGTGGCCCAATGGTAGGTTGGTTGTGGTTAAGGCACTAAGCAAGGAGACATCATGAGATCGAATCCCGTTAGGGATAGATGCAAGTTAATAATTTTTTTAATATATTTTATTTTTCTAAATTTGCCCTAGGAGGAATAAGGGTTGTGATGCATGTTTAGAAAAAAAGAGATTTCTGGTGTTTCTCCGTTTGAAATTATATCATATTATATATCGTTGGAAAGCATATTTCAAGGGTTATTTTATTAAGTTGCTTAGAGGGAGAAATAAGATGTATGTAAAGAGATATTTCTATTTTTTGTAAAGGGTTTCAAAAGTGAAGGTTATTTTGTTCTTTTTCAAAGGTGATTAATTCTTTCATGAGGGGACATGTTGTATCTTATTGAGTAGGAGTGATAAGGTGTTATTTGGATATTATTGTTGTGATATTAATCATGATCTCTAACCCTTGTTGAAAGTTGAAAAAGAAGTTTGTTGAGTGTGGCAGATTTAGTGGACATCCAATAAGACATCAAAAAGGTATGAGCAATATTCTCCATTGACTTTGTTTATGGTGGTTGATTTCTAAAATATCATTGGAGAGAAAAGGATTGATTGTGGTTTCCTTTTCAAAAGTGGTTGGTTGAATGCTTCAAGGTTTTCTAGTTTGAGAGTTGTATTTAAACTTTTTTTTATAAGCATAGTTGTTGAAGCCCATTGGTTATGCAAATAACATGAGTTAGAGGAGAACATGAGTATCATTGTTATGTGAGATTTGTGGTTGAAAATTGTTGGAAACATTTGAGTTGGTTGATACATTCTTGGACTAGGGTTTTGTGAGAAAGAGTTGTCCCTTGTGGTGATTCGTTGAGTTGAGTTGATTGAGCCTAGTCAAGTGATAGTGTGAGGTGAGTGTTCATGTCCCATGAAACAAATAATTCTATAATTTCAATTTGAGTTGAGATTGAGCTTTGAGAGTAGAACATATTAAGTCTCTAACAATTCTCTTTATGATTCTATAAGACTTAAGTTGAGTTGAGATTGATTTGAGTTGAGATCATTGTGAATCATTGTTGTTATCCATTGTAGAGTGCATTGCCTTTCATTGTTGAATTCATCATTGAGCCTTGTATTCATATATTTGTGGATGAGATTGGAGTGCTACCTGAGCATGATTGGTTGAGCCTTTGAGAATGCTTTTGGTATAGATTTTTGGATAGATTTGTGGTAATTTTTTTGTATGATTGATCGAGCCTTTGAGAATGCTTTTGGGATAGATTTTGAGCAAGTTCTTGGTGAGCTTGTTGAGCAAATTTTGGGCAAGTTCTTGGTGAGCTTGTTGAGCAAATTTTGAGCAAGTTCTTGGTGAGCTTGTTGAGAAGATTTTGAGCAATTTCTTGGTGAGCTTGTTGAGCATATTTTGAGCAAGTTCTTGGTGATCTTGTTGAGCAGATTTTGAGCAAGTTCTTGGTGAGCTTCTTGTGCAAATTTTGAGCAAGTTATTGTTGAGCTTGTTGAGAAAATTTTTAGTAAGTTCTTGGTGATCTTGTTGAGCAAATTTTGAGCAAGTTTTTGGTGAGCTTGTTGAGAATATTTTGAGCAAGTTCTTGGTGAGCTTGTTGAGAAGATTTTGAGCAAGTTCTTGGTGATCTTGTTGAGAATATTTTGGGTATGTTCTTAGTGAGCTTGCTAGAGAAAATTTTGGGTAAGTTTTTGGTGAGCTTGCTGAAGCCGTTTTGGGCAAGTTGTTAGTGAGCTTGCTAGAGCAGTTCTGTGCAAGTTCTTAGTGAGCTTGCTAGAGCAGTTTTGGGCAAGTTCTTAGTGATCTTGCTAGAGCAGATTTGGGTAAGTTCTTGGTGAGCTTGTTGGAGTAGATCAAAGGGTAGCCTACTTGAGCAGATTAGGATTGCCTAGCTGAGCAGATCAGTGGATTGCCTACCTGAGCAAATCAAGATTACCTTGCTGATCAGATCAGTGGATTGCCAACCTAAGTAGATTAGGATTGCCTAGCTGAGTAGACCAGTGGATTGCCTACCTGAGTAGATTAGTATATTGCCTAGGTCTGAGTAGATCAAAGTAATCATTTGTATTGGGATAAGGATCTTTATTTCTGTGTGAAATATTATAAGGAGATTATCTTGTGGAGTACCCCACATTGTGGGAACCACATTAAATCTTGTGTCTCAATTGTGTGTGGTGATTTGTGCACTTGTTTACTATTTCTATCTATTTCATTAATGCACACTGCTATATTTTGTTATTGCAATTAAGGACACTAATTGACGTTGGTTTGGAAAGAAATGAAAAAGTGTGCGCTATACTGTTTACCCCCCTCTCAGTATAAGCTTGTGTTCTTAAAAATGCTCCTAAATAATCTAAGAAGTAATAGAAAAATAACCTTTTATTTCAACAATTTTATTTCCAACAAAATTTACTTTTCAAGCATTTTACTTTCCTCCTATTGTGCTAAAATTAATTGTATGGATTCATTGACTAGGTCGCACTTAATTTTAGTAACATTAGGATTGTTCAGAAATTTTATTATTTTCTTGTTATACTAAAATTGGTTGTATGGATTCATAGACCATGAGTTGCACCTAGTTTTAGTTATAGCAGGATTGCTTCAGAAAACAAAAATTCTATTTCATTTTTCCTACTGTGTTAAGGATAGCTATAAAATCATTTGTTATGAGTTGTACCTAAACTTGAAAATAGTAGGATTGTTTTGAATTGGTGATAAAAACAAAAATAAAACAAAAATAGAAACAAAATAGAACCCAAAAAAAACCAAATAGAAAAATAAAATAAAAATAAAATAAAATAGAAGAAGGAAAAGCAAAAGAGAAGTAAAAGTTGCTAATGGTGGATAGTTGCAGGAAATTACTGCTAGAATAAAAAATTATTCTACTAGGAAAGAGTGAAGTCAATTAGGTCAAAAGAGTTGGGTATTTACAAAAAAAAAAAAAACAAAATAAATAAATAAATGAAAATAAAATAATTATAAATAATAAATACTATTAATATAATAATAATAATAATAATAAAATATAAATATATATAAATGGGATTAAGGGCATTACATAAACCATCTTAAGCAACAGGTTGATTTGTAGTGCATTTCTGAACTGCAATCAACTATTATTAAATAACAACTTCTCTTTCCTTCATATTATAATAATAATAATAATAATAATAATAATAATAGTAATATTCTTCTTTTGTTTCATAATGGAGTTCCTATATTTGCAATACTCATATCTTATTTTCATCAATTTTCAGTCTCAATAGGATTTCAAAAAGATCCCAAAAAGACACTTCTTTTACTTATATCAGTTTGAGATCTTGTAGGAGAATTACTACCACATGTTGCATAACACTTTGTTTGCTAACCAAAATCTAGGTGTTTTCAATTACTCAACCACCACTAGTGTTTTGAGCAAATTTTCATTGAAAATCAAGCAATATAAGCTACTTCTATTCAATCAAGTTTTCTATTGGACTACATGCATTACAACAAATAAAAATATTATGACATTTTGGAAAGAACAACTCATAAGTTACTATTGCCATAAAGTGAATGGTTTCCCCTACTTATCCAATTATGCACATGGTCTAGAAAGCTAATGAATTGGTAAAATGACAAGCTCCCACTTGAAAAAATAAAAGAAGGAATAATAGTAAGGATAGGATCAAATTCCCATCAGGACTCTGATAAAGTGGTTGGGAATCTGACTCCCCAAAGTTTTGGGAATCTGACTCCCCAAAGTTCTAACTCCTTCAAAAAAAATCCCTTGCTATCTATCTAAATGAGCAAGTATCCCAAAATTATCTTCTTGGATCCCCTAAAAATAAGCAAGAATCCAAAAAATCAATTTCCTTGCTCCCTCTCAAAATGAGCAAGTATACCCAAAAAATTCAATATAATAAGGGTGAAGAGCTTGAATCCCTAGAATTTTTAGTGTCTCGAAAACCATGGGGCGATCCTCATTGAATGAAACCCACCTAGAAATAAGGTATCCTTATGCAATAGCGCTAAGTCTGGACAAGAACTATGGACACTTATAATATAGGCTAGCTTGTTGGCATAAGTGACCATTGGTTTACTCAATCCCTACTCATGACGAGGAATGAAAATTCACTGCACACACAATTGACCCTCAAGAGGCTTGAAAAAATTATGAAACCCTTAGCATCATACTGATTTGTGAGAAAAATAGATTAATTTGTTCAAAGTATCTATGATTTTTGAGTCTTTATAAAACAACCCTAGAATTTTATAAGGAAGCAAGAGTCATAAGATAATTCCTAAGTACTATGGTTCATTCCATCCTACAAAAGTGTGGTTTGTATTTTCCAAGAACCCTAATATCCTGTTAAAATCATCCAAACCTATGATAAAAGATCCATTTTTGATGACTGATATTCATCCCACATGGAACTCCTTATGAAATTAGAAGAATAAAATCTTCCAAATTAAAAAAAAAAAAAATTAATTAATTAAATAATATATATATATATATATATATATATATATATATATATATATATATATATATATATATATATATATATATATATATATGATAAAAATATATAAAAATAATAAAATATATCTATATAATGATAATTTATATAATAATACTTCAATATATATTTACCCCATACCATATATATATCCATTTGTGCAGAGTGTATAATGTAGATCCAGGGAAGTGTGCAAGCTTTAATATATATATATATATATATATATATATATATATATATATATTCCCTATAAATATTAAATTTTTAAAATAAATATTCCCCTCTATTTTGTTTTGGCTATATAGCCAAAATTACAGTTTGGGGGGGATATAATGTTAATACAATGAAAACAAAAAAAAAATTAATACAATAAAAGTTTATAATACAGTTTGGGGGAGTAGTACAAGAATATAATATTTTATATTTATAAAATAATAAATATAATAATAAAGTAAATAAATTATATATATATAATAAAACAAATAAATATATATAATAATAATAATAATAAATATTATAGTTTTCATGTTTAATATTTATATTATAATAAATATAATTAAATAATAAATATATATATTATATTTATTATATAATTATAATAAATATAATTAATAAAATATATGAAGATTTCCCATAATGTTACACTTATAAATAATAGTTTTCATGTTTAATATTATAGATATTCAAGATGCTAATTGTGAAGAACACAAGATTATACTGAGAGGGGGGTGAACAGTATAAGACCTCTTTTTACTTTCTCTATTTAACTTCAACTTCGTAAAGCAATGAACCAATAACAATATCAAAGCAATGCATAAATCAACACACAATGAGACAACAATTTTAACGTGGTTCACCCAACATGGGCTACCTCCATAAAACTTTTCTCTAAAAAGCTTTCTTAAAGTTCTTTGGGAATCCTTCCCAATTACAATGTTTATGAGCCTCAGCCCAAAGGAGAAACCTTCCCCTACTCAAGTATTTATGAGCCTCTGCCCAAAGGAGAATCCTTTCCCTCCTCACAAATTTATGAGCCTCTTGCCCAAAGGAGAATCCTTCCCCTCAGCTTTGGAAATGATACTTCAGAAGATCACCTACCTCTTATTCCACTAGCACATGGAACTCCTTTCCACAGAAGACCTCTTGTCCTCAATGCTCAGCCTCAAGAGACCTCTTCCCTCACTGATCACCTCCACAGCAACTCATCAACCTATACTAAACATAGTCAGTCGGTCCAGCACAAGTCTTCCTCACTCTGTTAGATCTATCCCAAGCTCAACTCATAAAGCTTGAACAAATCAATCTCTGTTGCACACAAGCCTTCTCAAAGACTTGTCAAAAGTGTCCTCAGGTTCTTCTCAAAGAACCACTTCAACTCTGTCCTCAAGTCCTCTGCTAGGACCTGTCCAAATCAGCTCACAAGTCCTCTCCAGAACCTATCCAAATCAGCTCACAATTCTTCACTAGAACCTGTCCAAATTAGCTCACAAGTCCTCACTAGAACCTATCCAAATCAATTCACAAGTTCATCACTAGAACCTGTCCAAATCAGCTCACAAGTCTTCACTAGAACCTGTCCAAATCAGCTCACAAGTCCTCACTAGAACCTGTCCAAATCATCTCACAAGTTCATCAAGAAAAACTTGCTTTAGCATGAACCCACAAAGAGAATTGTTAGAGACCCAATGTGATTCATCAACCTCATAGAAGCATAAAGAGAATTGTTAGAGACTCAATATGTTCTATACTTTAACTCCCAATCTCAATCTCAAATCTCATAGAAACATAAAAAGAATTGTTAGAGACTCAATATGTTCTATACTTAACTTCCAATCTCAATCTCAAAAGAATAAGATAGATGTAGTATGCTTTTCTCAAGAACATGAAACACAACCCAAAAATTGCCAACCATGCAATATCTCATATAACAATGATACTCATGTTATTTCCACAACAAATATCTTTGCTCAACCAATTAGGGCTTTAACAATAATGCTTATAGACAAGGTTTAACCAATATCATTCAACTCAACATTAACCTTGAAGCATTCAACCAATCACTACATGAAAAGGAAACTAGTAGAAATACTTTTCCCTCCAAAGGTATTTGAACAAAATAGCCACCAACATAAATCACGAATGCAAAGAATAACTTGCTTAAATCAATCTCAATGGAGTAAGCCCAAATCATGTATCAAGTAAAGCATTAACTTGATCAAAACAACCTCTATGGAAGCAACTCAACCATCAATATCAAAACATCCAACTAAGGGTTTCACCATCTCAATGCAAGTAGCAAGACTTACTAACATAAACCCTAGTGCAAAATGCTTCCTCTTTCTCAACCACAATTATGCATTCACCCAAAAAACTCATCAATGATTTTAATGCTTAAACAATCTTCAATATCCAGAAAATGGGATTAACACCAACAAGAATACCTAGTAGACAACCTTTTCACTCCAAACTCAATTTCAGAAAATACACCATCAACAATATACATGGAAGAAGTTGCCCATACCTTTGTTTGAGGAAGAAGAGAATAGTTCTTCAACCTGTTACAAACACCACCCTCAACTTTGCCACCAAGTTAGGGTTAGATCATAAAAGTAACCACAAAAATATTTATTCCATAAAACACCTTATGACTCCAATCCTTAGAATTCAACTACCAAAAATATAAAGCATACAAACAATATATCATTTTACACCTTATTTCTCCAAATTAATTAAACCATGCTCAAGGAATAATAGCTTCTAAGCAAATCTCACTCAACAATCAAGCCAAAAATCTCAACCACACACTATCAACCTTATATCTCCAAAGAAGCATTTAACCTCAAAAATAATTTTAAATAAATCTGCCCAACCACTTCTTCTTTAACAAAATGCAGATTTTATTTTAAAAACCTTACCAAAAAAAATGCTTTCGAAAATCGCGGGTCAACAGTGCCTCCAAAAAAATCGAAGCACAAAAATTCTTCTCACACTCCATGACAGGAGTCAAACGCTTGACCTCCCTTCAAGCGCCTTCGCAGAATAGTTGTTGCCACTAGGCCAACGATGCTAGCTTGAAGGCTAGCAACAGTCTCCTTCTCCTTAACCCGTAGCTTTTACTTCCCAACTTTTGCGCAATTCGAATTTCTTTCACACCCTTTCTTTGGACTATAGGTTATGGCTTATATAGCCAAACTTCCATGCTATGCACGACGTTGGCGGGAGGATAATTCGAACTTTTCGAATTAATATTATTTTGGCGCCTTTGAAAAAACTTTAGGGTTTATGAAACCCTTTTGATTATTTAAAAAATAATCACAGGTCTTTTAGACCTTAGACCTTAGGTGGAGAACCCATTAAATTATTAAAATAATTTAATCACTAAATCAAATAAATAATTAATTAAAAAAATCTTAAAAAGGTTTTATCAATTAAGTTATTTAATTAATAAGTGTCTCCAACCTTTGCATTAAGTTGAGAGTGGTTTTGAGAAAAACCCTTAATGCATCCACCTAGTTTTAATAAAAACCCTTAAACCTGCCATGGTTTTGATAAAAACTTTTTCATCTGCCACATGGAATCTCTCCGAAATCTTCTAGAAAATATTCTTTGGAATATTCAACCTTTGAAGCCAATAAATCCTCTTGACGTTTATGCCAGTTCCTTTTGACATCAATGACAACTCATAGACAAGAAGCTAGGATCTCAAACACAAAATTGCCAACAAATTGTACAAATTTTAAATAAATAAAACAATGAAATATATATTTACGAATTATATATATATATATATATATATATATATATATATATATATATATATATATATATCTTATAAAATTAAATAATAAAATATTAAAAAAATATATAATAAATAAATAAATTTTGTTATTGATAAAAGTTAAAGATCCTCTTTTAGTTTGTTCATCTTCATCGCACGTACAAATTATTTTCTACGATCATACACAACAAAAACAACAAGTATTTAATGGAATGTGAGCATTACTGAGATTGAAGCACTTGAAATAACTGGTCGTCCACTTGTAGATATTTATAATATGGAAGGCTAGCTGGTAAACTAAAAGCTTCTACGAAAATGTTAAATTTTGATAGCAGATAGAGAGAGTATGGATAAACATGTTTTATTTGTTTTAAATCAAACATCATAAAAATAAAATAAAACAAAATAAATAGGGTTAAATTTAATTCACCATTATCATTCATGAGTTTGGTCTTCTCACCAATCAAAATTCAACCCAAATGTAACAAATTGGAGTTATACCAAAACATTTCATCTATAGTTTAAATAATTTAATTCACAAATATTATATGAACCTAAAATTAAAAATTGTATTACATCCGCTCATGTAGAGGAGTTGGAGAGCAAGTGGGTAGTTAAAACTCTCTAGTTATCGAGAGGCCCAGGTTCAAATCTCTCCCCTCACATGTTGCGGATATGTTATATATAAAAGGTTCTTCATCAAAAAAAAAAAAAAAAAATTATTACCATGTCTAATTGTTATTCAAAATTGATTCAAAAATTAAATTATTGTTAATTGTATAAATTGAAAAAAAAAAACAAAATGTGCATTCACTAGTTCTTTTGAAAAAAAAATTCATTATAATAATTTTTAATAATTAAATATATATATATATTATAATTTAATATTTTAGTTACTATATCTTTATTTGAACATTATTTTAATATATATAATAAAATATATATAAAAATAAATAAATAAATAATAATTTATATTTTTCTAAATTAAATTAAATTTACATGTATCAATATCAAGGGAACTAATTTAAAATTTATTTATTTTTTATCTCGGGAGGATTGGGGCAAAAATCAAGTCATGGATCCGACCTAAATCATAGTGGATTTAGATGCTCACTATTTGTTTCTTGGGGAATGTGTTAACAAATCATAGGATGTTTTAGTTCATGCATGAAACCATGGAAGATTTCTTACCTGCCTCCATAAGCACAAAGTCAATATGACGATCATGGAAGTCAAAAACATGCTCGTAGATCCAAAAAATCAAACCATTTGTGCAAGTTATCACATACTCTCCCATATAGCCCCTTGTTTCAACTGATTTAATTTGTTTGAGGTGATCTGACTTGAGTGTCAAGCGTCTCTAATTTCTTTGACTTCTAGTTTCTGTGTTGTATTGGCTTCCACATGGCCCCTGGTTCATTAGCTCCATCAAATTTTCTTAGTCAAATTGAAACCCTCTACTTTGTGTTTGCTTTCTCAAAAGTATGCGAGATAACACTGAACTTGGATAACTAGTAGTCGTGGAGAGGTGACTAATTGTTGGAAAGTATTGATGGCATACTATATTTAGCATAAAGGGAGATAAACTCATAATATGATAAAACATAAATATAAACTCAAGTGTTATTCTCATGACCATTTAATAGTAGTTCATAATATTATATTACTATTATTAGTTTATAATATTATTAATATTATTTTTAGTAGTTTATAGTATTATCACGATAGTATTTATGTTTTATATATAATTTATTTACTATAATTAATATAATAATATAATAATATAATAGTGATTATTTATGTAATTATATTAATATTACTAATATGTGAGAAAAATATAATATAATATTATTATATTAGAAGTGATTTTTTTATACTATTAATAGTACTATTAGCTATTATATTAGTTTATAATATTATTTCTATAATTATATTATTATTAAGTTTATAATATTATTATTATATTATTAAGTTCATAACCATAATATAATAATAATAATAATAATAATAAAATTTATAATACTATATTTATAATATATTTTTTTGATACATAGGGGAATTGGCAACTACCTTTCCTTTTTGAACAACTGGTCATAGGGTCAAATCACATTGCCTTCGGTCGTAGCGTCAAATCATGGAGCTACCACTATAACCCCTACCTCACCTCGATAAACACGGCCCGGAGTGAGGGAGACCCTCGGTGGCTTGGGGTTGGTACCGTCGTCATCAAGCTAGCGCACACTCAACGGATTCTAGTCAGACTACTACCTTTGCCCTAGAGTGGGCATACCCATGAGGTTTGAACCTAGGTCTCCTCTTGGTAAGTGCCCAACGTCTTACCAATCCACCTAGCCCTTGCGGACCTATATTTATAATTATATTATTATTATAATAAGTTTATTATTATATTATAATATTATTAGTCTAATATTATTAATAATATTTTATTAGTATTATAATAGTAGTTATTTATTATGATAACAATCTTATTATATTTGTACTAGTTTATTATTATATTATTTATTGATTTTTATATTTTAGTTATTTATTTATTTAATATGCTCTTGGTTATAATACTTCAACTGCTAGCAACATGGAGCAAATAGATAAATATATAGAAACCATCGAGCAAATCATGATCAAAGGCACATGGAGAAACATAAAATCCCTAATTTTGAAACCCATCTTTTTCATAAAAATGTCTAGGGCAAAACCTTGGTTGTTCAACAATGATTTCACATGAAATTTAACTTAATTGCACCTGAACATGCTATACAAGGGATAGAATCGAGTATGTTGATTTCATACATTTGCAATATTTTTTCCATAAACAATTACAATATTTTATTTTATGCATCTACAGATTTATTTCTATAAAACTGTAATATTTTTTTCATTATATCTACAATGTTTCAATTATAAAATTTGTTGTATCTCATCTATAATATTTGTAATTTTTTACATTGTGGTATTTAAAACTCGTAAACATGAGGACATGCATTTCCTTCAGTTTGGGAGAATGATAAGTGGTAAAATGTGCATGTTTTATGAAATATTTTATGTCTTTTATATGTAAATGTGTGTAAATGAATGTATTCTTATGGGTTATTATATCTTATTTCTATGATTTATGAGCAAATTTGATTTATGATGATAAAATGATAAATATTCATATTTTACGCAAAATATGTGCAAGTTGTGTATGCTTAGATAGGAAAACATTGAAGGATATTTCATAGAAGTTTAATATGGTAAAATAATATTCAAACCAGATATTGAACATATGAGAAGATAGTCACGAGGATGAGTTAAGAAGACTATAGACACAAGTTACAGAACACAATTGTGAAATATGTTACAAAATATAGCTACTGAAGACTATTATCGAAGATGACTCTCGCCAAGAGTTACAAAAATATTTGACCAAGTCAATTGACCAACACATTGTGTGCCACGACAGTGACAACATGGCACTCTTACATGGCAGCATATTGTTATGAAATGTTCGCAGTCAGCATAGTTGGTTGGCTTGTCAAATATTATGCACGTGAAAATTATGATTATTGAAGTTGTTATAAAGTTTTATAAAATTGTAAAATTAGTATATTGTTAGTTTGTCTAGATTTCAACACAATATGTTATGTCCTCTTGGTGAATAAAGGGGTATATAGTTATATTGTTATATCTTACGAAATATTCAAATTAGAAGCTTTAAGTTATGTTCATTTGTGAGATACCACTTGGACCTCTTATATTATGATTGAGTCCAAATAGGTTAGTAAAACTATGTCAGTTTAGATTATTTCTATTAGGAACATAGTTGTCGCATTATTGAGCCAACAAAACCACATGGAAAATATGTGGAAGAGTTTTATTCAGAATGTCCAAAGTGACATTATATATTACATAGGGAGACCTTTGAAAAGGTCTAATGGAGAAAATATCTAATTGGTGACTATTTCTAATGTAATATTTTGTGTACAATTTTTGAAAGCTTGATGCGCAACCATGTACGTTTGAATTTCCAATAATAAAGCAGTAGCACTTTCATTACGCATATGGTAACTATGTCAATTACTTTATCATTTATTTCTGCATGATTTCTTTTATGTAATCACCATTGTATTTTCCTACAATCATGAAATAATTAGCATTAGAGTAATTTAATGAAATAGTTTACTAAAGTTAAAGTAGAGTAGAGAAAGGGGAAGGGGTTAATACTAACCTTTCAAAGGTAGGGCCCACTCCAAAAGGTTAGTCCCTAAATCTCTTCCTCCCCCATTAACATGGTAGATGAAATTAGAAAATAAACTTTATTAAAATTGTATATCTTAAAACTATAGAAATATTAGATAAATAGTGCATTAGTAAATCATACATGGATCTAGACATACTCATATAGACTTAGTCTAAATTGCATATTTAATTTAAACATAATTTTATTTTATTTTATTTCTTACAAACTTTTATTTCCTGCAAACTTTAATTTCCTACAAACTTTAATTTCTTGCAAAACTTGAGACTAAAGAAAATAGAATCAATTCTAAGTATTAACCACTATGGTACAATCTATATTGGATTTCTACTCTTTAAATATAACCTGGATTATCCTAGATTGATAAAATTAAATGTAAGCAACTACAACTAGACACCTTATAGAACTCAAGCAAACTAGTTCAATATAAGACTATGTCACGGAGTTCACAAGTCTTCATACCTATACACATGAATTGAATCTAGCAGTAGTGGTATCCACTTTCCATCATGGTATCAAGGATAAAATAATAAAGGAATTCGACATGCATGATCCATGTACTCTTTATGATGCCACCCATATAGCTCAAGCAATTGAAAATAAACTTTAAGATATAGCACCCTATAAACGTGATTCTAATTTTCATCATCATTTCCACAATAATGAATAGTCCTCAAGATTTTTATGCTTTAAATATCATTCTAATAATCCAAGGGATCAATCTTGTGTAGTACGTCAAACCTTTCAAGTAGAATATGACACCAATGAAGAAGATGTAATTCAACCAAAGTCATTCACTGATATAGAACAACAACCAATAGATACTAGCAAAGTAACACTAGAAGAAGATACTATTGCTCTCTTAGTACATGCACTTATGGGTTTAAAAACTCATCATACAATTAAGGTACAAGGATTTATTTGGCACAAGCATATTAATGTGTTGATTGACTTGGGTAGTACACATAATTTTATTGATTTCAAAACTGCCAAATCCTTGAACTTGTATATGAATACTTCTAATCAAGATAGGTTTCAAGTATTAATTGCAAATAGAGGTAATGCTCAATGTGTGGGCCAAACATTTCAATTTTGATACAAATGATAAGTTATACTTGGTATGGAACTGTCTTCGTTATGAACTTAGGGAGCTTAGACATCATTTTGAGTGTAGAATGGCTATCTCAACTCGGCGATGTTACTCTTAATCTTCAAAAATTATACATCAAGTGATAGATAATGGGAAGACTATTTTTCTTCAAGTAATTCAATCTCCACCACCTAAGGTTGTGATTTCACATTACATGGAGAGGTTACTAAAGAAGGGTGCTTGTGGTTTTATAGCTCAAAAAAATTCCATGGAAGCTCTATCCTTGGATACTTCTACAATTCTCTGAAAGGATCTTTAAGATATTATGGATAATTAATAAGAAGTCTTCAATAAACCAAAGGGGCTACCTCCTAAATGATCACATGACCATACCATATATCTCATTCCTATAATTCTTCCTCCTAATTTCCATTCTTATCGCTATCCTCAATCTCAAAATATAGAAATAGAGAAGCTAGTACAAGGAATGTCAGAACATAGCATCACTCATCCTAGCATCAGTCCTTACTCATCACCAGTAGTAATGGTATGTCGTAAGGATACCTCTTGGTGTATATGTCTAGATTTTCAACCTATCAATAGAATTACCATCAAATATAAGTTCCCCATCCCTATCATTGATGACTTATTAGAAAAATTACATGGTGCCAGTTATTTCACTAAATTGGATCTTCATTCATATTTTCACCAAATTCGGATTAGGGAAGAAGACATACCTAAAACCACTTTTTGAACTCATGAAGGTCATTATGAATTCCACATCATGCCTTTTAATCTGACTAATACTCCATCAACCTTTCAAAGCCTTATGAACCATGTATTTAGGCCATATCTTCGTAAATTCATCTTATTTTTCTTTGATGATATCCTAATTTACCAAAAATCATGGAAGGATCATCTAATCCATGTTGAAAAGATCCTCCATCTACTACATAAGGAAAAACTCTTTGTTAAAATATCCAAATGTGCCTTTGGGGTCCAAGAAGTCAAATACTTAGGTCATATCATATCTCATGAAGGAGTCAAAGTAGATCCCCAAAAATCAAAGCTATTCAAGATTGGCCCTTACCTAAATCCCTCAAAAAACTTAGGGGATTTCTAGGTCTTACAGGCTATTACTGGAAATTCATCTACAACTATGGTACAATTGCAACACCTTAGATAGTTTCCATAGACTTTCACTATGTTTTCCAAACATTCAAAATTTTCATGGTTTTTTCTACACCTCGGGTAGAAAAATACAAACATTGCTTCAGTTTCTTGCTTCTTTTGGAATGTGTTTGAATGTAAAGCAAGAGACTAAATATTACTCTTCACACCTTCAAGCAATGTTCCTATTTTTGTTTTGACTATGGAGGCTATTGTTTTTATTCTTGGTGTTGGCATATATATTTTCTCTTAGAATTATTCTAAAATAGTTATTCAATTTTTTCCATTGATGTCAGCCTTGTCACTAAATTATTTTGTATAATGAGTTTTCATGCTAAGGTCACTCAAGTAGAAGGGGTTTTCTCTTTAATAGATATTTTTGGAATATCCTGAGCTCTGAGGTGTCTTCTATTTTTTTAATAAATTATCCATTAGATTTTCTAGGCCTTTGGTTGGCTCATGCTTCTCAGGTACAATACCTACAAGTAAGGTAATATAAACATGCAATTAAAACTAACTTGTGGATCAGAACACTACATTTTTGACACTCCTCGACAATGGTGCCAAAATGGTGAATAAAAATTATGTTCTAAAAATAGTCATTTCCTTTCCATTAATTATCAATCCGATAGTTTGTTAACTTATGTGTGCCATGTATAGTATATGCATGTAGCGTAGGGAATGAGTCTCTCTGTGCCTATTGGTTTGGTGGGGGAGTTTTTTTTCATGTATTTTTAGTTCATCCAATCCCAACAAAACTAAGTTCAAAAAATAAATAAATTGAAATTAAGATGCTAGAAATAAACACATGACTGAAAGGAAATTGCAGGAATTTAAACACACTTGCAAAAATGAATAAAGCAAGAAATTCACACTTGCAAAAATAAATAAAGTAGAAAATTATAGAAATAAATAAAGTAGTAAATTATAGAAATAAATATAAAAAAAATAAAGCAAAAATAAAATATATATGGGAGAATTATTTCTTTGAGTGGGACCAAGCTCCCATAGATGGTTCACCTGGTTGATTACGTAAAAATCACACTTAATTCACCTAAATCAAAGAACACTCAGAAAATTTATTTATAAATTATGCAATACACTTGGAGATTTGGAATTGGTCTTCCTAGGAATGGTTTGCGTTCTTATATAGAACACAACCAATCCAGTTACAAAAATAGCTTGGTCTATTTTAATCATACAACATGATTTGCTACGACTGTTTGTGCATAGTTTTTATTTTCTTCTATTAAAAGCATGGTCATTTGATTTTAATCACCAAAGGATAAGCTCAATGCTCCTTAGGTGTATACAAAAAACTATTTCTAAAAATGATGCTTTTATTAAAAACTACATGGTCAACCATCAATATTTAGAATATAAGCGCTTATTCTATTTTAACCATAATTCATGATTTAAATATGCATAGATAAGAATGATTCTTCCTTATATTTTTGCAACAACTTCCTTAAAAATTTCATGGTCAATTAGTCAATCGGTCAACAATGAATTGGTCAACCGATCAACCAGTCAATTGGTAAACTAGTCAACCAATCAAAGTTTACTACAACTCCTATATTCTCGTTGGACATAGGCACCTACCTATGGTGGGATACAGGTATCGAAATACATGTGCCTACCTATTGCCAACATATAGGAACCAGGATATGGGTTTTTGCGTATCACTGGAATACAAGAGTCTTCTTGTTGCTGGGATACAAGTACCTACCTATTATTGGGATACATACGTCTACCTACTATTGGAATTCATGTGTTGGGATATAGGCACCTTCCTGTTGTTGGAATGCAGGCACTAGGATACAAGCTCCTGCCTCCATCATTCACCACATTTATCTTCAAGATATCTTTGTGCATTGTTAGTTTTGAATGAGACATTGACTCAAAAATACCAAATTAGTAGCAAAAACCTACATCTATGCATATTTTCCACTAAAAACACCAATCAAGCATAATACTTCATTTTCTATTAATTATAAGAAAAATTTATATAAAAATACATCTCTAATGCTAATTAAACTAGTAATGATACCCTTGTAAATTTAAATACTTCATTGGTATCGAAGCGTAGTTGGTTTTTGGGGTTTGATTGAACTTGGGTTTGTGGTTAGTCTAACATTTTATCAAGTTCTTGGATAATTTCATTGAAGAAAAACTTCATTTTTTGTTGCTTGAGTCTAATGGCCAACTTCAACAACTCATTATCTATTCTAGAATTTAATAGGTAATATTATGATTATTGAAGTATAAATATGATAATATTGTGAATCAAAAAATATATTTAGGAGGTAGTAGATATTGGTTATGAATAACCACCTGATTGGAACACACTAGAAGAAAATTATAGGAGAACAAAAAGGGAAACAAAGAAGAAGAATTCATTAGCCCTCTACTATATTAAGTTTGCTCTTGACAAAAAAATATTTCCATGTATTGATGCTGCTATATCAGTCAAGGAGGCTTCGAAGTCTCTTCAATAATCTTACCAAGGAAGTGACCAATTGAGAATAGTAAAGATGCAGACCATGAAAAAAGCGTTTGAGAATCTACAGATGAAAGATGTTGAAAGTGTGAGTGATTATTGTGTTAGAGTGAAGGATGTGGTGAACAAGATGGCCACCCTTGGATAGACCTTGATCAAATATGTAGTTGTAAAGAACATATTGATATCTATTACCCATAAATATAATCGTATTGTAAGAATTTTTTAGGAGAGTAAAGATTTGTCTACACTTGAATTTGATTGTCTAGTTGGTTCTCTTATGTTACATAAGAAAATACTATGAGAAACCAATAAAGAAAATGAGGAGAATGTTTTGATTCTAAATTGATTTTTTAGAAGGATGAAGCTAGTCCAAGTGCAAATAAACAAGCACATGGAAGAGGAAGAAATCAAAATTATTCAAAAGGTAGATGAGGAAGAGGAAGAAGAGATGGTGCTTGAAGAGGACATGGAAGGGCTGATTGAATAAATATTTGAATACTAAAATTATCATAAAATGGGCCACATTGCTTGATATTGTAGAGTGAAAACCATAAATGGATATAGAAGAGCTCACTCTGTATGTGAGGATAAAACTGCGTAAGGTAATTCATTTTTGACAAGTGATATGGCTAAAAAACAAGTTAATAAGTTTGGTATCTATATTCTAGTTTTTCTAACCACATGAGTAGAAAGAAAGAGTTTTTTGTTGATGTGAATGAGAATTTCAAGACCAAGATCACTCTTCAGAACAATAATACTTTAGATGAGGCTACAAAAGGTACCATTGAGGTTGGCACTAAAGAATGCAAAAAGAATATTCATGATATCTACTATGCTCCCAATTTGAAGAATAATTTGTTGAGTGTTGGACAACTTGTAGAAAAAAACTATAAAGTTATGTTTGATAACAATGAATGTATCATTTATGATAAGAATAATAGGAACCGTATAGTCACCATTGTTCCTATGACAAAGAACTAGATGTTTCTTTTGAATTTTGGAGGAAAAGAGACTATGAACATGGCACGTATGGTGCTTGAAGATAAGAATTGGATTTGGCATCTCAAATTTGGACACTTGAATTTTAAAAGTCTAGTATTTTTATCTTCAAAAGATATGGTAAATAGACTACCTAAGGTTGAAGAGCATAAGGGTGTGTGTGAAGCATATGTGATTAGAAAGCATGTAAGGAAAGAGTTTCTAAAAGGAAAATCATGGCAAGCCTCATACCCACTCCAACTTGTACATTCAGATATTTGTGGACATGAAAACATAAAGTTTGGGTAAGTCCTCATATTATCTCATATTCATTTATGATATTTCAATTATTGGGTATATTTTTTGAAATATAAGGATGAAGCTTTTGGCATGTTCAAGATTTTCAAAGCATTGGTTGAGAATGACTAGATATAAAATAAAGTGTTTAAAAATTTATCATGGAGGAGAATTTTGTTCAAATGGGTTCAATGATTTTTGTAAACAATATGAAATCAAAAGATAGCTCACTAATGCCTATACACCACAACAAAATGCGGTAGTGGAGAGAAACAATAACTATTTTAGAAATGGGAAGAAGCATGTTGAAGACAAAAGGTTTGAGCAATTCTTGTTGGTTTTATGTAGTTGATACAAAAATGTACATTCTCAATGGATACTCCACAATATCACTACATAAGAAGACTCCACATGAAGCATGGTATGGCACAAAATCCATTGTAAGTCATTTGAGAATTTTTGGTTGTCTTGCATATGCACATGTGAATAATGAAGGGAGAAAGAAGTTGAACCCCAAGAGTAAGCCATGCATTCTTGTGGGATATTCTAAATCCAGTTGCAAAAGGTCAAAATAAAATACCTCTCATTACATAAAAACTATGATAAATGAAAATCATATGTAAAAATCTCCATTTATATAAAAATTGCAATAAATGGAAATAATCGATAAAACCCTCCATTCACATAAAAACTACAGTACATTGAAATAAACCAATAAATAATTTATTTTCTCATTCCTAGATTCACTTTCCCTTTTACAATGCAATACCAAGGGAATATATATCCCCAAATAAACCCTAAAAGAAAACCCTAAAACTTGAAGCCCTAAAAAAAACCCTAAAGCTTAAAACCCTAAAAATAAAAAATTTATTATTTTAGGCAAATTGATTTTTCCACCATAAAATGCCTTTTTAAGTAATTACTATTTTCGAAAATTTAATTTTCATTAAAATTTGCCTTTTTTAGTAATTATCATTTTCGGCAAATTATATTTTACGTCAAATAATTCCATTTTTAATAATAAAAAAAATTACTTTAAAACTTATTTAAAAAAAAAACCTTCTAAAGATAGGCTCCTGCGTCATTCTCCTTTGGTTGAAAAGAACTCTACTCCTGCGAGTTCCTCTGATCAAACTCATAATCGCTCTCCATAGAGTTTCACACATCTGGAAGTACTCCTCAAAGTACCAATCTCCTTCTGAGGTTTTATATCTTAAACCTCCTACAAGCACTACATAGTGCCAATTTATTTCTTTGAGGTTTTAAAATAACAAAACTCCTACAAGCACTACACAGAGTGCCAATTCTTTTCTCTGAGGTTTTTAATGAAAAAACCTCCTGCAAGCACTACACAGAGTGCCAATTTATTTCTTTAAGGTTTTACAAACCTTCTGCAAGCACTACACAAAGTGCCAATTTCTTCTTCTGAGGTTTTATATAAAAAAAACCTTTTGTAAGCACTTACACAGAGTGTCAATTTCTTTCTCCAAGGTTTTACAAACCTTCTGCAAGCACTACACAAAGTACCAATCTCTTTCTTTGAGGCTTTTACATAAAAAATCCTCCTGCAAGCACTTACATAGAGTGTCAATTTCTTTCTCCAAGGTTTTACAAACCTTCTGCAAGCACTGCATAGAGTGCCAATTTTTTTTTTTTTTTGGAGCCTCTTTGCTCTCCTCTCATTTTCTCTTTTTTTCTCTTATATTTTCTGCTCCCAACAAGATCCAACTTACTCTGATACCAAATGATGTAAATCCAACTACAAGAGGTCAAAATAAAATACCTCCCATTATATAAAAACTACGGTATATAAAAATCATATGTAAAACTCTCAATTTACATAAAAATTGCAATAAATAAAAATAATCAGTAAAACCCTCCATTCACATAAAAACTATAGTACATTGAAATAAATCAGTAAATAATTTATTTTCTCATTCTTGGATTCACTTTCCCATTTACAATGCAATACCAAGGGAATATATATCCCCAAATGAACCCTAAAATAAAACCCTAAAACTTGAAGCCCTAAAAGAAACCCTAAAACTTAAAACCCTAAAAATAAAAAAATTACTATTTTAAGCAAATTGATTTTTCCACCACAAAATGTCTTTTTAAGTAATTACTATTTTTGACAAATTATTTTTTCATAAAAAATTACCTTTTTTAATAATTACCATTTTCGAAAAATTATATTTTGCATCAAATAATTCTATTTTTAATAATAAAAAAATTACTTTAAAGCTTATTTAAAAAAAAAACCTCTAAAGATAGGCTCCTACATCAATTCTTGTGGGATATTCTCAAACAAGTAAGGTATATAGACTGTATAATCCTAAAAATGAGTAGTTTGTAGTCTCTAGAGATGTAATTTTTGAAGGGGGAGTGTACAATCAACAAAAATATATAGGAAAAATATATGATGTTGAAGAAGATAATTCAATTTGGGGAGAAACTTAAATTATTTCCTCTATTCCTCCAAGCTCACCTAGTAGCCCATAAACATGTTCAAAGGATACTACATCAAGTTCAAGCACAAGCATATCATCTACAAGTCCCACTAAGAATAAATATAAAGAAAAGAGGATACTCAAAGCACATCTAGCCAACCAAATTATGGACAAGAAATTTTAAAAGAGGCTAACAAGAAGCCAATTACAAGAGTTGGACCATGTTGTTTCAATATTGGAAAAGTGTTGGACATTTTGAGTCCCTAAGTCAAAATTGTCATTGATGTCATCGGATGAAGTCATCATTAATGTCAAGGACTTCGTCAAGAAACAAAGTTGTTAAGGTTGTCATTTGATATCTAGGAATAAGCTTCAAATAACACCAAATTTCAAGAGAATCAATGCAAAAGTTAAAAGCAAAAGGGCTCCATAATATTTTAATTTTATATGGAAGCTTAGTTTAAAAGGTGTGTCATAAAAACCTAAGGAGGCTTATTGCAAAGTTAAAAAGGAGATATAATATTTATTTTATAAATTATTTAAATTCAATGTGAATTTAAATTTTATAAATAAATGTTACTTATACCAAGTTATGCAATGAGAAGGACTTAATAAGCCTAAAGGATTCTAAAAGAATTAATTTATAATATTTAAATTCAAAAGAATTTAAATAAATTATAAATTAATAAAGTCTAAATCGCTCATGTTCTATAGTTGGAAGAAATTAGAAGCACCGTCATGACGTGGTTTCAAGAAAATTCGAAGCATCGATGTATTCAAACAAAGGTAGAAATTATTATATAAACCATGCCCAAGGGACATTAATTTTTATCCTTGCTCGAATGAAAAAATTGCATGTGAATTGGAGCTCATGAAAAAGACTGTGAAATTCATGTTTGTGTATGCCAACGAATATAAATAAAAGGAAAGGCATAGATCAATTGGAAGCCATCCAGGAAATGTGGCCTAGTAGCAAGAGGGCAGTGGCTTGAGTGCTTGGACGTAAGGAGACCAGCGTTCGAAACATGATGGTTGTGCTTGGTAGTTGTTTTGGGTTGAAGGTGCCAAAGACGAGTTTCACATTTTGCAAAACATAAGGCGAGGATACTTTTGAATCACGTGGTGCTTCCACACTCCAAGCGAGCGCATAGCTCACACGACGATTGGAGTCATAGCTAAGAAGTTGGTCGTGGACTGTGTTGAGGGTTAAAATCCCTCCAAATGCAAGTTCTATGTGAGCTTATTGAGCAAATTTGGATAATTTCTGAGTGTACTTGTTGAGTAGATTTGAGCAAGTTCTAAGTGAGCTTGTTAAGAAGATTTGAGCAAGTTCTGAGTGGACTTGTTGAGAAAATTTGAGCAAGTTCTAAGTGGAATTATTGAGAAGATTTATCATGTTCTGAGTGGAATTATTGAGAAAATTTGAGCAAGTTCTGAGTAGACTTGTTGAGCAGATTGAGCAAGTTCTGAGTGGAATTGTTGAGCAAATTTGAGCAAGTTCTCAGTGGACTTGTTGAGTAGAATTGAGCAAGTTCTTAGTGGACTTGTGAAGCAGGGTTTGGTGCAGATTTTAGGATAAGTTTATGCCAGACCAAATATGGAGATTGAGTAGATTTGTACTAGAATGAAGGACTATATTTAGTTTAAATTTGAGATAGAGCTTTGGAGATGATAGAGCAGAGAGGACAATAGCATCCAGTGGATAGAGATCCATCAGCTAGGGTAGTGAGGATAGGTCTTCTGAGTGGGGACAAGAGTCTTCAATGGAGAGAGATCCACAAGCCAGTGTAGTGGAGGCAGTAGTCTTCTAGAGGATCACCAGCCAGAGCAAATGAGAAGGAGTTCTATTATGTATAGAGATCCTTGAACTTGATTTAAGGGATTGGTATCTCTTTTGGATAGAGGTCCATAAATATTGTAATAGAGAAGGATTCTCAAGAGATTGATTAAGAAAATTTTAGTGAAATATTTTCTCCATGGAGTAGCCCACATTGGGTGAACCACATAAATTATGATGTCTCTATTGTGTATGGTGTTTTGTGCATTGCTTTGATTATTATTTTTTTATATTGCTATCTTTACATTGCATAATATTGATTGGGAAAGAAAAGTAAAAAGTGGTTTTTTAATGTTCACCCCCTCTCAGTATAAGCTTGTGTGCTTAAATTGGTATCAGGGCAAGTTCCTTTAGAATATTTTAATAGCTTGAAGTAAAAGCTAACAAGAATAGAATTGATTCTAAGGAGGTGTCCTCAAATAATTCAGCACCAATATTTTATGGAAGTTACTATATGTATTGGAGTATGATGATGAAAATATACCTGATGGCACTTAGCAATAAAATTTGGGAATCAGTGGAACTTAGATATGATCCCTTAATCAATCCTCCTATAGATAAGGAAGGTACGCTTTTATAAAACTATAATTCAAAAGTAATGAATGCACTTGTGAGATGTTTGCATAGAACAGAGTTTATGAAAGTTGTGCATTGTAAAATTGCAAAAGATATGTGGGATAAATTGTAAAATATATATGAAGGAGATAAAAGTGTCAAGAAAGAAAAGATGTGAAATCTCAAAGGAAAACTTGAAGCATTAAGAATGAACAAAGAGGAAAATATTAGTGCTTATCTAATTCAAATTGATGAGGTTGTTAATGATATGCAAGGACTTGGAATGAATATTGATGAATCAAATGTTTGTGATAAAGTTTTAAGAACTCTTCCAAAAAGATTCAGTGAACAGGTTTTTGCTATAGAAGTATCAATGGATGGTGATACTTTGACAAGAGATAAATTTCATGGTATGCTCATATCTTTTGAAATAAGAACAAAAGATCCTAGTCCCCATAAGGAAGCAACATTCAAAACAATCAATAAGATAGAGGGTAAGAAGTAAAAATAAATCAATGAGTCATACAGTGATGAAGAAGCTAATTATAGTAGAAGAGATAAATATTCCAAAAGATACAGAGATCTAAGATCTGTTAAGTGTTTCAATTATGGAAATTTTGGACATTTTGCAACATATTTTCAATAACCCAAGAACAACAATGGTGAAGAAAAACAGGATCACAGGAACAGGGAATCAGAAAGATATAGGCATCAAAAGAAAATCAATGATGGACAAAACATACAAGGAAAGAAGTTCTTCCAAAGGTAAAAGAGGAGCTACTATGCGGATAAGGCAAGTAAGTACTCAAGTGATAGTGATGCTAGTTTTTTAGACAATGATAGAGATGAATTCTTATTTATGATCGAATAAAAATAGCTAGTTAAGAAAAGGACTAATAATTCTCAAGTGTTTTATATGTGGTAACTTTAGACATCTTGAAGATGATTGTACAAGGGATGGTTATAGTTTCAGTGATGATGAATATGAAAATGTACTTGAAGGACCAGATGAAAATCTTCTAATGTCTTTAGAAGAAGAAGTAAGTTATCCTATAGAAGACAAGCCAATAGAAAATAAATATGAGGACAAAGGTAAACAAATAAAGAAATATTCAGAAAATAATGGTTATGATCTCAAGGGAGAACTTATTTATGCCCTTGACATATTTAAGAAGGTAAGAAAGCAACAATCTAAACTTTTTATTCAGTTTCAAGAATGTGGTGAAGAGAGAATATTTTTTATAGAGGATTTAGAAAAATCAAAGGCTAAGGCAAAGAGGTTCAAAGATAAGTTAGAAGAAAATATCTTGGAATGTGAGAAGTTAGCACAAGAAGTGGAACTACTAAGAGAAGATTTAGAAGACTCCAAGGTCAATATGAAAGGGTTAAAAATAACTCAAAGAACTTGGATAAGTTCATCAAGATACAAAAGCCTACATCAAGAAAAATAGGTCTTGGATTTGAATAGGTTCAAAAGAAATGGGAAGGAGAGTCAACTTCAAGTTTTGGAGGAGAAGAAACTTCAGATGAAGATACTTCAAAAAAATACAGTGTAAAATATAGTGATACATCTGAGGATGAGTTGGACAATAAAGAGTTCAACAAAAATAGGAACAATGCACAAAGAAGATACAAATGAAACAACAATCAGAATAGGTCAAGAGAAACTAAGACACCAATGAGGTCAAGACAAGGAAAATTCAATGGAAGATGCTTCTCATATCATAGGTTTGGGCACATGGCTTTATAGTGCAGGACACATGACAGACAAGAATATGGGAATAGACAACCTTTCCATGGGTATTTCTACTCATGTAATCAGTTTGGTCACAAGGAAATGAATTGAAGAGTTCATGACAGAAGAGGATATGGCTTCAATAGGAGAAATCCTAAGACATTTGCACCTCCAAGGAATAATAACATTAAGTGTTATAAGTGCAATAATGATGGCCACACAGTAAAGTGGTGTAGAGAAGACATTCCAAAAATAGGTATGAACAGGATCAGGAACATGAACAAGAATAGGAACATGGACATGAACATGAACGTGGATATGAACAGGAACATAAATAGGAACAGGAATGTAGACATGGATAGGAACATGGACATAGATAGAAACAATCAATGAATTAGAATATTTATATAAGAAGAAAATAGAATAAAGGTAAAGAACAGTGCTTTCTAGGAGTAGAAATACTCCCACCCCAAAATTAACCACCTCAAAAGGAGGTGGGGGAGGGGCTAAGCTATGAGGATCATTCTTATCCCCGAGCCCCAAAGGTGACCCCTTTCCATTGATGTCAAAGGGGGAGAGATTTGATATTTTATAAAGCATTGAGCTAGGGGGAGTAGCACAGAAGAAGAATTCAAGTTTTCAATAAAGTTTTTTTGGGTTACCATCAATGACAAAGGCATATATTATTGGATATTTTGAGTCCCTACGTCAAATTTGTCATTGATTTCATCGGATGAAGTCATCATTAATGTTAAGGAATTTGTCAAGAAACAAAGTTGTCAAGGTTATCATTTGATATCCAGGAAGAAGCTTCAAATAATGCCAAAGGTCAAGAGAATCAGTGCAAAATTTAAAGGCAAAAGGGCTCCATATTATTTTAATTTTATATGGAAGCTTAGTTTAAAAGGTGTTTCATAAAAACCTAAGGAGGCTTATTACAAAGTTAAAAAAGAGATATAATATTTATTTTATAAATAATCTAAATTCAATGTGAATTTAAATTTTATAAATAATTGTTACTTATACCAAGTTATGCAATGATAAGGACTTAATAAGCCCAAAGTATTCTAAAATAATTAATTTATAATATTTAAATTCAAAATAATTTAAATTAATTATAAATTAATAAAGTCTAAAGCACCCATGTTCTATAGTTGGAAGAAATTCAAAGCGTCAACATATTCAAACAAAGGTGGAAATTATTATATAAAACCTGCCCAAGGGGTATTAATTTTTATCCTTGCTCTAATAAAAAACTTGCATGTGAATTAGAGCTCGTGAAAAATACTGCAAAATTTGTGTTTGTGTATGCCAACGAATAGAAATAAAAGGAAAGTGCATATCAATTGGAAGCCATCCGAGCAGTGTGGCTTAGTGGCAATAGGGCAATGGCTAGAGTGCTTGGATGCAAAGAGACCAACATTTGAAATACGATGACTATTATTGGAAGTTGTATTGGGTTGAAGGAGCCAAATATGAGGCACACATTTTGTAAAACGCAAGACGGGGATACTTTTGAAGCACGTGGTGCTTCCACACTCTAAGCGAGAATGTAGCTCATGTGGTGGTTGGAGTCATGGCTAAGGTGTTGGTTGTGGGATGTGTTGAGGGTTTGAATCCCTCCAAAGGCAAGTTTTGTGTGAGCTTATTGAGCAGATTTGCACAAGTTCTGAGTGGACTTGTTCAGCAGATTTGAGCAAGTTCTGATTGAGCTTGTTAAGCAAATTTGAGCAAGTTCTAATTGGACTTGTTGAGAAGATTGAGCAAGTTCTGAGTGGACTTGTTGAGCATATTTGATCAAGTTCTGAGTGGATTTGTTGAGCATATTGAGCAAGTTCTAAGTGGACTTGTTGATCATATTTGAGCAAGTTGTGAGTGGACTTGTTTTACAGATTGAGCAAGTTATGAGTGGACTTGTTGAGAATATTTGAGCAAGTTATGAGTGGACTTGTTGAAAATAATTGAGCAAGTTTTGTGTGGACTCGTGGAGCATAGTTTGGTGTATATTTGAGGATGTTTGTGCCAGAATAGAGACATAGATTGAGCATATTTGTGCTATACTGAAGGACTGTGTTTCGTGCAGATTTGAGATAGATATTTGGAGGTGATAGAGCAGAGAGGACAATAGTCTCCAGTGGATATATATCCATCAACCAAGGTAGTGAGGATAGGTCTTCTAAATGGGGACAAGAATCTTCAGTGGAGAGAGATCCACAAGCTAGTGCACTCGAGGCAGTAGTCTTATAGAGGATCACTAGCCAGAGCATAGGATAAGGAGTTCTCCTATGGATAGAGATCCATGAACTTGATTTAGAGGATTGGTATCTCTTTTGGATAGAGGTCCATAAACATTGTAATAGGGAAGGATTCCCAAGAGATTTATTGAGAAAATTTTAGTGAAATATTTTCTCCGTGTAGTAGCCCACATTGGGTCAACCACATAAATTATGGTGTCTCTATTGTGTATGGTGTTTTGAGCATTAATTTGATTATTGTTGTTGATATTGCTATCTATACATTGCATAATATTGATTGGGAAAGAAAAGTAAAAAGTGGTCTTATACTATTCAGCCCCCTCTCAGTATAAGCTTGTGTTATTCAAAAAGCTCCAAATGTATGGTGATGATGAAGAAGAACCAGAATATGAGTTGGTGGCTCTATTTTCTAAAGATGATTTGGAACCTTCATGTGATGAATATGCTTATACTAATGATGTTTTGATGTAAGAAATAAAAAATAAATTAAGTCAATTGAAAAAATGACACTTCGAAACTCATGGAATTGCCTAAGAACAATAATATTGTTGGATCCAAGTGGGTTTACAAAATAAAGTTTAAAAATAATGGAAGCATAGAAATATACAAATCAATGCTGGTTGCAAAAGGATTCATGTAAATATATGATGTGGATTATGAAGAAACATTTTCTCATTTTGCAAGACAAGATATAATGCATATGGCTCTTTCATTGGTAACCAATAAATAGTGGAAATCTTATCGCATGGATGTGAAAATGTGTATTCTTGAATGGTTATCTAGATGAAGAGTTTTATATTTAGAAACCTCAAGGCTTTGAAGTGGATGGAAAGGAAATCCATATTTACAAATTGAATAAATCACTATATGGACTGGAGAAAGCACCTAGAGCATGGTACTCAAGAATTGATGGGCACTTCCAAGATTATGGTTTCAAGAAAAGTAAGAATGATCCCACACTATATTTCAAGAATGAAGGTGATGATATTCTTCTTGTATACCTATATGTTTATGATTTGATCTACATGGGAAGTAGTTCAAATATTATGAATGATTTTATGCATGCTATGATGAAGGAATTTGATATGAAATATTTAGGATTGATGCAATACTTTCTTCATGTGGAAGTACATCAAGGCGATGGTAAAATTTTCATTTGTCAATCAAAATATGAAAAATATATATTGAATAAATATTGCATAAAAAATTATAAACCAATTTCGACACTTGTGGCACATGCAGAAGTGTTGTGTAGAGATGTTGGAGAAGATAAATTTTATGAATAAATTTTTAGAAGCATTTTTGGGAGCATAATATTCCTTACTACAACAAGACCTTGATATTGCATTTGTAGTTTCACTTGTATCAAGGTACATGAATGAACCTTCACAAAACAACATGAGAGTAGCCAAGAGAATATTGAGGTATGTAAAAGGAACCTTGAATTTTGGCATACATTATGATGCTAACAACAAAATGGAGCTTGTTGGATACATTGACTTAGATTGGGGAAGTTTCTTGGGTGATATAAAATCAACTTTTGGAAACTCTTTTTCACTTGTTTTAAGAGTGATAACATGGAGCTCAAAAAAGCAAATTATTGTTTTTTATCTTCTATAGAGCCAAAATATGTTGCAACTACTGTGAAAAGTACTTAAGCACTTTGGTTGAGAAAGGTACCTGAAGAGATTGGTGAAATTCAAAATAGTCCAACAATAATTTTTTGTTCCAGCACAAGTGAAATCAAGATTGCAAAATATCCAGTCCATCTTAGTAAATTTAAACACATTGATTTGAAGGTTAATTTCATAGGAGACATGGTGGAAAAGAAGTTTGTAGATTTGAAATATTGTAGCACAAAACAACTTGTAGACCTATTTACCAAAGGCGTTAATAAAGAATAATTTTTGATATTGGGAGATTGTTGGCCATTTTGTATTCATTGGGAATTTTGTTCAAGACTTTGGGTTCAATTTTTGAATGTAGCGGCAGTATAATATTTGCATATTTTTGTGATGTTTTAAATAATTGTACATTTTTGGTGCATGTTCCAAAGGTTTCTTTTTGAAATTATCTCTGAAAAATATTAATGGAGAAATGTCTAAAAGAATGAAGAAGACAAGTCATGAAAAAGAACTTGGTTAAATCGCCATATTTTTACGTTCGCCCTTGAGGAGGGGCGAACGTCCCATTCGCCCTTGAAAGGGGTGAACATGTTTAAAAGCTTACAAAGGCAAAAGCACTAGAGTGCAAGGTCGCGTTCGCCCTAACATTGGGGTGAACGCGTCGTTCGCCCTTCTTAGGGGCGAACGCATTTTGATGACATTTGGATGGCGCATGTGCCCGAACCATATTGCGTTCGCCCTGGTTGAGGGGCGAACATCCCGTTCGCCCTTCCCATGGGTGAACCAACATTTTGGTGCATTGGGATCGCGTTCGCCCTTCCTGAGGGGTGAACATCCCATTCACCCTTTTTAGGGGTGAATATACTTCCATTATAGTCATGCGCATGCCTTTCAATTTGCAATGGGGCGAAACAGATGTTGAGGCAAAAGTGAGTATGGGCGAATGGAAATTTGGTCAAAGATGCTAATTTTATGCATTTAATTAAGGATGCCCTCAGTAACTCTATTTTGTGGATCACGAAGAGGAAGGCGAAGAGAAACGAGTTTTCATGATTTCCAATGTACCAAAGGCGCTCTAAAGAATTTAATGTCTTTTTTGCAATCTGCGCACCCTCGCCCGAATTATAGATTTTCAGGAATTTGTCTTCTCAGGAGGATGGATTTTCAAAGAATTCGAGGAGGATTTTGTTGGTTTTGTCTTTGATCTCGGGACATTTTATTTTCCTATGTATTTAATGAAAGAGGCGAAAACCTCTATAAATACTAGACAAATTTCATTGTAAAGAGGAGGTTAGACATTTTGCGAGAGATTTCTCTAAGCTCTCTGCATTAATACAAGGCATCAGATTTCTGAATTTGCAAGTGATCTTGCGTATGGTTACTTTCTGTGTAGTGTGCTTCTATTTTCATTTGCTCATCTTGTTTGTTATTCTATTTAAATTCTGTCATTGGATTTAAAATTGCTAATAAGAAGGTGAATGTTGGAGTACCATTTTGATAGTTGCTATGGTCAGATCATGAGCTTGTTCTATTCTATTTCCTTTTATAAATGCTACTTTGTGCTTGAGTTTTTTCCTGCTAGTTAGTCTAACACCAGTCTTGTACTTTGGCCTGTGGCCATATTTCCCATTTCTTTTCGCATTTTTCCAATTTCTTTCCTGCATCCTTAGTCTTTTACCAGTGTAGGATTTAGTTAGGGAACCAGCCCTCTCTAGAGATTGGCATGGAGGACATCTCTTTCCTTCGGCCTTTCAATGTTGGTCGTATCTAGGGTGCATAAACGCAATGTTTAGCAATTAGGTAGATATTTGACCAACAGTTTTTGGCATGCCCGATGGGACTGTAAGGTTCCACTTCCAATAGTGTTAGGTTTGATGTTCACCTTTCTACTGAGATTAGAACATCTAGCGACTCAAATTTTATCCAGAACTCCGTAGGTGTGAGGACGATGAAAGTTGTCTCTCATGAATACAAGATCGAAAGCCAAGAATCCTGATAATCAAATTGAGTTTTACGAACTTGATATCCAAAGGTTAGGAGAGCATCCTCAAATAGCCACTTTTTGATGAACGTCTTCGCTCCCTCATATCCCATCCATACCATCTATTTCATCTTCTCGATTAGCTGGTGTGTTTTCTGCTCTCGTAAGTCCAGTGAGTACTACCACCAATTTTCCTCAGCCTCCACCTAGTACAACCACTAGTGCTCCGCAACCTACTCCCCATATTCCCATTCACATGGCCCAGAATCCCCCACCACACCAACAATAGCTCCCAAGGTAGTTCCCCGCATGGAACAACTCCAGAGCCTTGAATTTGTAGGCGCAGAATCCAGTACCTCAAGCTACTCTGAAGGCTTTGCCAACATATGATGGTACTAGGAAAACTGCATATGAGCATATCCAAGATGTGGCCTCTCTTGCAACTATCCATGATATAACTGATGAGGATGTAATGATAAAACTTCTAGTTTTGTCGCTAAGGGGAAAATTGCTATATTGGTATCGATCCTTGCAACCTGGTACCATTACTTCATGGGATCAATTGGCAGAATTGTTGATTAAAAATTTCCATGAGCAAGTTGATCCATATTCTTTGTTGCACCAGTTCACCATAATTCAAAGACATCCACAAGAAGAGCTTGTAGATTTTAATGTTCGATTTGCATGGAGCTGGTAGAGGGTTCCAGATGGTTTACGGTCGACGCTCGAGCAAGCAACATTTTATTATCTTCGAGCGCTCAGTACTGATATCGGTATGGTGGTGCATCAAGCCAATGTGACCACCTTCCTAGATCTGTACACACAAGCTCAAAAGGCCGAATCTGACCTAATTATTGTAGGTAGACTTCCTCCAAAGGCAACAATACCTATTCTCCCTGATCTCCCACAATATCTTTACTCTAATGCATTCTCATAGCCTATGTCATCCATGTATCCAGTCCCTTCATGGAATTTGGCCCCCCGCAAGTAGCCCCTATCCCTATCCCGTAGTCATCCGCTATGAGCTTTCCATGATTTCCTGCTCCATCAGTACCTCCACAACCTTCATCCATTTCTTTTCCAACATTGCCAACACCTCCAACCCCTTTACCATTACCCATACCACAAGCACCTTTGTCATTGCCAGCACCAATCCCATCGCCTAATTCAGATCCCCTCACCACTTTGTTACAAGAAGTGAAATCCAATAATGCGGCTTTGAGGATGATATCTAATGAGCTTACAATGGTGAGGAAAAAACAAGTTGAAGCTGAGTTTCGATCAAGAAGATTTTAGACTCCACCAATCACCCGAGAGCAAGCGTCTACCAGTAGGGGACCTGAGAAAAACACCATGGTGCAAGTAAATGATGAAGTTAATATGTCCGAAAGAGCATATTGGTGTTCTACATGCAATGATCCTCACGGTGAAGATACATGTATGGTGCATTTGAACTATGTTCAGACATTGGCGAAAAGTTCCTCAGGTGGGCAAGTTAATATGATTCGAGAAGTGGAGCATAATTGTATGATGTCATCCCTGGAGCAAGTTTCAGTCCTCACTAGGTCTAGGAAGAAGCCGATGACTGTTGATCCCATGGAATTGCAACCTTTGAAAGTACCTGCAGAACCAAAAGCGTAGGAAGAAAAGTGGTCATCCCCGATGAAGACTCCTGATGTTAGAACCAAGGGACCTGATGTTGTTAAGGCGAAAGATTTATTTCCTAGGCAAGCTCAAGATAAAGCGCAAGCTAAGCCTTCAACTTCGCAACCTACGATGATCGCTCCAGTTTCTAGCAAAACAAAAGAGCAAGCTAAGGAGAGACTCAAGTATCCTTCATTAACTAAAAGGCAAAGAGTAGAAGCTACGCAATAGTATCGAGATAAGTATGAGTGGCCCCTAGAGGAAAAAGACTCAGCTGCTCATAGCTACAGTATTGTGGAAGAAATGAAGAAAATCCCAGCAAGGATTAGCTTATATGATGCATTGCAGTTACCTGGGCAGATTGATTTGTTACAAGAATCCTTGAAGACTACTAAGGACCAAAAGAAATATTGTTCACAAACAGTCTTGGCTCAAGCGCTCCCCACTTCAGTGATAGGAAAAAATAGGCCTCCCCCATTTTATTTATCCTTGAGAATGGAAGGGTGGATCATGCATAATTGCATGATTGACTCCGGTGCTGCAACTACTGTCATGCCAAAGGCAGTATGCGAAGTAATGGGGATGGAGTATACAAGGAGTAGTCCAAGAGTGTTGCAGTTGGATGGAACTCTAGTCAAGACTATTGGGGTAATCAAGGATATTCCGATTGTGCTCCATAGTATGCCTCAAATTACTATCATCCAGGAGGTGGTGGTTGTTGATTTGGAGCCCTATTTTAGCATGTGCCTTTCAAGGGAATTTACAGCTAAGCTTGGAGGTTATCTTTCCCTAGATTATTCACATTTGGAGATACCATTCAAGGGAAGGTGAATTCGCATTCATAATGAGAAGCCTTCACCTTTTCATATTGAAAAGATAGAGGAGGCAGAACAAGCTCCAGGCACAGTAAACATGATGACCGAAGAATTGGAGGAAGTTGATCTGGTTGAAGAAGCACTTGATGAGCTTCACCTAGAGGAAGAGTTTCGATTGACGGATTTCAATGCTATGATTGGGATAGATATTGGTTGTTATTCAATCCAGAAGATAGAACAGTCCAAAAAGAAGGTCCTTGAGTCTCCAGAACCTATTTCACACCAGTTATGGAAGTTGTTCTTTGATGGCGCTCGATGTAAGAATGGTGCAGGAGTAGGCATTGTATTGATTTCTCCTGAAGGAATACAGAAAACTTATTCCTACAGATTGACTTGGAGCTGCACAAATAACATAGCTGAATACGAAGCGCTATGCCTTGGCTTGAAGAAAGCGGAGAAATTAGGAATTGAACAGTTGTAGATTTTTGGTGACTTCGAGCTTATTGTCAATCAAGTTACAAATAGATGCATGAGCAAGCAACATTATTTGAAGGCTTACCACAATAGAGTATGGGATCTGTTAGAAGCATTTAAAGCTTTGAATATTCAGGTGATTCCTCGAGAGCAAAATAGACATGCTGATATTTTAGCTTCCCTTGGCGCTAATTTTTCTCCTACTGAGCAAGTGGTTCGGAAGCCAAAGATAGTGAGAGTAATTTATAGGCCTTCCATTCCAGATAAGAATCTCTATTGGCAAGTGTTTGATAATGATGAGAAAATAGTGAATTTTTTGCTCAAAGAAGTTGCTAATGTCGATGATAAAGTCCTTGTGGAGGAAGAAAAGGAAGCAATGATTCAGTTGAGAAATAATCATATTCCTAGGGGATTGATTTCATTAGAGAGCTTGTTTGATCAGAATGATAGGGCTGATAAACATAGGATTAAGGTGGATGCCAAGGAATACAGAGAATTGCAGTTGGAACCAGGAAAGATCATTAATATTGGGACTGATTGTGAAGTGGATGAGATTGAAGGCATTAGAAATATGTGCTATGAATATCCAGATATTGTAGCATGGAGTTATCAAGACTTGAAAGGATATGATAAGAATGTGATTCAACACACAATTGAGTTACAAGAAGGAGTTAAGCCTTTTCGAGAAACAACGTCCTATCAATCCTAAGATTGAGATCCTCATGAAGGCGGAATTGTTGAAGATGCTTGAGGCGAAGATCATTTATCCTATTAAGCATTCTACTTGGGTAGCGAACCTGGTTCCTGTAAGGAAGAAGAATGGAGACATACGTCTATGTGTTGATTTCAGAAATTTAAACCAGGCATCACTCAAGGACCATTATCCTTTGCCTCAGATAGACCAGATTCTTCATGTTGTGGCTGGCGCCCAGAGATTCTCATTGCTAGATGGCTTCTCTGGGTACAATCAAATTTGGGTAAAATATGAGGATCAATATAAGATGACGTTTACTACTAAGTGGGGTACATTCGCTTACCAGTGGATGCCTTTTGGGCTTTCAAATGTTGGTGCTACTTTTTAGAGAGCCATGGACGTCGCTTTTGGTGAGTTGTTAAATAAAATTATTGTAATATATCTTGATGATATGATGGTGTTTTCACATTGCAGAATAGATCATGTTACCCATCTGAGGCAAATATTTGAGAAGTGTCGAGAATTTGGGATTTCCATAAACCCAAAGAAGTCAATTTTCATGGTTAAAGAAGGGAAGTTGTTGGGCCATGTGATCTCACAAGAAGGATTGGCCATAGATCCTGCATGAGCCGAAGCGCTCATGAAACTGTCGTTACCCATCAATAAGAAAAACTTGTAGTCCTTCTTTGGACAAATAAACTTTATTCGCAAGTTTATTGCTGACTTCGCCCAAGTCGTCAAGCCCATGACTGAGCTTTTGAAGAAGGATGTTGAGTTTAAGTGGACAGAAGCTAGGAAGTGAGCATTTCAAGAAATCAAAGAGAGAATTACTCAAGCTCCAATTTTGATTAATCTCGATTACTCCAAAGACTTCATCCTCTATGCAGTAGGTGAGCAGGAGAGTTATGTTGTCGTACTAACACAGAAACAAGATGATGGTGAGGAGAAGCCTATTGCTTTTCTAAGCCAGGTTATAGCACCACACCAGGAGAAGTACAATTTTATAGAGAAGCAAGTTTATGCAGTAATGAAAGCATTAAAGAAATTTTACCACTTTGTTTCTCAAAGTAAGACTGTGGTTTACGTCATCCATCCTGATGTTCGAAACTTTATAGTCCAAGGAGAATTAGGAGAAAAGAGGGTCGGTTGGGTCACAAAAATCTAGGAGTATGATGTGGAGATCCGATCGATGAAACTGGTTCATGGACGTGCTCTATGTCAAGAGCTAGCCAAAAGTGTTGTTGCTGAAATGACTGAAGCAAGTCATGAAGATGTAATTTGTGTAAATAACACAGTAGGTGATAAATATTGGATAGAGGAATTGGTTGATTACTTTACTTCTGGAAGATGTCCGAACCATCTTGATCCCTCATAACATCGATGATTCAGATTGCAAGCGCTCAGGTATGTGTTGTTGCCTAATGGATTATATCATAAAAATATAGATGGTGTATTACTCAGGTGTGTAAAGGCTTCCAAAAAGGAAAAATTTTGGAGGAGTTCCATTATGGGCTATCAGGAGGGCATTACGTAGGCAGACCCATGGCTTTGAAGATTATTCAGGTAGGTTATTATTGGCCTACATTGTTCGCCGATTCACACAAGATAAGCCAGTAATGTGATAGTTGTCAAAGATATGTGGGTCAAATCAGAAAAGGAGCATTACCGCTACATCCAATTCAGGTGGAAGCACCCTTTCAACAATGGGGCCTTGATTTTATCAGTGTTATTGATCCACACTCTTCTACAGAGCACAAATATATCTTAACGACAATAGACTACTTCACTAGGTGGGTGGAAGCCATACCCACTAAGAAGGTTGATCAGGCGACGATGATCTCTTTTCTAGAGAGCCTTATCACTCATTTTGGTATACCAGATTCTTTGGTAACTGATAATGGTACTCCCTTTATTGGAGCTAAAATTATAGAATTCGCTAGCAGATATGGTATTTACTTGAAGATATCTTCCAATTACTACCCATAGGGGAATGGATTGGCTGAGTCTACTAACAAAAATTTGTTATGGATTCTAAAAAGGATGATGGGTGATAACAAGAGGGGTTGGCATTTGTTATTGAACCAAGCACTTTGGGCCGACCACATTTCAGTAAAGAAGTCTATAAAGACCTCTCCGTATGCTTTGGTTTATGGAAAAGAAGTTGTCCTCCCTACCCACATTGAACTACCAGTGCTCCAAACTTTGCAAATGTTCCAAGATGAAGATGAAGAATATGATCCTATGGAAGTAAGGTTGGCGTAGTTGCTACAATTATAGGAAGAAAGGGAGCAGGCTTACCTAGATTTTGCCAAACATTCTGCAGAGATGAAGAAATGGTTTAAGAAGAAGATAAGTGACCGAAGTTTTTAGGTGGGTGAACTAGTGCTAAAATGGAATGAGAAGAAATCTAAGCCTGGAAAGCACCATAAGTTTGATGCCATATGGGAAGGACCTTTTTGGGTCTCTATAGTAAACTCTACCAATGCTTATCATCTCTGCGACATGGACGGTTACGAGCTCCCCATTCCGGTGAATGACCTTCATTTGAAGGCCTATGTTACGTAATTTTGATCTGCTAAAGGTAACACTTTGTACATATGTAAATATTCTCTTTGTCTTTGATGATTTTTGTATATAAGGATATATATATATAGACAAAAAAAAAAAAAGTTTTTCACCCCAAGAATGATTTAAATTTCTTCGTTCACTCGAAAAGGGAGTAAGTCTGAATTAATTGAACTTCGTGTTCACCCTTTCAATGGGGCGAATGGGACGTTCACCCAGGTTAAGGGGTGAACGTACTTTTATAATGTCACCAGGAAAAAAAGAAAGAAAAAAAAGAAAAAAACGTGGCACTTTTTAAGGAACAAAAAGCATGTTCAAAGTTTTTGAAGGGAGATCCAATTTTAGAAAAATCATGCTCATGAAAGTTTTAAGACACAATCACCCGCATGAAAAGATAGAACACTTTCATGCAAATTTTAAAATCGCTAAGGAATAGTTGAGCGCCCAAGCATTTTTTGCCAAGTAAGGAGATAACAGTTTCGGGGCACGTTGTGAAATAAATACGCCTTTGGGTTACGTGTCAGTAATCGAAAGCGAGAAGCGCCAAAATTTAATCATAATTTTAGAACATGGGAAGTGCCCAAGTTTAGCTTTTCGAGGTGATTGCAAGCATTAATGATTGGTAGGTGAACGACTAGGTTGGTTTTCCTAGTAAGCTTCGAATGTTAGGGCACACTTTTCTAGGTATGATTGCACAGCATAGAAGCACGAGTCTCCAGGAGAATCTGATAGTAAATCAAAGGGAAGGGTTTTTGTGCCTTGGAAATAGTGTATGAGTGGTTTTTCGAGGATTATTCCTCTTCGAAGATGCACCTGCATTTAATTTTGTAATCACTGCAGTAGCTGACAATGCTCCTATAAATTTTGGGAGGTAAAAGGGCCAATCTTATTTTCCCTTATTTTAAAAAAAAAAAACTTTTCCTATTTTGTTGTATCTTGCGTTTCCAGTATAGAAGAATTTTTTAGAAGAATTTTCAGAGGTTTCGAAGCAAAAAATTGTAGAGTCACTCAACACTTTGTCAGATAGGATGGGCAGACGTAGTAAAGAGCCGAGTGAGGTGTAGGAGGTTGTAGAGGCAAATCTGGCTAAGAAGCGAGAAAGAAGTTCTAGGGCTAAGAAAGCTCGAAAGAATGACTATGTCGACCTGGACCCCTATGAAGATAAAATGGCAAAAATTGGGGATTGTTTGATTACACACAAGGGGGTCGATCGGTTGAGGCAAGAAGTTGAGACTACGGTGAGCCAGGGTGTTTCATATAATAGTTGGCTCACAATGCCTCATAATTCATAGCTTTCATGGTACCTATGTTCACCCGTGCACCCATGCCCTGAGCTGGTACAACTAATTGCATAATTTTATGATCCTTTTACCAAAGCTGTGCGAAATGCCAGGAAGGAAATTCTCTTTACAATTACATCGGATGAGGTCCGAGAGGCTTTTGCATGTGGGTTGAAGGCCCCAAGTTATGCAATAAATAAGAAAGTTCATACAGATGAGTAGGAAGACAGGTATGTTTCCACAGTTACTATGAGACAATTTATGGAGACACAACTCATCAAGGAGCCGTAGATGGGGCAGCTACCAAATTTACCCAAATCACTTTCAGAATTTAAGAGCCAAGATATTTATTCTATGCTTGCCTGGATTGTTGGGTTACCCTCAGATGAGATAGTGCATAAATGGTAGGTGGCTATGGCTCAATGCATTTGCAAGGTGGAATTTTATTCTCCTACTGCTATGAGACAGGGTGGAAATCCAATTTATTTTGATTGGGCTGAGTTTATTTCTTGAAGGCTTAATTCATAGTTGTAGAAGTTGCAGGAAGGAAAGTCTAAGTCATTTTGGCACACTTCGCTACTGGTTTGGTTCTTTTTATTTCAAATGCAACATTGTTTCTCTTTTATCGCAGTAACATAGTCAGGTGAAAAGGATGAGCCTTTACCTATTTACAAGTGGACTCAAGTGTTGATGAAATGAGAGTCTATGTACAACTTTAATAGCTAGTTTTTAGGGCCTACGATTGAACTACTATGTGGAAACTATGATAGGGTACCACATGATTTGAGAGATGCCATTATTTCAGAAGATAGGGGTGATATATTTTTTCTCACTCAAGGCGTGGTTGTTCAAATTTTTGGGTACACAGGTAAACCATTTTTGTTGCCTTATTTTTCTACTGTGCACATTTTTGCAATGGAAGTTGTGCATCAGGTAGATTACGTCAATGACATATACGACGTCGGGTGAGGGAAGAAGACAACCTGTACTATGCCTTTTAAGTTTGGGAGTATCGAAGTGAACCAGGTTGGGAAAAATCACCTTTTGATGGTGGCGCTTCAGGACCTGGGATTAATTGAATTGCCATAGTGATGGCGTTATGACCCTCTCGACAAATTTTTAGAAATTATCAAGGCAAAGACCTTTCATTGCTGCCCACGCCCAGATATTCAGAAGTGGCGTAACAATTTTGATGGGCCAGACATGAACTGGCACATAGAGAAAATGTCCTCCCTTCCTCCATGGCATGATTATTATGAGCAAGAAGTGGAGTATAATCCTGAAAAGAATAAAACACATATTCCTCCTCCTGGTCTATTTTGAACTGTTAAAGAAGCTAACCCGACATGGAGCGAGGAGAAAATCATGAACTGGTGGGTGATGCGCATTCATCGCAGGAAGCCATATGCTGCTTATGGGTTGAAGCTTGATACTCAATTTTTTGAAGCTTATGATAAATTTATGGAATCATATCAACCCGTTGCTTTCACCACCATTTTGCCACAAAGCTTTCAACAGTCCGAAAGTGGTGAAAGTGAACCTGAGCAGGAGGACCCAATGGTTGAAGATGAGACCGAAGAAGAGGATGAAGAGGAAGAGCAATATGTTTTTCCGAAGATGGTCTCAAAGAGTGAAGCACCCTCAAGAGGAGGCTCCCGCACCCAAGCAGTAGAAACAACCGATGGTGCCCCCATTTCCAAAAGTGGCCAAACGACCTCGAACCAGCGCAACCCTTACGATTACTATTACAATGCCCATGTCTTTGGGTGCTACAATTTCTATCATGCTGAGTTCTATAACCGCTTATGTATCGATGGTGAATCCTTCACCCAATAACGAGCTCCCTACTTCATTTGTGCAAATATTTCCAATGGCGCAGCAAGAGGAGGAGCAACTTTCTGAGGATTCGCATGTCAAAATTTTGGATGAGGAAGTAGCTCTCGATGTTGGAGAGCTAGAAGGAGAGTGAGAAGAGGAGTTAGTTGCACAATCTCCTCCATCAGCTGAACAAGTGGTGCTTGTGCCCCAAGGTACGTCATCTCTTCCTTCTTCTTCTCTCTCTTATGGAGCACGTAGTGGTTTCTTCTTCGGTCCCATCCATTACATTTTTATCCCTTCCACCCTCTATTTCTCCATCCTTTGATATTCCATCTATTTCACTTTCCATGGTATCCTCTTCCACTTCTACTCCTTCCACTTTCGAAACCACTATTGCTCCTTCTTTTGTTCTCGCTCCTTCATCCTCCATTTCTTTCAGTTCATATGCATCCAGGTCAAATCCCTTTTCACGTCCCCTTCCTTCGATCATCACTACCTCTACCATCATCATTGTTAGTATGCAAGCTCCACCTAGGATTAGCGTAACTACAACTGCACTTGTGTCTACCACCTCATCCACCCTTTCTCTCTCTTCCACTATTCCCACATCCATTCCTCCACCTCTACCCATGTCATCCATGTCCGCTGGGCCTAGCCGCTCAGAATTTTTTGTCCCTTTTACACCATTTTTGGAGCTGCAGACTATCCCAGATGTGCAGGTAGCCTGAAAGTAGCTGGATGTTGAAAAACTAAATCGGGCACATCTGAGTTCTTCCCAATGGTTGAAAAGTATGCGTGAAAAGAAGCTTTGGTGCCAGCATGACCAATCAAGAAGGTGGCTTTCGATCCAATCGCCAAGGAGGCTCATGTTACAACATTCACTCCGTTGATCCAGAAACCCCAAGGTGAATTGTAGCCTGAAGATTACATTTTTGAGACTATAACTGAAGATCTGACGTGGATTAATCCCATTGAGAAAATGGGTAATATGCAGGTGGATATGAGCTCATTGTATCTGCACGGGGAGCACTATAAGGAGAAATATTTTGAGATGCAAGATAAAGTGCTCGAGCTTGAAAATGCCTTGGCCAAGAGTAGGGTGACAGAAGAGAGAACAACCACTGAAAATGAATATCTGTGCAATCAAGTGAAGGTACACTTGAAGGAGCATGATGCCGCTCGGATTGAAATGCATAATCTTCAATAGTAGGTAGAAGAACTCAAGAAGCAGCTTGAAGAGAAAGCCATGCCTATTGTAGGATTTTCACGTGACAACGTTAAAGATGCTCGCCTTCGCTCCATTCAAAATTCTATAAAATTGGTTGCGCATGTTGTTAAGGTACTACAGTACTTATGGGAAGCACAGATACAGATCCAGCTTGGGCAACAAACAATTGATTCCATGGAAGAACTGCTTTCACCCTATATGGAGATGGCTATAAAAATACAAGCTTTGTTGAATACTACTTTGCATATTCACCCTCTCAGCGAGATGGATTACGCTTGGTCCCGAGCATGGATAACACTATGGAGCTACTTTTAGTGCATGGACCTAGTAAGGGAAGGGTGGGCTATTCTCAATACAATTGAGCATGAGCATACCATTTCCATGTCTCATTTTGAGACTATTGACCGATTGGGTTTTACCACCTTCGTAGATGAGTGGGGTGAACCTCTTCCAATGGAACAGTTGTAGGAACTTTGGTACATTCCTTGAAGATACTAGAGAAATTGATGCCTTAGAAGAACCCCTTGCTGAAGCATAGGTATTGCCTTTGATGGAGAAGTATACATGCTTGGAGTTGTCACTTTATGAATTGGCTCAATGTTCGAAGTACCTCAACTTGATAGATGTGCAGAATCTTCACTTCGTCTATGAGTCCCTCAATGTTCGTTGCTTGTTTAGCATTGATGCTTGGCGTGATGTTGTTCATGCTTATGAGATTCTTTCAGAGACCATCATGGAGCAAGAGGAGAAAGTGGTGGTAGATCATGAGGTAGTGGCAAAAGTAGTAGAGGAGGCTGAGCATGCTGAAGTACTCAGGGTTGCAGCTGAGGTAGAAGAGCAAGAACGCATAGAGAAAGCAGCACATAAAAAGGTATCCACAACAAAGAAGACAACTTCGGCTAAATCAGTTGTATCAACTTCAGAAAAGGACTCTGCACCCAATGGATAAAGGCCTGGGATCACTTGCATCCATGCGAGCTGGATACCCCATGAGTCACCAAGAAATGTTGGCCATTTTGTATTCATTGGGAATTTTGTTCAAGACTTTGGGTTCAATTTTTGAATGTAGTGGCAGTATATATTTGCATCTTTTTGTGATGTTTTAAATAATTGTACATTTTTGGTGCATGTTCCAAAGGTTTCTTTTTGAAATTATCTCTGAAAAATATTAATGGAGAAATGTCTAAAAGAATGAAGAAGACAAGTCATGAAAAAGAACTTGGTTAAATCGCCATATTTTTATGTTCGCCCTTCCTGAGGGGCGAACGTCCCATTCACCCTTGAAAGGGGTGAACATGTTTAAAAGCTTACAAAGGCAAAAGCACTAGAGCGCAAGGTCGTGTTTGCCCTAACATTGGGGTGAACGCACCGTTCGCCCTTCTTAGGGGTGAACATGTTTTGATGACATTTGGATGGCGTGTGCGCTCGAACCATATTACGTTCACCCAGGTTGAGGGGTGAACATCCCGTTCGCCCTTCCCATGGGTGAACCAACATTTTGGTGCATTGGGATCGCGTTCGCCCTTCCTGAGGGGTGAACGTCCCATTCACCCTTTTAGGGGTGAATATACTTCCATTATGTCGTGCGTGTGCCTTTCAGTTTGCAATGGGGTGAAATAGATGTTGAGGCAAAAGTGAGTATGGGCGAATGGAAATTTGGTCAAAGATGCTAATTTTATGCATTTAATTAAGGATGCCCTCAGTAACTCTATTTTGTGGATCACGAAGAGGAAGGCGAAGAGAAACGAGTTTTCATGATTTCCAATGTACCAAAGGCGCTCAAAAGAATTTAATGTCTTTTTTGCAATCTGCGCACCCTCGCCCGAATTTCAGATTTTTAGGAATTTGTCTTCTCAGGAGGATGGATTTTCAAAGAATTCGAGGAGGATTTTGCTGGTTTTGTCTTTGATCTCGGGACATTTTATTCTCCTATGTATTTAATGAAAGAGGCGAAAACCTCTATAAATACTAGACAAATTTCTATTGTAAAGGAGGAGGTTAGACATTTTGCGAGAGATTTCTCTAAGCTCTCTGCATTAATACAAGGCATCAGATTTTTGAATTTGCAAGTGATCTTGTGTGTGGTTACTTTCTGTGTAGTGTGCTTCTATTTTCATTTGCTCATCTTGTTTGTTGTTCTGTTTAAATTTTGTCATTGGATTTAAAATTGCTAATAAGAAGGTGAATGTTGGAGCACCATTTTGATAGTTGCTATGGCCAGATCATGAGCTTGTTCTATTCTATTTCCTTTTACAAATGCTACTTTGTGCTTGAGTTTTTTCCTGCTAGTTAGTCTAACACCAGTCCTGTACTTTGGCCTGTGGCCATATTTCCCATTTCTTTTCGCATTTTTCCAATTTCTTTCCTGCATCCTTAGTCTTTTACCAGTGTAGGATTTAGTTAGGGAACCAGCCCTCTCTGGATATTGGCACGGAGGACATCTCTTTCCTCTGGCCTTTCAATGTTGGTCGTATCTAGGGTGCATAAACGCAGTGTTTAGCAATTAGGCAGATATTTGACCAACAAGAGATAAACTTGTCTTACCACTCAGCATCAAGGGGAATTATATTTGAGATTGATGTTGGATAAGAAAAACATAAAACCAAAAGTTCTCCGATGAATTTGAAGAAGCCCAAAATTTTCTATAGGCCTTGAAGAGTCAATATGACTATTGGACTTCTTAGAATGTGAAATGAAGTGTTGCAACATTATTTTATCTCTTGTAAATATAAAATAGTTTAAAATAGATATAAAATATTGTGAAAAATATTTGTAATACTTTTGATTTTGTTTAGAATACAGAACAATATTCTATTCCATTCATTTTGTGAAATACATGCTTGTTGTCCTTATTTTTTTGAAACCTATAGTCAACTTTCAAATTTAATAATTTTTTTTTTATAGATCAATTTTGCACATGTTATACACCATTGGAAATTTATTTTTGTGTAGAATTCACTCCCAAAATTTTATCAGATTTTTAGTAGTTTTGGTTCCTCAAATTTATACTATCCTTTGATGCTATAAAAATTGGTGTATTTTTTGCTACTGTAATTGTTTCTTGCCACAATTTTTTGCTCTTCATTTTTGGGTCAAATACTTCAATGATATTTATTTTTAGAGTATACAAAGATAAATTTGATAGTTAGTATATTTTAGTCCACTCTCCAAAAGTGAACTTGATCACATCGATTTGATCCATAGCCCTGGTATAAATCCAAAGCCCAAAAATTAACATTTTCAATCTTTAATCCATTATTGCATCTTGATCCAAATTCAAATTCTTGTCTTTCCCAATCCTATCATCTTTAATTAAATTCTTCATCCAAGGATCCATGGATTCCTATAAAGCCAAATCTTGGGGTATCCAATTCATATCTTCTTGTAATGCAACAAAATTCTACAAAATTTCATATAAATTCAAAGGAATTCATCTACAAGCATGGAAATATTATGCCAAAAACATTACATGACCTGTGATTAATTTTAAGCATATAAAGTATTAAGTATCCATGCTCTCTATAATTCAAGCATTCAAGTTCTCAAACTCTCAAGCATCTTCAAGAAACAAATAAGCTTCAACTAGTTTTCCTCATAAAGGTGGAAACCAACCTTTGCATCTTGGAGCAACAAGTATACTTAGGATTGTTCTCTCTCCAATATTTTTTTTATCATCATATTTATTTTGTAGCTCTAATATTTGATGTGATTACATACTAATTTTACTGTGAGCATCACTTATGCATCTAGTCATAATTTTTGAGAATTTGCCTACATTTTACATAGATAAGTTTTCTACTTTGTATCATAATTAGGGTTCTCATATCTCTTGATCAAGTGTCCTCCTTGCACCTTTTATGATAATCACTATTTTATCATATTAATTTTATTATTCTATACATTTAAGCAAAATTTCTATTGAATCATAGATTCAATGTTGTTATTGTTCTTTGTTTTAGACATAGTCAAATACAGAAAAATTATTTTCAATCAACGAAAGCATCTAAAATGCTATCACAAACTTAGTGGTGCTTTCACCACTGATCACTTAGTCCATGCTTTTATTATTTCATAATTTTTAGCTCATATCTGAACAAGGTTTTAATACTGGCTAAAGGATGCTCATACTCTTCCCTATCTTATAAAAATTCCTTTACCACTAATGTACTTTTTTTCTTATTTTTTTAAAAGTAAGCAAAAGTTCCATCAAGATGCAATAGCACTAGCAATGCTTCCCCTAGACTAGTAGCACTTCTACCTTTGTGATAGAACTAGGTATTTCTAACCCAATTTTCTTATTTCAATATTTAAATCTTAGGTTTTCTTGATGTAAGCTAAATATATATTTGTTATTTCTATTTTCTATTCTTTCATTAAAAATAAGGGAAAATGAAAAATAAATTAGTTAATCATTTAGGGGATCATATTTAATCTTATCATAATCAAAAGTAAATTGTATGTAGTTGCATTCAAGCTTGTTTATTGCATCTCTCTTGAACCATTACCCTTAAAAAGGAAACTTTATTTTAGTTTTTATTATCCAAAACCAAGAATTATTTTAATTATGAGGTCATAAGTGTTGTATTTTTCATGATGTATTTGTAGTTAATTAGGACTAGATTAAGGTTAACCTTTGTCAAGGAAATCTTAGGGGAAATATAGGTGTTATCTAACTAATCAATTAAACCCTACATTTTAATCTCACAAACTACCCCTATATTTGAAGCGACAAAGAAGAAGGAAGCATCGTGAATAATCCCTTCACGATCCCCTTCATGTCCCCCTTTATCGCAAATACATACCATGCATTATACATAAACAATGGCTCCACATATAGTTAAAAAATATTACAAGTAACCCTTCATGAAATTTATCATTTTAATGAAATTTAGTTTGATTCAATTCATTTAGAAAATTCACAATCCTTTTGCAATGTTTTAATTTTGATTCTAAAATCTATCTTTAGATTTTTTTCATATCCTACTTCATTATTTGATTCCTTGTCCATTCTTTTGAAATCTAGTTCATTTAAATCATAACTCCTCAAATTTTGATACCTTTTTTTTATTCTTTTAAATCTATTAGTTTTAATATTTGTATTCATTTATCTCATATGTTTTGAGTAATGGTAACTATATCTATCTTACATGCAATAATTAAAACATGATCACCCCACTATGGAAGCAATGATAATAGTTTACTATGCATTCTAATTTTGATATCTTAGATGCTAGCAAGAATAATTCAAAAACTAGCAAACATAGTAAATTAAATTTATATTCTATAATTTTGAATAATTAATTTTTCCCTATGTTTTATAAAAACATGCAACTCTGTGATGTAAGGTTGACTAATACTGATACTAGGACATGGTTTTAGCTTTCCACTTCTTTAGCACTATGATGACATAAAAATACAAAATAGTACCACCATATCTCTAATTAAAAATTATATATTTAAAAAGAAAACATGAATTTTTCTACTATGATGGGATATTATGGCACTATAGGTGAGGCTACACCCTAAAAATATAATAATATGTTTGAAATATATGCATTATGAATATATACAATAAACACTAGAAACAAAATTAATTCTTGCTTTTAGTAGTTCTCCATCCATTGTATTTTTCCCAAGCAATTGCATAACCTCCTAAATATCCCACTATGGAAAACACCACACAACCTCCTATCTTCTAGATTTTTTGAATGCAAACTTATATTCCCCACTACATATTTTTATTTTCTATATTGAAATAAATTCAAGATTATAGCAACTTATTAACTCTCTAAATATTTTTTTGAGGGCATATACATACCCTAAATATTTCAAAACACCATGTTTATCATGAATTATACTCTTGTTTGTGCAATTGGCTCCACTTTTTATTAATTATTTTTTTATTTCAAATCAATCTCCCTTTGGGTTCCTTATTTTGTTTGATATTGCTTTGATGTCTTCATCCTTGTTGCACTTCCCACCAATAATTTATCCTCTTCAATCTATTTGGTTTTTTCATATGATTCTCAATTTTAATTAGTATGATGGATTTATAATTTTTTGAAAGACCTAAAGTGAAAGGGATGATAACCAAAATACTATATGTTTTTATGGATTTGTTTCCATGTGCTTCTCAATTTGACTTAGTATCATGGACTTGTGATTTTCTATAAAATCTAAATTAAAAGGACGAGCTCCAAAATAATTTGCGTTTTTATGTTCTCCTAGAAATCATAAAGTGTGATGGACAACCTTCATACCACTTTATTTTTTTTCTTCTTTGAAAAATTTATGTGTAAGTAAAACCTTCATAATGATTTCCTTTTTATATTTTCCTTGAAACCACAAAGTTAGGTAATAACATTCACATTAATTTTTTTTTAATTACAAGGAGAAAAATTTCCTTTGTTCAAATAAATTTGAGATGATTTATTTAGATCAATCTCAACCTCTTCTAATCACTAAACTTTGAAAAGTGACTTCGAATCTTCCTTCATAGATTTGGTTTCTTCTAAATTTTATCTTATGGATTATTGATTTTTTTAATTTTAACTCAATTGTTTTTATCTAAATAGAAAGAGGGCTTTTTTTCCCACTTTTTATAGACATATAAAATCCTTGATGTATGTTCGATTCTACTATAATAGGATCCTCTTGCTTTAAATTTAGGATTATTTCATGATAAAGCTATTTCACCTCTTTCTTCAATGTTTTCACTTTATAATATCTTACCATGTGTTTACTCTCATGTTATATGAAACGGTAGAGTTGTCCATTTGTTGAATTCATTGTCTTGATCCATATTTAATAATGATGTATTTTTGTAAACAATTTGAAATATCCATGTCAACACTATTTGAATACTCATGGCTATATTTTGCTTCTCAACATTCAATACCACTTAGATGCAATCCCTTAGGGTATTTTTATTATTTTTAAATTCTCCAAGTTTTTCATAAATTAATAAGAAAAAAAAAAAACCTAATATACGATATAATTATTGAAACAATTCTCTTTAGAAACTTTTCACTTCATTTCATTAAGTCACCCCTTCCTATGAACCATGGTCTACCATCCATTACTATTTCCATGACTTCTAAAGAGTAAAAAAGTGCTAAGGAAAGAAAATTAATTGAATATTATGAATATTCCTCTCTTCCTTTCAATCTACTTTTTAAAATTTATAAAATGATGGTAGGTGCATCAACCATTTACCCTTAATAATATAATTATGTCATATGTTTAGTTATTCACTCATGATAATCACTTTTAATGAATCACTGATCTCCTTGGTAGATATTGTAATGAATTTTTTTCTTTTTGTCCTTGTTTGGTAAAAAATTACTTTCCTAAGTGAGACATCATTACATTCCACTAGCAATTCCTTTAATATTTATTTTTTAGTACTCAATTTTCTTAAACAATACTTTATTCTTTGTATGGATTATGAAATGCACCATAACAATGAAATAGATGAAAAGAGATTTAATATTGATATTTATAAACTTTATTATTTACAAATCATCCATTTCGGTTACAATCTGTAGACACCCAAAAGTTGCACATTTCCACTTCTCACATCATCGTGGTCAATCAATTTACAAAACCCATGAAAATTGCATAAATTGACTCAAAACACTATTCATTTATAAAAATCACTATTCATTAGGCTTAGCTCCCTTGGGCTAGCTAAGCCCCTTCCTATGCTTAAATATAGGTCTAACTCAAATAAGTTTGAATTCTCCATCATGGTAAAAAAGCACTTTATCGGGATGGGTTGTAGGGAACTTCCATAGGAAGTCCTTCTCCACTTCCCTGCAGCCCATCCCTAGTCCTATCCCAATTTTTTGGCACTTCCTTTACCCTTTTCCTTGATTTGCTGGTACTACAAATGATCTCCTTAGGGTGGGAGGTCACTTACCCATTTGTTTGCCCATTTCCATACCTTATGGTGGGGTTCTTTTTGGTACTTGTGATATGGGACATCCCTAGGATTGTTTGGTATATACCTAGCTCCTATCCTAGTTCCCTGGAACTTCCTTTGCCCTTCCTCCTTGGTTGGTTTGTGCTGTAGATGATCTCCTTGGGGTGGGAGGTCACTTATTCTTTTGTTTGCCCCTTTCCATACCTTCTGGTGGGGTTTCCTTTTGGTGCCTATGAACTGGGATATCCTTAGGTTTTCTAGGACATCCATAGGTTTTTCTTGGGTCCTTCCCTAGGATTCCTGAGTTCCTTTAGGAATCCTTTTCCTTGGAGCTTGCTGCTCTATTCCATTTTCTTGTAGGGTCCTATTTGGAGCTAAGGATTAGAGGTTCTTATGGTGCAGTGCATCATGGCTTGGGAGTGTGGCTTCATGAGCAGCTCTTCATAGTTTATTTTTAGCCTGGGAAGAGACCTCATGCTTAATCCTATGGTGCTTCTCTTTGGGTTTTTGGATGTAGGCTTGGTGGTGGGTTCTCAATATTTTTTGTGGCTTGGGGATGGGCCTCTATGCTGATTGCTACTATGTTCTTGTTGGTCATCCTCTTATGGATCCCTGAAGCTATTCATCAATGGTGTTGGAGGATGCTTTGGAGTTCTTGCTACTTTTTTTGGTCTTGAGGCAGGGCCTACACTTATCATTGGAATCTCGTGCTTCATGGCTCCTTATTTTGAGGTTCCCTAGGACCTCCCCACCTCTTTCTCATGGCTTATAATTATGCACTGATGTTTTCTCTATCTCCTTTGTCTTTTGAGTAGATCTCCTTACTGCAATGGGAATTCATGGCCTATGGAGTACCCTGTTTGCTATACCTTTTACAAGCTTGTGCGAGATGTTGTTCCTTTGCATCCCTATATTTTTTTGGATGGTTTTCAGACCCTTGCTGCTGCTCAAGGGGATTTTTGGTTTTGTTTCCTAGTTTTTCGGTGTTTTTTGCCTAGTTTCTATATTTTTTCATGCACAAGATTTTATATTTCAATATTTGGTGGGTTTCTATTTTTTGCCTATTGGGTGGTTCAAACTTGTGGGTAGGCAGGAGTTTAAAATGTTAATTTTCTCTCTTTCTCCTTCTCCCGATGGGCAAGCTTTTAAAATCTGTATCAGGGTGGGTTTTTTCCTTTTCTCCCGCATCCTTGGAAGGCTATCCTTAAGCCTGTCCTGAAAGACTATCCTTTAGCCTATCCTGAAAGGCTTTCCTTAAGCCTATCCTAAAAGGCAATCCTTTTGCCTTTCCTCTAGTTTTTTCTATTGACCTTTCCTATGGCCTTTCTGTGGCCTTGTTTAAAAATTCTCTTGCCTTGTTGTAATTAGGTTTTGGGTCCCTTGATAAAAACCCACTTTAAATTTAAACGACAAGAAAACACTTATTGGTAAAAATTCAACAACTTTAGTAAAAACTTTCTTTACGGATAATAATGTGGTTAATTAGGCTAAACATGCTTAATTTAATCCCTTTACCTCACCTAGTCTACTTTGAATAGCCTAGTCTTGCCACCTCTCACCTAGATATTTCTCCATATCACACTCCCCTAGGTCATAAATGAGAAATGGATAATTTTAGACACAAAAAGTAATTGTAAATTGAAATATATTTGTAAAAATGCTTTAATAAATTCCATTTGGAGACTTTCCTCTAATACATCATGACTTGTATATGGGTGAGGGATTATCTCACCCAATCATTTATGAGCTAGGACACCTCAAGGGACACCTCTTAGGTGGACACCTCACCACATACACCTCACAAGGGACACCTCATACCATCCCATAACCTTGGTCAATTCTATAAGTAGAAGGCCATTTTCACCATTTTAGATATATCAACTTTAGCTTACAAAAAATCTACAGAAATCACTCCAAACACATAGGATCCATAACACATCCATCACACTCATATTGCAATAGTAGTTTAGTCACTTTCATAACATTCCTTGTGGTCTAGATAGTTTATCATCATCAAAGACAAAATCTAAAGGTGACCAATCAAATTCATCAAGGAGAAATCACATCAAAAAAGCCTAAAAATCACATTTTGCAAGTTCAGCTAGAACTTCCTGATTCAAACTAGGTTTGCACTCCCCCATGCGAACCTTTGCTACAGTGAGGAAAAATCACCCATATAGGTAAACATGGCTTAGTTTAGTGTTTGATATTGTTTTAGCAAGTTATTTCATGTTTTATGTTGATTTAAGAGTCTTTTTGTCTTCATAAACATGGGTTTTGACTGAGGCAGGCTCCATAATGCACTAATAAGATTTTTTGGGTCTAACAGGTGCAAAGAACACATCAAACCAGTGATGGCTTATGAGCAAGAAGCCCACCTGCACTGAGGAACATCCAAAAGAGATATCTTACTATCTTTGGATCACTTCTAAGAGGGTTTTCTTCAAAAAGACCCCATTGTAGCCTTCAAGGCAAGGATTGTAAAGGGTATTTCACTCTGTAACTTCTTTTTATCTTAATATAGAACTAGTGGATCACTATGGTTTTTGAATGAAATATTGTAGTGTAAATGTCTCTTTTTTTTTGTTACATTTTTGCATGCCTGTTGGGACCCCCACCAAGCATTAGCTTAATTATCATCTAACACATCTTGTGGACTATTTCTATTTGTTAGGTAGTTGTCAACTTTGAAGAAATCCCATAGCAAATGGCCTGAGACATAGTTCAGGCCATGTCACAAAGTTTTTTGGTACACCAACGAGCTTCAAAGAGGGCGTGTGAACTTCCCAATCTACCTCAAAATTATTTTCTAAAGCACAGGTATCGATTTTAGACACCTCAACAACTGGCAAGGTAAGTTAGGGGAGGTTAAAAGCCTCATGTTCCTAGGGATTGTGTGCCCCCATACCTATACCCCAAATTGCCTCTCACCACAGTATATGCAAGGTGAAATCATTCCTTGTATTTTTGTGGGGAACCTAGTTAGTTTTAATTCTCAGTAATTTGCTTATTCTAGTTATATGAGTAATATCTTGAGGTTTTTGTGTTCCCCTTTGCATAAATATTTAACTTTTGGACCTTTTATATGTAGGTAACTATCCTAGGACTACCCAGAAGCTTTAAAATAATAAAATAATCACCAAGATCACATAATTAGTTAGTCCTATTCTCGACGATAGGTTCACATAGACCTATGCAAAATTTTGAGTAGAGAACAAGTTCACACCCAGGGGTGCAAACTTACCACACAAACATAGCCTTGGAGAGGAGAGAGAAACAAAGGACTTTGCATGCACTAGGATGCATGTATTATGCTAGTACAATGTCTATCTTTATATTTTGAGGTTAATCTTATCATTTGGTTTGGAAATTGACCTACCACATACACTTGTTTGTTCTAGTTAGTCTTTTACAATTGCTTTCTAGACTAGTTTCAATTCTCGTCAATTCAATTCGTGTCATTTAAATTCCACAAAATTTAATCTAGATTTGAATTCCATAGCATTTAATCTAGATTTGAATTTCTAATATTTAATCTATATTTGAATTCACGACCCTTAATCTAGATTTGAATTCCCAATATTTAATCTAGATTTGAATTCCAAAAGCACCCTAGTCTAGATTTGAATTCCAAGCATTTAATCTAGATTTCCATTTCAAAAGCATTAGCCTAGATTTGATTTTGTGAGGATGCATCTAAGTTAGATTTCAATTTCAAAAGGCATTTAGTTAGATTTTAATTCAAAATAATCTTAGGCTAGCTTTCAATGAAAAGACATATTAGCTTAGATTTCCATTCAAAAAGGTATCTTAGCTTAGATTTATTTTGAAAAGGCACTTAGGGTAGCTTTGCTTCTAAAATAGTTGCATAAAACAAACACCACACACTCACGTACCAAAAAATAGTGTAAGGGTTGGATTTCATCACCAATTACCCACTAGAGTTTTGTGAGGTCAGAGTTCTACCCTCCACCAACTTACTACCCATATAGTCACTATAGTAGCCCCCTAGGAGTGGTCGATCGACCTTAATCCCCAGGCGATCCCCCACTTTTAAGTTTTGGTTATCCAAATTTAATTACTAAAAAGTACCTTCGAAGTGGGCTAGTTCTAGAAAGCCCCTTTACCACAAGTCTTTTAAAAATAATTAGTGGGCACAATTGATCATTATTGTGCATGCCTTAAATTTTAGGGTTAAGTGAAAGCATTTATTAAGGCCAGTAATAACACATTGAAAGCACGACCTCTCTTCGCGAGAGTATATTGAATCATTTGAGCATCTTGAGTCTCCCCCCTTTGGATACCATTTTACTCTACTAAATTCCATTTAGGTTGCCATTCACCCATTGTAAACATAGTTCTATTTTATGCACCTTTGGGTGTTATATGAGGTTCTATGCTATGACATACTTATTTCAAGTAGAATTCGCCCATTCCTATGGTTTGTTCTTAGGATGGATACAATACTCTCATCAAAATACACAAAAATCAAAAGAAAAACATTTGCTTATTGTTGAGTCTCAAAAAAGTGGTTACAATAGCATATCAAAATTGCTCATATATCACTAGCTTGATTGTTCCATAGTTTAATTTTCATGTAGCACTGCACATTCTATTTTTAGGTGGCTTGTGCTCCCCCATGCAAACTTCTCGGGCATAGATAAATTCCTACCCCATTGTGCAAATCTAGCTTCCAATCTATAAAACTACATAGAACAGTTCCACATAGCATATAGAGGATCTACACAGTAGAAATATACCCTTTGTCCCTATTTCTCAAGGTTTGCATGACCCCGTGTGAAAACTTGGTTACAGAATACATTCACACCCCATTGTGTAAACCTACTTTGTAGATCACAGAGTAACACCATATCTTTCACACAATAAAGAGATACCTTAAACAACAAATATTTATCATTCGTTCCTATTTTTCTAAGGTTTGCACCCCCCACGTGAATTTTTAATTGTAGGAGAGGTTCACACCTCGTCGTGTGAATCTATGTTTTTAGAACAAAAAGTGTCAGAGTTAGTTATAGACATTCCTAGATTCTAGATTTCATATCTTTTTGTTGTTCCTACACTAGTACACACACCACCATACCAGTTACGAATAGTCAAATGCGTGAAGCTCTTAATTGTGCCATCGAGGTTGCTCATCAGAATTTCATGACTATAGGTACCTCTTATTCTCATACCACTAATCCACCTTTTGAGTTTAAAAATTTTGCTTCCATTGCTCCACCCGATTTGTTGATAGGGCCCTCAACACCTAGGGCAAGTCCCATATCCTATGCCACATCTTTTGCTCCATATCATACCTTATACGAGACCTATGAGGATACTTCTCCTCTATATGATCTCTCCTCCCCTAATCCTCCATCCATTTATTGCCAACATGTCATCTACACCCCCCCGGCTGTCATATGCCTATCATCATTGCTTATGAGCTCACTCCATCTCCTTCACCATTTTCTACCCATTCCTTTCTAGAGCATTCATCTCATCCACTCTTGGGGGAAGACTATAATGTCATAATTTCCCAAATCATACCTGATGACATCACTATTGTTCATACCATAGGTATTATTTCTACACCACCTTCTTCCACACCACCCCTTGCTACATCCTCTTCTCAAATTTTGCATTCATAGCAGGATTCATCAATCTCCCAACCCCCATCCCAACCATCATCATCATTTTCACCTTAGTATTCTCAACATCCACCTCAATACTACCAAATACCTTCAAAGCATCCATCCCATCCTTAGTAGTAATTTCAACAATAATAAGTCACCCCATATCCACAGGCACCTCCATTCACTCCACATTTTTCTACCAAAATCCCTACTATATACCCACCATTCTCATAATATAGACCTTTTTTTGCACCTCCTTCATCATTTCACTTACCTCCACCACCTTCGTTTCAATCCCCACTGTCAATTCCATCCTATCTTGCTAATCCACCCTGCTACTCGATCTAGCCTAAATATTTTCTTGCCATTCCTTCCATACCACCCTAGATCTCATCAGTCACCACACCATCCTCTAACAAATTCTATTTCACTACACCTTCATCTCTTCCAAACTCATCTTGTACACCGCCTATTTTCTTCACGTCATTGCCTACTTGGTCCTCTACCACCATCGCTCAGGTGCAACTGACTTTCCTATATGTGCAACAACAAAATATGCCCATGCTTGACCAATAGATTCTTAGGTACTATGATTATCAGTAACAACCCATAGTCCACTCCTCATACATCTCACCACATCCATATCATTTTCCTTTCCCATAGTACCAAATCATGTCGACGCCTGATCTAGAATAGGCTGCTTATTACAACCAATGGGAAGAATAGTAGTTGCAATACCAACCATATTTGGGTTATTCGCAAGCATCATCATAGCCACTACCCCCATTTTCTTCTTCACATCCATTACCACCTCCACCATATAACACCATGGTGCTCTCTAGTGAACTTCAAGCTATGCAAGAACAAATCCGTACTTTGGATTTATGCATGAATGGTTATGGGTCCCAAAAACTCACTTATGATGAGTTGCGTAATGAACCAATTCATTCATCTGTTTCCATGCATCCTTATCCTTACTAGTTTGAGATCCCTAAATTCAACAAATTTAGAAGCAAGTAAGATCCCAGAAAGCATCTTAACAATTCCCGTTTTGCTTGTTACCAACTTTATGGTAGTGATCTCCTTATGTTCCACACATTTGCACTTTCTCTTGGGGGAAAAGCATTAGATTGGTATAGTCATTTGCCACGCCATAGCTTATTCAAGTTTGAACAATTGACCAATATATTTCTTGAGTATTTTTTAATCAACATCAAACCCAAAACTACATTATCAAACATATATGCCTTACACCAGTTTGATGATGAGCCCATTACTTATTTTATCTCTCACTGGATGGTGGTCATTCATGATCTTTATTTTAACCTTTCACCTTTAGAGCTTGTCAAACTGTTTGCCAAGAGTTATCACAATCAAATATCCCAAAATTTGCAAATTTATCAGAATCACACATTTGAGGAAGCTATTGCTCAAGCTAAGATTATCGAGGATATAAAGGTCCATACAAGCAAGATCAAGATCCATCTAAAGCAACCCTATCCATCCAACTACCATTACAATCGTAATCCATATGTACCACCCACTTACAAACCACCTTAAACAAATTAGGTGATCCTCACTTCTCCATATACACCACCTCAATCCACACCATCCCCACCTCCACAATTAGCACCACCTCCACCTCCACAATCAGCACCACCTTGACCTCCACAAACTACATACCAAGTCAACCCTCCACGACCTTCTAATCCATACCAATGGTGTAATCCTCACCCCCTCGTCCATCATGAAATTGTACACCTTTTTCTGAGCCCATGTTTGTTTTATTCCACTGATTATATGATGGAGGTCTCATCACCTTGCCTAACATCCAACTTGATGATCCAAATCATCCTCTCCCTTGGGACAAAAATTTGTAGGTTTTTTGTGATTTTCACCACCAACATGGCCATTCTCTTGATGCATGTCATATCTTTCGACATACTATGCAAGATATTATCGACCGTGGAACCATTCAAGTTTTTAATACCCTTGCACTACAAAATTAAAGATTTGGGATCTATCAAAATCCATTTCTTGAATATGGGGGTAGTCCACCTCAATCCAATCCACACTAGGTCAATCATGTCAATCGAGGTCCTTATTAATAGGGGTTTATGGGTATAATCAACATTGCTACTGGTAATCAATACTATCCACATCCTGCTAAAGCCCAATGCCCATCTACTTCTCTTGCACTACCTTCTTCAAATACCCCAATTACTCCACTAGCTCCTTGCTGCTATACCACAAAATGTCATCACTATCCGTGGTAGTATTTCTCATCATCTATGCACTACCCCTACAAGGTTATCCATATATGACCTCCTGCAACAATCCTAATTTTATCATGAGGTCCTCAATTCCATTATCTACTCTCTTGATCTTGAGACCCATTATAATGATGCCTTTGCCAACTTTTTTGGTAGTGTTCAAAGATATCTAGAACCTTCTATCAGCTTCCATGTCCATATCGTAGGTATGATTTCTACACCTCCTTCTTTGAAACCACCCCTTGCTACATCCTCTTCTCAAATATCACATTCATTGTAGGTTTCATCAATATCCCAACCCCCATGCCAACCATCATCGTCATTTCCACCTCAATATTCTCAACATCCACCTCAATACTTTCAAATACCGTCATAGCATCCATCCCATCCTTCACAGTAATTTCAAAAATAATAAGTCACCCCATCTCCACTACCACATCCATTCACTCCATAGTTCGCTACCAATTTTCATACCAGCTACCCACCATTCTCATCATATGGACCTTTGTTGGCCCCTACTTCATCATTTTGCTTACCTCCACAACCTCTATTTTGACCCCCACAATTTGCCTCGCTATTCGGTGCAATCCAAATATTTACTTGCCATTACTTCCATACCACCCTAGCTCTCATCAGTCACCACTCCATCCTCTAACCAATTCTCTTTCACTACACCATATCTCCCACCCCTATATTCTACACCACCCACTTTCTTCACTTCACTACCTACTTGGTCTTCTACCACCACTGCTCAAGTGCAACTGACTTTCCCATATGCGTAGTAGTTTTAGGCACCCATTCTTGACCAATAGATTCTTGGGTACTACAATCAGCAACATCAATCCATATTCTACTCTTCATACATCTCACCACATCCATCTCATGTTCTTTTCCCACATTATCAAGATATGTTAGTGCTTGATCCACAATAGGTTTCTTGCTACAACCAATGGGAAGAATAGAAATTATAATACCCACCACATTTTGGTTATTCGTAGGCATCATCATAACCACTACCTTCATCTTCTTCTTGACATCCATTCCCACTTCCAATAGATACCACCATGGTGCTCTCTAGTAAACTTCAAGCTATGTAGGAATAGATCTGTACTCTGGATTTATGCACGATTGGTTACGGGCCTTAAAAACCCACTTATGATGAGTTGTTAAATAAAAAAATTCATCCATATGTTCCCATACATCCTTATCCTTACTGGCTTGAGATCCCTAGATTCAAAAAATTCAAAAGTAAGGAAGGCCCCATAGAGCATCTTAACAATTATCGTTTTGCTTGTTACCAACTTTATGGTAGTGATCCCATTTTGCTCTACACATTTGCACTTTCTCTTGGGGGACAAGCATTATATTGATACAATCATTCACCTCATAATATCTTATTCAAGTTTGAAAAATTGTCCAATCTCTTTCTTGAGCATTTTTCAATCAACATAAAAACCAAGACTACATTATCATATGTCTATGCTTTACACTAGTTCGATGAGAAGCCCATTACTAATTTTGTCTCTCATTGGAGAGTGGTCATTCATGATCTTTCTTTTACCCTTCCACATTTAGAGCTTGTCAAACTATTTGCCAAGAGTTGTCATAAGAAAATCTCCCAAAATTTGCAAATTCATTAGAGTTGCACATTTGAGGAAGCTATTTCTCAAGCCAAGGTTATCAAGGACATCAAGGTCCATATGGGTAATATCAAGCTTTTTCCAAAGCAACCCTATCCATCCAACTACCATTACAATCACAATCCATATGTCCCACCCACTTCCAAACCATATAAGAACAATCAGGTGCTCCTCACTTCTCCATCTACACCACCTCAATCTACACCATCCCCACCTCCACAATCAGCACCACATCCACATCCACAATCAACACCACCTCGACCTCCAAAAACTGCATACCAAGTAAACCCTCCACCACCTTATAATATATACTAGTGGCATAATCCTCACCCCTCTCATCCACCATGTAATTGGACACCTTTGTTTGAGCCCATCCTACTTTATTATTCTGATTATATGATGGAGGTCTCATCACCTTACCTAACATCTAGCCTGATAATCCAAATAATCCTCTCCCTCAGGACCACAATCCATAGGTATTTTATGATTTTCACCACCAACATGACCATTCTCTTAATGTGTGCCATGTATTTCAACATACTGTGCAATATCTTATCGATCGTGGCACCATTCAGCTTTATAATACCCTCACACCATAAAATCAAAACTTGGAGATATATCAAAATCCATTGCTTAAACATGGGGGTAATCCACATCAATCCAATCCATGCTAGGTCAATCATGTCAATCGAGGTCCTTCTCGATAGGGATTTAGGGTATGATCAACATCACTATTCATAATCAATGCTATCCACCTACTGCTGAAGCCCAATACCCTTCTACTTCTCTTCCATCATCTTCTTTGAATCCCAAAATTCCTCGACCAGATCTTACTGCTATATCACAAAATATCATCACTATATTTGATAGTCTTTCTCAGTAGCTTTACACTTCTATTTTAATATTATCCATCTATGAGCTCTTACAGCAATCCCAACCTCATCACGAGGCCCTCAATTCCATTCTCCACTTTTTTGATCTTGAGATCCATGATACTGATGCCTTTTCCAACTTTGGTGGTAATGTCAAAGATGCATACAACATTCTATCAGATTCCATGACCATGATATTATTAACATTGTAGGTGAGGGAGCAGATCCACCTTTGCACATTTAAGCTTCCATCAATTTTATCACTTATAAGCGTGTCCTCATCGACATAGGCTCATCCATCAACATCATTTCTACCACCACTCTTGGTCATCTGCACCTTCCTTCTACCCACCTCGCTACTCCTATGGCTCTTCAAGCCTTTTATAGTTATATGTGCCCTACCGTCGACACCATTGTCCTTCCCATTTAGGTCGATGCTAAAACCATTTCTGCCCTCTTCCATGTCATTGAAGGCGAGATGTAGTATAATATCCTTTTGGGATATCCATGGATTCGGGACATGCAATGTGTTCCTTCCATTATACATTATTGTATCAAATATGTTTGTAATAGATTGGTCCACTACATCCCTACTGATGACCCATTTAAATTTTATAATATTGTCATCCTTCCACCTAGTCCATCCCTATCATATACACAATTCGCTCCCACTCCACACCATTCTCTAGATACCACTTATCCGTCATACTCATATTCACATCCCACACTTGATTTTAGCAACATAGCATCCTCTTCATTACACCCATCTCCGGTTACTAGCTCTCCCACTACCCCCACATTCTCATAGCTTTCTTCATCTTATTCTATGTCATTTTTCCCATTCAATTTTTTTGCTACACCCCATCCAACTTTTGTCTCCACCACCCCTTCAATTCTTCCTAACCCATCTCCATATTCCTACCACTTTTTGCCCTATTTTGCGTGGTCACAAGTGGTGCTGACCACACCAGTTACATCTTCTTTTTCAACCTCTTAGTTCACCCATACAAACCATCCCATCATCGAAACACTGGTTGAGTGCTATAAGTGGAAAAGTATTCCACTCAGCTTAATGACCAATTGGCTCAATCAGATCCTCCTAATTCATTCACTTCATCCCCCACTAAATCCACATCCATCCCATTGCCAAATTTTCCAGCCAGGGGGTCCTCCCTCCAACCCAAGAATCGGGTCCCTCCTCACATATCTATACTCATGACCACACCTAGTTATGATAAGTATCACATACACAATGCTCAGGTTATATCACCCACCATCTAGTTCACTCATTATTTTGATCGACCTCATGATGTGCCCATGAATTTTGGGGCCATTTTTCCTCTTGGTTTGCCTAATAATTACATAAATTTTATATATGGGGATGGAGCCTCCAATGCCTCCACCACCAATTCAAATTTTACATCAATCTTAATCATATATCAAATCCCACTTTTACCTGGCATTATCTTCATATGTACAATTGGAATGGTTACAGGCTGGGGAGATATGAGCAAGGGTGTTGCACCCTCATCAATCCTCCTTTACAAAAACCTATTGACCAATATGGAATTGGTTATCATCTTATAATAATCAATACTCTCAAGAATGATTTTCATCGACTTAATATTTCTATGGACTGTTAATACCCTCATTCTATAGTCAATATTCCATCTACTTTCTTTCATCCATATCCACCCCATGATACACTCCCTTCTTGTGAGGTTGAAGTCCTTGTCGATCAATTCACTAAATTATCACTCGATCCACTCTTACCGATCAATACACCTTCTTCACCTCTACAAACTATTCCTTTCATCCCTTATCACACAATATTTCCACCTAAGGCCCCCATTATTGTTCTCCCTCCCCACGTATCATTTTGCTTCCTGGCCACCACCAACCATTTCTTGATTCATTGCTATCATCATCTAATTCTTTGCCAACATCATATCCAATATCCAACATATCCAATGTATCCATTAACATGATATCTGTTGACCTATACACCCCATTCTGCTATCCAAACCATCCCAATTACATCCCATTGTCTATTACTAATTTCTTCAACTTTAAAAATATTTCATCCACACCATCACCCATTGAATTTATCACATCATCTCAATTGCTGTGATTTGCTAATTCACCTTTGCTCTCTATTCCACCCCATATACCTTGGATTAATCATACTTATATTTATCTAGATGATGAATTCCAACTTTCTGATGTCATTGATGACCTTCATTTCATCCCAACACTCGCTCAACTTCATTATGGTTCTCACATGCTTGTTGAGGATACCATTGAATTTGACATTGGTTATGACCCTGATCACCCTCACATTGTTCATCTTGTCACTATTCTTTCTACTAATGAATGCGTCCTTTTAACCAATTTCCTTTGGCACTACACAAATGTGTTTGCATGGTCCTACATGGATATGCTAGGCATTGATCCATAATTAGTTGTGCACAACTTAGTCTTGGATGACAATACCAAACCTGCCAAACAAAAGTTGCATTGAATGCACCCCATAATTGCTCTCATGGTTAAAGAGGAGTTGCAAAAACTTCTTTATGTTGACTTCATACAACCTATTGATTAACTTGAGTGGGTTTCAAATATGGTTCCCATTATAAAACTCAAGGGGGGTATTCGTATCTACATTGATTTTAGGGATTTTAACAAATCTTGTCCCAAGGACAATTTTCCACTCCTTAATATCAACACATTGGTTGATGCCACATCCGGGCATGAAATACTATCACTCATGGATGGTTTTTCTTGTTACAATAAAATTTGTGTCAACCTGGACAATCAACATGAGACTTATTTCATGATGCCTTGAGGGATATTTTGTTACAAGGTCATGCCCTTTGGCCTCATGAATGATGGGGCAACTTATCAACATACAATGACATACATTTTTCATGATTTCATACACAAAACTATTGAAGACTATGTTGACGATATTATTGGTAAATCCAAAACTCGTGGTCAACATCTTGAGGACCTTCACCAAATATTTGATCACCTCCTGGAACATAATGTCTGATTAAATTCAAAAAAATGTATCTTTGGTGTTACCTCAGGAAAAATATTGGGTTTAATTATTTCACAAAGAGGTATCGAGGTTGATCCCCAAAAATTCTAGGCTATCATTTATATGCCTCCCCCTACAAATCTTAAATAGCTATGTAGCTTGAAAGGAAGAATCCAGTCAATTCAGTGATTCATCACCCAAATTTTTGACAAGTGTCAGCCATTTAACCATCTTATTCAAAGGGGGGTCCCCTTCAAGTGGGATAATTAGTGCCAAATCACTTTTGATACCATCAAATCATACCTTACATATCCATCGATTCTATTACCACCCCATCTAGATTAACCTTTCCATCTATATATTTTTGCTAATGATTTCACGTTGGACACGCTTCTTGCTAAAAGAATGAAATGAACCAAGAATAGGTCGTATACTACATCAGTCGTACATTGATTAGTTATGAGATATAGTATGCCTACATGGAAAAATTTTACCTTACCATTGTATTTACCACACAAAAGCTATGACATTACATGATCAATCACACTACTTACGTAGTCGCACACGATAATCCACTTTGTTACATGATGAGTAAAAGTTACCATAATAGTTGCATAGCCAAGTGGATTATGCTTCTCATGGAATTTGACCTCAAATTCATTTGTCAAAAATCCATTAAATGATAGATCATTGTTGATCAGTTGGTTGAGTCACACTCACAAATAATATTTCAAACTATGAGTAATTCACTACATATTTCTAGGAGATATCCTTTACAAGTGAAGTTACAATAGCATCCTACTGCACCGTCTTAAACCACATGAAGCCTAACACATTATCCAAGAGGCTCATGATGGTACTTGTGATGGCCGCTTTAGTGGCATGGCCATTATCAAGCGTATTTTACATATGGGTTACTATTGGCCTACAATGGAGTATGACTATTGTGATTATGTTAAGAAATGTGCCAAATGCCAACATCATGCCAATATTATGCATTTGACTTCTCAGGCTCTTCGATATATTCAATCAATGTGGTATTTGCAATGGGTTTTGTATCTTATCAACAAAATCACTCCCACATCAGTTGAAAATCATAAATTCATCATCATAACAAAATAATACTTCAAAAAATGGATTGATGCCATCCCTCTAGTTCAAACAAAAGGTCCTAAAATTATCAATTTTATTACTCAACACATCATTCGTTGTTTTGAAATCCCATATAAGATCATTTCTGATAATGGTACACCATTGAATAACAAGAATGTTTTCACATTATGTGAGAAATTTAATATTCAATATAGATTTTCCACTCCATACTACCCACAGGGTAATGGGTAAGAAGAAGCTACAAATAAAATTGTTTGCACCATTCTTTGCAAAACCATTGTAGAATCACATCGATACTAGCACAATAAAATGTCACTAGCCTTATGGGCTTATCACACAAGCATTTGTACTCCAACTAGGCAACCCTATTTTCTATTGTATATGGCATTGAATCCATCATGCCCTTGGAGCTCGAAATTCCATCATTATGGGTCTCTATGCAAGAACTCATTTATGACAATACTGCTTGTCAATCTAGGTTAGACCGGTTGACTCTTTTGTATGAATGTCGCATTCATGCCATTGAACATACATGTGTTTATCAAGATCATATTTGATGTGCCTATAATTATAAGGTACACCAACAAGAATTTCAAGTTGGATACTTAGTCCTCAAGGAGAACCAACAACTTACTATCCAACCACACCATCTTCATGAAAACATTGCACCTAATTGGCTAGGTCCTTACATGGTTACTCACAAGTTTTGGTCTGCGGCATATTGTCTTACCATGTTGGAAGGTATTTATAACCTTGAGCTCATTAAAATTATTCATCTTTGAGCATTTTACACCTAAGAATTGGCATTAGATCTCATAATTCTTTGTACATACCATCGTGGTCACACAAAAAAAAATAAAACCAACATCATAAAAAAAAATACATCTTTGGCATTCTACGACATTATATCAAATTGCATTTAATAAAAATTTGCTTCATCCTCATTCTTTATTTTATCTTTCTCTTACCCTTCTTCTTTAATGAATGTTGTATGGTCACGCTTCGAGCAGGTACATACCTTTGATTCCCCTTCTTCTCTTCTTTCCATTTTCCTTATATTTCTTCTTTTCTTATTGTTACTCATCAATGTTGTATGTTCACGCTTCGAGTGACTACATACCTTTGGTTAATTTCATTTCTTCTCTTTTCTTCTTTTTATTTTTCATCCCTCCTCTTCTTCTTCTATAATTCTTTTTTTCATGTTCTGTTACCATCATCTTTCCATTCACCTCATTGCCCCAGTTTACTGAATATTATATTGGAGCAACCATGTACAAAAATTCCCACCCTTCATCTATTAGAGTATCACATCGTTTGGTTCACACTTTGCTCCATCTTCATGCATCCTCTCATATTCATAAATTTTATTCATGCATGCATTTGTACATATTCATTGTGAATACCATACTTGGAGAATTAAATATGCACTTGGTAGCACAATAGTTTTGGTGCCCAATCCCATTTTCATGAGATAATATTATTGAAATATTTTGAGTGTTTTACCCATCTATAGTTATTTCAATCAACAACCATCCAAATTTGGCATATTCTAAATACATTATAAGACATCCCTTGGTTGACTTTGTCTCATTCATGGATTAAATTGCACCTCTTATACACTAAGCAAACTTTGAGAATAGGATTGGCAACACTGTATGCATACTGGTCATCTACAAAAATTCACCTTGCTCATCCTATCATTTGTGTGATCTAAATCAAACCTAAGGATCGACAAGAGAACAAGCTTAAAAAAACAATACTATGGCTTAAAAATTAAAAAAAAACCCAAAAAGAGCACTACCAAATATTACAAAATACAAAAAAAGAGAAAAATCAAACTAAAAAGCAAAGCAAAAGAGTACCATCAAAAAATATTGAATCCCTGAGGTCTTCAGGTATATATTGAAATCATGGTGTAGATCTCCATCGGAGCTATAGATGCTTGACTGGAAATGGAGTATGATTTACAAGTGGCAACATGTCTGTCACATTAGCGACCTTATTTTATACAGACCACTGCATGCTTGTGGATGAGCTAGCTTATAGGCTAAGTTAACATACAATTAAACCTATCACTTCACACACACTAATCCACATTAGCTAGCTTACAGGCTAAGTTAAATGGTCAAATGAACATCACTTCACACACACTAATCCATTCTTGAGATCTTGTTTACCAAGATAGCCAAGATTTTTCAAAGAAATTTTACTCAGTTATTCAATGGGTTTGATTACTTAAAAATGTAATATTCAAATATCTTCAACATATTCATATCCAACTTCTTAGAAAAAATGGAACAGATTGCACTATCTAATTTTGCAAAGATGCACATGCCTTCTTCAAGCATTACTTTCAGTCACTCGCACTTTCATGTAGTACATACTCATCACAAATTATTTCATACATTATTTTACATTTATTTATTTCTTAGGCATTCCATGCATATACACATCTATCATATTCTTCACATGTATACATACACACACCTATACTCTACCACAATCACACCATTCATACTCATACATAATCCAAAACAAAAAAACATACGCATAAATGTAATCTCATACAAATATCATAGAACATCATGTATATATCTATATATATCTCAAAATAGCCATCAAGCTACAATAAAGTGTGTGTCTTTGTAGGCACATCACCACATTTCCATATCATAGATATATCAAAAATATCATATAGCTACAATAAAGTGTGTACCCTTACAGGTACATCACCACAAAAATAAATCATCATTACATCCTTAAAAACATAAAATTGTCGATAGTCCCCCCATCACTACCCTCGTAGATCCATCATGTGCGCTACCCTATGAAAGTCTATCCACTCATCTCATATACCATCACTCACTTTGTTGCCCCTAGTACTAACTATGCATTGCCCATCTCTTGTATCGCTAGTGCCACTCCCACTGCCTGTGACACTACGGGCACCATTATCTATTGGCTCCTCCTCGCTATCAAAGGTATAATTTATTGGATCCATTGTGATGGAGTCTGTGACAATGACATTGACCTTAAATATGTAGGAATAGCTATCCCATGTATTATCAACTCACCCTCACATTGAGCCCTCTTCACAGTCTCTTTCATATTGGTTACTAACATCTTCATATTTACCTACTACAAACGCTCCACATCATCCTGTGACTACTCTAGAAGTGGTACTATCACCATCAAACCATAAATATCTATAGCCACCCACCCCTTAGTAGCTTCCATATCATACACTTGCTTCTCTAGCTCTCATACTCTCACTGCATGGCTAGCCTTAATGGCCTCCACCTCTACCCTTACCTCATCTTGAAGATACTACAATCACTTGACTGACTTGATCATATCATCTCGCTCAGCTCTCATCATATCCCACTCTGCCCTCATAGCATCTCACTCACCAATGAGTGTATCCCACTCACTCCTCAATGCATGACTCTTCCTAGAGAGTTGCATTACCTCACCTCTCACCGCATCTCTCTCCTCGATCACCTACTCCAATATTATCCTTACCTCATCCCGCTCCCCTAGGGTGATAATCAACAACACCTTCACCTCACACTTCTCCTCCTTTATCACCAAGTGATTTGTTGTCCAATCCAACTCTGTATCTAGTAGCTTATCCTTAAGCTTCTTCACATCCACTCATAATCATCATGTCTCATCTTACACTACTATTATAACTTGCAACCCTATTGTAAAATCAAAACTTGCTAGCTCTACCATCGTATCCCCACCAACATCACCCTCCTCCATTAGGAGTGACTCATTTGACCCCATTGCACCCTCATCATCTGATAGATAATCATAAACATCCATAACTAGCACATTCTCCATCATCGTTGTACCCTCTATCATCCATTCCCCACCCTTAATCAACGGTTTTACATCACTATTACTCACCAATCAGTCCTGATCATTACGGTGTGATCTCATCCACCTGATCAACCAATATAAATCTACCTCATCCTCCTTGTTAGGCTTAGGTTATCTCTCATCCGGATTCTATCCATCCACCTGATGTCCTCCCACATGTCCTGGTGATGCTGCCCTCACCCCACCTAGCAATACCCTTCCTCGCAACACTCCTTCTACCTCACCCGATCCATCTACCACCTTAAGCATAGTCTCCCATTTCTTCCTAGACCATCATACATAATAATATGGTGTGGTCCCTACATTGTCCACATTAGGAATATCTATCATCCCATCAGGTATCAAATCTAGTGATGGCACCACTAGCTTTGGCCCTATATCACCTGGAACTTTATAGATCACCACGGGTGGATCTGGTCACCCTTATCACATCCTAAACTATTGCAACACCCATGAGAATGGAATATACTATATCTACCATAGATATTTCCCCACCAACCTGTTGAGTGGTATTTTCACACAGCTGTGAAAGTACACTCTCCTTTAGGATTTGGGTTCCAAATCCCCTCTTGCAAAGAAGTTAAACAAACAACTTCTCCAAGGTCTCCACTATATTAGCATTTGCATATGTGTATTAGTAATCTCAAATAAAGATATTCAATTTAAATGCTTGGAACACCTTAGTGATTGCAAGTAACTGTAAACAAGGGGCAATGTTGGTTTATTTTACCATGAAACTTTAGTGATTGTTCATTGAACCAAAATAGAGCAAATGTGAGTTGGTCCTCATATGACCACGATGTAGTGCTCAAGAAATGGAAATTTGTGAAAATGCCATAAAACATAACTCCTTCAATGAAATTGGAATTTTCATGAAGGGAATGTCATCATAGGCTCATGAGTGCAAAACAAAACCGAAAAAATGAAATTTGACCTTAAAATGGAAATTTTCTATTTTTCGGATTTTTTAAAATCAGTAGTAAAACAACAACTTCGATGATTTTTTTTAAATATTAAACAACTCCGAAAATGAAATTTCAAATTGTGTATTAGAAGTATGAAGTATAACCTACGCAATGGTTAAATTATTTTTGGATTTTGAAGTTTTTTAAATGTTTATTTTAATGCCTGAAAATTAAAAAAAAAGTTAAAATTTCTGGAAAATAAAATGCAGAAAATGAAAATGAAATGCATTCAGTTTGATGCTATCCTATTCCGAAAAAACCGAAGATATGAGGTTTTCATGCATGCAACCTAACCTATTGGACCTGCAAAACAAGCACAATCCGGATAAGCTAAGTGCTGGCTCCTAGGGTTTTAAATGAGGTTTTTAGATTTAGACATTCGCATGAAGCAACCAAGAAACTTGCATAAACTCCATTTACAAGCCTAAAATCTGAAAAGGGGAAAAATAGACATTTAATCTTGCATGCAGAAAATGACTCCTTTCTTGTCCATAAGATGCAACTTTCTAAAAATTTTTGTATTAAAAATTTGTCATTTTACAATAACAGAAGTTTCTGGTTTTCCCAAACCAGTCAATGGAAGAAAAACAGCCCAAACAGGTCCAGAATGGCCCTCTTGCCTTCAAATCTGCAACTCTGCTCGTGGCAGTTTCCAACCCTTCTGGCCTCTTTGAATGGCGTATTTAAACTTCTGAAAAAATTGTTTCTCCTTCCATGACGGTTCGTTTCATTTTCCGATGGCTGTTCTTTTCACCTTCCCTAACTGTTCGTTTCATTTTCCAATGGTTGTTCGTTTCACCTTCCCTTGTGCATGCATGTGCTTTGGTTTCCATTTTGTGGCCCTTCATCGCAAAAATGTAACATGTCACGATATCGCGACACTTTTGCCTCCTTGCTCTGCGAAAACGTAACATGTCGCGATATCGCGACACTTTTTCTCTTTTGGCCGCGAAAATGCAACATGTCGCGATATCGCGACACTTTTTCTTTCTTCTATTCTGGCCGCGAAAATGCAACATGTCACGATATCGCGACACTTTTTCCTCTTTTGGTCATGAAGATGCAACATGTCGCGATATCGCGACACTTTTTCTCTTTTGGCCGCGATGATGCAACATGTCGCGATATCGCGACACTTTTTCTCTTTTGGCCGCGAAAATGCAACATGTCGCGATATCGTGACACTTTTTCTTTCTTTCGTTGGCCGTGAAAATGCAACATGTCGCGATATCGTGACACTTTTCTTTCTTCTGTTCTGGCCGTGAAAATGCAACATGTCGCGATATCGCGACACTTTTTCTTTCTTTTTTTTGGCCGCGAAAATGCAACATGTCGCGATATCGCGACACTTTTTCTCTTTTGGCCGCGATGATGCAACATGTCGCGATATCGCGACACTTTTTCTTTCTTTGTTCGCCACGAAATGCAACATGTCGCGATATCGTGACACTTTTTCTTTCTTCTGTTCTGGCCGCGAAAATGCAACATGTCGCGATATCGCGACACTTTTTCTTTCTTCTATTTTGGCCGCGAAAATGCAACATGTCGCGATATCGCGACACTTTTTCTCCTTTGGCCGCGATGATGCAACATGTCGCGATATCACGACACTTTTTCTCTTTTGGCCGTGACGATGCAACATGTCGCGATATCGCGACACTTTTTCTTTCTTTTGGCCACGAAAATGCAACATGTCGCGATATCGCGACACTTTTTATTTCTTCTATTTTGGTCGCGAAAATGCAACATGTCGCGATATCGCGACACTTTTTCTCTTTTGGCCGCGACCGTGCAACATGTCGCGATATCGCGACACTTTTTCTCTTTTGGCCGTGATGATGCAACATGTCGTGATATCGCGACACTTTTCTCTTTTTGCCACGATTGCAACATGTCGCGATATCGTGACACTTTTTATCTTTTGGCCGCGATGATGCAACATGTCGCGATATCGCGACACTTTTTCATCCTTGCGGTGTTTTGCCTTTTCTTTGATCTTTAGCATATGGGCCACTTCGGTCTTCTTGGAAACATGCAAAAAAGGTGGGTCCCCAATTTTGGGGTACGTTGTGGAGCAACCACAACAAATGGCGACTTTGCTGGAAAATGCTCCTGAGCATTTTGGTGAGAACTCAACCTAAAAATACACGAACTCAAATACAAGCGTCAACAAATATCCAAAGAATGCAAATAGATCAGAAATACATGAAGCATCAGAATCGTTAAGCATCAGCTCGGTGTGTGCAATGTGCTTCATTCCCTATCGTTTGAAACTCGTTCAACTTTCCATTGTCAGTTTCACTTATGATTCGTATGCAAGGCTATGAATGATTTGTGTAGGATTTGATGTATGACAACTATGCTAGAGATATAACAACCTGCTTTGCAAAAGCTCAAACTTTCTAGTATCATGAACAAACATATTAAAACTGTCAAACCCTCTTAGGACCAAATATGTGTATACTGAATTAATTTACTAGATCCCAAAGTTGGTTATGTGTCACTACCATCTTGAACCCATGTGCAAGTGTAAGTGAAATCAGAGCTTTGGGGAATCGGATTCCCAACCTAAGCGAGATGGGAATTTAACCCTATCCTTGCTACTTTGATCCGGAGTTCATTACCTCATCTTGAACAAAATGATTTAACCTGTTATGGATGAAATTGTCAAGCTAGCCTGTCCGTTTGAGCGAGTCGGTGGTCTTGCTTTTAGACAAGACATGTTGCCACGCATGAGCATACTCCATCGCCGACCAGGCGTCTATAGCCCCGATGGAGATCAACCCCATAATCCAGGATTTGACTTTACTTTTGATTTCTTGAACCTTGGGGATGACTACCCATCCTTGCAAGGGACATGTAGTACGATCCTTCCAATCCAATATCAATGATGCAATAAAAGTAGAATGAAAAATATTTGCCTTGGAATTTTAAGTTCTTGAGTGGGCAAAATAGAAGCTTTGGGGAATCGGATTCTCAACCTAAGCGAGATGAGAATTAGACCCTATCCTTACTACTCCATGAAGGTCAAATCAGAGCTTTGGGGAATTGGATCCTCAACCTAAGTTCGATGAGGATTTAACCCTATCCTTACTACTCTAATTTTAGGCTTTAAGCACTATGGGAGTGGTAAAAACCACTATTTTAAGGATTATGTTGCATGATAGGACAGACACGAAATACTCCTTTCGCCTCACCTTTTCTTCCAAGTATGGTTTTGACCATTTTGCTCAAGATCCTCTTTAATATGTGTAGAACGTGCTTGGTTCAAGATAGTTCGGGCATCATTTCCCAACCTTAGGATCCTTTTAATATATGTTATATAATAACCCTAAGAGGATTCGACACCTTTTCAATGATTGTATTTGAAATGTAGATGCAACTACGATGAAATGTATATGCAATGTGGAATGTAACATGAGATATGGATGAATGCATTGCTTTCTTTTGAAATGCGGATGGAGTATATCACCTACTTTGCCATAATTTATAAAATCGACAACTTCATGCATCACAAGTTCCAAACGATATTCTTTAATGTGTTTGCGATACTCGTGGAGCTTTTTGCAATACAATTCCGATGTTTCATATTCTCCTAGTCTTAGTCAACATTCATAAGGACATAAGTTGACATCTCGCTTTTTTTTTTTTTTTTCAAAACAAACCAAAAATGTCCAAAGGACCAACACACAAAACTTAAAACCAAAACTGAAATGCAAACCCAACATCACAAACCCAAAAAATTATATACAAATGTACAATATGGTACAAGATGATGCAAAAGCTTGGACTATCACTTTCCCGGATCCCAAACATGATTAGAACACTTTAAAAGACATATGACACAATATGTATGCCAAATTTTGTAGGAATCCAACAACAATAAGATCAAACCAAGCAATGCAACAAAATTCAACTTGCCTCGCTCACCCCACCAATTTGATTTAGTTCCATTAGCAACTCTCATAGGTGAGATTCAATTCATCAAATTGATTAGACAATGATTGATCTTCAATTTCATCTTGTCTATTCTTTAAGGTGCAAGTTTCATAATTCCATTCATGATTTAGAACTAGGCTTTCTTTATTCAAAATGAAATTTTGTAAGCAAGAGCCTATTTCTAAAAATTTCAAAGCTAATTCATTTTCCATGTTCTTAGGCCAATTAAAATTGTGCAACAATTTACAAGCCTCTAGGATATTTACTAAATTGGGATCATTAGGAGTTTTTATCCTAGGTTCAAGAATTAATTGTTGATGAATTTGATTTAGCAATTTAAATGCATCAAACTCCTTTTCATTCATTAAAGTAATGTTATCAAAGGTGTGGTTAGAAATTAATCCTTGTTCTTCATTCACCTTCAATGGCATTTCATCATATAGCACTTGTTCTTTCTCCATGATTCGTTTATCAAAGGCACCAAACTTAGGTACCCAATTGAACACACGTCCATCCTTTTCAACCCTCAAATATTTTTGGTCAAAGTGTATGTCAAGTAACTCATCTTCATGATCAATCACTTGCATCTCCTCCCATTCATCTTCACCTTCCTTAGATGGTTCAGTTATTTCCAAAAGTGGGTTATCTCTTGAATTCAAATTGGTAAAGCTATCATAATCAAAATTTGTAACCCATGATTCAATTTTATCACAATTTGGAAGGTGTGGATCCTCTTGGTCATCACTTTCGAGAACATCATCCAAAGTGTCGTTCGAGAACAAGTGGTGAAATTCGATTATGTCTTCAACTTCATTTGTTGATTTTCCTTCCAATTCATTTTCAACCACTTGTGATGGCTTAGGAGCTTCTATAATGGGATCAATTTTTGAATTCCGTGTCATATAGTTGCTCCAATCCTTTGTAAGTACATCTGACCAAATCATGTCCACATAAGTTTGTTCATCCAAATCGTCCTTTTTGGGTAATGATTCTGGATATTTCTTTTCCAAAACAAGATGGTGATCATTTGATTCCAACTTCTTGTTACCCATCCATAGAATTTCTTCTCCAAAATCTTCATGCTCTTCAAGACTTTTTGAATAGGTATTTACTTCAACATGAGTCACCTCAAAATCTCTTGTAACGCTCGAAGAAGCATAACATGAAACACCATTAAGATCGGCATTATGAATTTTCTTCCTAGGATGATTTGGATGCATACATTGATGTGCTCATTTTTGTGGTGGAACATGCCTACATACCTTCTTAACCACTTTCTTTTGCTCTTTTACTTTCGATACGAACTCTTTGGGTTGAGTGGTAGAAGTAGTAGGATTAGTTGGATTGATATCCACGGACAATGCTTGAACATTTGTTGCAATGGTTCCATGAGTGACCACATGATTCTCTAATTGAGGCATAGTTGGATGGATGGAAGTACTTGTATAAGCACAAGTGGGAGCATAAGTTGGTATGGTAGGATAAAGTTGATTGTAGGGAAAAACATTTGATATCAAATTTTGTTGTGCCCACGCTTGATTTACCATCGAGGTTTGATTGCAAGCCCCTAGTTGTCCTACCATAGTTGATTGCTCCATTCCATAACCTTGTGGCCTCAATTGTTGATCTACAATCATAGCTTCTATGTGTAGGCCGATGCAAGATCAGTAACCAAGGGATTCATCCTAACAAATATGGCAAATAATGGATCCAATGCTCGAAAGTATATTTGAAGAGCACCACTTTCCTCAATAGTATAGGGAGAAATTAATCTCGCATAAAGCTTTCGAAACCTCAAGTTGAAATTTCTCACTGGCTCATTAGGTTCTCTTTTGCAAGAAACAAATTGTTGATATATCGTGAGAGGATCAATGAACAACCTAAATTGATTGATAAACTCATATTTCAATTGCGTCCAAGATGTAATAGAACCAGCGGGTAAATTGATGTACCAATCATATGCCACCTCATCTAGGGTTCCAGGAAACATTCTACATGCCACATCCTCATGTTCGACATTCCATCTAACTAGGATATCCACATAGGCTTGAATATGTTCCTCGGCTGATGTTGGACCATTGTGCTTAAATTTGGGCAAACGTTTTTCTATGTTCTTGGGTAAATCATGAGAATCTCCACTAATGTTCAAAGGACTAACATGTATCCCATACCACGTTCCTGCAATTGTAGCCATTAATGAAACTCAAAGAATAACTTCAAAACCAATTTTTTAGTCATGAATAAAAGAAGGAACCATGACAAAGCAATATTCTAAAAATGTAAATTAGTTTCTGATTCACCAGATCACATATGCGCAAGTGAAGAGCATACTCCTAGTGTTGTAGGCTTTCGGATTCACAAGATCGCATTACACGCAAGTGAAGAGCATAATACCGACAACAAATACATTTTTAGACAAAGTAATTCCTTACAAATAAGCATGAAATGACTAGCAAATATCAAACATGTAACGTATGAATAATCATGTTAGCATCAACCAAGAAATGTATCCATTAAAATCTGATAAAAGTAATTGCATGGAGACAACCTCGTTAGTCAAGACCAAAAATTTTCAACATCGAATCAAAACACATTATTCTTGTATGAACAATCAAAAGCGTTAGAACAATGCATAGCAATTCATGTCCTCCTTTTAACACTACAAGGTTGTATTGTTAAAAGAGGGCTAAAGATAATAATCAATAGGGCATGAAATATTCAAAATTTAAATCCCTATAGCATTTAAATCACATAGAAATAAACCAATTCGAGGCCCTCCTTCTAGCGCCAAAATGTTGAGTGGTATTTTCACACGGTTGTGAAAGTACACTCTCCTTTAGGATTTGGGTTCCAAATCCCCTCTTGCAAAGAAGTTAAACAAACAACTTCTCCAAGGTCTCCGCTATATTAGCATTTGCATATGTGTATTAGTAATCTCAAATAAAGATATTCAATTTAAATGCTTGGAACACCTTAGTGATTGCAAGTAACTGTAAACAAGGGGCAATGTTGGTTTATTTTACCATGAAACTTTAGTGATTGTTCATTGAACCAAAATAGAGCAAATGTGAGTTGGTCCTCATATGACCACGATGTAGTGCTCAAGAAATGGAAATTTGTGAAAATGCCATAAAACATAACTCCTTCAATGAAATTGGAATTTTCATGAAGGGAATGTCATCATAGGCTCATGAGTGCAAAACAAAACTGAAAAAATGAAATTTGACCTTAAAATGGAAATTTTCATTTTTCGGATTTTTTAAAATCTGCAGTAAAACAACAACTTCGATGATTTTTTTTAAATATTAAACAACTCCGAAAATGAAATTTCAAATTGCGTATTAGAAGTATGAAGTATAACCTACGCAATGGTTAAATTATTTTTGGATTTTGAAGTTTTTTAAATGTTTATTTTAATGCCTGAAAATTAAACAAAAAGTTAAAATTTTTGGAAAATAAAATGCAGAAAATGAAAATGAAATGCATTCAGTTTGATGCTATCCTATTCCGACAAAACCGAAGATATGAGGTTTTCATGCATGCAACCTAACCTATTGGACCTGCAAAACAAGCACAATCCGGATAAGCTAAGTGCTGGCTCCTAGGGTTTTAAATGAGGTTTTCAGATTTAAACATTCGCATGAAGCAACCAAGAGAACTTGCATAAACTCCATTTACAAGCCTAAAATCTGAAAAGGGGAAAAATAGACATTTAATCTTGCATGCAGAAAATGACTCCTTTCTTGTCCATAAGATGCAACTTTCTGAAAATTTTTGTATTAAAAATTTGTCATTTTACAATAACAGAAGTTTCTGGTTTTCCCAAACCAATCAATGGAAGAAAAACAACCCAAACAGGTCCAGAATGGCCCTCTTGCCTTCAAATCTGTAACTCTGCTCGTGGCAGTTTCCAACCCCTTCTGGCCTCTTTGAATGGCGTATTTAAACTTCTGAAAAAATTGTTTCTCCTTCCATGACGATTTGTTTCATTTTCCGATGGCTGTTATTTTCACCTTCCCTAACTGTTTGTTTCATTTTCCCATGGTTGTTCGTTTCACCTTCCCTTGTGCATGCATGTGCTTTGGTTTCCATTTTGTGGCCCTTCACCATGAAAATGTAACATGTCGCGATATCGCGACACTTTTTCCTCCTTGCTCGTGAAAACGTAACATGTCGCGATATCGCGACACTTTTTCCCTTTTGGCCATGACAATGCAACATGTCGCGATATCGCGACACTTTTTTTTTCTTCTGTTCTGGCCATGAAAATGCAACATGTCGCGATATCGTGACACTTTTTCTCTTTTGGCCATGATGATGCAACATGTCGCGATATCGCGACACTTTTTCTCTTTTGGCCGCGATGATGCAACATGTCGCGATATCGCGACACTTTTATTTCTTCTATTTTGGCCGCGAAAATGCAACATGTCGCGATATCGCGACACTTTTTCTTTCTTTTTATGGCCATGAAAATGCAACATGTCGCGATATCGCGACACTTTTTCTTTCTTCTGTTTTGGTCATAAAAATGCAACATGTCATGATATCGCGACACTTTTTCTCTTTTGGCCATGATGATGCAACATGTCGCGATATCGCGACACTTTTTCTTTCTTTTGTTCTGGCCGTGAAAATGCAACATGTCGCGATATCGCGACACTTTTTCTTTCTTCTGTTTTGGCCACGAAAATGCAACATGTCGTGATATCGTGACACTTTTTCTTTCTTCTGTTTTGGTCATGAAAATGCAACATGTCGCGATATCATGACACTTTTTCTCTTTTGGCCGTGATGGTGCAACATGTCGTGATATCGCGACACTTTTTCTTTTTCTGGCCGCGATGGTGCAACATGTCGCGATATCGTGACACTTTTTCTTTCTTCTGTTCTGGCCATGACAATGCAACATGTCGCGATATCATGACACTTTTTATTTCTTCTATTTTGGTCGTGAAAATGCAACATGTCGCGATATCGCGACACTTTTTCTCTTTTGGCCGTGATTGTGCAACATGTCGCGATATCGCGACACTTTTTCTCTTTTGGTCGTGATGGTGCAACATGTCATAATATCATGATGCAAGAGCATCTGAGGGCAGTAAAGCAATCGAGCATCAACCAAAATTTTTGTTGTTATTTTTTTCTAAGTGTTGCAATGTTATTTTTTTCTAAGTGTTGCAAGAAAAATATGTGTCGCGATATCGCGACACAAAAAGTGTCGTGATATCGCGACCAAAATGGAAGATAGGGGAGCAGCGACCACAAGGTCACAAAATCATGACCATCACAGGGAAAACAAAGGCACGAAGACCAAAGGTCATGAAATCGTGGCCATTGCAGGGGAAAAAAAGGTGCGGAGACCAAAGGTCACGAAATTGCGACCACCATAGGGGAAACAAAGGCGTGGAGACCAAAGGTCATGAAATCGTGACCAAAGCCAGAGAATAAAGGCGTAGAGAAACAAAGGTCATGATTTCATGACCAAAGTAGGGAAGGCAAGGCGCAAAAGACAAATGGTCACGAAATCATGACATGTCACGATTTCATGACCAGAGCAGGAGAACGGAGGCCGACAAACAAAAACGATGTGATATCACAATAGGTCGCGATATCATGGCCAAAATGGAGAGAGAAGGCTTAATGGAGGAAATGTCATAATATCGTGACATGTCACGATATCACGACAAGAGCAAGAGAGAGAAAGCACAGGAAGGAAATTGTCACAATATCATGACATGTCACGATATTACGACCAAATAGGAAAACATGCACTCCCAACTTTCTTAAAGGTAGCCCTTCGTGCATGGCAAGTTAGCGGCAGTGAAGCAGCAGTTCCAAAGAAGGATTTCAATGGGCATGTTGGCCACTCGCGCAGGATATCTAGAAGACTCATTTAAAGCAACTAACAGCAAGCAGCAGATCGAGAAGAATATTCCGTTGGATATGGCAGCCAGTCACGCACCTCACCTGGAGTCTCATCAATGCAACTTTCCAAAATTGTCCTAGGTGGCAATTGTAGATCGTGGGAAGTTTGAAAGCACAGAGGATTGGGACCTCAATAAAAACCCATGGATTGTAATGAGAGGGGGTGGAAAAATGATAGTTTGGGCTGTATATTCTTGTAAAATTCTTTTGAAGTATTGAATACAAATTTTGGGCTCTTGTTTCTCTAGTTTTTTGTATTATGCAAGATCTGTTCTCCACCAAGTGGTATCAGAGCCAGTAGTTCCTGAGTGTGTAACAGATCATCGAAGGAGAGGCAGTTACACCAAGAACTATGGAAGGGCTTGGAATTGGGTGAGCAGAATGCCTCCAAGGAGAAACCCAGTTGGTGGGAGAGGCATGGCAGCAACAGAAGATGTTCGAGCTTTGCAGCGGCAAATGCAAACCCTGCAAAAGAAATGCGTAGAAGATTGGAACCAAGAAGAGACGAAGGTAGTGAATAGAAATATGATGAAGAAGAAGACCAACCTAAGGAAGAAGAAGAAGCAATAGATCCTGCTTAGGCCAGACTATACAAAGCCATATCCTAGATTGAGAAGGGGCCAAATATGGAGGTTTCCACTTATTTCGAAAAGCTTGATCCAGAGGAATTGATCAACTAGATCAACGATCTGGAAGAGTACTTTGAGTATGAAGATGTTGAGGACCTTGATAGGGTCAGATTCGTAAAGACCAAACTGAAAGGTCAAAGGGAGTGCAGCTGGAGCAAAATAAAAGAGGGAAAGAGAGAATAACTAAGTGAGAACGGATGGTAGAAAAGCTAAAGAGGTAGTTCATCCCTGGTGATTATGAGTTAGACCTGCTAAAGAAAATGCAAGGATTGAGGCAATCAAGTAAGTCTATGAAATAATACACAGAAGAATTTCATAAAATAATGATTAGAATAGGCCACTCAGAGGCCAACAAGGAGAAGGTAGCCTATTACATTAATGGGTTACGAGCAAGTATTCAAGAAGAACTAAGTCTAGTCCGAATGACCACCATAGAGGATTCTTACCAATTTTCTTTAAAGGTTGAAGAGAATCTCAATAGGAGGTTTGAAAACAAGTAAATAGGAAGAGGTTGTGGCGAAAGAATCGATGGAAGGAACAGTGGTAGAAGAAATGAAGATTCTCAAAAAAATGGAGAAGGTAGCAGCAGTCAAGAACAAAGGAGAGAAAATACAGACCGCCCCCATAATCAAAATAATGGTTACCTAGGGGGAAGAGGCAGAGCTAGACGAGGTCAAGGAAGAGGAAGATTTCGAGGGACTTGCTTCCAATGTGGGGAAGAGGGACATCACAAATATGAGTGCCCACAACAACGAGAAAGAAATAATCAGAGGTCAAAAGGAAATGCCAGAGTAGCAGTCACTGATGAAGATGCTGGATCTGAGCATTCTGAAGAAGCTGAGAGTGGAGAAGTAATGATTGCAAGGAGAGTCCTGCTAAATGAAGAGGGAGCTGCAGATTAGAGGAAAAGCTTATTCCGCACAAGGTGTAAATGTGCAGGTAATATTTGCAACATTATCATTGACAACGGTAGCACAGATAACCTAGTTTCATAGGGAATGGTTACAAAGCTACAACTGGAGAGAAAGAAACACCCGCATCCATATCGGATCATGTGGTTGCAGAAAGACCATAAGTTTTTGGTCAATGAATAATGCCTGGTAAAATTCAGTATTAGGAATTATCGTGATGAGGTTATGTGCGACATTTTGCCCATGGATGCATGCCATTTGCTGCTGGGAAGGCCATGGCAGTTTGATAGGTGTGCGGTTCATGATGGCCGATCCAACACCTATTCTGTGACCAAGAATGGAATGCGTCATAATTTGAAGCCCCTGAAGGAGGTGGAAGAAAAGGTATGTGGCAGTGCAAGAATTTGCTTGGTTCACGAAAGAAAATTTTTAGATGATTTAAAGCATGAACATATGTGTTATGCATTAATTCCTAGAGTTAGGGATACAAAATGCAAAGATGCCCCAGCAAAAGTCCAAGAGATGTTGAAGTAATTTCTAGATATCATATCTAATAATGTGCCTGAGGGTTTACCCCCAGTAAGAAAAATTAGTCACCATATTGATTTGGTGCCAGGGTCAAGCTTGCCTAATAAAGCTGCACATAGAATGACACCTGTAGAAACTAAAGAACTAAATAGGCAGGTCTAGGAGTTGCTGGAGAAGGGATTGATTAGGGAGAGTCTTAGCCCGTGTGCAGTACCTACAGTACTAGCACCCAAGAAGGATGGAGAGTGGAGAATGTGCACAGACTCTCGAGCCATCAATAAGATCACAATAAAATACAGATTTCCACTGCCAAGGATGGATGACATAATGGACTGTTTGAGTGGAGCCAAGTACTTCACCAAAATTGACCTCAAGAGTGGCTACCACCAGATCCGTGTCAAGGAAGGAGATGAGTGGAAGACAACCTTCAAGACAAGAGAGGGCTTGTATGAGTGGTTGGTCATGCCATTTGGACTGTCCAATGCACCAAGTATCTTCATGCGGCTGATGAATGAGGTACTGAAAGATTTTTTAGGAAATTTTGTCATTGTTTATTTAGATGATATATTAATATTCAGTAGAACCCTGGAGGAACACCTGATGCACATCAAGAGGGTTTTTGAAAAGCTGCAGGAGGAGCAGTTATTAATAAATTTGAAAAAGTGTAATTTTGTCAAGAAAGAGTTAGTATACCTGGGATTTGTAATCTCAGTAGAAGGTCTAAAAATGGACCCAGAGAAGGTGAGATCTATCATCGAAAGGCCTACCCTAAGAAGCACAATAGAGGTAAGATCATTTCATGGTCTAGCCAGCTTTTACAGAAAGTTCATAAGAAACTTCAGCAACATTTGTGCACCTCTCACAGAAATAATGAGAGGGGATAAGAAAGAATTCAAGTGGACCTTAGGGGCTGAAAGGAGCTTTGATGCATTAAAGAAAAGGGTCATAGAATAGCCTATTTTGGCACTCCCAGACTTTAACAAAGTATTTCAGGTAGACTATGATGCCAGTGGCGATGCAATAGGGGTCATCCTGAGCCAAGAAGGTAGACCTGTTGCTTATTTTAGTGAAAATATCAATGATGCTCGAAAAAAGTATTCAGTTTATGACCAAGAATTTTATGCTATAGTTCAGGCTCTGAAGAAGTGGAGGCATTATTTGTTGCCAAAAGAGTTTGTTCTATTTACGAATCATCAGGCATTGCAGTACATCAACAACCAAACAAAAATGAATCAGAGGCACATGAAGTGGGTTGAGTTTCTCCAAAGCTATACCTTTGTGTTGAAGCATAGAAGCGGGAAATCAAACAGAGTTGCAAATGCCTTAAGTATAAGGCAGAATCTGCTGATTGAAATGACAGTGGAGGTGGTAGGATTCGAAGAACTGAAGGGTCTTTATCTTGAAGATCCTGATTTTGTAGAATCCTGGATGGCTTTCTTGGCACTTGTTACTGTGGATAGGACAAAATGGTTAGATTTCCTAATCCAAGATGAAATTCTATTCAAGGGAAATAAATTATGCATTCCAAGGAGTTCCATGCGGGAGAACTTAATCAAGGAAAAGCACAACGGAGGACTGGCTGGGCATTTTGGTTAGGATAAGACCATTGCCCTGGTGAATGAAAATTACTACTGGTCGCAACTTCAGCAAGATGTGAAAAAGTTTGTGCAAATTTGCAGAATATGCCAGATGGAAAAAGGCGTAATGCAAAACACAGGATTATACCAGTCGTTACCTGTACCTGAGAGGCCATGGGAGGACATAAGCATGAATTTTATTCTTGGATTGCCTAGAACACAGAGAGGAAATGACTTTGTATTTGTGGTGGTTGATAGATTCTCCAAGATGGCACATTTTTTTCCCTGCCAGAAAATAAGTGATGTAGTTCACATAATAGGGTTATTTTTCAAGGAAGTGGTACGACTTCACGGTCTACCAAGAAGCATAGTTTCTGACAGAGATACAAATTTTGTTGGGTATTTCTAGAGAACATTGTGGAAGAAGCTGAAGACAGATCTGAAGTTCGGTTCGCATACCACCCACAAACTGATGGACAAACAGAGGTGGTAAATAGAAGTCTGGGTAATTTATTAAGATGCTTGATAGAAGATAAACCCAAGGGATGGGATTTAGTTTTACTACAGGCAAAATTTGCATACAATAATTCTGTCAATAAGAGTACAAACAAATCTCCATTCCAAATCATATATGGAAACAGTTTGAAAAATGTTTTTGAACTGAGAAAATTAGATAAAGGAGAAAAGTGCAGTGCAGAGGCTAAGGAATTCATGAAACATATGAAAAGCCTGCATGAAGAAGTGAAGAAACAAATTACAAAAATGAATACTCAGTATAAAGCAAGAGCAGACCAAAAGCGACGGTTCAAAGAGTTCGAAGTGGGGGATGAAGTCATGGTCCATCTCAAAAAAGAAAGATTTCTAGCCAAAACTTATAACAAGTTGAATATGAAGAAGTTTGGGCCATGCAGAATACTAAAAAAAAGGGATTAAGGCAATGCATATGAAGTGGAATTGCCAAGTGGACTTGACATTTCACCTATTTTTAACATATTTTATTTAGTGGAATACCATGAAGGAGATAGTACAGAGGCACCAAGAACAGAATTATGGAGAATTCCAGCATCTAACCCAACCAAAGACGAGATCGAGGAAATATTAGATACTCATGAAGGCAAAAGCACAAGGAACAAACAATATTCTGAGTATTTGATCAAGTGGAAGGGCAGACCTGTAGAAGATGCAACTTGGTTATCAAAAATAGAGGTTGACCGCTTGGGTCTTCCTCCCAAAGATCAGAAGTGAGGATCAATTCTCAATCCACCTCGGGTGTCTGATGCAGGAGCATCCGAGGGTAGCAAAGCAATTGAGCATCAACCAAAATTTTTGTTGTTATTTTTTTCTAAGTGTTGCAATGTTATTTTTTTCTAAGTGTTGCAAGAAAAATGTGTCATGATATCGCGACACAAAAAGTGTCGTAATATCATGACCAAAATGGAAGATAGGGGAGCAGCGGCCATAAGGTCACGAAATCATGACCACCGTAGGGAAAATAAATGCACAGAGACCAAAGGTCACAAAATCGTGACATGTCACGAAATCACGACCATCGTAGGGGAAACAAAGGCACGAAGACCAAAGGTCACGAAATTGTGACCATCGCAGGGGAAACAAAGGTGCGAAGACCAAAGGTCATGAAATCATGACCAAAGCCGAAGAACAAAGGTGCAGAGGAACAAAGGTCATGATTTCATGACCAAAGCAGGGAAGGCAAGGCGCAGAAGACAAATGGTCACGAAATCGTGATATGTTACGATTTTGAGACCAGAGCAGGAGAACGGAGGTCGACAGACAAAAACGATGTGATATCGCGACAGGTTGTGATATCGCAGCCAAAACAGAGAGAGAAGGCTTGATGGAGGAAATGTCATGATATCACGATGGGAGTAGGAGAGAGAAAGTGCAGGAAGGAAATGGTCACGATATCGTGACATGTCATGATATCACGACCAAATAGGAAAACACGCGCTCCTAGCTTTCTTAAAGGCGACCCTTCATGCGTGGCAAGTTAGCGACAGTGAAGCAACAGTTCCAAAGAAGGATTTCAATGGGCATGTTGGCCACTCGTGTAGGATATTTGGAAGACGCGTTTAAAGCAACTAACAACAAGCAGCAGATCGAGAAGAAGATTTCGTTGGATATGGCAGCCAGTCACGCACCTCACCTGGAGTCTCATCAATGCAACTTTCCATAATTGTCCCAGGTGGCAATTGTAGATCGTGGGAAGTTTGAAAGCACAGAGGATAGGAACCTCAATAAAAACCCATGGATTGTAATGAGAGGGGGTGGGAAAACGGTAGTTTGGGCTGTATATTCTTGTAAAATTCTTCTGAAGTATTGAATACAAATTTTGGGCTCTTGTTTCTCTGGTTTTCTGTATTATGCAAGATCTGTTCTCCACCATATCATGACACTTTTGCTCTTTTGGCCACGATGGTGCAACATGTTGTGATATCATGACACTTTTTCTATTTTGGCCGTGATTGTGCAACATGTCACGATATCATGACACTTTTTCATCCTTGCGGTGTTTTGCCTTTTCTTTGATCTTTAGCATATGGGCCACTTCGGTTTTTTTGGAAACATGCAAAAATGTGGGTCCCCAATTTTGGGGTACGTTGTGGAGTAGCCACAACACAACCATCACCCTCATCTCAAATATACTAGCTTCTCTACATTATTAGCCCACTTAGGTGCTCCTTGCTATGGCCTCCATCTCACCTCCTCCATCCTCAAGCCTCCCAAATTCTCTTGATAGTACATCAGATCACCCTTGCACACTCTCTTCACCTTCTTCTCCATATCTACCCTCCATATCATCATAAATGGTACATCATTACCATCCAATGTATGAGCATCATGTGACAACAATGATGGTTGCAATATCGTAATGTGCTCCCAAGCCTATACCTGTAGTAGTGGACTAACACTGAAGTATGTACGCTCAGTCCTCACTACCCCATGGATATCTCTATACACCTACGCTAGTAATGTATGTGCCCATGCATATACTATCTTGTGCTCCACCATATCGCATACTATCCCCATCATATTCTAGGGGAATATTATCCTTGAAGTAACTGGTAATGTATGGCTGACTATCATCAATATCGTTATCGCATGGTGATTAGATAAGAACTTATTATCCCAATACTTCACATATTCTACTCCATCCTTTGCATCCACCTTATTCCACCTATATTCAAACACCCTCTACAAGATGTCATCTCGTGCATCTTTCTCAATAGTCATCATTGTAATCCCCTCTATTGATAGTCAATAGATGCGATATATGTCCTCCAAGGTCACTATCATATCTCCTATCAAAATATGAATGGTTTTACTATCAATATCCCACCTCTCACACAATGCATATATGTATGGATGATTAACGTGCACCTCATGCATCTCCCATACAATATAAATCCCCACCTCATGCAACCACTCTCTATCTCTGTGCACCATACATCCTACAACTTTATACTAAATTTTTGCAATCGATGTCGAGCAAATATCTTTTTCACCTGCATCCAATTTTGAAACATTTGTCAGATATCATCCATACAATTCCAAATTACATTGCAAATAACTTCATTTCATAAATTTTATTTTTTTTTTACATTCACATATCACATAAATTTTATATTAAATAAATCTCATCCCTTGCATTTCAATTTTACATATTGCAAATGCATCATGTACATTTATCCCACCTTTCACATGTAATCATTAAAAAAAAAACAAGCAAAAACACATTGATTTGCACGATCCCATGTGAACCACCCCTGTTCGTACGACCCCTATATGAACATCCCCATTCACACACCCCCATGTGATCCTTGGTTATCAGGATGCACGTTGACCCATTGGGCTAATCAACATAGTAGTCCCACCAATTTTACCACTACACGACTCTACGCTATCAAATGAGAAAATACACATGCACATTTTCACACAACCACGCATGCAACACGAGGTCAACCATGTCAAGTCAAAATATTTACCTACTTGGATATTTGGATACTCATTTGACTCCACATTGTCCCTATCCCACCCATTTTCATTCCACATGCATCTAAATAGTAAAAATAGTTACATGCTATCATTCACGCTCTATGAGGTTCCTAAAAATGTCACACGGCCAAAAAAAATAGCAAGCTGGGATACCCATTTGGATTATTTTCCATAAAGTATGCATATTTTACTCATATCTAACATGCAATCACACTCCATGACATTTTAAATACTCACACTATTCTATTTACCCTAGCAATTCACACACATTTTGAGCTAGCGTAGATTACCTCTAGCACTGCCACCCCTGCACTCATGCTCGCTGATGCACTCACCATTCTGTATCATCTATTCCACATTTGGATAGCACTTTTCTTCAATGTTTTCTTCCTCACTTCTACTTTTCCTCTGTATGTCATGTAAAAATGATATAAAAACATCACTTTCACTTCATATATCTACTTTTCGTAGATTCGCACCCCACCCGTGCGAACAGATCGGTTCACACATCTCCGTGTGAACCACCCTATTCGCACCCCAATGTGTGAACCTCTATTTACAAGTCAAAATTACTGCTCTCCCCCTAAATTACTCTTGGATTCCTACAAATCTTCATTTTCTTCTATTTTTCCATTCTATTTTTGCCATTCCTTCTCATCACTATCAATCGTTTCATCATAAATTTTCATATCCTCCATCACCAACTCATTGCTTGAGGGGGTAGTCATCCAAAACATCAAAAACTGTAAAGCATATGATCAAACAACCAAACATCCAATCATGGATACAACAATTGCCTAAGAAATTTTTTGCTGAATTTTATCTCAAGTCCTCATGGTAGGATAGATAAAAAAGTGAAATTTTTCTTCTCAATCAAAACACCAATTCAAAACAAATAAATATTTGATAGATCTCAAAATGCATTTAAATGTAGAAATTTCATGGATTTCCTTATTCATTGTAGCAGGTGTAATACCACTCTCAGATGAAGCACCTAAAATTTCTACCCTACAACTCCAACGATTTATCCAATTTTGTCAAAAGAACTCATCTATCAATCAAAACAAAAAATTAACAAAGGCATTTTTTCCTTCCATAATTGAAACATATCAAGTTGATCATAATGCTTGGAAATATTATGCCTTCCCTCAAAATCAATTATTAAAATGCTACAAAGTTTTGTACCCAATCACAAACCATTTTTATCAATACGTCTCTCTCGAAATCATTCACCATCATTAATCACAAATGATCTATATTCCAAATTATCTTATCAAAGCATATCATCAGTTTTTGTACTAAACCTTGTTTTCACACAATCCATTACAAAAGGGATAAAATATAGACATCCAAAAGTCACACATTTTCACTTCTCACATCATCATGATCAATCAATTTGTAAAACCCATGAAAATTGCATAATTTGACTCAAAACACTCTTCATTTATCAAAATCACTATTCACCAGGCTTAGCCCCTTTGGGCTAGCTAAGCTCCTTCCTACACTTAACTCTAGGTCCTCATGTGACCTCATTCACAACTCAACTAAGGTTGAATTCTCCATCATGGTAAAAAAGCACTTTATGGGTAAAATGTCAACAAATTTAGTCAAAACTTGATTTATAGCTAATAATGTGGTTAATGAGGCTAAACATGCTTAATTTAATCCCCCATCTCACCTAGTCTACTTTGACTAGCCTAGTATTGTCACCTCTCACCCAGATATTTCTCCACCTCACACTCCCTTGGGTCATAAGTGAGAAATTGAGACTTTTGCACATAAAAGTAATTGTAAATTGAAAGATATTTGTAAAAAGATTTCAATAAATGCCACTTGGAAACTTTTCTCCAAGACATCATGACTTGTAGATGGGTAAGGGATTCTCTCACCCAATGTCATTTATGAGCTAGGACACCTCAATGGACACCTCTCAGGTGGACACATCACCACATACACCTCACAGGGAACACCTCATACCCTCCCCTAACCTTGTCCAAGTCTATAAGTAGCAGTTCATTTTCACCATTTTAGATATATCAACTTTAGCTTATAGAAACTCTACAAAAATCACTCCAGACACATAACATCCATCACACTCATATTGCAATAGTAGTTTAGTCACTTTCATAATATTCATTGTGGTCTATACATGTTATCATCATCAAAGATAAAATCTAAAGGTCACCCATCAAATTCATCAAGGAGAAATCACATTAGAAAAGCCTAAAAATGACATATTGTAAGTTTAGCTAGAAAAAGACAAGTTCATAGGCCCTCGTGTAAACTTACTGCTTCAAACTAGGTTTATACCCTCTGTGTGAACCTCTGCTATAGTAAGACAAAATCACCCGAACATGTAAACATGAATTAGTTTAGTTTTTCATGTTGTTTTTAGAAAATTATTTCATGTTTTAAGTTGATTTAAGAGTCTTTTTGTCTTCATAAACACAAGGTTTGACTGAGGGAGGCCCCTTAATGCACTAATAATATATTGTAGGTCTAACAGGTACACAGAACACATCAAACCAGTGATGGCTCATGAGAAAGAAGCCAACCTTCACTTAGGAACATCTAAAAGAGAGATCTTGCTATCTTTGGAGCAATTCTAAGAGGGTTTACTTTGGGAAGATCTCATTGTAGCCTTCAGGGTAAGGATTGTAAATGGGATTTCACTTTGTAACCTCTCCTTTTTATCTTAATATCAATGTAGTGGATCACTATGGTTTTTGAATGAAATATTATAGTGTAAATATCTATTTTTTTTTGTTTCACAATCAACCTCCCAAAATAAAGGATTTTTCTTTGTAAATGAGTTCTATGGTGTCACAAATTATCTCCTCGATCACACAACAAGTTGTGGGAGGGTTTTGCAATTATATTTCTTGACCTCTCGAGTCTCTATGCTTGACCTATACCTACACAAAATATCATAATGAAAGAATCAAAAACATCTAGGGGACATTTTGAGATGAGGCCCAAAATTATGAAAAAGGGTTACAAAAGCTTACAAAACCTTACAAAATCAATTGTAGAAATTACAAAACTATGTAAAATGCTTACAAAACCTAATAAACTACCTAATTTTACTTTTTTGAGTAGTCTATTTCTAATTTAGAGTTATTTTTTTCCTTTTGAGACTCAACCACCTAGGTGGTTGACTCTATGTAGTTGCCCAGGGTGGTTGCTCCTATTTTCTAGCAGAGGTTTCAGGCTTGAATCTAGACCTTTTTAAAAAAAATTAGAGCCTCTGATGTAGATCTAGTATAGTTTGAATGTTGAAGGTGGGTGTGGCTACAAAATAAAAATTAGAAAACACTTTGATAAGCCTCCATGTTTGATGCCTTTAATCTCTCCAAATTATGTACCTAAAATCACAAAGTCAAAAGCATATACAACATATCCAAGGAAATTTGGGTATAGTTTATTAGTATGTTGTGAACTTCTCCTAAGTGAAATTAAATTGGGGCATATTTACAATATTTAGCAATGGTGGAGGAGAGTTATGAGGAGGGAAAGAATATGGTTGACAAGTGGCTTGGATGAGGGAAGAGAGGAATATTAGGGTTTCCTCATGAAAAGTAGCAAAAACCATGCATCTAACTATGTAACATGTAATAAAAGTGATTAAAAAGATTAAGTAACCATTGCAACATGAAAATAAAGAAAGTAAGGCATTCTTCTCATTAATAATTTGGAAATCAGTTACATAATATTCCTCTTAGGGATTGACCAATGATACATTATTACAATATGTAACACCAAAAGGGGAAAATATGCAATTCGTAGAGTTCTTACTCTTTCAAAACTAATAATGGAGGGTTTACTTCACAATCTGTGCTTTATGATGTTAAGAAGGGTGATCTTGATGATGACTAGCTTTACACACAAAGAATTGCAAAAGCATCAAAAGCATATGAAAGCCTATCAAGATGAGGCATACTCCCTAATAAATGCAAATGTAAATAAAATTATATAAAAGTGAAAAAATACATGAATTACTAAAAATAAATATGTAGAGACTGAAGGAAATTGCTATTAAACTATGTCAAAAACATAAATGAAAGCAACTAAGACTAATTGCATAAATAAAGGATAAACAATTGAAAAATCATAGAGACTACTCACTGGTCCAATGACTATATCTATTAACCATCATAGGGTACAACAACTATGCCTACATACCACTAGTAGGCATAGAGGCCATGGGGTAGTAGTTTTGTTCTTCGTGCTCAATATTTGGTGATGATATATTTGATTTTCAAATTGATGTGCAAGGGTCGTGTGCCTTGATGCATATTAGAATCACAAGATTTAGCTCCAAATCATGGTGGAATATGGTTGAATAGAAGTGAAATTGTTCCTCAAGCTCCAATGGACTCCATGGATGTAAATGGAAGCTTCATAACACAATTTTGGTAGAACCTTAATGTTTATGAGAGAATGATCTCTCTAAAATAAAAATGGTAGCACTTTGTTATGCTAATTCAACATATGATTTGATGAAGGGAATGCTCTAATTTATAGACCTCATCCAATTGCCATCCTAGCTTCTTGGAGAAGCCAAGATCAAGAATAGGTTAGGATTGGGCATCCCAAATGAAGCTTCTAGAAGTTTCTCGAGTGTCACCACCCAAGAAATTATGCTCTGTAACAAATTTTGTTTCAGCTTAGGGAGCTCAAGTTTGTTATAGGCTAGACCACTCTTGACAGGCATGGCCAAGCTTGGGGACAACTATGGGGTACAATAGCCACCATGACCACCGCTATGAGGTATAGCGGCCTAGGCTAAAAAGGACTAGACTACCCTGTTTGAGTGGTTAGAACCACTGTTATGTCTTAGAAATATCCAAGATCAATCATATGACCTAAAAAGGTGTCCACATGAGTAGCCTTCTCAACATGATGTATTTTAGGTGTCTATAGATACCTCTTTTTAGGGTGCATTGTGGGAAAACACAACACTAAGAAAAAATAGACAACCTAATACCACATTGTAGGTTGATTTATGTTCATTGATCTAGTCAACATTAGATGCTCCAAATATGGAAAGATCATACATCTTTGAATCATTACCTCCAACAAAATAGAAGGCTTAAATTGATTAAAACTTTAACAAATCTGATATGCGTATGGGTAGCATTTTCAAGCTACAAGGACCATATGTTCAGACCATTAAATTTTTATTTCAGTATTTTTACTTTTTGCCCCTATAAATGGGGAAACTTATGATAGCTATTAGAAATGATTCATTGGATGAATGTAATTAACATGACTAAGTGTTTGATTGTTGATTTTGATTATGAATTCTTTGATTATGTCTACCCCATCAAGCGATGAGTCGATGAGAAAATGACAACTGATGAAAGCGATGAGTCACTTGACCAAAATGATTGATTTGGATGATGTAAGATGATAATATTGTAAAAGGGCAAGTCCTATGATACCTGTGATTGCAACTATTAAAATAAATTGTACATATGTATCCCATGGAGTAGTCTAGCCACATGGCTTTCTTAGGGAATCAAGATGATAGCAATTTAGTTTGAGCATGTGATGAATCACTATGTTCTATTATTTAATGAAAATTTCATAGAAGAATTAAATGAATACCTCATTCCCGTAGATAAGTCCAACCACAATGGTCTTCTTGGGGAGTGAAGAGAGAATATTTTGATTCATCGATGAATAATTTGATTCAACTGGTCTTATGGTAATTTACTCATCTTACTAGATTGCATGGATTAGCAAGTCGCTATAACCGCCAAGTGTATAGGGTAAATTACTAGGTATGAGGTGCAATTGAGATTTGGGTTATTTGATTTTTTTTTTTTTTTTTTTTGCATTTTTTATGAATATGGACCGGTAGATATGCTTAAATATCCAATATGAAATGCATGGTACTAAAAAATTTACTATATTTATTGCCAGTTTGCGGCCATCATGGGGTAATGGTCAGGAGTTGCAGATTGTGGGGCCACTCTAGGGAATAGTGGTCATAGAGAACTGTGACCACTCCTCCCCAGGGTGGTCACACCTTTTTGGAAAATATAAAAGCAAATTTCCAAAATTTTATTGTCATTGTAATAGTTGGCCTTGATAGAATAGTGAGCTCTGAGGGAGAGGAGAGAAATATTGACATGGGACTTTGCTAAAATTGAGACAAAATGATATGACCAATCAACCTGAAGCCTCGACTAGTGGTGAAGATGAAGCTCCTAAGGTAGACTCTCCATCTAACCCTCATTGATTATGCATGATAAAATAAACCTCACTAAGTAATCAAATAATGAACTTCATTAAACCACTGAAAATGAACCTCACCCCTAAATAAAATATAGCTTAGGATAGATTAAGGGTAGTTAGATTTAACTTTTTTTTTCATTTCTTGAGGTTGAAAGAGACCCCACATGGGGACCACAGTGGGTCCACTCTAGGGTGGAGAGATGCCCAACTAGCCAAAAGGGTGCCGCTAAGGGGGCTAGCGACAATGTTTGAATGCCAACGATAAAACATTTAACCATTGGAATGGCCGATGTTCAGTCCAACAACAACCTTAGAGGCCATTGAGGGGTCTGGCGACTGCATTGGCAACCGTCGAGGGGTGGAGTGACTAACTACCTTAAGGAACATTTTACATTTTTCTTGAATATTTTTTTATTTTTTATTTTATTTTATTTATTTTTAGTTGATTTTTTGTTATGATTTATGTTGTGCAATTATTATATATTGATTACATGGGCGAGGGATCCCACTTTATTTTTACCACTTTGACAAGTTCTCAATGATGAGGACTAGAAGTGGTTTGAGGTGATTGGCCTCAAATAGGTGGTGCGACTACCGATAGTGATTTCAGATTAGTCTTATCTTATAGTCGTGGCTCATTAATGGGATATTAGAACCAACACCTTCCACCTCTCAATGGGAGATATAATGGTGACATTAGAGTATGTCTACTGTACGTATAGGATCCCAATAAATGATCGAGCGATCCTGTCTTATTTAACTCGAGATTGAGATAGGATGTTTGATTAAATTTTTTGTGCCAATGCAATCGAGGCAACAGGTGACATTGACCATGGTTGTGTCCCAGTAGATAGGAGGTATGGCAAGAGGATATTCTCTCAAATATAGATGGTCTTAATGCACATTATTTAGAATTTTCTACTACCCAATTCATCGAGAGTGAGGTTCCCTTGGAACCAATTGGATATGGTTCAGGATCTACTAGAGTGCACTATAGAGTAGCATATATTTATGATATAGGGGATAACTCTATTGGATCATCTATACAATGAGCTATATGAGATAGAGTATTGAGGATGCATGGTGTTGGGTTATAGCTTGTTATTATAGATATGGGTTTGAGAGCACATACAGATAGATCGACCCATTGGATTGCTAGTGGTCAAAGCTACTCTAGAGGATAGTGATATGAGTAATGCAGTGCAGTAGCCATAGGATGTTGAGGTTTGCTACAATCGACCACTTGGAGGTACATTGGCCCATCACATAGCTTCACTAGAGGGCCTATAGTTGGGACACATCATATGGAGACCTTATCTTGACTGTCCTTATTGGGATGAGGTAGAAGGCTACTTGGCTATGGCGAGGCACAACAAATGGCTCATAGAACACCACAATAAGGAGAGAGAGTTATTTAATTACTCTCATGTAACTAGGTAGTTTGGTATTTCCCAGGATGCACCAGAGTATCTTGTCCTATATTAGTACTAGGTTGTGGAGGTTTAGTATGATCCATATCAATTTATAGACCTATTCAAGGAGGTGGATGCTACTGTGACAAAGTTTGGGCTAGAGATCCAGGTACCAAAGTGGCGTATGACACCTGGTGGGTGACTCAAATTTGGCAAGATAGTAGCTCACTAGGTAGGTCGAGAGAAGCAATAGCTGAGGAGGGAGAAGAAGGTGATGAGGGGTGATGGGTCTATGCTTGGAATAAGGATGAGTGGGTGCAGGAAGTAGTCTATATGGATGAGCCCCAAGTGGAGTATGGGGGAAAGGAATATATCCCTAGTGATAAGGTGTCACATCTATAGGCTTAGCTACAGAGTCTATAGGCACAACTATAGATAGCTTAGAGTCAGTTGAGAGAGCAAGATACATCTCTCACCATGGTACAAATTTAGTTGAGTGTAGTCTGATAGCTATGGTAGGGGTATTCAAAGGATATATCTACTCTCTAGTCTTAGGTGGATACAAACAAGGTATAGATATATTAGGTCATGATCAAGAGAGATATTTTATGAGCACAACTGATGACCAAGGCCACTGAAATAGATGTTAGGACCATTGAGAGATATGCTTTCAAGGCACAACTAGGGGTTTCTCCTTCTGCTCATGTTACACCATCCAGCATAGCCACTCAGGAATAGGTAGCATCAAGTTATACAAATATCAGGAGGTTGTGGGGCATCATAGTATAGGCTACGATGTAGTGCATAATAGACTCAACCTACATCATTGATGTAGAGGTTAATATTAGGCTATGCGATGGTACTATACTAGCTAGATCTATAGTAGGGGGCTCGCATTTAAGTAGATGGAGTGAGTCTGGGTAGTCATCAGTGAGACCCAATCATAGGTCAATATATCGATCTAAGATATCAGTAGGAACTATCTCTAGGCAACATTGTAGATATGGGTCTGAGGGTGGAGGTGAATCAGGTGGTGCAGACCTAGTTTGATATGCTCTTATATCTATATTATTTTGAGTGTAATGTATGAGGACCTACATAGTTATAGCCTATGAGCATTTTTTACCATCATGTGCTATATTATTTCACACACACACACACACACATATATATATATATATATATAATATCCCTGTTATGGCTCATTATGTGTTACAATTTAAATTTTATGTTCATGGATGCATTTATGGATGCAATGCTTATGTGATGATGTATTCTACTATGTATACAATGTACTAATGACATGCACTATTTATATAATAGATGTATGACTAGATGTTGTAATATAGATGTATGGATGTGCTATTATGATTATATGGATGCCATATTTATGTTTAAATACACGTGTAGATTTGTGTTACTGGTTATGCATTTAATTTATTATTGTATGAGATGGCAAAATTTTATGCATTAATTTCACATGGATGGTCTAATACAAATGAACTTGTATGCCTTAATCACTTAAAACATAATTAATTAATTTAATGTGTTTTTAACAAACTAATGGTAGACACCATAGAATGTATAAAGATCATGAATAAAAAATATTAATCCTTATCATAAGAATTAATTATTTGTGCATCCATATGTGATATGAGATGATGTGAGATGTAGGGGATTTCCCTATAAGCTTCTAAAAACTAAAATATATGCATAAAATAGTCAGTGGTCATCTAATTATCATTGTTGATATTCATCTAGTATATATCCTATTCCATGAACACCTCATAATAAGAAAAGTTCATAAGGAAATTTGTGATTGTTTGATGAGATGATTTGTTGCTATAGGGGATTATTTAAGGTTTTCCAAGAGACTCAAATACCCTAGTTGCTTAATCAAAAGTTGTATAATGACTACACAAGATTCCTAAAAGATATAAGCATGTTAAGGAGACCATGATATTCATTATCCCTGTGTATGCAAATGAATATAATAGATGAAGCATAAGACTACCTCATTGCCAAGAAAGTTCCATTCAACCCATTGTTGTAATTAGTATCACCCTATGGTCATCATGATCCTAAGTTTGGACATAGTTGGTCTAGACTACTAGGCAATACAAGCACCTAAAGCTAGCTCATCCATAAGCTAACATTGGTCTTTAAAAAAGAAGATCTCTAATATGACAAATATATCACCATGTGTAAGGATACACCATTGCCAGGTGGGTTTCATTCAACCCATTGTTGTAATGGAGATCACCCCATGGCGTTTGAAAACTGAATATTCTAGGGATTCAAGCTCATTGCCTCCTTATTTTATTTTTATGTCTTGGGATACTTTCTCATGCTTAGTGATGATCATCATTGTTTATTTTGTTTTATGTGAACAAGGGATTTGTGTAGTGATGAAAATCACTGTTTATTTTACCTTGTTTTTGGGAATTTTGCTTGTTTTGTAAAAAAAGTAAGGGATTGTTTGGATAGGAGGGAGCTTGTCCTTTTGTCAATGTTCAACATTCTAGACCATGCGCATGATAAGATGATCAAGGAAAACATTTCACTTCTGGTGACAAGGATCACTTTGTAATGTCATCCTTCCTTGTTTAAACTAGGATTTTTAGTGTATAAAATTATGTTGGGATTCTAATATATGCAAGGTACTATCAAAAATTGATCTCACCTTCAGAAGCCAAGATAGCTTTATACAAAATATGAAAAGAGAACTAGGGATGGCTAAATGATCAAAAAACCCTAGTATACATCCTATAGCAACTAATGGGTTGTGTTGAAAAACATAGTTACTCACAATAGATAGGGATGATAATGGTATGTGGATTCATGATTGATATACAAACACGGTGTCATTCATAAGAATGTAAAAACAACCTATCCTAATACAAATTCAATGGATGAAAATGCCTAATGCCATACAATTGATAAATGCATATGATGAAATCCAAATGTTTTTGTATTTTGATGTTTTGAATTATTTTTGTGTTTTTAATGTTTTGTATTGTTTTTGCGATTTTTGTGTTTTATGATTTGTTTGGAATTTTTGATGATTTTTATTATTTTTGATATTTTTATTGTTTTATAAATTAAGTATAAAGTACCTGTAAATAAATAATGTTGATAGGTTCAAGCTCTTTAACACCTTATAACAATATTAGGTGATAAGTTTCAGGTCCTATATTCTCTGAAATGATGAAGGGACCTAACCAATTGGCCACAAATTTGTCTTGTAGATGAGGTGATAGGTTTGATTTCTATTGGTTCTCTTTTAGCACAAGATCCCCAACATTAAATTCTCTAGGATGGACTTTAATATTATAATCTCATTTAATATGATCTTGATAAACTCAAAGATGATCCAGAGCATTCACTTGATGTTCATCAAGAAAGGTCAATTGATCAAGGTTAGCTTACCGCGAGGTATCATTATCGATGAAATATTTCAATGAGATACACAACAATGGAATTTCTAATTTTGAGGGTATAATAGCCTCAGTGCCATATAATAGAAAAAATGGGGCTGCCCCAGTGAGTGTCCGAATGCTAGTACAATAAGCCCACAAAACTAGAGGTAATTGAAGGTGCCAATCCTTATGATTTTTCTTAATGATTTTATTCAATATGGTAACTATTGTTTTGTTAGAGGCATTTTCTTGTCTATTTGCTTGCGAATAATATGGTTTTGTAAAGCTTTGTTTAATGTTATATTTGGATGTTAAAGCCTCACATATTTTTTCTTGAATGATGTTCCATTATCTGATATGATTTTTTATGGGATACCAAAATGATACATAATATTATGAAGTATAAACTCCGCAATACATGCAACGATCGTAGTGGTTAAAGGTATTGCTTCCACCCATTTTATAAAATACTCAGTGAACATTATGATGAATATGTGGTGTCTTGATTAAGGAGGAGATATATTCCCAATTAGATTGAATCCCCATTGAGAAAAAAGCCAAGATGATTGAATTGATTGTAAATCCTAAGATGGTAGTGTGTAAGATTAGTGTGATGCTAACTTTTAATGCACTTTTTGACATATGCAAGACAATAATTCTCCATTGTGGGCTAATAATAACCCATTTAGAGGATGCACTTGACAGTAGCCATACCATTAAAATGACCACCGTAGGTATCATTGTGAGCTTGTAAAATTGCCCAAGCAGATTCTTCAAGCTCTAGACAATGAAAGAGAATTCCAACGTAGATATATCGATATAGAATGTCTCCTAGTAAGACATATCTAGTTGCTTTCTATTTAAATATCATTTTTGTGGCATACAAAAATCTTGTAGGGATGATTCCAAGTTTTAGAAAATATTTTAATTAGACTAGCCAATCTTGATAAGCTACGACTTCGACTATATGAATGACTTGTTCCCATTGTAATTCGATTTGCACAAATACAGATTGGGAGATAACCTTATGATGAATGATCATGCCATTATCAGAAAGACCCTATGAGATCAAGGACATCCAAGATAATTGTATAAAAAAATATTGTGCTCTATAGAACCACTCATGGTTTGGTTCTATCTGAATAATGTAGATAGATTCCTTCTTGTTTGTAGTTTCACATAGCATCATAGATTGTGAGAGTGTTTTGATGTGGATGGTTGTAAAATTGATGGATGGATTATGAGGGATTAAGGATCCTAAAGATACCATTGTGTTTGTAAATTTTTTAGATGTATGAAGGACTACCTTGATGTCATACCAATCCAATTGGGCTAAATATGTGTTCAGAAGCTCCTTGTAAGCTTTTAGGATGGGACATCTATAATAATATATTCCTTTTACTTGATTAACTATGATCAAGGAGGCACCAAATATATTTAACTTTTTCATCTTCATGGTGAGTGTTGTTTGGATTCCTAGTATTAGAGCCTCATACTCAGCATTATTGTTAGTGCAATGGAAATTGATCTTAAAAGACAAGGGCATTGGAGCTCCTTGTGGCATGAAAAACATGATTTCTACACCACCCCATTGTTCACACTTTAAACCATTGAAGAACAAAGTCATATCAGATTTTTTATCTGGTTCTTCGGGTTTGGGTGACTTTGATAATGTGAATACTACATCATCAGGTAATTCTATGACAATATGCTTATCACCTTAAAGAGATGCCTTTGCCAATTGATCTATTGTAACTTAACCTTTGATTGAACTTTGGCTAATGAATTCTAGATCAAATTCTATCAGGAGCATGATCCACTTTGTAGTACATGTATTATTATATTCTTGACTCATCGTATACTAAAAAGGATTTTATTTGGATATGACATACGTAGTATGACTTAGCATATAGTAGTGCAACTTCTTAGCTGAAAAAACCACTGCTAGATAGAGCTTTTTTATGTACGCATATTTTAGCTTGTAGTTGACCAGGGTTCGACTAATATAATATATAACATGTTATTTGTCTTCTTTATTTTTTTGGGCTAACATGGTTTCCAGGGCAAAGTCCATGGCTGATATATATAGCAGAAAAGGAACTTATGATCTAGGTGGAGCTAACACTAACAGTGATGCCAGGTATTGATTGATCTTAGCAAAAGCTTTCTTACAGTCTTCATCATATTTGAATTGGACCCCCTTATGTAGCATTTGATTCATGGATCAACATTTATTCGATAGTGGTACGATGAAGCACTTAATAGATGCTACTTTACCCTGTAGGCTTCTAAGCTCCTTAATGTTTATCAGGGAAAGCATTTCTAATATAGCTTTGGCTTTGGCTAGATCGACTTCGATGCCTCATTTTGAAATGATGAATCCTAATATTTTTCTTGATGTAACATCGAAATGAATTTCTTGAGGTTCAACATGATATTTTTCTCTCTCACGTAATAAAAAAATTTACATATGACCTTGGCATGATCTTGACACAATAATGATTTGGTGAGAAAATCATCAATATAGTCATGGAAAATATATGTCATAGCCCACTGATATGTGGCACCAACATTTTTGAGGTAAAATGGGATAACCTTGTAGAAAAATGTACTCCATAAAGTGGTAAAGGCCATTTTGTGTTGATATTTAGGTTTGACCCAAATCTAATTATAACCTGAAAAACCATCCATGAGAGATAGAATCTCATGACCTATAATAAAGTCTACAAGTGTGTCTATATATGGTAACAAAAATACATCCTTTGGTGTTGTCTTTTTAAGGTCTATAAAGTCTATATAAATACAAATATTCCCATCAGGTTTTCCTATAGGTACCATGTTTGATATCCATTTCGGATAGTCGATGGGTTGAATGAACTCTACATCCAATAATTTTTGCAATTCATATTTTACCATCAAGGTAATGGTTGGATGCATATTTCTAAGCTTCTACTGAATTGGTTTCATGGTAGGGTCCAATGAAAGGTTATGAGTAACTAGTTTTGGATCCATAATTGGTATATCTTTATACATCCAAGCAAAAAGATTAGGTCTCTCTGCTAGTAGAGGTATGAGGATGGCTTGCTCCTCAGGAGATAAGCTTTCTCCAAATTTTACTTTCTTCGAATTATTTAGATCAGTGTTGATATCCACTTTGAAAGTATTCACTATTGAAATATGGGATCCCTTATCAAGCTAGTGAGATGTAGATATCATGTGGATGTCATTGTAGCACCCTAAAATTGGCGCAGTGAAATTGTAATAATTACATTCACCTTAGTAAATAATTTAAATATAAATTTTAACCTCCCAAATCGCATGTTAACCGTCGGGTAATCCATTTCCCCCTATTTCATGCCATTTTTAGAGGTTGTTTTTACCGTTTGACGATATCGTTGCCGATCAGACGATATCGCCCTAGATCTGACAATTTCGTCTGGGCTAGGACGTCCAGATGATCTTGTATCAAAACTAATTTTGCACAATTAGCTTCTGTTCCAACGGGTCTCTAATCTGGGCAGAAGCATATTTGCGCCATTAGGGACCCTCCCCCATTGGAGATATCCCAAATAGGGATGATCTCCAACCTCCTAACTACTCCCCTAATCCTATTTAATCATTAGGACCTTCCCTTCCCAACCCTTGGCTGAATTTCTCTGTAACTTGATTTTGCTTGCATTAGAATACCTAGAGCATCATTTTGCATTTGTTATTTTGAAGTTTTCTTACAGGGACCTCATTGATTTTTAGCCGAAGCAAGCTCAGATCATCGTAGATGATCTTGTTCAAATCTCAGACGATCCTATCATAATTCGAGATGATTTCATTGCTTCCAGATGATTTCGATTGCAATCTGCATTAGGGCAATCAGTTCCCAGAGTTTGCGCTTTCTCTTATACCTTTTGCTATTTTATTCTGCATTTAAGTTAGTTTTTTCTTTATTTCTTACTATTTTGCATTTGGAGTTCACCCATTTAGTTTAGATTGCATGATAACATCATAATTTCTCATTAGAATATCATAATTTTTTTGAATTTCTATTCATAACTAGAGTCTACCCATCCCCTCGTCATTGAGTTTCCTGACGAATGCCTTCAATTAGAGGCAGACCATATTGAACAATGGTCCTTATACTTTGATGGAGCCTGCTGCATGAGTGGGGCTGGCGCGAGAATTATTTTAATATCTCCACAAAAACATCTTATTCCTCTGTCCTTCAAATTGACATTTGCTTGCACCAACAATATCATTGAGTATGAAGCTCTTATCCTTGGATTACGAGCTGCCTTGGTGCTAAAAATTAAATATCTGTTAGTTTTTGGTGATTCTCAACTGGTTATAAACCAAATTAATGAAGTTTATCGGACCGGAGATGATAAACTCGTGCCCATATAAGGCCTATGTTTTATAATTAATGTCTCTATTTGATCAAGTTACCTTGGAAGCTATTCCTCGAACTAGCAACCGTTCTGTTGATGTTATGGCCGCAACTGCATCTCTCCTGCCCTTGGAGTTAGATGACGAATATGCCACTATCATTATTCATCGACTCCAGGAACCCGCTTCAAATAAATCATGCTTAGAGCCTTTGGATGTGTTTCTAATCAATGAAACTACTCCTGAACCTTGGTATACGGACATATTTGATTTTCTCCAAAATGGGACTTTCCTTGGCAATTCTAATAGAAACCAACGTCGGTTATTACGTAGACGAGCAAGTCGATTTGTAATAATTGGAAATACTTTATATAGGAGATATTTTGAAGGTATCCTATTAAGATGTTTAAACTTAGAAGAGTCTAAATCAGCCTTGAGTGAAGCCCACGATGGATCTTGTGGAGGAAACTTCAGTGGTAGTGTCATTGCTAAAAAGCTCCTTCGGATAGGATACTTTTGGCCTACCATGGAAACGGATGCACATGAGTATGTGCACCATTGCGACAAGTTTAAAAAACATGCTGACCTTGTCCATGCGCCTGCACAAGAGCTGCAGGCTATTTCATCTCCTTGGCCCTTTTCTAAATGGGGTTTAGATATTATTGGCAAAATCAATCCTGTGTCATCTGATGGACACAAGTTCATCATAACCGCCACTGAGTATTTCACGAAGTGGGTTGAAGCTATGCCTTTAGCTTCCTGCACTGGCACACAAGTCTCTAAATTTATTTTTAATCAAATCATTTGTAGGTTTGGAATTCTTGCAAATCTCATCTCTTACAATGGAACTTGTTTCAAAAATAAAGATGTTAAAAAATTATGCCAAAAATATAAGATTCAACATCGCTGGTCCACTCCCTATTATCCTCAGGGTAATGGTCAAGTAGAAGCATCTAACAAAACCTTAATCAAAATTCTCAAAAGATTGGTCAATAAAACTAGCCGTGACTGGCACATTCAGATATATCCAGCCTTGTGGGCCTATCGAACTAGTGTTCGAACCCCCACTGGAACTTCACCATTTGTTTTGGTTTACGGTGTCGACAGCTTTTTCCCTTTGAATTAGAAGTTCCTTCTTTGGCTCTACTACTTCAAGATACCGAAGTAGGAGATGAATATCATGTCGTGACACTCGATCACTTGGAACTTCTAGATGAAAAATGCATCAATGCTTTGGAGCATCTCCGTGCCTACCAAAACAAGCTTAAAATATCATATGCTAAAAAATGTCGTCATCGATCCTTTGAGATCAGCGACCTTGTTTTAAAAGAAAACCAAAAAAATACAAATGCAACTAAGGACCTTAAAGGTAAATTTGAGCCAAACTGGCTTGGACCATACATTATTACTGCTAAATTTGAATCAGGAGCATACAAATTATCTACCTTAGATGGTAAAGAACTTAAAGAACCCATGAATATTTTGCATCTTAAACATTACTATGTATAAATTTGGTCATTTCATCCATGTATATATTTGTTCAAAATCACTATCTTGTATTTCTTTCAATTTATAAATTCAAAAACATCAAAAACATTCATAATCATCAAAATCTTCAAAACTATTTGTTGCATTTATTTATGGCACTTGTTAAATTTTTTTGTTCAAAAACAAAAATAAAACCAAAAAAAACAAAATAATGATAAAAATCAAAATAGCAATATGCTTGACTCTTTCGAAACCAAAACAATATAAAGAAGAAAGAGAGAGTCAACATTCTCAAAACTTCTCAAAAGTGTTTATATATATATTCTTACAAATATTGCAGTTATATGTGTCAAATTATTTTGGATAAATTAGCATTTATTTGGAATCCCTCACTTGCACACTCACAAAAATAAATATCTTGATTTTATCTAGCATGATTACTAATCTCTCTTATATCAAAGTCCACAAAATTCAATTAAATAAAGTTTGAGCATAGAGAATTGATCTTGTTATTTACTTAAACCAAGCACATCTTTTCACAATAAAATGATTATATTTGTAATTTCCATGTTTTGCTACATAGTAGACATGATTTCTTGAGCGAAAAGTTTCCCCTGCTATCCTATCATGCACATGGTCTAGAATCTTTGAGAATTGGCAAAAGGACAAGCTCACCCCTACCGAGAATAAAAATCCCTTGCTCTACAGCTAATCCGAGCAAGTATCCCTAGCAAAGAAAAAAAGAAAAGAAAAGTTCAAGAAAAAGAGAAAAGAAAAATGTTATTTTATATCATTACAACAATATTTCAAGCACTATCTCAAAAATCAAGCAAAAAATACAAAAGAAAAAGAAAAGAAAAAGAAAGCAGAAAGCAAGAAAGCAATAAAATCCCTTTCCCTACCCTTTGAAAAGAAAAGAAGGGTTGATGAGCTTGAATCCTTGGAATTCTCAATTATTCGAAAACTGTGAGGTAAGCCCCATAACGAGTGGTTTGTGCCCAACTCCGCTTGGCCTTGGGTAACTCCTAGCGTGGTGATATGTCTGTCACATTAGCGACCTTCTTTTGTATAGACCTATTTCTGCTTATGGATTAGCTAGCTCTTGATAATCCGACCTACATAGTAGTCTAGTATGGTTATATGCATCTACATCATGGTTAATGAACACTTATTTGGTTTCTTCAAATCACTTGTATCATATTATCTTGCTCAAAACTGGTAAATGCACAAAGCAATTGCACACACATTTGTATTTGAGAGATTTTGTGTATCATTATGATAAATCAAGATCGGAAATGAATTCACATATGCACATGGGATTCCTTATAAATCTAACTTTTGTCTTCAAAATACTTTGAAATATTCTTTTTGCAACTTGTTTGGAATAATTCAAGTATAGTTGTTTAGCATAAAGACAACTATATAATAGAAAAATCAAAAATTTCTTTCAAAAATATACAATCAAAACATATATATCTGGTTGACTTTCGCGACGATGGTATAGTTCCAAAACCAAAATTGGAATTTTATGCCTAGCGCAAGTCCTCATCTTCATATTTTTCGTTTATTAAAAATCAACCATGCAATAAAACTATCTCTTTTTTGATTTTCGCGATGATGGTATAAGTCTATACCTACATATTCTATGCCTAGCGCAAATCATTGTAACAATTTTTATTCCCCATTTATTAAAAATCATGAAAACCATATGACTTAAATCATTATATTACACAAATTATGCTTTTAAACAGCATGCACATTATCACTATTTCATGTCATTATGTCAACCTTCAATTTTGCAATGATGGTATAATTCCTAAGGAATTATCCAAAAAATTTATCACACTTAGGAATTTATGCCTAGCAAAAATCATTTTAACATTATTTCATGCATACTATTTTTATGAAAAATCTGAAAAACAAACCATCATCATCATCATTTGCACCATTGCACCAAAGTCTTAAGACAGTCTCTTAAGCACTCTTTTACTTTTAACAATATTTCTATAACTGGGATTAGCTTGACGACCGAGTGAGCAGCGACTCCATGAAATGGTCTATAATAGCGACAATGTCCTTTGAAATTATTGTTAGAAGTCTCTTTTTATTTTTTTACCACATCACATTACAAACAATCAATTTGTTACATCAGATTATTTCATTTAAAATATTACCGCATGACATCAAAATTATAAATTTTCAAAACGACATAATTTCATGAATCCTCAATCCAATTATCAAATCAATCAATCAAACATAAAAGCATCATAAACATATACATAACACAAGTCATATGATCAAAAATATCTCATCTCATATATATATCAACAGTATATATACATCATATCAAAACTGGATTGGTATGCCACAATCTGTACCTCGGCATACTCAATCCTCTATCAACAAAAATAATAATAAAATGCTCTATCCCATGCAGTCCTCTAGCCTCGAGAGCCTCTCAATCTCTTAGCCTCACTCCTCCCCCACCCTGAGGTGGACGAGGTGGCCCCATCGTAGTATGAGTAGTACTGTGAGTCCTAGTCCTCGATCAAGATGAAGTCCTCGAGGACCCAATCCTGATAGGGTCAGCAATGTTGGCTGGCAGCTGTACCCTCTGACCCTCTGGCACCATCTAGAAGTAGATGCCCTGGTAGAATGTGGTCTGAGAAATCGACCGCACCAGCTCCTGTGTGCTCGCTCCTCCGCCCCGTGCCCTGAGGCATGCAATCTCGTCTCTGAGTTGTGTAACCTCAGCTCGATGGCATGCAACCTCATCCTGCAATGTCTGCACCTATGCCTAGAGATGATCTCTCTCTGCTCGAAGAGTAGCTGTCTCGCTACTCTCCCTCGTGTCAATGCCCTTGCCCTTATCGGGCGATGGTGGCCTCTCTCTCTATGGAGAAGGGGGTCTCGCCTCCCTCCTCTCCCACTGTTGCGGCCTCTCCTATGCATGTGACCTCCTCAACTCTCTCCCACCATGACCCTGGGCTGCCTCCATAGTCGCCTGGCACTGCCTCCCTATCCGATGCATGACTACGTGTATCGGAACTTGAGCCCTCGTCATCTGAGAAGGGCAAATGCCTGTGTACCAGACATCGTAGCCATCGACTGCACCTGCATCATCCCCATCCACTGGCTAAATGGGGGCATCGTCTGAGTCCTGACTCTAGAAGCGCTGCATGTCTAGAGCCCCACTCACTGTGGTGTTATCCCGGACAGTCTGGGAAAACTCATAATCCCTGAGAGATGGGATCCCCTGCTGTAGACCGAACTATCGCAAAACTCGGTCATAGCGATGGAGCTCCACCTCTCCCCTCTCCATCCGAAGCCAACAAACTCACCTAACGTGAGCCAACTCCTGTCCATCCTCGGCCCACCCTGGATGCTCCCTCCATGGCCTCCAGGTAATCTGGTCTGGGACTAGGTCATCTAGAAATCTCCGGGACATCGGAAGGTCGATCCATCGCTGTGACCCTCTTCGGAGCCACCAGTAGAAAACTCGAGGCCTCTCCCCGTCAATCCCTATCAAAGGAAGCCCTACCGGCCTTCGCACTACAATGTGCTCCTAGCACCAAACCTGTAGGAGCGATGTCATCACCAGACATCGATCGCCCTTGTACATGACCCCATACAGGATCCTGTACAATCGGCATAGCACATAGCTTCCCCAAGAGAATCTGTACCCATGGTCCCGCATGTCATAGATCACATCTACCAGCATCCATGGTACCCTGCATCCACTCTAGTGGCACAGCAGAAGTCCACCAACCACTCCAGCTAGAACCCGTGTGAGTCTAGATGCCCCAGGCATCTGACGTAGTGCCTCGATATTAACTCTACCCTTCTCCAGGGCGAAGCTCGGGTCACCACACAATCGTCCCATAGCATGGCCCTGATTGGCCGCAGGAGTGATCAATCGTCCTTGTATGGGGATTCTTAGAATCCTCCATACATCCTCCAAAGTGGGAGTCATCTCTCTTGTAGGTAGTCGAAAACATGAAGAACCCGGATACCATCTCTCTGCTAGGGCCGTCAGTAGCCCCATATCTATAGACACTTGTGGCATCTCTGCCACATGCTGTAAGTCGGCCTGTGCCAGCTGATCCCGCTCTACCTGTGTAAGAGCGGCCAAGTCATCTCTCAAACCTCCATACTTCCATTCCCTGCTCTTTAGCAAACCTCTCTGCAACATAAACAACAAAACAACAAACAATCATTAATAAAAAATTCAAGTATTTAAAAATGCAAGTAAAATAAGTTCAATTTAATCAAATGATGATATCGTCCACTATTGGATGATATCGTCCCAAATTTGAGCAGAATCGTCTCCAATTTTGCAAGTCGAAATCGTCCCTAATTTGACGAAATCGTCCCCCTTTCGTCGATTTCGCCCTTAGATGAAATTGGCGAAATTGAGACGATTTCATCGAAATCGGGATGATTTCGTCACGACGACGTCGACGGCCCAAAAATGGCCGTGATGCTCAAAATTCATCTAAAATTCACCTAAAAAGCATGTAAAATCAAATTAAATCATTCTAAGTTAAGTCTAGACTCTTACCCGTAGACCGCGTCGGACCTCTGTTGATCTGTGCATCGTCTCCACCATTTTTGCTTCAGAGCTCTAAAACCAGTAAAAATGAATTAGGGTTTTACCCTATTTTTCTTAATTTTATTCAAAAATAATTTTGCTTTTCCGTGTTTTTACCTCAAACGTTCGATTTGGGTAAAAACACGGAGGGGGCACCATAGTAAGCTGTCGTACGATTCGACCAAGAATCATCGCCTAAAAATGGGAATAATTTTTGCTTTCTCATAGATCGAGAAGAACTCATCTTTAACGCATTTTCTTCGAAAAATTCGCTAAAGAGGGGGCAAAATGTAGCACCCTAAAATTGGCACAATGAAATTGTAATAATTACATTCACCCTAGTAAATAATTTAAATTCAAATTTTAACCTCCCAAACCGCTCGTTAACCGTCGGGTAATCCGTTTCCCCCTTTTTCGTGCCATTTTTAGAGGTTGTTTTGACCGTTTGACGATATCGTCGCCGATCAGACGATATCGCCCTAGATCTGATGATTTCGTCTGGGCTAGGACGTCCAGACGATCTTGTCTCAAAACTGATTTTGCACAATTAGCTTCTGTTCCAACGGGTCTCTAATCCGGGCAGAAGCATGTCTGCACCGTTAGGGACCCTCCCCTATTGGAGATCTCCCAAATAGGGATGATCTCCAACCTCCTAACTACTCCCCTAAGCCTATTTAATCCTTAGGACCTTCCCTTCCCAACCCCTGGCTGAATTTCTCTATAACTTGATTTTGCGTGCATTAGAATACCTAGAGCATCATTTTGCATTTGTTATTTTGAAGTTTTCTTGTAGGGACCTCATTGATTTTCAGCCGGAGCAAGCTCAGATCGTCGTAGACGATCTCGTTCAAATCTCAGATGATCCTGTCACAATTCGAGATGATTTCATTGCTTCCAGACGATTTCGACTGCAATCTACATTGGGGGCAATCGATGCCTAGAGTTTGCGCTTTCTCTTATACCTTTTGTTGTTTTATTCTGCATTTAAGTTAGTTTTTTCCTTATTTCTTACTATTTTGCATTTGGAGTTCACCCATTTAGCTTAGGTTGCATGATAAGATCATAATTTCTCATTAGAATATCATAATTTGTTTGAATTTCTATTCATAACTATTGTTTAGTATTCATATTGTCATTTTGTGTTGTTTCCCTCTGTCATCACAGTGGTATTCTTTGTATTTTGCATCTATTTTTCTGTTTGCAGGTCTCTAACGAATTTGTCTGATGAATTCGTCAGATCTCAGATGATCTTGTCTGATCTTAGACGATTCTATCGAATTCCAGATGATCCTGACTGCTTCAAACATCAGAATCTCCATCAGACATCCGGATCAGGTATTTTTCTTTAAAATTCCTTAATTTCTCTATTTTTCTGTCTTAATTTTGTTTTTTGTATTCATTAAATCTGCACTTTCATATAGATTAATTTAGATTCATTTGGCCAAACCTAGGATATGAATGCTTAAGGCTAAAAACGAACACATAAAACACATTCCAAACCTAGGCGTGGAAACTGCCATTAAATGTTTCCTGGTGAACCCACCATCCATCGAAAAATCACCAATATACACCTCCCTTGAGAGGCGGGACCTTCGCAAGTCCTCTCAGTCCGAGGTACCGCGACATCCTTTTCCCATCCTCCTTTCGGGCATGGATCCTATAGCCTGAAGGTAAGGATGCAAAAAATTTGGAGCGATACATTTTGGTGAACCCGACGTGAATGCATTGTAAACCTTTTGAAAACAAAACAAAGACAAAAACAAAAAAAATAGAACAACTAAAACATAGATGCATTTTAGATCATTTAAGTTTAATATCATGTTTAGATGGTAGCTCCTAAGAAAATATTAGCAGTTACTATAAATGTAGAAAACCAATTGGCAGCCATAGAAGTCAATTCTGTACTTAGTGTGCCTAAAACAGATAGAAATCAACTCTTGTGGAACGAACTTGATAGGAGACTTAGTGTCATTTCATCTAGGTCAACAGAACTTAAACAAATCAAGAGGCTAGTCCTAGATAGAATCCTGGATCCTCATCAACTTGTCTTTTATCATGAACTTCAGAGAGCCTGCCATAGATGGTTAGCTTATAGGAGAGCTCTTGTATCTTCAAAATTGTTCACCTTCGAGGAATACCTCGAGAACGCAGCCATTGTACACCAGTTCCTAGGTCTTGTAGAAGACCAAGAGGTTGTTCTTATAGATAGGGAAATATGGAATAGAGTTCCTCGAGCTGTGTTATATCGAGAGTATTGCCATGAGCTTTACTTCTATCAACCAGCATCTGAGACAGATAATATCACTATAGCTCTTTTCATTAAATTTTTAAAAGAAAACTTTCAATTTGAAGAAGAACACTTCATGACTCCTGAACAACTCGAGCCTATTAATGATATTTATAAATTGTTTATAGAAAACTAGATTATTACTTTCAGTCTTATTATTTCTTGCATTTATTGTGTTGATTGTCTTTACAATATTATTTCAAAAACAAAGAAAAACTAAAAAACATAGCAAAAACTTAAACATTTCATTTCAAATATTGTAGTAGGTATATAGTAAATATATACCTCTTAATCTTGTTGCATATATATATATATATATATATATATATATATATATATTTGCTGAAATCAAAATTTAAGCACCATGCCTAAACTTAGGAATGGTAAAGAAACTTTAGGAGAAGAAGAAGATTGGTTACAAGATACAACTAGAGACCCAAATGTCCTTCCTGAAGATCCAACTTCGGAAGGAAAAACTCTAGCTCAACCAGAAGATGACCTAGGTGAAGATAAGGAACAAGAAGGAAGTGTTAAAGAGGATGGACCCTCATCCCCTAGAGTAGCTCCAGATGGAACTATTGCTTTTGACAACGTAGATCATCTCCGAAAATTTCTCAATGATAACATTGATGCCCTTAATGTGGCAGTTCGTATTGATAAAGGGCAAATTAGTAACACTCAAGCAGCCATGGAATATATGTATGATGTGCGCACTAATCCCTTGTCTTTCATTGATCAAGAAAGTGATAAGGTTGGGCCATCCAATACGGATATGGTCACTATGATTCAAAACATGTCAAAACAACAGGCTATCCAACCTCCTAAGGAACCTCGTTATTCAACCTAAAATCATTCCCACACAAAAGAAACCTTCCTTCACTACTTTATTTCGCCAAACTATTGAGCAATATGCTTCAAGTAAACAAAAACCTAAAACGAAGCCAAATACCAATTTTCAACAATCTGGAATACATCATAATACAACTTCAAAATTCCTTCATAACACTTTTCCTACCAATAATTTACACAATAGCAACATGGCATCTAATCTTCATGTCCCTCCATCATATGCTCACAAAACCCATGTCAATGCCCTACCGAACCAATATGGTGGGCAAACTAGTAATCTGGAAGCCATGGTGAAACAGTTAGCTTCACGTATGGACCAGATAGATCCCTACCATCCCTCGTACAATTATCGAGAGATCTGTAGTCAACCTTTGGATCCCATAGTTGTAGCTCAACCATACCCTAAGCATTTTCCCATGCCCATCCTGCCTATATATAAAGGAACCGAAGATCCCATAGAGCATCTTCGCATGTTTAGGATAGCATGTCATGATATATCACATGATGACTTGCTATTACTAAAAATGTTCCCAAAAAGTTTAGGTGGAATGGCATTAGAGTGGTACTATCAATTGCCCACTCATTCTTTGAGAAACTTTGAAGAAACAACTGAATCATTTGTCCATCAATTTAGTGCCTACATCGAGAGGCATGTAACCATTAAAGATTTATACAACTTAAAACAAGACAAAGATGAATGTTTTGCCGATTTCTTAGCTAGATGGAGGCAATTGACAGGAAAACTGCACTTTGTGCTACCTTATAGGGAAATGTTGGACATTTTTATCAATAATTTACAAGAACAAATATCTTATGAGCTATCAACCGCTACTTTAACTACCTTCGATCAAGCTATAGATTTAGCTCGAAGAGTAGAAGATGCCCTCATTAGGAGAGGCCAACTTAGGAAGAAGGATGATGAGAAAACATCCAGAAATCAATATAAAAACAAACAAGTTGTCGGTGATGGAGTCACTGACAGCAGAAATGTTGCTAATATCAATGCAACGAAGACAATAGAAAAATTTATATTGAAACCTCCCTGATAAGCCTCCTCGAGAATTTACTAGATTGAATCAACCCTTATCAACTATTTTACCTCAATTACTCGAAAGAGGTTTGATCCAATTACCGACTATCCGGGAACCTGATCCAACTATACCCGGATACAGAGCTGACTTACACCGTGATTTCCATAGAGGACCTGGACACTCTACCAATGCTTGTAAAAGGTTGAAACATAAAATACAAGATTTGATTGATAATAATGAAATGGAAGTGCAAGCCTTCCAACCTAAACAAAACCCTCCTAATAATACTCAAAAGACCGTTCCCCAAAATCAAAATCAAAATGCTAATCAAACATTAGACATATTTCAACACCCTTTACCAAGACATGGTAAAGAGGTAGCCAATCAAATCGAACATCATAATGTTCCCCCTCCTACCCGATATGTAGGAACCATTAGCGGACAATTACCTGTTCAGGATCCTCAAATATTTGACACAACCTTATCCCTGGTTACGACCAGGCCCTTACATAATTTTCAAACTTCTGATTCTAGTGATGTAGAATCAGATACTGAAAGTGAAGTAGACATTACTTCAAACCAATCGAATAGTTCTAAAAATGAATCAGATCCTATTCAACCTGTCACAGATGCTATGGTTCCAGAAGAACCATTTCCTAGAAGAGTTACTACTCGACCTTCTTCTAATCAATTCCTCCCGAATGAACAAGCCATAAATGCTAGACCGAGACCAGTTCAACGTCCTCACTATAACATTGTAGGTACCATTGGAGTCGTTACCCGACAACAAGCTCAAAATTCTCAACAAGAATCAAATCAGAACGATGGATCGGCTCCATTCATTTTGAAAAATCCCAATAAAGGGAATCATGCTCCTACTGTTCAACCTAAACCCCCTTACAATATTAATGAGCAATTATCCAATACTACAGCTAGAATTTCCCTTTTGGATTTATTAAGATCCTCTCCCACCCATAGGGATGAGTTGATGCTTACATTGAGCCAAATGATGGTACCTCAAAACATCCAACCTGAAGCTATGGCCAATACTATCATCACTCGAGAGGTTGATTGTATTGACTTTCGGGATAAAGATATCCCACAACACAGTTTACATAAGGATAATCCCTTATACATTACTGCTCTAATTGGAGATGTAGTTGTCAAACGAGTCTTGATTGATAATGGCTCATCTCTAAACATTTGCACTTTTGACTTCTACCAAAGATTTGGCTTTAGAAGTGATGAAATGAAGAAAACTGACATGATTATCAAAGCCTTCAATGACGAAACACAAGAAACATGTGGAGTTATTACCCTCCCATTGCAAGTTGGTCCTAGAACCCTAGAAACAACCGTGTTTATTGTACATTGCCCAGCATCGTACAATATACTTTTGGGTCGCCCTTGGATCAATGCGATGCGAGCGGTCCCATCAACTTTACACCAATGTGTTAAATTCAAATTTAAAAATCAGTTGGTCACTATCCATGGTGACCCTAGACCCTTTGATATGTGTGCTTTGGCAGAACCCGTTGGAGTGCAATTTTGCCCTGCTCTGTCATCCACACATCCTAGTTCTTATTTTTCATCTAAAACTGTGAAACACACACCCATAACTTCACCTATTTCCCCTCCATTAATTTCATCCTCCTATATAGATCAACAATCCTCTAAACAAATCACTCTAGAACCTCAAAAAGATCTTAAATCTACAACCAATCCTTCATGTTCTATCCCTATAATTTCAAAACCTATAGACACATCAATCATACCTTCCACATCTCAAGATATAGGGAATGATCCTTCTACATCTTATGCCCTTTCTGATGAACTTTTACCAGATTTATCCACAACCTTAATATCAGAAAAAACAAATGCTTTCATGCAAGATTCAATTCTTTTAAATAAATTGCCGCCATCTCCTCGTACTTTGGGCCTCCCACAACCTATGGGAAGTACTTACCAAGTCGGGAGTTGTGCCTTCATTTATAAAGGATATGACTGGGGAAGAATCCCTCGGAATATCAAAACTCATCATGAGGGATACGCTCGGTGTTATTTTACCAATGATTATATTAAAGCTAAACCCATGATGCTTAAAATGGGATATAAAGGGAAAGGCTTGGGACCTTTCCAAAATGGCATGAAAGAACCTTTCGAGGTAGAACCGTGGCCTGCCCATTGTGGTGTGGGCCTATTTCCTAGTAAGGGTCAACCCTTTCCTTTTGAAGATGATGATCATCTCATATGTTATCAAGATTATTTGGATAGGTGTGATGATTTGCCTCTTAAAAATCAGTCGTTTTCATGTAACATGCTATCCATAGCTTACCCTGAAATGATTGCTGACCCCGATGAAGAGTTGGAAGGAGATATCTTCCATGATGTCTCCATTGAAGAGATGTTACACAATGGATTTTATTTTGATGGTTCTATACCAACTATAGCCCAACTTGAGGCCACTAATCCTCAAGATGAATTATCCAAATTAACCTTACAAGAATTACAAGAATTGGGCGTTTCACCCCCCCCCACCTAATTTTGAAAGAGATCTACACATGGAGGTAGAAAACGTCATTAAAATTAATATTGGAACTGAGGACAATCCTCACATAATCAATATTGGATCAGAATTAAGTCAAGAAAAACAAGAACAATACATTGCATTCCTTAAAGAGTATGAAGATGTCTTCGCTTGGACATATGAAGATATGCCGTGTCTCGACCCTTCCGTAGTCATGCATCATCTAGTGGTCCATCCGGATGCTAAACCTGTTAAACAAAAACTTAGAAAAATGCATCCCAAAGTGGCTCTGCTAGTCAAAGGGGAGTTAGAAAAACTCCTGAATGTTATCTTTATACAAGCTATTGATTATGTTGAATGGATCTCAAATGTAGTTCCAATCACCAAGAAAGAAGCTACCAAAGTTAGGGTTTGCACAGATTTTAGAGATATTAACGTTGCATGCCCTAAAGATGACTTTCCTCTTCCAAACATGGATCAAATCATTGACTTTACTGTCGGGAGTGGGATGATGTCCTTAATGGATGGATTCTCCGATTATAATCAGATCAGGATAGCTCTTGAAGATCAGGCTAAAACAACCTTTATTACCCCCTGGGGTACCTTTTGCTGGAAAGTGATGCCATTTGGCTTAAAGAACGCAGGTGCAACTTATCAACGAGCTATGACCTATATTTTTCATGATATGATGCATGATATCCTACATGATTATGTAGATGATATTATAGCTCACTCTATTATTGAAGACAATCATTTAGATGATTTGAGAAAAGTTTTTAATCGATTACAAGAATATCTTATTCGATTAAATCCAGCAAAATGCATATTCGGAGTTAAGTCCGGTAAACTATTAGGGGTTTTAGTTTCTTTACGTGGTATTGAAATCGACCCTCTCAAGATTGTGGCTATCACTGATATGCCCGCACCTACTAATATATCTGAGTTACGAAGTTTACAAGGTAAACTTCAAGCTATCCGTCGCTTCATCGATAAGCTGGCGGACAAAACCGGTCCCTTTCTTAAACTCCTTAAGAAGGATGTCCCTTTTAATTGGGACATCAAATGTAGAGAAGCTTTTGAACTTCTCAAACAATACCTCCTTAATCCACCTGTGCTTTCACCACCTAAACCTGATCGCCCATTTCTCCTATATATTTCAGCTTCAGATTCTGCCTTAGGGGCTATGTTAGCTCAACTTGATGATGAAAAGAGAGAACGTGCTAATTATTATATTAGCCGAACCTTCATCAGTTATGAAACCCGCTATACAACATTAGAAAAACTATGTCTAGCAGTCGTGTTTGCTACGCAAAAATTATGACACTATATGCTTAGTCAGAAAACTTATGTCATTGCTAAATACGATCCCTTAAGGTATCTCATGAGTCGACCTTATTTATCGGGTCGCACAGCCAAGTGGGTTCTTGCTCTAAGCGAGTTTGATCTCACATTCATAGGACAAAAGTCTGTTAAGGGTCAAATCATAGCAGATCAATTAGCTGCTGCACCCTTAGAGTCTACCCATCCCCTCGTCATCGAGTTTCCTGACGAATGCCTTCAATTAGAGGTAGACCATATTGAACAATGGTCCTTATACTTTGATGGAGCCCGATGCATGAGTGGGGCTGGTGCGGGAATTATTTTAATATCTCCGCAAAAACATCTTATTCCTCTGTCCTTCAAATTGACATTTGCTTGCACCAACAATACTGCTGAGTATGAAGCTCTAATCCTTGGATTACGAGCTGCCTTGGCGCTAAAAATTAAACACCTTTTAGTTTTTGGTGATTCTCAACTGGTTATAAACCAAATTAATGAAGTTTATCAGACCAGAGATGATAAACTGTGCCCATATAAGGCCTATGTTTTACAATTAATGTCTCTATTTGATCAAGTTACCTTGGAAGCTATTCCTCGAACTAGCAACCGTGCAGCTGATGCTATGGCCGTAGATGCATCTCTCCCGCCCTTGGAGTTAGATGACGAATATGCCACTATCATTATTCGTCGACTCCAGGAACCCGCTTCAAATAAGTCATGCTTAGAACCTTTGGATGTGTTTCTAATCAATGAAACTACTCCTGAACCTTGGTATACGGACATATTTGATTTTCTCCAAAATGGGACTTTCCCTGCCAATTCTAATAGAAACCAACGTCGGTTATTACGTAGACGAGCAAGTCGATTTGTAATAATTGGCAATACTTTATATAGGAGATCTTTTGAAGGTATCCTATTAAGATGTTTAAACTTAGAAGAGTCTAAATCAGCCTTGAGTGAAGCCCACGATGGATCTTGTGGAGGACACTTCAGTGGTAGTGTCATTGCTAAAAAGCTCCTTCGGATAGGATACTTTTGGCCTACCATGGAAACGGATGCACATGAGTATGTGCGCCATTGCGACAAGTGTCAAAAACATGCTGACCTTGTCCATGCGCCTGCACAAGAGCTGTAGGCTATTTCATCTCCTTGGCCCTTTTCTAAATGGGGTTTAGACATTATTGGCAAAATCAATCTGGTGTCATCTGATGGACACAAGTTCATCATAACCGCCACTGAGTATTTCACGAAGTGGGTTGAAGCTATGCCTTTAGCTTCCTGCACTGGCACACAAGTCTCTAAATTTATTTTTAATCAAATCATTTGTAGGTTTGGAATTCTTGCAAATCTCATCTCTGACAATGGAACTTGTTTCAAAAATAAAGATGTTAAAAAATTATGCCAAAAATATAAGATTCAACATCGCTGGTCCACTCCCTATTATCCTCAGGGTAATGGTCAAGTAGAAGCATCTAACAAAACCTTAATCAAAATTCTCAAAATATTAGTCAATAAAACTGGCCGTGACTGGCACATTCAGTTATATCCAGCCTTGTGGGCCTATCGAACTAGTGTTCGAACCCCCACGGGAACTTCACCATTTGTTTTGGTTTACGGTGCTGAAGCAGTTTTTCCCTTTGAATTAGAAGTTCCTTCTTTGGCTCTACTACTTCAAGATACCGAAGTAGGAGATGAATATCATGCTGGCAGACTCAGTCAGCTGGAACTCCTAGATGAAAAATGCATCAATGCTTTGGAGCATCTCCGTGCCTACCAAAACAAGCTTAAAAGATCATATGCTAAAAAAGTTCGTCATCGATCCTTTGAGATCGGCGACCTTGTTTTAAAAGAAAACCAAAAAAATACAAATGCAACTAAGGACCTTAAAGGTAAATTTGAGCCCAAATGGCTTGGACCATACATTATTACTGCTAAATTTGAATCGGGAGCATACAAATTATCTACCTTAGATGGTAAAGAACTTAAAGAACCCATGAATATTTTGCATCTTAAACGTTACTATGTATAAATTTGGTCATTTCATCCATGTATATATTTGTTCAAAATCACTATCTTGTATTTTCTTTCAATTTATAAATTCAAAAACATCAAAAACATTCATAATCATCAAAATCTTCAAAACTATTTGTTGCATTTATTTATGGCACTTGTTAATATTTTTTTTGTTCAAAAACAAAAATAAAACCAAAAAAAACAAAATAATGATAAAAATATAAAAACAGCAATATGCTTGACTCTTTCGAAACCAAAACAATATAAAGAAGAAAGAGAGAGTCAACATTCTCAAAACTTCTCAAAAGTGTTTATATATATTTTCTTACAATTATTGCAGTTATATGTTTCAAATTATTTTGGATAAATTAGCATTTATTTGGAATCCCTCACTTGCACACTCACAAAAATAAATATCTTGATTTTATCCGGCATGATTACTAATCTCTCTTATATCAAAGTCCACAAAATTCAATTAAATAAAGTTTGAGCATAGAGAATTGATCTTGTTATTTACTTAAACCAAGCACATCTTTTCACAATAAAATGATTATATTTGTAATTTCCATGTTTTGCTACATAGTAGACGTGATTTCTTGAGCAAAAAGTTTCCCCTGCTATCCTATCATGCACATGGTCTAGAATCTTTGAGAATTGGCAAAAGGACAAGCTCACCCCTACCCAGAATAAAAATCCCTTGCTCTACAGCTAATCCGAGCAAGTATCCCTAGCAAAGAAAAAAAGAAAAGAAAAGTTCAAGAAAAAAGAGAAAAGAAAAAAAAGTTATTTTATATCATTACAACAATATTTCAAGCACTATCTCAAAAATCAAGCAAAAAATACAAAAAGAAAAAGAAGAAAAAAGAAAAAAGAAAGCAGAAAGCAAGAAAGCAATAAAATCCCTTTCCCTACCCTTTGAAAAGAAAAGAAGGGTTGATGAGCTTGAATCCCTGGAATTCTCAATTATTCGAAAACCGTGAGGTAAGCCCCATAACAGGTGGTTTGTGCCCAACCCGCTTGGCCTTGGGTAACTCCTAGCGTGGTGATATGTCTGTCACATTAGCGACCTTCTTTTGTACAGACCTATGTCTCGCTTATGGATTAGCTAGCTCTTGATAATCCGACCTACATAGTAGCCTAGTATGGTTATATGCATCTACATCATGGTTAATGAACACTTATTTGGTTTCTTCAAATCACTTGTATCATATTATCTTGCTCAAAACTCGTAAATGCACAAAGCAATTGCACACACATTTGTATTTGAGAGATTTTGTGTATCATTATGATAAATCAAGATCGGAAATGAATTCACATATGCACATGGGATTCCTTATAAATCTAACTTTTGTCTTCAAAATACTTTGAAATATTCTTTTTGCAACTTGTTTGGAATAATTCAAGTACAGTTGTTTAGCATAAGGACAACTATATAATAGAAAAATCAAAATTTTCTTTCAAAAATATACAATCAAAACATAGATATCTGGTTGACTTTCGCGACGATGGTATAGTTCCAAAACCAAAATTGGAATTTTATGCCTAGCGCAAGTCCTCATCTTCATATTTTCTGTTTATTAAAAATCAACCATGCAATAAAACTATCTTTTTTGATTTTCGCGATGATGGTATAAGTCTATACCTACATATTCTATGCCTAGCGCAAATCATTGTAACAATTTTTATTTCCCATTTATTAAAAATCATGAAAACCATATGACTTAAATCATTCTATTACACAGTTATGTTTTTAAACACAAAGCATGCACATTATCACTATTTCATGTCATTATGTCAACCTTCAATTTTGCAATGATAGTATAATTCCTAAGGAATTATTCAAAAAAATTTATCACACTTAGGAATTTATACCTAGCAAAAATCATTATTTCATGCATACTATTTTTTTTTTGAAAATTTGAAAACAAACCATCATCATCATCATTTGCACCATTGCACCAAAGTCTTAAGACAGTCTCTTAAGCACTCTTTTACTTTTAACAATATTTCTATAATTGGGATTAGCTTGACGACCGAGTGAGCAACGACTCCATGAAATGGTCTATAATAGCGACAATGTCCTTTGAAATTATTGTTAGAAGTCTCTTTTTATTTTTTTACCACATCACATTACAAACAACCCATTTGTTACATCAGATTATTTCATTTTACCGCATGACATCAAAATTATAAATTTTCAAAATGACATAATTTCATGAATCCTCAATCCCATTATCAAATCAATCAATCAAACATAAAAGCATCATAAACATATACATAACACAAGTCATATGATCAAAACTATCTCATCTATATATATCAACAGTATATATACATCATATCAAAATTGGATTGGTATGCCACAATCTGTACCTCGGCATACTCAATCCTCTATCAACAAAATAATAATAAAATGCTCTATCCCATGCAGTCCTCTAGCCTCGAGAGCCCCTCGAGCTCTCAGCCTCATCTCCTCCCCCACCCTGAGGTGGACGAGGTGGCCCCATCGTAGTATGAGTAGTACTGTGAGTCCTAGTCCTCGATCGAGAAGAAGTCCTCGAGGACCCAATCCTGATAGGGTCAGCAATGTCGGCTGGCAGCTGTACCCTCTGACCCTCTGGCACCATCTGGAAGTAGATGCCCTGGTAGAATGCGGTCTGAGCAATCGACCGCGCCAGCTCCTGTGTGCTCGCTCCTCCGCCCCGTGCCCTGAGGCATGCAATCTCGTCTCTGAGCTGTGTAACCTCAGCTCGGTGGCGTGCAGCCTCATCCTGCAATGTCTGCACCTGTGCCTAGAGATGATCTCTCTCCGCTCGGAGAGTAGCTGTCTCACTACTCTCCCCTGTGTCAATGCCCTTGCCCTTATCGAGCGATGGTGGCCTCTCTCTCTATGGAGAAGGGGGTCTCGCCTCCCTCCTCTCCCATTGTTGCGGCCTCTCCTATGCATGTGGCCTCCTCAGCTCTCTCCCACCGTGACCCTGGGCTGCCTCCATAGCCGCCTGGCACCGCCTCCCTATCCGATGCACAACTACGTGTATCGAACCCTGAGCCCTCGTCATCCGAGGAGGGTGGATGCCTGTGTACCAGGCATCGTAGCCATCGACCGCACCTCGCATCATCCCCATCTACTGGCTAAATGGGGGCATCATCCGAGTCCTGACTCCAGAAGCGCTGCATGTCTAGAGCCCCGCTCACTGTGGTGTTATCCCGGACAGTCCGAGAAAACTCATAATCCCTGAGAGATGGGATCCCCTACTGTAGACCGAACTATCGCAAAACTCGGTCATAGCGGTGGAGCTCCACCTCTCCCCTCTCCATCCATAGCCAACAAACTCGCCTAACGCGAGCCAACTCCTGTCCATCCTCGGCCCACCCTGGGTGCTCCCTCCATGGCCTCCAGGTGATCTGGTCCGGGACTAGGTCATCTAGCAGTCTCCGAGACATCGAAAGGTCGATCCATCACTGTGACCCTCTTCGGAGCCACCAGTAGAAGACTCGGGGCCTCTCCCCATCAATCCCTATCAGAGGAAGCCCTACCGGCCTTCGCACTGCAATGTGCTCCCAACACCAAACCTGTAGGAGCGATGTCATCACCAGACATCGATCGCCCTTGTACACGACCCCATGCAGGATCCTGTACAACCGGCATAGCACATAGCTGCCCCAAGCAAATCTGTAGCCATGGTCCCGCATGTCGTAGATCACATCTGCCAGCATCCATGGCACCCTGCACCCGCTCTGGTGGCACAGTAGAAGTCCACCAACCACTCCAGCTAGAACCCGTGTGAGTCTAGATGCCCCAGGCATCTGACGTAGTGCCTCGATGTTAACTCCGCCCTTCTCCAGGGTGAAGCTCGGGTCACCACACAATCGTCCCATAGCATGGCCCTGGTTGGCCGTAGGAGTGATCAATCGTCCTTGTATGGGGATTCTTAGAATCCTCCATACATCCTCCAAAGTGGGAGTCATCTCCCTTATAGGTAGCCGAAAACATGAAGAACCCGGATACCATCTCTCTGCTAGGGCTGTCAGTAGCCCCATATCTATAGACACTTGTGGCATCTCTGCCACATGCTGTAAGCCGGCCTGTGCCAGCTGATCCCGCTCTACCTGTGTAAGAGCGGCCAAGTCATCTCTCAAACCTCCATACTTCCATTCCCTGCTCTTTAGCAAACCTCTCTGCAACATAAACAACAAAACAACAAACAATCATTAATAAACAATTCAAGTATTTAAAAATGCAAGTAAAATAAGTTCAATTTAATCAAATGATGATATCGTCCACTATTGGATGATATCATCCCAAATTTGAGCATAATCGTCTCCAATTTCCCTCTCCCATTTCTGATTTCGCCCTTAGACGAAATTGGCAAAATTGAGACGATTTCGTCGAAATCGGGACGATTTCATCCCGACGACGTCGACGGCCCAAAAATGGCCGCGATGCTCAAAATTCATCTAAAATTCACCTAAAAAGCATGTAAAATCAAATTAAAGCATTCTAAACTAAGTTTAGACTCTTACCCGTAGACCACGTCGGACCTCTGTTGATCTGTGCATCGTCTCCACCATTTTTGCTTCTAGAGCTCTAAAACCAGTAAAAATGAATTAGGGTTTTACCCTATTTTTCTTAATTTTATTCAAAAATAATTTTGCTTTTTCGTGTTTTTACCTCAAACGTTCGATTTGGGTAAAAACATGGAGGGGGCACCATAGTAAGTTGTCGTACGATTCGACCAAGAATCGTCGCCTAAAAATGGGAATAATTTTTGCTTTCTCGTAGATCGAGAAGAACTCATCTTTAACGCATTTTCTTCGAAAAATTCGCTAAAGAGGGGGCAAAATGTAGCACCCTAAAATTGGCACAATGAAATTGTAATAATTACATTCATCCTAGTAAATAATTTAAATTCAAATTTTAACCTCCCAAACCGCCCGTTAACCGTCGGGTAATCCGTTTCCCCCTTTTTCGTGCCATTTTTAGAGGTTGTTTTGACCGTTTGACGATATCGTCGCCGATCAGACGATATCGCCCTAGATCTGACGATTTTGTCTGGGCTAGGACGTCCAGACGATCTTGTCTCTAAACTGATTTTGCACAATTAGCTTCTGTTCCAACGGGTCTCTAATCCGGGTAGAAGCGTGTCTGCACCGTTAGGGACCCTCCCCCATTGGAGATCTCCCAAATAGGGATGATCTCCAACCTCCTAACTACTCCCCTAAGCCTATTTAATCCTTAGGACCTTCCCTTCCCAACCCCTGGCTGAATTTCTCTGTAACTTGATTTTGCGTGCATTAGAATACCTAGAGCATCATTTTGCATTTGTTATTTTGAAGTTTTCTTGTAGGGACCTCATTGATTTTTAGCCGGAGCAAGCTCAGATCGTCGTAGACGATCTCGTTCAAATCTCGGATGATCCTGTCACAATTCGAGACGATTTCATTGCTTCCAGATGATTTCGACTGCAATCTGCATTGGGGGCAATCAGTGCCTAGAGTTTGCGCTTTCTCTTATACCTTTTGTTGTTTTATTCTGCATTTAAGTTAGTTTTTTCCTTATTTCTTACTATTTTGCATTTGGAGTTCACCCATTTAGCTTAGGTTGCATGATAAGATCATAATTTCTCATTAGAATATCATAATTTGTTTGAATTTCTATTCATAACTATTGTTTAGTATTCATATTGTCATTTTGTGTTGTTTCCCTCTGTCATCACAGTGGTATTCTTTGTATTTGGCATCTATTTTTCTGTTTGTAGGTCTCGTTTGACGAATTCGTCAGATCTCAGACGATCCTGTCAGATCTCAGATGATTCTGTCGAATTCCAGATGATCCTGACTGCTTCAAACATCAGAATCTCCATCAGACATCCGGATCAGGTATTTTTCTTTAAAATTCCTTAATTTCTCTATTTTTTTGTCTTAATTTTGTTTTCTCGTATTCATTAAATCTGCACTTTCATATAGATTAATTTAGATTCATTTGGCCAAACCTAGGATATGAATGCTTAAGGCTAAAAATGAACACATAAAACACATTCCAAACCTAGGCGTGGAAACTGCCATTAAATGTTTCCTGGTGAACCCACCATCCATCGAAAAATCACCAATATACACCTCCCTTGAGAGGCGGGACCTTCGCAAGTCCTCTCAGTCCGAGGTACCGCGACATCCTTTTCCCATCCTCCTTTCGGGCACGGATCCTATAGCCTGAAGGTAAGGATGCGAAAAATTTGGAGCGATACAAGTCATATACTAGGTTTAAGTGATCCTTTATTTTGGGTTCAATTATAGCATTGTAGATATCATGAGTACAACCTGGCACAAAATAGAATGATTGTAACATATCTTCACAAGAGAATAAATCCTCAAGTGATGGAGGTGATATGACATGATCAAAATAAATGGCCTCAAGGTTGAGGTACAAAGACTTTGAAGGTTCACATGGTTACAGAGTGGTGCGGTTAAATAAATGGAGATCATAGTAATGGATGGAAAGTAATCTCCATGACCACATGGATAGGACCTATCAATTATTGTTAAATTTTTATGCTCCAACTTTGGAAAAGGAGGTATTAGGATTTTGGGATTTTCTCTAGGACTAGGTAAGATAATTGGATCCTCGAGTGGAAGTAATTGTGCTAGAATAGGCAATTGAGGAAAGATCTTGTGATAGATATTATCTATGTCAACAGGTGGTCTTTCAAGATCAATAAATTTTATGTGATTATTAAGATGACGAAGGCGTCTAGGACCTAGATATGCAATATTAGTTTCATCCTCATACTCCTAATAGGTATCAACTTCATTTTTAGAAGTGTATTTTGATATATACTATTCTTCAAAGAGGTTCTCATGTTAAACCATAGGAGGTTCTATGGAAACCATGGTTACTGGGTTATCATCCCTCCATATATGTGAAGTATTTGGATCAATATATAGATTCCACTCTACATATTATCCAAAGCCCAAATTTAAGCACTCTAAAAAAATAGATAGTAGCTCATATGATGCATAGATAGAATATCCTAATCTAAAATTATTTGTGGGTAGTTGATACTGTGGCTGATATGGAGTTCTACACCCCCACTCGTATAAGCCTAATTTGTTACCATGCAAATGGTAACATTAAAAATACTAAAGGGTGAACTTAGGGTTTGATAAATAGTGAGAATTCCTTATGAAGGGTTCATCATCATGCTCGATGATAGATGAATAATTAGTGACTTGATCAAATCCCCCATAGATAAAGTTGGTCTGGTTAGGTTGTATTCCCAAGGTCACCACTATCCCAGTGGGTAAGGGAAGAACTCGAGGTCTTCCCATATCCTATGCGGACTCGATTATAGGTATGAAAGTCATGTTCTGGACCAAATATTTTTCTATCAAATATTAACTAAATGGACTGTCACCTGTATTGTGAATGATGCAGTGTATGACATAGGTGAATCCAGTTGAGGTATTTCATCCATTAAATCAGATGAATCATCTACCTCCATGGGAATAGGAATATGTTTTGTAGCTACATTGGGTATGATTCTAGGATCTTCTTCTACCATGGGTGTCTTAAGATTCTATTTATGCTTTGGATCTGATGATGATGAAGGCTTTTTAGGAATGACAACTAGCATAGGTGACTGTGGAAGAGTTGATGTGGATGGATAAACCCACACTGATTTAGTTTTACAATATAAATATCTAATAGGTGATGTGGGTCAAATATCCAAATGTGTAGATGGAAAGACAAAATCTCCCAAAAGATCAACCTGATTCACATATTTGAATGGGTCTTCATACGATGGAATGAAATGTACTTATCCCTCATAGAAATATTTGATGCATTAATGCAAAATGGAGGGGATACATCTCATATCTCAGATCTAAGGACAACTGAGTAAGATGTACTTCATATCATCTTCTATCACATGGCACACAACTGATATGGTCTTAAGCCTAACCTGAATAGATAGAACTATGGTACCAACTGTGGAGTATAACACATTATTAAATGCTTGTAAAGTTAATTTCAAATCCATGATGTGTGACTCTAGAATACTTAGGTGTCCCAAGGATTTTTTTGTGATGATGTTAATTGATAAGATAGTATCAATTAACACTCACTTGAATAGGATCTGATTAATACAAGTGATAATATGTAATGGAGGATCCACTACATCAGTCAAGATTGTCTTTATTTCATGATCATAGAACATGATCATGGGTTCTTTGCACTTTTGGGTGTACCCCATAAAATTTGTGAATGCATCAGGGTTCTAGGTCTGGAGCTCAATTGACTTAAGTATTTCCATAAGGATCTCCCTATGCCTAGGGGATTACTGAATGATATTGTCAATGGACAACTTGACCGAGGTTGTTTGCAAATTTTAAGTAAGTATAGTTTTGATAGTAATCATCAGTTGTGTCGGTGGATCTAGAAACTAATTTTATGCTAGCCTTGGATGATATATAGTAGGTATACAAATAGGAGACATAGGTAGCTCAGGTTGATTATACCTCCTATTAAGGATTACTATGTTTATCATGCCAATAAACCCCTATGTGGGTGGATCTATGTGTACCTCATTGATATGTCTAGTTTAATTTCCATTAACCTCATGATTGGAAAAGGGTTCTTTGAATATGCCTAGGATTTGGTTATCTAGGGCTAGAGGATTATTAATTTGAATATGTCCCATCATGATCACTACTAAAAAGCAAAAAAACCATGCATCTAACTATGTAACATGTAATCAAAGTGATGAAAAATATTAAGTAACCATTGCAACATGAAATTAAATAAAGTAGGATGTTCTTATCATTAATAATTTGGAAATCAGTTACATAATATCCTTAGGGATTCACCAATGATATATTATTATAATATGTAATACCAAAAGGGGAGATATGTAATCCGTAGATTTCTTGCTCTTTAAAAACTGATAATGGAGGGTTTACTTTGCAACCTATGCTTTATGATGTTAATAAGGGTGATCTTGATGATGCCTAGCTCCTAATTAGGCCAATAACCTACACACAAAGAAACACAAAAGCATCAAAAGCATATGAAAACCTCTCAAGATGAGGCTTATTCCTTGATAAATATAAATGTAAAGGAAATTGCATGAAGAAGTACAAAAATACATGAATTACTAAAAATAAATATGTAAAGATCAAAGGAAATTGCTATTAAACTATGTCAAAAATAGAAATGAAAGCATCTAAGACTAATTACATAAAGAAAAGATAGCAAACTAAAAATCATAGAGAGATCACTCGTGGGTCTAGCGACTATCTCTATTAACCATCATTGGGTACAACTGCTATGCCTGTGGACCATTATTGGGCATAGCGGCCATAAGGTAGTAGTTTTATTCCTCATGCTCAATGTTTGGTGATGCTTAATTTAACTACCAAATTTATGTGCAAGGGTCGTGTGCCTTGATGCATAGTAGAATTGTATGATTTAGCTCCATATCATGGTGGAATGTAGTTGAATAGTGGTGAAATTACTACTCAATATCCAATGGACTCAATGGATATGAATGCAGGTTTCATAATGCAATTTTGGTAGCACCTTGATGCTTATGAGAGAATGATCTCTCTAAAATCAAAATGGAAGCACTTCGTTATGCTAATTCAATGTATGATTTGATGAAGGGAATGCTCTAATTTATAGAACTCCTTCAATTTTTGTCCTAGATTCCTAAAAAAGCTAAGATCAAGAATCAATTAGGATTGGACATCCCAAATGATGATTTTGGAAGCTTCTTGAGTGTAACCACCAAAGAAATGGTACTTTGTGAAGAACACAAGCTTATACTGAGAGGGGGGTGAACAGTATAAGACCACTTTTTACTTTTATTTCCCAATCAATATTATGCAATGTAAAGATAATAATATCAATACCAGTAATCAAAGAAATGCATAAATCACCACACACAATAGAGATACCACAATTTACGTGGTTCACCCAATGTGGGCTACTCCATGGAGAAAATATTTCACTAAAATTTTATTAATCAATATCTTGGCAATCCTTTCCCTATTACAATGTTTATGGACCTCTGTCCAAAGGAGATACCAATCCCCTAAATCAAGTTTGTGGATCTCTATCCATAGGAGACACAAATATCCTAATCTCTGCTCTGGTTGGTGATCCTCTAGAAGACCTATGCCTCAACTGCTCTTAGAAAATGAAACTCTATCCACACAAGACACCTATCTTCCCTTATTTGGCTGGAGATATCTGTCCTCAACTATGTCACCTCCAAAGTTGTCTTAAATCTACAATAAATACAGTACTTCGATCTAGCATAAATATGTCAACAGTATCTGTCTCTAATTTGGTACAAATATATCCTCAAATATGCACCAAAATATGTCCTCAAATATGCACTAAACATTGTCCTTCGGTCTAGCACAAATATATCCTCAATATTTGTTCTAAAGATTTAAATGAAAGCTTGAATCAATATTAAATCAACTCTATTGGATCTGCCCCAAATATTAACTCAAGGTTTGAACAAATCAATCAATCAACTTTGCTCTTCAAGTCTTCTCAAAGACTTGTCTCAAATCTGCTTTGTAAGCTTCCACAAAAGCTCACACCAATATATCCTCAAGTCCTCTCTAGAACTTATCCAATTTGCTCTACAAGTCCTCGCTAGAACTTGTCCAAATATGCTCAATAAGTTCTCTCAAGAACTTATCCAAATCTACTCTCAATATGTATTGTAAGCTTCCACAAAAGCTTACCCAAATATGTCCATAAGTCTTCTCAAAGACTTGCCTCAAGTATTCTCAACAAGTCCACACTAGAACTTGTCCAATATCATAGACACATAAAGAGAATTGTTAGAGACTCAATATGCTCTATATTGATCACAATGCTCAATTACTTTCAATCACTCTTTTAGAAACATACAAAGAATTTTTAGAGACTCAATATGCTTCACATTCACCTCAATACTCAATCACTTTCTCAAATCAATTCAGAATATAGAATAGTTTTTTTTATGGAACTTGAATAATCACTTCACACATCCACTTGACTAGGCTCAACCAACTCTACTCAACCAATCACTCAATTAAATAATCCTTTCTTACAAACCCTAGTCCAAGGATATGAACACTCACTCAAAATATTTCCAATAATGCTCAACAACTAATCTCACATAACAATGATACGCATGTTCTTTTCAAACCCTAGTTCAAGTTCTTCACTCAACAACTCACTTAAAAAACAATGCTTTTAAAATAATCTTCACATAACAATTATACTCATGTTCTTTTCAAACCCTAGTTCAAGTTCTTCACACAACCAATGGCTTCAACAAAAATTCTTATAAAACAAGGTTTTAACAACAACTCTTTATTCCAAAAAAACCTTGAAGAATTAACTCAACACACTAAAAAAGGAAACCCTACTCAAGTCCTTTTCACTCCAAACTTATTTTCTAGAAAACCAACCTATCAATTCACTTATGGAATAATGTGCTCATACCTTTTCTTGATGATGAAAGAACTTCTAAAATCTGCCACAACCTCAAAACACCCCTTTGCCAAGATTAAAAAAGAGAAAAATCTCACAAAAATACAATGAAAATATCAAACCACACATACACCTTATTACTCCACCTTGAAGAAAACATACACCAACATATACAAAACTAATTGACCAAATACACCTTATAATCTACAAATTAAAATAATATTCAACACCAAGAATAATATCAATACAATCTCCTTTTCAAAATAACTCAATGGCAAGAAGTCCTTTCAACACTTTTAAATCTTCAATAAAACCAATGTGACACAAACACTTTATTCAAAAATAAATCTAACTCCTTATTCCTCCAATTTACCAAAAATAATGATTAATTAAAAACCCTTTTTAACTAACCCTTTTAACTCCCTAAGACATCATGTCAAACCTTAGGCATCCTAATAATATATTCAAAATTTTATTACCTTTTCCTCGGTGGGACTCGAACTCACGATGCAGCCTCAACCAACGCCCTAGCTGCGTTTCTAACCACAACGCGATCTAGGTACTCGCTTAGAGATTAAAGAGCACCACATGCTCTATAAAGCTCCCCTTGTGCACCTAATCAAAAACATACATCGATCCCTTCAAAATTCCAAACACAACCAAAAAAATAATGCTGCCACAGTGATTCTATCATGGATCACTCCACGCCCAAGCACTCTAGCCTCTGTCCACTTGCCACTAGGCCACACTGTCCAGATGGCTCTTGAATTTCAACACTTTTTGATTTATCCCTTATTATCTGGTTCTAAAAAAAATGTTCTTGTCCCTTTCTTCGCATGAGTTCTCACAACACACGATTGCATATTTTTCTTTTCAAGGAAAAGGATATCTTAATGCCTCTAAGGCATATAGTTTTTATATCGATTTCCACATTCAAAATTGAACATTGGTGCTTCAATTTTTAACTCATTAATTTTAAATTATTTAAATTCTTTAGAATTTAAATTTTATAAATTAACTTTTAAATCCCTTTGAATTTATCAAAGCCTTTTTTGAATTTACCACTTTGTATAAATAATATTTTTGCTCACCCATGGTTTTAATAAAAATCCTTGTAACTTATGCTTCCACATAATATTAAAAATATTATGAAGGTGTTTTACCTTTAACCTTTGCATTGTTCCTCTTGACATTTTTACATCAATGATAGCTTTATCTTTGATATTAATGATAACTTCGTTTCTTGACATCAATGACAACTTTGAATCAAAATGTCCAACACTTTGTAATCGATTATATTAAGATCAAGGATCCTAAGTTTGTTATAGGTTGGAATGATCTTGACAGACACAACCAAGCTTGGCGATAGGTATGGGGTATATCGGACATTGCAACCATCATTATGGGGTACAATGTCCTAGGCTAAAAAGGACTAGACCACCCTATTTGAGTGGTTAGAATCAATGTTATGTATTGGAACTATCCAAGATCAGTCATATGGCCTAAAAAGGTATCCACATGAGTAGCCTCCTCAACATGATGTGTTTTAGGTGTCTACACCTCACTTGGATGGATAAATGTGCAACTTTCTCTATTTGGGGCTATGACATCATATGATGCATTATGACATACCATGACACATTATGACATGCCATGATATATTATGACATGCCATGACCCATTATGATATACCTCACTAATGCCCTCTTTGTGAAGAGATTTCTCACCCACAAAAATGATATTTCTTATAAATGTGCTTAAGTGAAGGCAATCCTCACACAAATGCATTAATGAGCTTCGAATGTGGATGAAAGAGGGGAATTAAATGACAACTGGATTTAGGTTAACCAGAGTTAAAAATAGCAGGATGGTATCATGATGACCATGGGTTAGGCATAGGAAGGCACTTAGAATGGTAAAAGGGGCTAGAATAGTTAACATTAGTAATTTATAAGGTTTTAATATATTAATTAAACTAATTACACATTATTAAATATTAATATTAATCATTGTAAATATAATACTTTTTAGATTTCTACATATGCCCCTTTTTGTACCACGTGTGAAAACATAATATGGTGCAAAAACTAATGACATCGATTGTTGGATTGATGATGGAAAGTGACAATGATTTGTGAATTAATGATGGAATTAGATTTTTCCTTGAGGAGGGTGACATAATATTATCTCAAATCAAGGACAATGTAAGATGCCCTAGTTATGGAAGTGACCAATTCCCTTGAATATTTGCCTTTGTTGAATTGATTAGATCAATTTAATTAGAATTTTGAGTCTTTGAATCAGATTTTTGATTAGAATTTTGAGAAAATAATATGAGTTATACTATTTTCCCTAGCAGATGAAGGGTTAATGATAACCTTGGGAAAATATTCTTGGACACATGTAACTCCAAAATTGGTTGTTTGAGTATTGAACTGATTTGAGATGAATTTTTATGGATATTGTCGACCCCCTCAAATGGATAGTGGGTGGTAAGAAATGGAAAACAACCCTGAGTTGATTTAAAAATATATATAAGAAGGGTATGAAGGAGAAAATTTAGGTTCAAAAGAGTCTATGTGGGGGTTAGTTACAAAATTTTAAGTTCAATGGAAAAGTCTCATTAGCAACTACCTAGGGTAGTTGTCATGCACCTGAGGAACCACCTAGGGTAGTTTCTTGGCACCTTGGGGACCATCCAAGGTGGTTCTATTGCAACTTGGTGACCACCTAGGGTGGTTGGTCACCTGTTTAGACAATTACCAACATAAATATATAAATTTGGGTTTGTTGGGTTCATTTGTGCAACAACAGGGGTGGTAGAAGAGGAGAAATAATGAGAAGAAGGTGATGAATGAGATGGAAAGAGTGAGCACAAAAACATGAGTTAAGGGTGTGCAGATTTGGTAAGTACTATGGTACCTTTGATTTAGTTGCTTCTTTTATTTTTTTGCATTATTTTTTTAATATATATATATATTTTTTGAAGTTTTAAATGGCCAAGAGTGGGCAATTTTTTTTTGTGGAATTAGAAATTATGTGATAAGTTATGAAATGGAAACATGATGGTATGGGTAGGATTTTGTTTTGTTTATGAAATTAGAAATTAGAAATTATAAATATTGAACTGATGGATGAAATTTGAAAATTACGACATCATGGAATGGGAGAAATACATTTTTTTTGGCTATGTTTTTTGAATTTTTTATGATTTTGTGATATATAGGAAATGGAAAATGTGAGCTGATTTTTTTGTGGTGGTGATTGCAACCATGATGCCAAATTGGAACTATGTTTCCATGTGTCAAGGACAATTTGAGTGATGCAGATTGGGAGTGTTTGGGGACAATGGTCTTGCAAGAAGTGGCATAGATTGAGCTTGTGCACGTGGATAGGTGGTACTTGCCAACACTAGTGGAGCAATGGGATCCTAACAAGGGGATATTCCACCTTCTAATAGTGGATATGAGTATGACATTGGAGGATATGTACTGTATCTTTTGGCTACCTATGGAGGGGTATTCCTATTTGCATAGCCATAGATAAGGAAGAGGTATTATCCTAGATATATGATGGTGATTGGGAGGCAATTGAAATAAGCAGTGATAGGATATAATATTTTGTGGAGTACCTTTAGAGGAAACTATCACCACGACAACTAGTCTTGATGTTCCTAATATCCAACTTTATACTACCAAATTCTAGTGGTGCATGGTTTTATGGAATTTATTAATATTTGTGATGGATTTTATCAATATACCAGTAGTATATGTATGGGTACTGGTGTTGTTGATCCATATGCACATAGATTTGTATGAGGTACATTGATGAAAGAGTGTGGGTTTGATCTATAGTGTGCTATTGTAGGTGTGGGGGTAGAAGCACTTCATGATATATTTTCCAATGAGGTTACCATGTGAGATAGATGTAGATGATATGGTAGAGCAACCCTATATGTTGATATGACAACATGATAGGGAAGCACCATGAAGTTGACGATAAAAGAAGGATGAGGAATACTGTCGATAGTTATAAGTAAAGTTGAGGTTGAAGGTAGTCATATGGAGGACATGGAGGGGAATATCCACATGGTTAGAGGATTGTGTCCACTTGAGTTAGGTGAAATGGATGAGATGATTGACTAGTCATAATGGGATAGAGCATGAGCTTCTCCAATTCTTCAAGGTAATATGATAGTTTAGCTTGATACAAGGGGTACTCAACCCACCTATCATTTATAGGCCACATATAGAGGTATATGGGGATGAGGTGGATGCAAAAATTGAGGTAGTAGAAGTGGATGATGCTAGGATGAACCTAGAGTTTGATATCTAGTGGATGACATGCTAGTGGGAGCCCATAAGAGTAACCTAGAAGTGTGAGACTAGAGGGGGACAAAGAGAGTGGAAAGCAAGGATGTTGGAGGTAGTGAGGGGGGATTTATGTGGTAGAGGAGATCCAATATGTAGAGCAATTGGATGAGGTAGCATTTCTTTGAGAAAAATGGGATATCCTATAGGAGGATCGAGATAGGATAACAAGGAGACTTGGAGAGGTAGATAAATAGCAAGTTTTATTAATGGCTAGGAGGAAGGAGTCATCATGAGAGAGAGAGAGAGGAGGTTATAGGAGAGAGGTATAGGCTAATGCAGATACTAGCACAACTTTAATAAGATAAATTAGCCATGATGGTAGAGAATGATGGTCTACATGAGTGGATAGATATGGTTGTGATTAAGAGAGATGCTTTATGCCAATAATTGGATGTAATAATGGTAGAGAGAGGCTATGCATCAATAGAGGGATGCAATAATAGCAGATATGTATTAGGTTGTGGATGATATGGAGTAGTAGTGGGTGAAGCTAGCTAGAAAATATCATGAAAAACCCACTATATCACCAAATAGAAAAGACCATTATAGTTGACTCAAATCAACCATTAAAAAAAACAACATAAGGGATGATGAACTACAATTCCCAAGTTCAAAAATATGATTTAAAGGCACAAAGGAATATGGAGAAGAAAAAATTAAAGCAAATGATATGGAGGTCAATATTAATCTAGGTGAATCATATTTATTTTCCTCATGTAGCATAAAATTCTCTCCTTGGAATAAAATAAAAATAGTATAGAGTGTATCCATTGCACATTAGGGTTTCAAGGGTAGCATAAAAAATAAATGCATATGAAACATATCCATGGAAATTAAAGGTTTCTAGGGCAACATAAGAGAGTAATTACTATGGAGTATCATCCTTGTACTTTAGGGTTTATAAATCAATATAAGAAGAAAGTGATAAGGAGGCTATTCCTTGCATTTTAGATTCTTTAGGGTAGCAAAAATATTTAGAAGATAAATATCATTATGAATAATATGGAAAGCAGAAGATATTAATGAAGTTGAATGTATCGGTACAAATGTAAAAAGGAGAGGAAGGTCATTAAATATTAAACAAAGAGAAAAATAAACTCAAAGGGATAACAATTTGAAAATCCAAATAAAAATATTGTAAGTGTTAACAAGTGGGGTTAATCCTATTAATAAAAATAATAAGTTATAATAAAAATGATATCATGGAATAGTAGGAGTATGAATAAGAACCCTAAAAAATAACTTATAAAGGAATTAATAGCTTGTTAGTATCATGGGTTTATTAAAATACAAGAAAAATAAATAAATAGTGAGGAATGGGAGAATTCTTTTAAAAATATTTAGAAGATGAGTAATTATCTAACAATTTGTTCCATAGAAGCTTCAAGTAGTATTACAACAATATGTGACAAATGCAAATAGGATGGATAATTGTTAGAAGAAAAAAGATGAAAATATCAAAAGTGGGGCTATAACTATATATGCTCTAGCTATAGTTACTCCTCATGAAATATACTAGAAATATATTAACATACTTTTGTCAAACACAATGGTGATTCATAACTGTGATCTATGGATTCTTAAGAATGAGTTCAACATAGTTTTATTTCATTTGGAAAAGAAGGGTGGTACCTTGGGATGGTCAAAATCAAGGCTAGAGTTTGCTTCATCTATCAATTCAAATGACCTTTGGGATGATACTCTATGTTTTCAATATGCATGGAATAATACATGCATTGGACACACTCATATAGTAGAAAAACTATCCAACACATGCTTGTAAAAAAGAGTATACAATCTCTTCAGATATTTTATTGTGAGCAATATCAAATCAAAAACCCATTTATTTGACTTGTAATTTACCCAATAATAGTCATATAAATCCATTTTGCTTCTATTCAATGTGGCTTCATGAGATGGGAGAAAAACATATTGATTGTATTATTCATCAATTGGTTTTTAGATAGGGAAACACATGCACAAATTACAAAATCATCTAAATCAATGGTAGATACAAATAGACATATCTAATATTTGATGAAAGGTTCTAATAAAAACTATTGCCTAAAATAACTTAATTGAGAGCTAAATAAATCTAGCTAAAATCTTTTCTAGAGAAGAAAATATTTTAAGAGAGCTAATAACAACTATTACCTAACATAAAACTTATAGAGAATGGATGTGAGTTGGATTGCAATATCATGTTTGAAGAATATCTAAAGTGTTTGAAAATAATTACCTATACCAATAATCATAATTCATCCCAAAAATAGGATCATTGGACTTTAATGCTTTGCAAATATAATATTGAAGCTTAAAAATTATTGATGAGATGCGCTATCAAAAATATGTTAGATAATATTTTTGTTTTGATGGTTGTGGTATGCTGACATGTTTCTTCTAGTATTCTCTTGTAAAATGTTCTAGGACCTATTTCAAAACCCACTTATCAATACAATCTATCAAAAAATAAATATGCATAAAAAATATGTTAGACAGCATAAAAAAGGAAGTATTGCATGAAATTCACAACATGAGATACAATCCACAAATATAACTTTGACTGTAGGATTACCCACAATTCCCATGATCGAAGGAATCAAAACAAGAGGGCCATGGTATTAAAAAATAAGAGATAATGAATACTCCAAATCTAGATTACCTAAATGATTCCCATGGAAAAAATAACAAATCCAGAATCATGACAAAATCAAACAAGAGGGTCATGTTATGAACTAAAATTCTACTTCTAAATAAGTATCAAACATGAAGAAAGTGGACAAGGGGGAACAAGAATATAGTAAGCTACCTTATAATTCCAAATAAAATACTAACAGTGTACCAAAATGATACATAACTAGGAATATGGAGGTTTAGCATAGGGTTTATTTTCTAGAAAAAGGGTGAAGAAGAAAATATGTAAGGTGAACAAGAATTAGTGAGAGAACCATGCATTATATCTACCGATGCTTCATCCCATGTTATCCACCATGGTTAATGATTTATAGATCAAGGATAAAGCAAACATAGGAAAAACATATGAGGATGTTTTTGAAGAGTATGACACCATAATCATGCCCATAAGGGATGTTCTATATGGTGACAAGCATGAATATTGCTCTCTTAAAGTCTAGGACATATTATTGTCTAATAGTAGTGTTGAGCAAGGTGCAGCGACAGTATTGTCATTGTTGTCAACACAGTCAGATAGATCGATTGATGCAGTGGATAGGAGTTCAGAGGTTACTCAAAGTATGTACAGTGATGTTAAATGCTTATAAGGATGTTTTTGATGTTTGGGTGAAGTTGTTACAGGTTGTCCAAGAAGACCGAAGTGGCCCATATGCTAAAAATGCAAAGAAAAAAAAGTGTCGCGATATCGCGACATGTTGCATTTTCGCGGCCAAAAGAGAAGTGAAAAAGCAAAGGGAAAAAAAAGTGTCGTGATATCGCGACGTGTTGCATTTTCGCGGTCAAGAGAGAAACGAAAAAGCAAATGGAAAAAAGTGTCGCGATATTGTGACATGTTGCATTTTCGCAGCCAAAAGAGAAGCGAAAAAGCAAAGGGAAAAAGTGTCGCGATATCACGACATGTTGCATTTTCACGACCAAAAGAGAAGTGAAAAAGCAAGGAGGAAAAAGTGTCCGATATCGCGACATGTTGCATTTTCGTGGCCTAAAGAGAAGTGAAAAAGCAAGGAGGAAAAAGTTTCGTGATATCGTGACATGTTGCGAGGAGGAAAAAGTGTCGCGATATTGCGACATGTAGCATTTTCGCGGTCCAAAGCGAAGATAAAAAGCAAGAAGGAAAAAGTGTCATGATATCACGACATGTAGCATTTTCACGGTCCAAAGCAAAGAGAAAATGTAAGGAGAAAAAGTGTCACGATATCGTGACATGTAGAATTTTCGCGGTCCAAAGCGAAGAGAAAGAGCAAGAAGGAAAAGGTGTCGCAATATCGCGACATGTCGCATTTTTGTGACTCAAAAAGTTTAGGAAGGGAGAGAAGCAAAAGTGTCGTGATATCGTGACATGTCGCATTTTTGCGACATGAAAAGGGCAGGAAGACAGAGAAGCAAAAGTGTCATGATATCGTGACATGTCGCATTTTTGTGACTCAAAAAGGGCAGGCAGGCAGAGAAAGAAAAAGTGTCGTGATATCGCGACATGTCACATTTTCGTGACTCAAAAATGGTAGGCAGGCAGAGTAACAAAAGTTTCGCGATATCATGACATGTCGCATTTTTGTGACTCAAGAAGAGCCTCAAAATAGAAACGAATAGTCATGGAAAAGAAAACGAACAGTCATTGAAGGAGAAAACAAATGCATGCACAAGGGAAAAGAAAATGAATGATCATGAAGGAGAAAATGAACAGTCATGGAAGGAGAAAATGAATAGTCATGGAAAGAAGTGGACGCATGCCCATGTGGAGAAAATGAACAATCGAAGAAGGAGAAAATGAACAGTCATCAAAATAGAAATGAAAATCTTTTTTGAAAACCAAAACGCATGCATGCACAAAGGAGAAAACAAACAGTCATGACCGAGAAGATGAACAATCATGGTAGGAGAATATGGTTTCAATTCATTGCATGTAACGTGTTTGATGAAATGCCTACTCTATATATACAAAAGGAGTTACATAAAGAAGGCGTTACAATTGACAAGTGGTGTATGAGAAATGAAAGGAGTTACAACTGGAGTTACAAAGAGAAAGGATTGTTATAAAAGGAGTGTTGCTTGGAGAATTTATTATGCGCAGGGGATTAAAGAAGCATGGATTTTATCTTGTGAAGAGAGCGAGAGGAGAGCAAGAGGTGCATGACAGGCGAGCGAGAAGGGTGTGTGTTGTGTGAATTATAGGCGATGTTGAGTAAGCAATAGACCAGTCAGGGTCTTGTAAATGTGAAAGCATTTATATGTCAATATTCTAGTTTCAAAATTGAAGTCCAAGTTGGTGCTTGGCATCAGGGGTTGGTTCTCATTCTAGTTGGTGCTAATAAATTAGGGGTTGGTGCTCCTTTCTATTGGTGTAGATAAATCAGGGATTGGTGCTCCTTTCTATTGTTGTAGATAAATCAGGGGTTGGTGCTCCTTTCCATTGGTGCAAATAAATCAAGGGTTGGTGCTCCTTCCAGTTGGTGCTGGTAAATCAAGGGTTGGTGCTCCTTTCTAGTGGTTCAGATAAATCAGGGGTTGGTGCTCCTTTCTATTTGTGTAGATAAATCAGGGGTTGGTGCTCCTTTCTATTGGTGCAAATAAATTAGGGGTTGGTGCTACTTCTAGTTGGTGCTGGTAAATCAGGGGTTGGTGCTCCTTTTTTTTGGTGCAGATAAATCAGGGGTTGTTGCTCCTTTCTGTTGGTGTATATAAATCAGGGGTTGGTGCTCCTTTCTATTGGTGCAGATAAATCAGGGGTTGGTGCTCCTTTCTGTTGGTGTAGATAAATCAAGGGTTGGTGCTCATTCCAGTGGGTGCTGGTAAATTGATTGTAAAGTTGTTGCTTTGCAAAAGCTAGATTTGGATGGGAGTCCAAACAGTAAATTTTTGAGGAGTAACCAAATCGGTGAACCTCGATACATGTTGTGTTGTGTGATGCTCTCTTATATTTTCTTTATTTGGTTTTAAGTTCTCATTGTTTCAAATTTAAGAGTTTAAGATTTAAGTTTTAAAGAGCTACATTGATTCACCCCCATATCAGTGTCATTGTGAGACTAATAATTGGTATCAGATCCAGTTTCCCTTGTAAGGCTAAATCAGCTAGGGTTGATCTTGGATTAGTACGTAATGGGTAAGAAGAATAGATCCTCCTCAAATAAGGCATCTCAATCAATTCAGTTCTTGTGGAAGAGAAAATTCAACTGGAAAATATAGAAGAAGTGAATTCTGAAGTATGTGATGAAAACCTTGAGGTTGAAGTATATCTAGAAGGTGAGTTGATCGTTGCACTTGAAGAGTTGGGTATAGAAAGGAAAAAAACAAAAGACTATCCAAGAAGTTGGAAGAATATGGGGATAATATTGAAGATCTCTTCTTACAAATTCATAAATCCAAGAAAATAGAAGAAGCCTTGAAGTCACACCTGGATGATAAAGGCGATGTGTGTAGTAAACATGAAGAGGAATCTAACAAAGTTATTAATGATCTAAAGTTGCAAGTAGAAGAGTCCAAAAGGATTGAAGAAACTCTCAGGTCACATATCAATGAGAAAGAGATTGTTTGATGCAAACAAGAAGAGGAGATTGTTTTATTGAGGAAAAAACTAGAAGAGGCCAATACAAATCTCAAATTTGAGAAGAGCACAGAGTTGCTAGATAAAATGATAAGGCAACAAAGAAGCCCCATGTGTAAGCTTGGTCTTGGATGTGAAGTTGAACAACCTTCATCTTCTAAATCTACAAAGAAGAAGAAGTCCACTGCTGAAGGATCAAAGCAAGAAAAGCTTGAAGCTGAATCTTCAAAAGGAAGAAAATCTCAAATGAGATCTACAGCAAAGAAACCACAAAAAAAGAGGTTCTATCACTCTCACTTTATTCATAATAATGCTTTTAATGGCTATTGTTTTAGATGCAACCATTATGGTCACAAGGCAATTTATTATGGATTGAATAATAGATCAAAGAGTTATGCTGGTAGAAATACATCTATTATTCTAGTTGAACACCATGTGCAATGTTTTAAATGTAATGGTCATGGGCACATAGCAAGGTTTTGTCCAAGAAATTTTGTATCTAATCTAAGGCAAGACAATAGATTTCATCAGATGTAAAGAATGCAACACAGACATGGAAGAAATCATGTGCATCAAATAAAGGAAAATAATCATCCATCAAGGATGCACAAGAGACAACCACCTAGTAGAAATGTTTTTTCACCTTTGATGGATTATGCAGTAGAATGTTATAACTGTCATAATTTTGGGCACATTGCAAGAAATTGTCGAAGTACATTTGCATCAAATCAATTTCAGGGAAGAAAATTTCAACCAAATGGAATGATACAAATTAGAAAATTTCCCGAAAAACATGCACAAGCTACTAAAAAAGAAAATTCAAAACAAGAGCCCAAAACTGTAATCAAACTAGAGTGAAGAAAGAAAGAGGAAAGGAAATCGTGTCTCATTGGACTGAAGGAGACTACTCCTCTATTGCACTAAGCAACTCCAGGTAGCACATCCTCAGGGGGAGCAATCTTAAAGTTTATTTTAATGCTCCTATGTATTTGTTTGGTTATCTAAGTATTAAAGGCAAGTAGGCAGGGGGATTTGTCATATAGTTGTCAAAGTTTGTTTTAGTTCATGTAGTTGTTTGTGGAGGTACCGTGAAGGGTGGTGATTAAATTGAGAGTTGTCACCATTGGTAGTATTGCTATATGTCAGTGTTATACTTTTGATGGTTCTTACTACCATTATTCAAAGTTATGGATTATAACAGTTCTGATAATTTGGTTTAGTGAAAGAATGTTACCCTAGCTACATATACGTGTTTCGATAAAAGTAGTGTGTATTTGTACTACACATTGATGTGAAGATTGTTAGATCTATTATGACAATAGGTTGCAAGTTGATCAAGGATGACAAATCTCCACATGTTTATCAAACCATGTACAAATATATAATTGGGAGCTTATTGTACTTGATAGCTACCAGAGGTAGAATATACTATAGTGACAACGTGTTGCACGTAGAATCCGGTTATGCATTCTTGCACAAAATATATTGCTATCCGATATCACTTTTTGAAGGATAAAGTTGCGGAAGGTGAGGTTAAGTTGGCTTTTGTTCCAACAACAGAGTAAGTAGCGGATATCTTCACAAAACCGTTGCCCAAGGAAGTCTTTGAGTACCTTCACAATAAATTTGGAGTGGTCATGTTTCCAAAGAATTGACTAGCTATCGGGACCACATTCTCAGGGGGAGCATTTGTGTATTTTTCTATCTTTTTGCTTATATTTGTGATTTTTGCTAAGTGTAATAATTTTTGCCTGAGAATGTTGTGCATGGACTTAGGGGGAGTCTGCAACAACCCTTTGATATTGTTGTCAAAGGGGAGAAGAGTTACAGGAAATTGCATGTGTGTTGCAAACAATTCCAAAGGGGGAGATTTTTGAGCAAGGTGCAGTGACAGTATTGTCATTGTTGTCAACACAGTCAGATAGATCAGTTGATGCAGTGGATAGGAGTTCAGAGGTTACTCAGAGTATGTATAGTGATGTTAAATTCTTATAAGGATGTTTTTGATGTTTGGTTGAAGTTGTTACAGGTTGTCCAAGAAGACCAAAGTGGACCATATGCTAAAAATGCAAAGAAAAAAAAGCGATGCGATATCATGACATGTTGCATTTTTGCGGCCAAAATAGAAGTGAAAAAGCAAAGGAAAAAAAGTGTCATGATATCACAACATGTTGCATTTTTGTGGCCAAGAGAGAAATGAAAAAGCAATGAGGAAAAAGTGTCACGATATCGCGACATGTTGCATTTTCATGGCCAAAAGAGAAGCGAAAAAGCAAAGGGAAAAAAGTGTCGTGATATCGTGACATGTTGCATTTTCACGGCCAAAAGAGAAGCAAAAAAGCAAGGAGGAAAAAGTGTCGCGATATTGTGACATGTTGCATTTTCGCAGCCTAAAGAGAAGCGAAAAAACAAGGAGGAAAAAATGTCGTGATATCGCGACATGTTGCATTTTCACGGCCAAAAATGCAAGGAGGAAAAAGTGTCGCGATATCACGACATGTAGCATTTTTGCGGTCCAAAGTGAAGAGAAAAAGCAAGAAGGAAAAAGTGTCACGATATCGCGACATGTAGCATTTTCGCAGTCCAAAGCAAAGAGAAAATGCAAGGAGAAAAAGTGTCGCGATATCGCAACATGTAGCATTTTCGCGGTCCAAAGCAAAGAGAAAGAGCAATAAGGAAAAGGTGTCGCGATATCGCGACATGTTGCATTTTCGTGACTCAAAAAGGGTAGGAAGGCAAAGAAGAAAAAGTGTCATGATATCATGTCGCATTTTCACGACTTGAAAAGGGTAGGAAGGCAGAGAAAAGTGTCGCGATATCGTGACATATCACATTTTTGCGACTCAAAAAGGGCAGACAGGCAGATAAAGAAAAATTTTCGTGATATCGTGACATGTCACATTTTCATGACTCAAAAAGGGCAGGCAGGTAGAGAAACAAAAGTGTCGTGATATCGCGACATGTTGCATTTTCGTGACTCAAGAAGAGCCTCAAAATAGAAATGAACAGTCATGGAAAAGAAAATGAACAGTCATCGAAGGAGAAAACAAATGCATGCACAAGGGAAAAGAAAATGAATAGTCATGAAGGAGAAAATGAATAGTTGTGGAAGGAGAAAACGAACAGTCATGGAAAGAAGCGGACGCATGCCCATGTGGAGAAAATGAACAGTCGAAGAAGGAGAAAACGAACAGTCATCAAAATAGAAACGAAAAGCTTTTTTGAAAACCAAAATGCATGCATGCACAAAGGAGAAAACGAACAGTCATGACCGAGAAGACGAACAGTCATGGTAGGAGAATATGGTGTCAATTAATTGCATGTAACGTGTTTGACGAAATGCCTACTCTATATATACAAAAGGAGTTACATAAAGAAGGCGTTACAATTGACAAGTGGCATATGAGAAATGAAAGGAGTTACAACTGGAGTTACAAAGAGAAAGGATTATTATAAAAGGAGTGTTTCTTGGAAAATTTATTATGTGCAGGGGATTAAAGAAGCATGGATTTAATCTTACGAAGAGAGAGATAGGAGAGCGAGAGGTGCACGACAGGCGAGCGAGAAGGGTGTGTGTTGTGTGAATTGTGGGCGATGTTGAGTAAGCAATAGACCAGTCAGGGTCTTGTAAAAATGAAGGCATTTATATGTCAATCTTCTAGTTTCAAAATTGAAGTCCAAGTTGGTGCTGGTAAATTAGGGGTTGGTGCTCCTTCCAATTGGTGTTGGTAAATTAGGGGTTGGTGCTCCTTTCTTTTAGTGTAGATAAATTAGGGGTTGTTGCTCCTTTCTATTGGTGCAGATAAATCAAGGGTTGGTGCTCCTTTCTATTGATGCAGATAAATCAGGGGTTGGAGCTCCTTCCAATTGGTGCTGGTAAATTAGGGGTTGGTGCTCCTTTCTGTTGGTGTAGATAAATCAGGGGTTGATGCTCCTTTCTATTGGTGTAGATAAATCAGGGGTTGGTGCTCCTTTTTTTTGGTGTAGATAAATCAGGGGTTGGTGCTCCTTCTAGTTGGTGCTGGTAAATCAGGGGTTGGTGCTCCTTTTTGTTGGTGTAGATAAATCAAGGGTTGGTGCTCATTCCAGTGGGTGCAGATAAATTAGGGTTGGTGCTCCTTTCTATTGGTGCAGATAAATTAGGGGTTGGTGCTCCTTTCTGTTGGTGTAGATAAATCAGGGTTTGGTGCTCCTTCCAGTGGGTGCTGATAAATTGATTGTAAAGTTGTTGCTTTGCAAAGGCTAGATTTGGATGGGAGTCCAAACAGTCAATTTTTGAGGAGTAGCCAAATCGATGAACCTCGGTACATGTGTTGTGTGATGCTCTCTTGTTATATTTGCTTTATTTGGTTTTAAGTTCTCATTGTTTCGGCTTTAAGAGTTTAAGATTTATGTTTTAAAGAGCTACATTGATTCACCTCCCCTCTCAGTTTCATTGTGAGACTAACAAGTAGTACTTCCACATGCAAGTGGGTTCCACCTAAACTCACCTATTTAGTTAGGTGGACTCTAACTACTTGTAGTAACAAGACAAACCACTAGCTTCTAAAATTACCAAGTAAATATGAAGGCAAGCACAAGTTTTGTGCACACAAAAGGTACTTGGTAAAATTTTCAAAGTCATGCACTATACAACTTTGACAAATTGTGCATTAAAAATACTATTTGAATGTGTCATGCATTATGACACATTAATTTACGTAGATTTAAATAACCAATGTATATAAATCTTAATTATAAAGTTTATGACTTTATAATATTGAAATTAAGATTCATAATATTTCCATTAATATAATGCTTATTCATCCAAATATCAATTAAATTAAATATTTGGAAAATGAATAAGCATAAGACCCTAATTATAAAGTTTCAACCTTTATAATATGAATTAGGGCTTTATAATTTGAACTTTTAGAATTAAAATAAAAATCAAAAGAAGGGTAAAAGAATGATAAAATAAAATAATTAAGTTTATGTTGCAGGCTATGAATCTATAAACAAATACATTCTAAAATTTAAATCCTATTTATACTGATCAGAAAATATCTCAATCCAATATAAACAAAATGTAATCTTCTATGGAAAACTTTAATAATTCAAAAATAAATCAAATTTATTTATATTATGAAACACCTTAACGCATGCTTCAATAAAATAAAATTTGATATACTTCATTGATAAAACATTACAGTGCTCAATTCAGAAATCTTTGTCAAACATGGTCTCATCCTCTGTATAAATTGCAAAAATCCTTTCTTCTTCCAATATCCTCTTTTCTCAATCTCTCCAACCCCCACTTCTGCACTATAATGGCGTATTTAAACTTTTTGAAAACCTTATTTCATTTTACCCTTGTTATGTTCGGTTTCATTTTTCGTTCAATAACCACTCTTATTTTAGTTTCTAAAAATATGTTTATTTTCTCCCTAGTGTGGATCGTAACCCTCCCCATGGCTATATTCAGAATACACCTTTTTTGAAGCTCCACTTTTGTCTTTTCTCTTGGAAAGTTGTAACAAACTTGCATCTTTTACTTAATTAACCATGACAATGCTATCCTGTAATGTACATATATATAAACCATTGGTTAAGCTTACATAATCCATATTCTACCACATAATATTCATTCTACTATTGGTTTGATTTACTCCATTATAAACCATTGGTTAAGCTTACATAAGCCATATTCTACCATACAATATTCATTCTACTATTAGTTTGATTTACTCCATTTTGCCACATCGTACTCACAATGGCCACTCGTTGTTGCCAACACAGACGACCGTCTTGAAGCGCACACGCTATCCCCATGTAATTCTCTCCTTTACCGAGTGACTCAATTTAATGATGAAGATTCATCATTTTTTTATGTCAAAATTGAAACTAGTAATTGCATGATGAAAAGAGCCCTACCACAATAGGTAAAATTTGCCCATGTGTAAATTCATGTCATGCTTATGACATTACGTATAACCAAAACAATACTTTACTTTATTATTAATTCAGTCCATTAAAATTTATCAGTGTCCACTACATCTATGGTGTGTGAACAATACATTGACATGCACTACCAAATATATGTTTCATGATACTCTAAGTTGCACAATATTTGAAGACATCATTTATTTTTTTGTAGGTATTTTGGTGCACCATAACCCTTCTTCAGTCCACATCCATCTCCATATGTATTTCAATGATTTCTAGTGATAGCGAACAAACAAGTATGATGCCTCAATTCGAGGAGTAATAAAATAATGTTTGTCCACATCCATCCTTGATGTCACATTGGGAAATCTCTAAACCATGACTTTAATCCACCACGTATGCCAAAATTCATTCAATCACCACTACCTATAGCTTGCCACCAAGGTATACATGAAATCTATTAAAATCAACCTTCTTATTCTGATTTTATCATGAACATCTCCTTTCTAACAACATCTTGGCATATATCGTCAATGCATTGAATACCTAGATATCGTTGTGATAGCATCCTCACCACCAATCTCCTGTAGATACCTCCACAACTACGTTAATCAATTTTATTCCTACAACTCTTCATCATAGAGTTTTGTAAATGGCATCGATAACCATGGTTTGAAATGAGGTAACAACTGCCACCTACATCTTCATTAAATTGTAATATATCCAATTTTATACATGTTGGATTGTACACAAGAAATGATTCACGTTCAAACTCTTGTGTCCACAAGTTTTTAGTTTTTTCATGTACCGTGATGTTGATTCTTTTCTTTGATTTGATTTACAATATCTTTGAATTTCTTTATGAGTTCTTTCGTAGTTAAATATAGAATCAGAAACCTGATTGGAGAGTAGATATCTGCTACATTTCCATGTTAGCTGTCCAACTATTAGTTATCCCGACAAGTCTGTTCGTCTAGTAAATCTACCTATGACCATCATCGTAAGTTAAATTCATTAATAAAACATGTACTCAACCAAATATTTTTAATAAACATAAACACGTTGGGTTGTCATTATTGAACCAAAGAATATCTTTGCTATAGCTTGTCATAACTAAAGTAGGTAATGCCCTTGCTATATCTAAGCATTTCTAACCATGATTTGTTATCTTTATCATCACAAAACAACTCACCTTATGTCTAAAAACAACACCATTATCCCATATCTATTGTATTAGATATAATGGATACTTCATAACTAGATATGCTCACCATGCTATTGGATGAGTCGTTCACATAACACGCTCCTCTTATAAACCGATCATCTCAAAAACTACCCAAAATGTTGATCGTCACATGTCAACATGGTCAACATGACAGGTCAACAGGAATCGTGCCAGGATTTCACCACCGTCTTATTTGAACACCTGCAAAATTAAAACAATTTTATTCAAATTTTCTAGATAATTATTAAATGTTTCAATTTCTCTCCTTCATGTTCTTTAATTAACCAAACTAAACAACACATTAAAGTAGTATTATTATTCAAACTTATTAAACTTTATTTAATGTATTTTAAATATTTTAATCTAAAACTTTAAAACTTAAAGTGTTAAATTTAAAATATTTAATATACTAATAAGCTTGACTAAAACATAAAGTAGAACAAACAAAATTAAATTTAATTAAATAACCAAAATCATGAAAACCCAAACAATAATATTTCAAAATCTTTTCAGTGGGTCCCTAATTTTGGAGCATTATGAAGTTGTCACAACACTAGGAAACATGGTGGAATCCCAAATAATTATTATAAGAGGACCATAAGAAGTCTCGAAGAAGCTTATAAAGCTGCTTATAGTAGTTTTTGTATGGGATATAGCAGGAAGAATAATAAACATGGGTGGTCATAAGGACTTTTGGGTAAATTTAGAATTTATCAGCAAGGGATAGCTTCTTGGTGGATGATTAGGTAAGTTTCTATTCCACCCTATTAATGACATCTTCCACAATTCTAATGCTAAAATATTTAAGGAAAAAGGAATACCTAAAAAGTGAAATATTTCCCCCTCCTAGATGATCCTCCACTGATATTGACTAAGCTAGTGGGGCATTGATTAGGAGATTTTTTGTAACATTGAGTCTTTCTCCATTGAATGGAGGATCTAAAAGCTAGACAAAAAGTGTCCAGGAAAGAAATTACCCACTGAATAACACCTTCATTATAAATAAGCATGAGGAAAGAATCATCAACAAAATTCTCGTTGATCAACTAAGACACACCTTCAAGGAGAAAAATTCTCTAAATAGAACCCTAAGTAGCATGGTGAGATAGTAAACAACCAAACCCCTCAATGATGAGGATATACAAGGAGGATGCCAAAGGGCATCCATATCGAATGGAATGGAATATCCCAATGGATGAGGACTTGTAGGCCCAAAATGGCGACATCCTTAGAAAAATTTTACAAAAAATTCTAAGTCATAAAAAAGGTTATTCTACCCTATGGTAGTAGTGTAGCACATGATGCTCTACCCCACAATCAAAAAAATCAACTTTGTACTTAACAATTTTAAATATCACGGGCCACAACACAATCAAGATGTAGTAGTTCATAGTAATGTTCCATCCCATACGATAAAGAATGATGTTCCAATTCATGGTAAACATAGTCAAACTTGACGTAACTACTCTCAAAATCATGATTCACAATGCTTCTCTATATCATGCAATTTATAGTGTGTTATATGCCATACGGATCAACAAATGCTCCAATCGATGATCAAAGGGTTCAAAGTTTACATGTGAACATTCCAAGGTTTGGGCCAGTGTAAGGTTCTATCCCGCATGGGTCATCACAAGGTTCTGCACCGCATGGCTCAACACAATGCTCTATCCCATGGTCAACATCGATCAAACTTATGCATGGAAATTTTAGATCATGAACTATGACATGGCTAGGATATTGTTCTACACTACGACTCAAAATAAGAAGTTGATCCAAAGACTAAGAGGAGCAAGCCATGACATGGGTCTACCCCACGTGGCTCAAATTTTTTTTACAATAAATCATTCTTTGCTCCATCCCATGGTCAAAGTGGTCAACTTGTTGGAATACCATTTTAGAAGCATGTGATATGACATGGTTCTACACCACTGTGCATTAGTAAAGTGAGCATATCAAGCTTGGATTAATCTCAACCATTCTTGGTGACATCAATGGTATGTTTTTTCTAATTTTCTCAAAACATACAAAAGTAATACATATGGTTAACATGACCAGGTTGATTGAAGGCCAATGGTGAACTGGAAGATGAAGCAATGAATGGATCAAGAACCAAGAAATAATATAGTTATAGATCTATATTGGGATATTATCGTCAAGAATGTGAATAGTTTGGATGACAGTTTGACATAGTCTAGAGTCAAATGCCATGAAGGCAAGAAAATTACAGAGGCCAAGTTGTAGAAGAGCACAATATCATGTTATTTCTTATTCCTCTAAAAATAAATAAGAGGCTACCACCTTAGAAATTGGTTGATATAGCATTTCATTCCTTGTAATGTTTCATTTTTTTTAATCTTTCAAATATGTAAAACTATAAATAGAGGTTGAACCCTCATTTTTTGGGATCAACTCTAACATGTTTGCTTGCCCTACTATGTAAATATTGTTTGTAAATCAATATAAGGAACATTACTTAGATGTTTACCTCAGGCTGGTGTCTTCTATATCTTTTTGGGATATTTGAATTGTGAATGCATTTCTACTACTATTACTATGGTTAGTCTATTTTATTGATATTAGATTTCTAACTTAGAGAACTTTGAAATATTTCATGAATTAAATCTATGCCTTGAGAGGAATTATTTTTTTGTTAGTTTAAAAACTGATCTAATTCTGCTATTTGAATTATTAGTATGTTAGATGTTTGAAATAATTTTTGGATGTGTGTCTCTGGTCCTTTGATCGATGAATATTACCTATTTTGAGTGTTGTTAATCACAATTATGGGAAATTGGAAATTTATTGACAAAGATTTTCTTGTAGATGTCTATGTTGTTAGCTTTATCCGACCACTATTTAACCATTACCTTTCTAACCCTAAACTCATTTCTATCCCTATATTTTAAACATTTAATTGAGCTTAAATGAGTCAACACCCAAATTAGTTGACAAGGTATACCAACCTACTCTAGAGGTTGGATTAAATTAATATTTAATCCACACAATATTATGATTTAGATTGTGATTAGCGGGTGCACACCTAATAAAAAAAATTAAGATAATAGTCTTAGTTTCAATATTTCCTTGATATCAATTTAGATCCCAATAGTTTTGGCATGCCCAATGGGACCCTATTTACAATAACACTAGCTAACCCTCTCATTTTCATCTTTACCTTTCTTAGAGGAATCAATATTTAGTGTATTATCTTGACCTTATTAAGTGGTGAAAATAAATTCACTTGGCAACTCCTTGAATGAAAGAAACCAAAAATTACAATCCAATAGCTCATATTTTTTCATGAATACTAGGTTTTCTATAAAAATAGTCAAGATCCCATTTTATTTTATGAGCTCCCTTTAATAGGATCCAATATCATAAGAAATTTGTCCTCATATTTTTAGTCAAGAGAGATTCCAACTGAGTTAGCCCATGAAATACCTCCAAGACCACCTCCATCAAGAATAGTGTTAGTAAATATGGCTGGACAACAAAATGTGAATCCAAATTAGCCTCTGCAAAAATACCCTAATTGGGATACAACCGGTCACCTAAGACTTTCCTAAATGCATGATATTCCTCAAGTTGTATTTAAATATATATCAAATTATGATGGATCAGGAAAAAATGCTTATGAGCATTGCCAAGATATCCTAAATCTAGCAGGCATACATAACATCATAAATGAAGATGTGATTGTCATAATTTTAGCCCTATCTTATGGAGGGAAAATCATACATTAGTTCAGGACCTTAGAGGAAAACATCATTACTTCATGGGCTACATTGTACGTGCCTATTTTTTAAGAATTCAATGAGTTTGTTGATCCCTTTTCTCTCCTAATTAAATTTACATCCATGCAAAAATATCAGCAAGAGTCAGTTTTAGATTTTAATCTAAGATTCAGTAGAAACTAGAAAATAATTCTACTTGAAGCTAGGTCAGCTGCCCCCTGGATTTTATTTATTATATTAGATCCCTTGGTTCATAAATTTGGTTACAAACTCAATAGTTAGGAGTATATACCTTCTCCTAGGTTTACAATGTAGTTGTGCAAGCTGAGAATATCCTCATTAATGTAGGAAGGTTACCTCTAAAAATTGTTATGCCCTAATATTCTGATATATCTCATACCCAAATTCAGGTAGCTACATATTCTTACATGGAACCATCTCCTTTGTCATCCCTAGTTCCTCAAATGGATCCAATTCCATCCCCTAAAATACCATCTACTTCAGTTCCCTTTCCACCACTTCCATCTCAAACACCTCAGGAATCCACTGTATTGCTTGATATTTAGAGTAATTTGAAAATACTCAATAACAAGATGAATGTGATGGAGAAAATAGAGATAGATAGGTCTCAACAAAGGAGATATACCTATGTCAATAGGGATCAAAATTTTGGCACCAAAAATAGTGCAAGGATCAGAGTTAATGCAAACCAAGAAGATCAAGAATATACCCTTGAGACCAGTCTTGTGAATGTATGGTGCCTTGTGTGTAATTATCCTCATGATTTAGAATCATGCATTATGTACCAATGCCATGTGCAACATGCCATGGAAAAGGTAGAGAGAAATCAGAAAGGTAGAGTTAACATGCTATGGAAACCAGAGCAATTCATGGTTGGAAAAGACCTTGATGAAGAAGAACCTATCTCTATCATGACAAAATCAAGTAAAAATACATTGCAGGTTGATCCATAGAAGATGGGTCAGTTTTAGATCCCTTCTCAAAAAAATAAAGATCCCCCTTGCAAAGTAATGATCAATTTCCTATTCCTTAAGCAACTAAAAAGAGGGATTCAGTTCCTAAGGGCCAAGAGAGAGAAATAATGTTTCTAAAAGGTATGAGAAATAGAATGAAAAAGAAAGAATGAGATCCAAATATGAAGCAAAAGAAAAGCTGAGATTCCCTTCCATCATTAAAATACAAAGGATTGAAGCTACACAACAATATAAGAGAAAATATGGTGAACCAAAAAATAAGTATGAGAAACCTCCTTCAGAAAAATAAAAGTATAACATTGTGGAAGAGATGAAAAGAATCCCCTCCAAGGCAAGTCTCTACGATACTCTCTCCGTGCCTAGTTAGATAGATCTCCTTAAGGCTTCTTTGAGTAGAAATTCTTAAGAAAATCAGACTACTACCATCCTTAGCATTATTTTTGGTAAGGATAAAATATCCCCTGCTACTATGAACAACAAACCACCTCATATTTATATATACTTGATGATGTAGGTTTGGATAGTCCGCAATTGTATGATTGACTCAGGGGCCTCTACCACAATCATGCTTAAAGTAGTTTGTGAAGATATGAATATCCTTGATATTGCCCTAGATTTTTGCAATTGTATGGGACACTATTCAAGATAGTTGGGGTAGTAAAATATGTGCTAATGAGACTGCATAGAGCCCTCGAAGTGACCATTGTGCAAGAAATTGTGGTGGTATACCTAGAGATTTATTTTAGCCTATGCCTTTCCAAATATTTCATGGCTAATCTAAGAGGTTATATGTACTTGGATTACTCTAGCATGATAATCCCTTTAAAAGGAAAGAGGATAAGTATAACACCTAAAAATCCTATGTCCTACCACATTGAAAAAATAGAAGAAGACATGTGCAACCTCATACATCTAGATGAATTTGAGCTAGTAGAAAGCTTCAAAGAGTTAGAGGTGGAGGATGAATTTCCATTCAGAGAATATTACAGCTAGTTTTGGATAAGAATGGGCATTTACATAATTTCTTCTGAAGAATAGAAAAATATCCCTACTATATCCAACCAATATTTGAGAGAGACAAAAATATAAACTATGCATTTCAATGGTGCAAGATGCAAAAATGGAACTGGTGTCGGTGTAGTTTTACAATCTCACTCAGAGGGTGTAAAATGTTTTGCATATAAATTGACATTATCTTGTACTAAAAATGGTGCAGAGTATGAAGCTTTGTGCTTAGGATTAATGCAAGCAAAGAGCATGAGGATCATAATACTCAACATATATGGAAACTCTAAGTTGATAGTTAATAAGGTAAGAGAGATATGTAACAATAAACATGTTTACCTGAGAGCATACAAGAAATAGGATATGGGATTTGATGGAATATTTTAATACCCTTAATATTTGCTTCGTCCCAAAAAAATAGAACATGTTGGTTGACTCCTTGGTTGTTAAAGGTTTCAATTTCATTCCTTATTCATATATGGGATCATCTAGAGGCAGAAGAGTCAAACTAGTTTTCATACCTATAGTACCATATAGACAAAAATTTTGGGAAGTTTTTGAAAATGATGATTAGATTATTGATTTTATAGTAAGGGAAGCTTGCTTATCCACTGTTCAAGAGGAACTTCCTCATGAGATAGATTAGCAAGATGTTATCCAATTGAAGAACAATCATATCCCTAGGGGTTTGGTCACCCTAGAAAGCCTCTTTGATAATGAATATGGGAGAAAATCTAGAGCTATAGAGATCAATAAAAAATATATAAATGGATTGAGATTGATAAGGGAAAGAAGCTCAAATTTGGTATCCATTGTTCTCCAAAAGAAGTAGAAGAGATAAAAATCATGTGCCTTAAGTACCAGGACATCATGGCCCGATCATATGAAGATATAAAGGTGTATGATAAAAAGGTGATCCAACATACTATTGAGCTAGAGCCTAATGAAAAATATTTCAAATAGAAGCAAAGACCTATGAATCCTAGGATTGAATCCATAATGAGAGAGGAGTTGTTCAAATTGTTGAAGGCTAAGATTATATACCCAATTAAGAACTCCACATGGATGGCTAATTGGATTCCCATTAGAAAGAAGAATGGATACATTCATCTGTGTGTAGATTTTAGGAATCTCAACCAGGCATCATTGAAGGATCACTACCCCCTCCCTTAGATTGATCAAATTCTATAGATTATTGCAGGGACAAAGAGCTTCTCATTATTATATGGTTTCTTTGGATATAATGAGATCTAGGTAAAATATGAATATCAATTCAAGATAACATTTACCATCAAATGAGGAAATTTCTCTTAAAAAAGGATGCCTTTTGGCCTATCTAATGCAAGGGCCATATTCCAAAGAGCTATGTATTATGATTTTGGAGAGCTAATAAATAAAGTAATTCTCATCTACTTAATTGATATTATTGGGTACTAAATTGCATCAAATTTTTACTCAACATTGTGGCTGTCTATCTTCCTACTTTCTATCTAGGCTTGCACCTGATAGCTACAGCTCAACACTCAATATTGGATGGACCAAAATAGAGTTTTCGATCCAACCTCCAGAGTAGGTTGGTGCCTTGTCAACTTAGACAAGATGTTGACACAATTATGCTCACTTAGGGTTTGAAGGTTAGGGTAAGAAAATTTTAGGGTTAGAGAGATGTGAACAATAGTAGACGAATAGGCTAACAACATTGCACCACAATAGAAAGCTCCAAAAAACTAACACAAAGGCACTAACTCAGACAAACATTATCCCAAGTTAGACAATTCTTCATTCTTTAATGCATAGCAGAGAAATATTACAATGAGTGATTTCAATACCTAGACAATGATAATCCAAATAATAGAATTCATAAATATTTATATTTTACATAAATGCAATCCCTATAAATAAATATCAATCTCAAAAATAGATTTCAATTACTTTAACATCTAGTAATCCATTAATTTGGCACAAACTAACTAGTTAAGCATTCATAGAAATACAACTAAAGAGTTTGAACCTTTGATATCAAGCATGAAGATACAAATTTGAGGTGAAGATCAATGTAATTTTCATTCCATTAGATTTATGAAATATATATAGTAGCACAGGAAAACACACTAGAGCCAACCCTTAAAAATGAGGGTTTGAACTATATTTATAATTTTTGCAAAAATTAAAATTATAAAGAACATTACAAATATTTTATTTTGACAGCACAACAAAGAGTTATTACAAGTATTTTCTTACTGGTACACCCTTCGGGATATCTGCACAAAGTGGTTCGCCATGGTAGCTCGAGGCCTCTACAACTTGCTAGTTATTTGGTGCAACTAGAGTCTAGGCCATTGGAGATCATGCATTACCGTATATTCTTCTTGGACGCTGTTTGCCACTATTGATCTATAACCATCTCTGGTCCAGCTTTCTTGAAAATCCTCAATGCTTTAGCTTCCTCTTCCAACTGACTGTTCTAATTATGGTGAAGAAATATCCCTAAATACCTTAGATTCTTTGACACAATCCCAACCATTGATCCCCCTTATTGTATGGATTCGATTCATTCTGATACAATATTATTATAATGGTGGGGAGAACACAACGCCATTCCACTTTCAAATGCTGGTGATGTAGTCATTCTATCTTAGAAACTATGAAATCACCAATCTGGCTCCCAAATGACTTGAAAGCTAAGCAGGTTCGAATCCACTCTTTGTTATTCATATTCCTTCATTATCCATAAGGTATCCACCAATCCACACAAAAATATCGATGACATCATTATTTCTTTACAAATTTTATGGATTCCATTCTCGGATGAGCAAGTGCATCAACATATGATCGCCAATCCGGACCCATCATAGTGCAAAATGAATTTTTCTTCATTCTACAATTTCTTCAAAATAAAACATCCCGCCTTATCATCATTTTGAAAGGGAGTTAGTTAAAATCATCCCTTGTCGTGAATCTGCATCTACATTGTTCATAACATCCTACCTTGTCACAATTCTAGGTGAGAATACTCCATTTGTTCTCCAGAATGGGGCGTACCAAAACTTAGCTACTCATGGAGCATTCAAAATATTGAGTGGTCACCAATCCATACTTTTTATCGTTGACATTATCTCTTCTTAAAAACTTTTGTGGATTCGAGGCACATCACTAGTCTGGAGGTGAAAAGAAGTCTCCCGAAAATGCTTCAAGCATGAAAATTTACTAAGTGTCGGGCAGGCTCATGCCTCCTATTGTGGATCCACTCCAAAATACACTGTAAGGTGTGCAGAATGAGGAATTTATCCCTTAGGCAAAATTTGCAAAATTTTCCTAAGTATGTGGCCATTTTGGACCTACATTTTGGTGCCTCTCGGGTGGATTTTCTTGCAAAGCCAATCGAACTTAGACTCTTATCAATTGGGCCTTAGGATTCAAACATACTTATATTCAAAAACATACTTTACAGAATAAATTCCATATAAACACTACTCTTTGAAAGTTTTATCAATCTACTTAGAGAGTAAAGGTTCGTATCAAAGTGATGCCAAAAATATATAGAAATCACCCGCTCATACAGAGACCATGTCAGAAATACAGGTCTTGCCATTGTCTTCCAAAACTATACACAACTCGACTCCTTTTATTAGGCCTTATTTCAAGAAATACCTTCACACAAAATTTTTTGCTCTATAGGCTTCATGCCTTTATTGTTTATTTCTGACAATTTGTTAGAGTAAAAATAAAAATACAAAAGTTGTGTATATGTACAAAAAAAAAAACAAGATAAGTGTGGTCCCCTTCCTACTCCCCTTCTTCCATGGTCTCTTCTTCTTTTTATTCTTCTTCTCCTTTTTCTTCTTCTAGAATAGGTGTTTTCTGACTTCTCTCTCCAGAAGTATCCTGAAGCAACTGAATCATCAATTCCAAAGATTGTAGAGCCTGTTTCCAGGCTTCTTCAGAGGGATTTGATGTTTCTTTGAGCTACTTATAAACATATTCTAGCTCTCCAATGTCATCATGGTTAGTAGCATTCCCTCTATTCACCAGATATTCCATGATATCTCTCAACTGGGTAAAATCAATGATCAATTTGATAGCTTGTTCTTGGGGTAGTGGTTATTCTAGAGAATCTATTCTAGATTCATCCTACAAATTCTCATTAATGCTCTGTTGGATCTCTTCCACAGATAACAAGTTATGATCCTCCTTATAGAGTCCTCTGAAACCAACCTGAATTATTTCCTTATTTAATTCAAAAATATCCCTAATCACCCTTTCCATCTTGTCAACCAATAGCCAGGCTCTTTGAAGTATCATATGCTTTCTAACCACTATCTTGGCAGTAACTCTGACGATATTCCATTCTTTATTAGGAATAGTTTTAGCAGAATCACTGAGTCTGCTATCAACCAACCAATACATTTACTCTACCAAAATCACCATAGACTACAACTCTCTAGTGATTTGATCTAGCTCTTTATGAATAGTGGATAGCAGGTGGTTGGCATCATCGAGATAATCGATCTAAAGTTGATGCTTTAAATTATGAATTTATTTTTCCTGATCTTCATTCAACTTCTTTTACTCTTCTAATTGATCCTTCAATTTATTAGATTTTTGAAACTTCTCTTGCTAACCCTTAGCCTATTTTATTAGAGATTTTTCTACTTATTTTTCATCATTGAGGCTCTTCTTAAGCTTTTCAAATTGTTTCTCCAACTTATCCACCTTCTCTCTGACTATATCATTTTCACATAGAAGATATCCACGTGGGCTTTGGCTATAACCAGCTCATCCTCAATAGGAAGCTTGTCAATATCTTTTGTGACCTCCTCGACTTGATAATTGTAGCACCCTAAAATTGGTGCAGTAAAACCTTAATAATTACACTTACTCTAGTAAATAATTCAAATTCAAATTTTAACCTCCGAAACTGCTCCCAAATTGCCGTTTAATCCGTTTCCTCATTTCCCATGCCATTTTTAGAGTTTGTTTTGACCATTTGATGATATCATCGCCGATCAGGCGATATCGCATCAGATCGAACGATTTCGTCTGGGCTAGGACGTCCAGACGATCTTGTCCCAAAACTATTTTTTCACAATTAGTTTTTGTTCCAACGGTGTCTCTAATCCAGGCATAAGTGTGTCTGTGCCGTTAGAGACCTCCCCCATTGGATATCTCCCAAATAGGGATGATATCCAACCTCCTAACCTCCCTCCTAAGCCTATTTAATCCTAGGCCCTCCCCTTAGCATCCCCCTGGCTGAAATTCCCTGTAACTCAAATTCTACACGCACTAGACCATCTTAAATCATTTTTTGCATTTGTATTTTTCCAAGTTTGTTTGTAGGAACTTCATTGTTTTTCAGCCGAAGCAAGCTCAATTCATCTCAGACAATCTCGTACAATCTCGAACGATCTCGACCCAATTCGAGACGATTTCTACTGCAGTCCACATTGGGGGCAATCAGTGCCTAAAGTTTGCATTTCTTCATCCTTTTTTTGCTGTATTATTCTGCATTTAGTTAATTCTATGGTTATTCTTTATTATTCTACATCTTGGAGTTCACCCATATAGCTTATATGCATAATATAATCATGATTTGTCAATAAGTCATTATATTGCACTTGTGTCTTAGTTTGTTATTATCATTTTAATGTTCTTACTGCCATTTTACATCATTACCCTCTGTTATCATAGTTGCATTCTCTGTATTTTGCATCTATTTTTCTATTTGCAGGTCTCTAAAAAATTCGTCTGATAAATTCATCGGATCTCAGACGATCTTGTTAGATAGGAGACGATCCCATCGAATTCCAGACGATCCTAACTACTTCAAAAATTAGAACCTTCATCAGACATCCGGATCAGATATGGGTCTTTAATCCATCTTGTTCTTTCTATTTTTCTGTCCAAATCTATTTTTGTCTTCATTTAAATTTGCATTTCATATAGAATAGCTTAGACGCATTTTGGCCAAACCTAGGACTTGGATGATTAAAGCTAGAACTGAACACATCAAACACATTCCCAACATAGGCATGGAAAATGCCATTCAAACATTTCCTGGTGAACCTACCATCCATCAAAAAATCACCATAATACACCTCCCTCGAGAGGCAAGACCTTTGCAAGGCCTCTCAGTCCGAGGTACCATGCCATCCTTTTCCCATCCTCCTTCCGGGCATGGATCCTATAGCCTGAAGGTAGGGATGCGAAAAATTTGGAGCGATACATTTTGGTGAACCTAACGTGAATGCATTTAAAACCTTTTGAAAACAAAAAAAAACAAACAAAAAATAAAACAACCAAAACATAGATGCATGTCAAATCATTAAAATTAATAAGTTGCATATCATGTTTAGATGGTAGCTCCTAAGAAAATATTAGCAGTTACTATAAATGTTGAAAACCAATTGGCAGCCATAGAAATCAATTATGTGCTTAGTGTGCCTAAAATAGATAGAAATCAACTTTTGTGGGATGAACTTGATAGAAGACTAAGTGTCATTTCATCTAGGTCAAAAAAACTTAAACAAATCAAGAGGCTTATCCCAGATAGAATCCTGGATCCTCATCAACTCGTCTTTTATCATGAAATTCAGAGAGCTTGCCATAGATGGTTAGCTTATAGGAGAGCTCTTGTGTCTTTAGAATTGTTCACCTTCGAGGAATACCTCGAGAATGTAGCCATTATACACCAGTTCCTAGGTTGTGTAGAAGACCAAGAGGTTGTTCTTACAGATTAGGAAATATGGAATAGAGTTCCTCGAGCTGTGTTATATCGAGAGTATTGCCACGAGCTTTACTTCTATCAAGCAGAATCTGAGACAGATAATATAACTATAGCTCTTTTAATAAAATTTTTGAAAGAAAATTTTCAATTTGAAGAAGAACACTTCATGACTCCTGAAGAACTCGAGCCCATTAATGATATTTATAAATTTTTTATAGAAAACTAGATCATTACTTTCAGTATTAGTTCTTGCATTTATTGTGTTGTTTGTTATCTTTACAATATTATTACAAAAACAAGAAAAACTAAAAAAAAAAAAACATAACAAAAACCAAAACATTTCATTTTAAATATTATAGTAGGTATATAATTAATATATACCTCTTAAGCCTATAGCATATATATATATAAATATATATATATATATATATATATATATATATATATATATATATATATATATATATATATATATATATATTTGCTGAAATCTAAATCTAAGCACAATGCCTAAACTTAGGAATGGTAAACAAACTGAAGGAAGATTGGTTAGAAGATAAAACTAGAAACCCAAATGTCCTTCCTGAAGATCCAATTTCGGAAGGAGAAACTCTAGATCAACCAGAATATGACCTAGGTGAAGACAATGAACAAGAAGAAAATGTTAAAGAGGATGGATCCTCATGCCCAAGAGTAGCTCCAGATGGAACTATTGCTTTTGACAACTTAGATCATTTTTGGAAATTTTTCAATAATAACATTGGCGCTCTTAATATGGCAGTTCGTATTGATAAAGGGAAAATTAGTGACACTCAAGCAGCCATGGAACATATGTTCGATGTGCACACTAATCCCTTGTCTTTCATTCATCAAGAAAGTGATAAGGCTTGACCATCCAATAGAGATATGGTCACTATGATTCAGAACATGCCAAAACAATAGGTTACCCAACTTCCTAAGGAACCTGTTATTGAGCCTAAAATCATTCCCACACAAAAGAAAACTTCCTTCACTGCTTTACTTTGCCAAACTATTGATCAATATGCTTCAAGTAAACAAAAACCTAAAATGAAGCCAAACACCAATTTTCAAAAATCTGGAATACAACATAATACAACTTCAAAATTCCTTCATAACACCTTTCCTACCAACAATTTACACAATAGCAACATAGAATCTAATCTTCATGTCCCTCCATCATATGCTCACAAATCCCATATCAATGCTCTATCGAACCAATATGGTGGGCAAACTAGTAATCTGGAAGTCATGGTGAAACAGTTAGCTTCGCGTATGGACCAGATAGATCCCTACCGTCCCTCGTACAATTATCGAGAGATATGTAGTCAACCTTTGGATCCCATAGTTGTAGCACAATCGTACCCTAAGCATTTTCCCATGCCCATCCTACCTATATATAAAGGAACCGAAGATCCCATAGAGCATCTTCGCATGTTTAGGATAGCATGTCATGATATATCACATGATGACTTGCTATTACTAAAAATGTTCCTGAAAAGTTTAGGTGGAATGGCATTAGAGTGGTATTATCAATTTCCCACTCATTCTTTGAGAAACTTTGAAGAAACAGTTGAATCTTTTGTCCATCAATTTAGTGCCTACATCGAGAGGCATGTAACCATTAAAGATTTATACAACTTAAAACAAGACAAGGATGAATGTTTTGCCGATTTCTTAGCTAGATGGAGGCAGTTGACGAGAAAACTACACTTTGTGCTTCCCTATAGGGAAATGTTGGACATTTTTATTAATAATTTACAAGAACAAATATCTTATGAGCTATCAACTGTTACTTTAACTACCTTCGATCAGGCTATAGATTTAGCTCGAAGAGTAGAAGATGCCCTCATTAGGAGAGGCAAACTTAGGAAGAAATATGATGAGAAGACCTCCAAAAATCAATATAAAAACAAACAAGTCATAGGTGACGGAGTCAATGACAATAGAAATGTTGCTAATATCAATACAACGAAAACAACAAAAAAATTTATATTGAAACCACCTGATAAGCCTCCTCGAGAATTTACTAGATTGAATCAACCATTATCAACTATTTTACCTCAATTACTCGAAAGAGGTTTGATCCAATTACCGACTATCCTGGAACCCGATCCAACTATACCCGGATACGGAGTTGACTTACACTGTGATTTCCATAGAGGGCCTGGACACTCTACCAATTCTTGTAAAAGGTTGAAACATAAAATATAGGATCTGATTGATAATAATGAAATGGAGGTGCAAGCCTTCCAACCTAAACAAAATGCTCCTAATAACGCTCAAAAGACCATTCCCAAAAATCAAAATCAAAATGCTAATAAATCATTAGACATATTTCAACACCCTTTACCAAGACATGGTAAAGAGGTGGCCAATCAAATCGAACATCATAATGTTCCTCCTCCTACCCGATATGTAGGAACTATTAGCAGACATTTACCTAATCATGATTTACAAAAATTTGACACAACTTTATCCATGGTCACAACCAGGCCCCTACATAATATTCAAACTCCAGATCCTAGTGATATAGAATTAGATATTGAAAGTGAAATAGACATCACTTCAAACCAATTGAATAGTTATGAAAATGAATCAGATCCTATTCAACCGATCACAGATGCTATGGTTCCAGAAGAACCATTTCCTAGAAGAGTTACTACTCGAACCTCTTCTAATCAATTCCTCCCAAATGAACAAGCCATAAACGCTCAACCGAGACTAGTTCAACGTCTTCAATATAACATTGTAGGTACCATTGGAGTCGTTACCCGACAACAGGCTCAAAATTCTCAACAAGAACCAAACCAGAATGATGGATCAGCTCCATTTGTTTTGAAAAATCCCAATAAAGGGAATCATGCTTCCAATGTTCAACTTAAACCCCCTTACAATATTAATGAGCAATTATCCAATACTACAACCAAAATTTCCCTTTTGGATTTATTAAGATCTTCTCCTACCTATAGGGATGAGTTGATGTTTACATTAAGCCAAATGATGGTACCTCAAAATATTCAACCTGAAGCCATGGCCAATACTATCATCACTCGAGAAGTTGATTATATTGACTTTCGAGATAAAGATATCCCACAACACAGTTTACATAAGGATAATCCCTTATATATTATTGCTCTAATTGGAGATGTAACTGTTAAAAGAGTCCTGATTGATAATGGTTCATCTCTAAACATTTGCACTTTTGACTTCTACCAACGATTTGGCTTTAGAAGTGATGAAATGAAGAAAAATGACATGATTATCAAAGCTTTCAATGACAAAACACAAGAAACGTGTGGAGTTATTACCATCCCATTGCAAGTTGGTCCTCAAAATCTAGATACCACCTTGTTTATTGTACATTTCCCCGCATCATACAATATACTCTTGGGTCGTCCTTGGATCAATGCAATGCAGTCTGTCCCATCAACTTTACACCAATGTGTTAAATTCAAATTTAAAAATCAGTTGGTCACTATCCACGGTGATCCTAGACCCTTTGATATGTGTGCTTTGGCGGAACTTGTTGGAGTGCAATTTTGCCTCGCTCTGTCATCCACACATCCTAATTATTATTTTTCATCTAAAACTGTGAAACACACACCCATAGCTTCACTTATTTCCCCTCCATTCATTTCACCCTCATATATAGATCAACAATCTTCTAAACAAACCACTCTAGAACCTCAAAAATATCTTCAATCTACAACCAATCCTTCATGTTCTATCCCTATAATTTCAAAACCTATAGACCCATCTCTTAACTCTTCCACATTATCAACATCTATCATACCTTCCACATCTAAAGATATAGGGAATGATCCTTTTACATCTTATGCTCTTTCTGATGAACTTTTACCGTATTTATCCACAATCTTAATATCAAAAAAAACAAATGCTTTCATGCAAGATTCAATTCTTTTAAATAACTTGCCGCCATATCCTCGTACTTTGGGCCTCCCAAAACCTATGGGAAGTACTTACCAAGTTGGGAGTTGTGCCTTCATTTATAAAGGATATGACTGGGGAAGAATCCCTCGAAATATCAAAACTCATCATGAGGGATATGCTCAATGTTATTTTACCAATGAATATGTTAAAGCTAAACCCATAATGCTTAAAATGGGATATAAAGGGAAAGGCTTGGGACCTTTCCAAAATGGCATGAAAGAACCTTTCGAGGTAGAACCGTGGCCTGCCCAATGTGGTGTGGGCATATTTCCTAGTAAGGGTCAACCCTTTCCTTTTGAAGATGATGATCAACTCATATGTTATCAAGATTATTTAGATAGGCATGATGATTTGCCTCTAAAAAATCAGCCATTTACATGTAACATGCTATCCATAGCTTACCCTAAAATGATTGCTGACTTTGATGAGGAGTTGGAAGGAGATATCTTCCACGATGTCTCCATTGAAGAGATGTTACACAATGGATTTTATTTTGATGGTTCTATACCAACTATAGCCCAGCTTGAGACCACTAATCCTCAAGATGAATTATCCAACTTAACCTTACAAGAATTACAATAATTGGGTGTTTCACCCACCCCACATAATTTTGAAAGAGATCTACACATGGAGGTAGAAAATGTCTTTAAAATTAATATTGGAACTGAGGATAGTCGTCACATAATCAATATTGGATCAGAATTAAGTCAAGAAAAACAAGAGCAATACATTGCATTCCTTAAATAATATGAAGATGTATTCACTTGGACATATGAAGATATGCCAGGTCTAGACCCTTTTGTAGTCATGCATCACCTAGTGGTCCATTCGGATGCTAAACCTGTTAAACAATAACTTAGAAAAATGCATCCCAAAGTGGCTTTGCTAGTCAAAGGGGAGTTAGAAAAACTCCTGAATGTTGTTTTTATACAAGTTATTGATTATGCTGAATGGATCTCAAATGTAGTTCTAGTTACCAAGAAAGAAGCCACCAAAGTTAGGGTTTGCACAGATCTTAGAGATATTAACGCTGTATGCCCTAAATATGATTTTCCTCTTCCAAACATGGATCAAATCATTGACTTTACTGTCGAGAGTGGGATGATGTCCTTAATGGATGGATTCTTCGGTTATAATCAGATCAGGATAGCTCCTGAAGATCAGGCTAAAACAACCTTTATTACCCCCTCGGGGTACCTTTTGTTGGAAAGTGATGCCATTTGGCTTAAATAACGTAGGTGCAACCTATCAATGAGCTATGACTTATATTTTTCATGATATGATGCATGATATCCTACATGATTATGTAGATGATATTATAGCTTGCTCTATTAATGAAGATAATCATTTAGATGATTTGAGAAAAGTTTTTAATCGATTATGAGAATATCTTATTCGATTAAATCTAGCAAAATGCATATTTGGAGTTAAGTCCGATAAACTATTAGGGGTTTTAGTTTCTTTACATGGTATCGAAATCGACCCTCTCAAGATTGCGGCTATCACTGATATGCCGACACCTACTAATATATCTGAGTTACAAAGTTTACAAGGTAAGCTTCAAGCCATCCGTCGCTTCATCGATAAGCTGGTGGACAAAATCGGTCCCTTTCTTAAACTTCTTAAGAAGGATGTCCCTTTTAATTGGGACGACAAATGTAAAGAAGCTTTTGAACTTCTCAAATAATACCTCCTTAACCCACTTGTGCTTTAATCGCCTAGACCTGATCGCTCATTTCTCCTGTATATTTCAGCTTCATATTATGCCTTAGGAGCTATGTTAGCTCAGCTTGATGATGCGAAGAGAGAACGTGCTAATTATTATATTAGCCGAACCTTCGTCAGTTATGAAACCTGCTACACAACATTAGAAAAACTATGTCTAGTAGTCATGTTTTCTATGCAAAAATTATGCCATTATATGCTTAATCAGAAAACTTATGTCATTGCCAAATATGATCCCTTGAGGTATCTCATGAGTCAACCTTATTTATTGGGTCGCACAGCCAAGTGGGTTCTTGCTCTAAGTGAGTTTGACATCATGTTCATAGGAAATAATTCTATTAAGGGTCAAATCATAGCAGATCAATTAGCTGCTGCACCCTTAGAGTCTACCCATCCCCTCATCATTGATTTTCCTGATGAATGCATTCAATTAGAGGCAGACCATATTGAAAAATGGTCCTTATACTTTGATGGAGCCCGATGCATGAGTGGGGCTGGTGCGGGTATTATTTTAATATCCCTGCAAAAACATCTTATTCCTCTGTCCTTCAAATTAACATTTGCTTGCACCAATAATACTACTGAATATGAAGCTATAATCTTTGGATTACGAGTTGCCTTGGTGCTAAAAATTAAACATCTGTTAGTTTTTGGTGATTCTCAACTTGTTATAAACCAAATTAATGAAGTTTATCAGACCAGAGATGATAAACTACACCCATATAAAGCCTATGTTTTATAATTAATGTCTCTATTTGATCAAGTTACCTTGGAAGCTATTCCTCAAACTTACAACCATGCAGTTGATGCTATGGCCGCAGTTGCATCTCTCCTACCCTTGGAGTTAGATGACGAATATGCCACTATCATTATTCGTCGACTCCAGGAAACCACTTCACATAAGTCATGCTTAGAACCTTTGTATGTGTTTCTAATAAATGAAACTACTCCTAAACCTTGGTATACGAATATATTTGATTTTCTCAAAAATGGGACTTTCCCTGCCAATTCTAATAGAAGCCAGCGTCGGTTATTACGTAGACGAGCAAGTCGATTTGTAATAATTGGCAATACTTTGTATAGGATATCTTTTGAAGATATCCTATTAAGATGTTTGAATTTAGAAGAATCCCAATCAGCCTTGAGAGAAGCCCACGATGGATCTTGTGGAGGACACTTCAGTGGTAGTGTCATTGCTAAAAATCTCCTTAGGATAGGATGCTTTTGGCCTACCATGGAGAATGACACACATGATTATGTGCGCCATTGCGACAAGTGCCAGAAACATGCTAACCTTGTCCATGTGCCTGCACAAGAACTATAGGCTATTTCATCTCCTTGGCCCTTTTCAAAATGGGGTTTAGATATTATTGACAAAATCAATCCTATGTCATCTGATGGACACAAATTCATCATAACCGCCACTGAGTATTTCACGAAGTGGGTTGAAGCTATGCCTTTAGATTTTTTCACTGGAACACAAGTCTCTAAATTTATTTTTAATCAAATCCTTTGTAGGTTCAGAATTCCCGCAAATCTCATCTCTGATAATGGAACTTGTTTCAAAAATAAATATGTTAAAAATTATGCCAAAAATATAAGATTCAACATTGCTGGTCCACTCCTTATTATCCTCAGGGTAATGGTCAAGCAGAAGCCTCTAACAAAACCTTAATCAAAATTCTCAAAAGATTGGTCAATAAAACTGGCCGTGACTGGCACATTCAATTATATCCAGCTTTGTGGGCATATCGAACTAGTGTTCGAACCCCCATTGGATCTTCACCTTTTGTTTTGGTTTATGGTGCTGAAGCCATTTTTCCCTTTGAATTAGAAGTTCCTTCTTTGGCTCTACTACTTCAAGATACCGAAGTAGGAGATGAATATCGAGCTGGCAGACTCAGTCAGCTGGAACTCCTAGATGAAAAATGCATCAATGCTTTGGAGCATCTCCGTGCCTACCAAAACAAGCTTAAAATATAATATGCTAAAAAATTTCATCATCGATCCTTTGAGATCGGCAACCTTGTTTTAAAAGAAAATAAAAAAAATACTAATGCAACTAAGGACCTTAAAGGTAAATTTGAGCCCAACTGGCTTGGACCATACATTATCACTACTAAATTTGAATCCGGAGCATACAAATTATCTACCTTAGATGGTAAAGAACTTAAAGAACCCATGAACATTTTGCATCTTAAACGTTACTATGCATAAATTTGGTCATTTCATCCATGTATATATTTGTTTAAAATATTTCAAAATCACTATCTTGTATTTCTTTCAATTTATAAATTCAAAAACACCAAAAACATTCATAATCATCAAAATATTCAAAACTATTTGTTGTATTTATTTATGGCACTTGTTAATTCTTTCAAAAACAAAAAAAATAATAATAAAAATAAAAAAACAATAATATTGTTGACTCTTTCGAAACCAAAACAACATAAAGAAGAAAGAGAGAGTCAACATTCTCAAAACTTCTCAAAAAGTATTTATATATATCTTCTTACAAATGTTGCGGTTATATGTTTCAAATTATTTTGGATAAATTAGCATTTATTTGGAATCCCTCACTTTCACAAACACAAAATAAATATCTTGATTTTTATCTGGCATGATTACTAATCTCTCTTATATCAAAGTCCACAAAATTCAATTAAATAAAGTTTGAACATAGAGAATTGATCTTGTTATTTACTTAAACCAAGCACATCCTTTCACAATAAAATGATTATATTTGTAATATCCATGCTATACTACATAGTAGAAGTGGTTTCTTGAGTGAAAAGTTTCCCCTACTATCCTATCATGCACATGGTCTAGAATCTTTGAGAATTGGCAAAAGGACAAGCTCACACCTACCCAGAATAAAAATCCCTTGCTCTACAGCTAATCCGAGCAAGTATCCATAGCATAGAAAAAAAAAAAGCAAAGTTCCAGAAAAAGAGAAAAAGAAAAATATTATTTTATATCATTACACCATTATCAAACAAAAATACAAAAGAAAGCAAAAGAAAGCAAAAGCAAAAGCAATAAAATCCCTTTCCCTACCCTTTGAAAAGAAAAGAAGGGTTGATGAGATTGAATCCCTGGAATTCTCAATTATTCGAAAACTGTGAGGTAAGCCCCATAACATGTGGTTTGTGCCCAACCTGCTTGGCCTTGGGTAAATCCTAGCGTGGCGATATGTCTGTCACATTAGCCACCTTATTTTGTACAGACCTATGTCTTCTTATGGATTAGCTAGCTCTTGATAATCCGACTTACATAGTAGTCTAGTATGGTTATATGCATCTACATCATGGTTAATGTGCACTTATTTGGTTCATTCAAATCACTTGTATCATATTATCTTACTCAAAACTGGTAAACGAACATAGCAATTGCACACAAATTTTGTATTTAAGAGATTTTGTGTATCATTATGATAAATCAAGATTGGAAATGAATTCACATATGCACATGGGATTCCTTATAAATCTAAATTTTGTCTTTAAGATACTTTGAAATATTTTTTTTGCAAATTGTTTGGAATAAATTCATTTTCTTCTTTAAAGTATAGTTGTTTAGTATAAAGACAACTACATACATATTAGAAAAAATCAAAATTTCTTTCAAAACCATACAATCAAAACACACACACACACACACACACACACACACACACACACACACATATATATATATATATATATATATATATATATATATATATATATATATATATTGTCGACTTTTGCAACGACGGTATAGTTCCAAAACCAAAATTGGAATTTTATGCCTAGCACAAGTCTTCATCTTCATATTTTATGTTTATTAAAAATCAACCATGCAATAAAACTATCTCTTTTTGGATTTCGCAATGATGGTATAAGTCTATACCTACATATTCTATGCCTAGCGCAAACCATTGTAACAATTTTTATTCCCCATTTATTTGAAAATCATGAAAACCATATGACTTAAATCATTCTGTTATACAATTATGTTTTTTGACAAAAAAACATGCACATTATCACTATTTCATGTCATTATGTCAACCTTCAATTTTGCAATGATGATATAATTCCTAGGGAATTATCCAAAAAATTTATCACACTTAGGAATTTATGCCTAGAAAAAATCATTTTAACATTATTTCATTCATGAATTTGGATTTGAGCTCTGGCGATTTGGCGGGAAAACTTTTGAACAGGCGTCGGGCGCTGCTCGAGGGCTTCTGGCCTGACAAATCTTCCTAGAGCCTTTGGTAGATTGTTTCTGCACTACTCTGAAGACTTGTAAGCTGTTCCGAGAGGGCCCGATGGGGTCTCCTCCAGTCCCTCTTGCTGGAAAAAAGAGTTCATATGCTGAGATGTTGAAAGAAAACCCCTCGCCCTCCACTGGTGAAGCGCAGAGGAATGCTTTTCAGACGTTACTCAAGAATGCTGGCAAGGGTGCTTCTACACACCGAGTTAATGGTTGCCTTCCGCAATCAACTACCAGACCAAAGATTATTATAGAACCAAAACTGGTTGAAGACACAATCTCCTATCGTGCTCACCATGACCTGATTTGCAAATTCATGGGTATTCGTCCCACTCTGAACTTTCTGCACACCTAGGTTAGACAAAATTGGGAGCCACTAGGTGAGTACTCCTTATGGCCTATTAGTAATGGTTATTTCATTATTAGTTTCTCATCTTTAGCAGATAGAAATAGAGCATTCGAATCTGAGAAGAGGAACCATGGCCCGTCTGGGTTATTTGTCCAACCTTGGAGAGTGGGTTTTGACCCTCGTATTGAACCTACGGCAGTCCCGGTCTGGATCCGGCTGTATGCTCTCCCGATGGAGTTTTGGGGGGAGCAGGTTCTAGAAATGATTGGTAATTCATTAGGCAGATTTATAGGAGTCTCCAGAGATACTATAGAGGGAAACACAGATGTCTTTGCTAGGATTTGTGTTGAAATGGACATTAGCCAGCCTTTACCAGTCGAGGTGGAACTCGAGTTGACAGGGCTCTCCTGGATACAACAGTTAGATTATGAGGCCCTTCCTTTTAGATGCAGAGCCTGCCATCAGCACGGCCATCTGGCGAGGTTCTGTCCAAATATTCTGAGCACAAAAGTGGAGGCTTCGCTTGGAAATCCAATTCGCTCCAGAGTGGGTAAGTTTACCCCTGTCCAAGAACCATCTAGTATTCCTCAGGATTCTGATCTCCAGAAAGATGGTTTTGAACTACCGAAGCGAAGGAAAAATAAAAAGAAAAATTCTAAGGAGCAGGCACAACTTAAGTCAACCAATCGGTATGAAATATTTAAATCCCTAGTGGGTCAAGAGGACCAAGTTATGGAGGGAGTGGATGGGAATGTTGAGGATACTAACATTCACTCCCCGGCTTCTCCATCATTTACCCCTATCTTAGAACAGGTATTGGAACCCTCTAGGACATTACTGCCAGAGAATTCAGGGGCACTGGTCATCCACTCCCCAGCACAGCCGGCTATCAAGGATGTTAATATGGGAAGCTCTGAAAAGAACAGGGAAAGGCCGATTCTTGGGATTACCAGGTGGAGAAGAGGTCTAAAAATAGTAATTCCCAAGGATCAGGCAGAAAATCCAATAAGGATCTACTAGCAGTACAAGGAGAAAAGCTGATTAGTGGAGGATTGGTGAGGTTAATTGAGTCCTACTGCTCTCAAGGTCCTCAATGATTATTCAATCCTAGAATATTAGGGGTTTAAACAGCAGAACCCATCAATTTGCTGTTCAAATACTGTTAGGAAAATGTAAAACAGACTTTTTGCTCATCCAAGAGACCAAAATGTCAGTAGATCTTATGTGCAATACTGCCAACAGAATATGGCGGGGTGCTGGTTATATGGATGTGGCTGCTCAGGGTGCCTCGGGAGGGATTGTTACTTTCTGGAACTCTGAGGTTTGGACAGCTTTAGAACACATAGCTTGGAGGGGTGTTCTAACATCTCTGTTTAGAAATAATGTCACAGCTGATCATGTTCTCATTACAAATTTCTATGGGGCTCAATGCTTTGATGGCCAGCGGCTCCAATGGAATGCTGTACACAATATGAGATCCTCCCAAGAAGTTTTTGACTGGATCATAGCTGGGGATTTTAATGCCAAATTGTCTGTTCGGGATCAAGAAGGTGGGGCCCCAGTTTTGGATCCAGGGGACCGATTCTTGATTGCCCAAATCCAGACCCTTAACCTGGTTGATATCAAAGGCCCTGGAACCTACTTTACTTGGACAAATAAGAGGAGCGAGACACACAGTAGGAAGGTTAAGTTAGATCGGTTTTTGGTCTCTGAAGAGGCATTTATTAAATGGAATCTTAAGTTCCAGATTTTGGAAGGCCCTGTCTCAAACCACTTTCCCATTTTGTTGGAGGGAGGGATGATGACAGGTCAACACCACAAGCCCTTTAAATTTGAAAATTTCTGGTTGCAAAAGGAGGATTTCCGTAGGAAAATTCCCCAGTGGTGGGAAGAAGGCCGCCTACCCTATGGGACATCAATGTTCAAATTCCATAAACAGCTTCATTTTGTCAAGTGTAAACTGAAACAGTGGAGACAAACCAATAAGTCAGACTTCCAGTTCCAAAGGGCTCCCTTGATGGCAATATGGGAGGAGGTGCAAAAACACTTCAGGGATGGTTCCATTACTGAGCACCTTAAGGCGGAGGATGATGCTCTGCACAAGGCGGTTGAAGACATTGATAATCAAGAGGAAATTTATTGGAAACAGAGAGCTAGAACCTCCTGGTTACTAGAAGGTGATAGAAATACAAAATTTTTCCACCACTCAGCTTGTGCTAGGAGACAAATGCATAACATGGAAGTCCTTCAAGATGATAATGGCCACTCTTTTGATACTCTTCCTGGAATGCATGCCCATTCAATGGATTATTTCTCAAACCTTTTTAAGGAAAGTATGGACCAAGATGTGGACGCTCAAAATGAAGTTATTAATGTCATCCCTTCTATTATCTCTCAAGAAGAGAATCAGATCCTCCTTAGACCCATTGACAGTGATGAACTAAAGAAAGTGGTCTTTGGGATGAGCACTGGAAAATCGCCAGGTCCAGATGGCTTTCCTATTCAATTTTTTTAGGCCTTCTGGGATTCTCTGGAGAAGGATGTTCTGGCTGTTGCTGAGGAGTCCAGAACTAACAAAAGAATGCTTAAAGCTCTCAACAATACCTTCATCACTTTAATTCCAAAAGGGGAGGGGGGGTTCATATCTCTGATTTCAGACCGATTGCCTTATGCAATGTTATTTATAAAATAGTCACGAAGATTATGGCTGAACGGCTAAAACCTCTTCTACAAAAAATAATTTCCTCGAAGCAAGGGGGTTTTGTTGAAGGACGACAGATCTTGGATGAAGTAGTCCTTGCCAGGAGGCAATCCACACAATGCAAACTTCAAGAAACAAAGGAATGTTCATAAAGTTGGATATGTCTAAGGCTTATGACCGGGTGGAGTGGGACTTCCTGGCTAAGATGTTGACTGCCTTTGGCTTCTCTCAGAACTGGATTGACTGGGTCATGAGTTGTATCTCCACACCCTCTTTCTCTGTTCTAATCAAAGGGCTCCCCTCGACTCCTTTTGGTGCCTCTCGGGGTCTTCGTCAAGGAGACCCTTGCTCCCCTTACCTCTTCCTCATCTTAGCTGAAGGATTAGGTAGACTCTTCCTGAGAAGACGTCATCTCGGTTTGATAACAGGTATCAAAGTGGGGACAGAAGTCTTGACCCACTTACAGTTTGTGGATGACACAGGATTGGTGGGAGTGGCCAGCTTCAGGGAAGCAAGAGGAATCAGAGATACTCTAAACATCTACCTTCGAGCCTCAAATCAAGTCATTAATGATAAAAAATCCAAGGTGGTCTTCTTCAACCTAGACCGAAGGTTACAGGACCGAATCACTGAGGTTCTGGGCTTTACTAGGACCTCTCTTCCTGTTGCTTACCTGGGGGTTCCTCTGCACTTCAAAAAACTAAAAATTAACATCTAGAAGGATCTTTTGGATGGCATCAAAGAGAAAATGAATCATTGGGCTCTTAAATGGTTAAGCTATGGAGGCCGACTAACGTTCTTACAATCCGTTATTCAGGCTATGCCAATTTATAAATTCTCCATCCTGGCTGCCCCACATTTTATCTGGAAAGAGCTTGACAAAATGGCCAGAAGATTTTTATGGGAGGGTGCTAAAGGGAAGAAGAAATGGGCCTTGGTCAGTTGGGATAAGGTCACCCAGCCCAAGGACAAAGGCGGGCTGGGACTGAGAAGCTCCAAGCTTAATAATCAAGCTTTGGCTGGAAAACTGTACTGGAGGTGGATTTCCCAGCCAACTTCCATTTTTAGCAGAATTCTTTCTAGTAAATACCTGGACCATGCTCAACCCAATGATCTGGGATGTTTCCCTTTGGAGGGTAACGGATCCTTAGTATGGCAGACTCTCAAGCTTGGGGCTCAAGTCATCAAAGACCAATTGTTTTGGAAAGTGGGGAGAGGGGAGAAGGCCCGCTTCTGGACTGATTCCTGGGATCAGCATCCTCCTATCATTGCTGTGTTTCCTGAACTACAACCCATTAAATCAGCCATAGAAGACAAGGGTTGGATTCTTATTGAGAGTTATTTCAATACCAGTCAAATTGGGGAATACAAGTTCAAAAAGTTCAAAAGGTTGGAAGAATGGCCAATTCCAATTCCCCCGGAGCCGGCATCCATCTTGGAAAAAATTTTGACAGCTAGGTTTTTTACTGGATGTGATGAGGAGGATGAACTTTCCTGGGGCTTTGGGAACCTTGGGGTTTATACTGTGAAGGCGGGATTTGATCAGATTCTTCCAGAGCCACCACCACACTCTTTTTCGATCCATGTCTGGAAGAAGATTTGGCACCCCAAAGGCTGGCCGAAGGTGAATTTCTTTGCATGGAAACTTATGCACAATGGAATCCTCACCTTTGAAAATCTCAGACATAGAGGCATCATCGGTCCTTCTCAGTGTGTTTTATGCCGCAAGCATGAGGAAACTGCTGATCATTTGATGTTCGAATGCACCTTTACTCGAAAGATTTGGATGCACTGGTTCTCCACATTTAAAATCCAAACCAACAATGATGTGACTCGGACCAATATTTGGAACAGATGGAAGAGAGGTTGCTTTAAATCCAAGGCTCTCGTATTGGCTGGGAGCTCGGCTTTCTTTTTATTTGGTGGCAGGTATGGTTGGAGAGAAATGCTCGCATTTTCCGTGAAACATTCTCTTCACTTGATGGAATATGGCAGGTCATTTGGAGCAAAGTTGTGGAAACGGTTGCCATCTACGTTGAGGAGGAAAACCAGCCTATTTTTGTGCCTTTGGATGAGGGAGCTGCTGCTCTTGAAAGACAGGCTTATGATAGATGGCACCCTCCCCCAGCAATTTGGATCAAAATTAATACTGATGGTGCTGCAAAAGGAAACCCGGGTAGTGCTGGAACTGGTGTTGTTTGTCGCGATCATCTTGGGTCTGTGCTTTATTGGGAACTGCAAGGTCTGGGTCATGCCACAAACAATGAAGTGAAGGCCTTGGCTATTAAATCTACCTCTATCTGGGCTGTAAATCAGGGCCATAGAAAGATAATTCTTGAGTCCAACTCTCAAATTCTGGTGGGCGCTCTTGATTGCATGAGGAACTTTAATTTGCAGGCCTGGAGGCTGCGGTATCTAGTCTCCCAAATAAAGGATCTCTGGAAAGAATTAGATGATGTGGTTCCCATCTATGTGAGTAGATATTTCAACAAGGCGGCCGATTTCCTTGCTAATATGGGTGCCGAGAAGGAAGTTGGAGTGCAGATGCATAGTGATATGCCTGTTGAGGATGTGGTGATTAGGCAAGGCCTTGAATGCCACTTATGATAATGTGCAAAGTTTCTTATGCTAAGGTTGGTTTTCGTAGCGATTTCGTGACTTGTAGCGGTGTCGTGGCCTCTGGTGGGAAGTTGTCGCGATATCGTGATAGGTTTTGCCTTCTCAGCCTCCGTAGGGAACATGTCACGAAATTGCGACATGTCACGAAATCGCGACTTGGTGCGCTGTCGTTGTCCTCGATGCAAAGTTGTAGCGATTTCATGACCTTTTTGGCTGATGAGGTCTTCTTTGGGAATTTTTCACGATTTCGTGACCTGTTGAGTTATCGCGGTCTGGGGATGGAAGCCGTCGCGATTTTGTGATGCTTTTGGCGCAGGGGAGTCAAGGTTGAAAATTATCGCGATATCGCGACCTATTTTGCTATTGTTGCCTTCACTCGAAATTGGTCATGATTTCGTGAAACTTTTGCTGGCTGGGAGCTTCGGAGGAATTTCATCGCGATTTCACGACATGTCACGAAATCATGACTTGGTGCGCTGTTGTTGTCCTCGACGCAAAGTTGTAGCGATTTCGTGACCTTCTTGGCTGTCGAGGTCTTCTTTGGGAATTTGTCGTGATTTCGTGATGCTTTTGGCACAGGGGAGTCAAGGTTGAAAATTTTGGTGATATCGCGATCGGTTTTGCTGCTGTTGCCTTCATTCGATTTTGGTCCCGATTTTGCGACACTTTTGCTGGCTGGGAGCTTCGGAGGAATTTCGTCACGATTTCGTGACCTTTTTGGAGATTTGATGCTTCTTGGAGTTTCTGTCATGATTTCGTGACGCCTATGAGGATGGACCATCGGTGTTAGGTGTTGTCACGATTTTGTGACTTTCCTGGCGTCCGGACGCAGAGGGCTTGGTTTGTCGTGATATTGTGACATGTCGCGAAATCATGACATGTCATGATTTCGTGACATGTCACAATTTCGTGACATGTCGCGTTATCGCGGCTGTTGGCGCTGCTGCGGCTGTGACTGGGTTGTTTGCCATGATTCTGTGACATTTCACGATTTTGCGACATGTTGCGATTTCGCTCCTTGCTTTCTTTTGTGCTCTGTGGGGGTCTTCTTTGTGCTCTCTATTTGTTGTTCAGTTCTTTGCTGTTGTTTGGGATGAGTTTTCTCCCTGTTGTATTTGCCTTTTGTATTAATACAAGCTTTTCAATTTTTTCAAAAAAAAAACATTATTTCATGCATACTATCTAAAAACAAACCATCATCATCATCATTTGCACCATTGCACTAAAGTCTTAAGACAGTCTCTTAAGCACTCTTTTACTTTTAACAATATTTCTATACTAGGATTAGCTTGATGACCGAGTGAGCGACGACTCCATGAAATGGTCTATAATAGCGACAATGTCCTTTGAAATTATTGTTAGAAGTCTCTTTTTATCTTTTATCACATCACATCACAAACAACCAATTTGTTACATCAGATTATTTCATTTAAAATCTTACAGCATGACATCAAAATTATAATATTTCAAAATGACATAATTACATGAATCCTCAATCCAATCAACAAATAATTCAAACATTAAAGCATCATACAAACACATAAGACAAGTCATATGATCAAAAAATATCTCATCTATATATCACAAATATATATACATCATAAGACAAGTCTCTTTTTTAATTTTATTCAACATAATTAATTTTTTTGCTTTTTCACATTTTTACCTCAAACGTTCGATTTGGGTAAAAACACGAAGGGGGCACCATAGTAAGCTGTCGTACGATTCGACCAAGAATCGTCGCCTAAAAATGGGAAATTTTTTTGCTTTTTTGTAAATCGAGAACTCATCTTTAACACATTTTCTTTGAAAAATTTGCTAAAGAGGGGGCAAAATGTAGCACCCTAAAATTGGCATAGTAAAACCTTAATAATTACACTTACTCTAGTAAATAATTCAAATTCAAATTTTAACCTCCAAAACTGCTCCCAAACCGTTGTTTAATATGTTTCCTCATTTCTCTTGCCATTTTTAGAGTTTTTTTTGACCGTTTGACGATATCATCGCTGATCAGACGATATCGCCTCAGATTAGACGATTTCTTCTAGGCTAGGATGTCCAGACGATCTTGTCCCAAAACTAATTTTTCACAATTAGTTTCTATTCCAATGGCATCTCTAATCTGGGTAGAAGCGTGTCTGCGTTGTTAGAGACCTCCCCTGTTGGATATCTCCCAAATAGGGATGATCTCTAACCTCCTAACCTCCCTCCTAATCCTATTTAATCCTAGGCCCTCCCCTTAGCATCCCCCTAGCTGAAATTCCTTGTAACTCAAATTCTACACACACTAGACCATCTTAAATCACTGTTTGCAGTTGTATTTTTCTAAGTTTGTTTGCAAAAACTTCATTGTTTTTTACCCGGAGCAAGCTCAATTCATCTCAGACAATTTCGTACAATCTCGGACGATCTCGACCCAATTCGAGATGATTTTGACTATAGTCCACATTGGGGGAAATCAGTGCCTAGAGTTTGCATTTCTTCATCCTTTTTCTACTGTATTATTTTGCATTTAGTTAATTCTATGGTTATTCTTTATTATTCTGCATCTTGGAGTTCACCCATATAGCTTATATGCATAATATAATCATGATTTGTCAATAAGTCATTATATTGCACTTGTGTCTTAGTTTGTTATTATCATTTTAATGTTCTTACTGTCATTTTACATCATTACCCTCTGTTATCATAGTTGCATTCTCTATATTTTGCATCTATTTTTCTGTTTGCAGGTCTCTGACGAATTCGTCTGACGAATTCGTCAGATCTCAGATGATCTTGTTAGATAGGAGACGATCCTGTCGAATTCCAGACGATCCTGACTACTTAAAAAATTAGAACCTTCATCAGAAATCCAGATCAGGTATGGGTCTTTAATCCATATTGTTCTTTCTATTTTTTTGTCCAAATATGTTTTTGTCTTCATTTAAATATGCATTTCATATAGAATATCTTAGACGCATTTTGGCCAAACCTAGGACTTGGATGATTAAAGCTAGAACTGAACACATCAAACACATTCCCAACCTAGGCGTGGAAAGTGCCATTCAAACGTTTTCTAGTGAACCCGCCATCCATCAAAAAATCACCATAATACACCTCCCCCGAGAGGAGGGACCTTGGCAAGGCCTCTCAGTCTGAGGTACCGTGCCATCCTTTTCCCATCCTCCTTCCGGGCACGGATCCTATAGCCTAAAGGTAGGGATGCAAAAAATTTGGAGCAATACAATAATATTGAACAATCATCTCAGTCTTAGGTTTTCTTACCAATGGAGTCATAGATCTTGATACCATATGTCTAGAAATAGGGTCAACATACATACTTCTTCTTCTAACAACCATCATGTTATAAGGCATAGCAAGCTTTTCTACCCAATAATAATTTATACTCGTGGTTGTCTACTCTTTTGATATAGTAATAGGTCCTAAAATAACAGCATCTAGGGGAGATGATGACACTAGAAATGAAAGTATGGACTAAACTATTGATGATGGGGGTGAAGACATAGTTACAACAACCTCTGTGATAACAGTGGACTTTGTAACTTCTGTTGTTTTTGTTACTGGTAAACTCATGGAAACTAATGCAAGACTAACAATCATATGGATGGATACACTTGGAATATAGTATCCCATTCATGGTGGTGATGAAAAAAATATAAGTGAATTAATGGTAGATGATGGAGTGGAAACCTCAGATGCAGAAGATGGGATTTGAGGTGGCTGTGATGAAATAGAAGTGACTTGTACCTCCATGGCTACTGATGAGACATGTGTTGGACTACGGGAGGGAGGAGGTACACTTGTCATATCTTCTTGATTATAAAGGGAGGGAGATTTATTTGTGGAATCATGAGGATGAATAGTTTAAAAGATATTAGAAACCATACCTTCACCTATAGATGTAGGATTCTCTTGTTCTACCTCAGTTTCTTGCTACTGCTCCTGATTAATCAATTCTTCTATAGCAAAATTAGCTACCTATTTAGCAATCTCCTCCATATCCATTTTTGGTTTCTTTGAAATTTCTCTTTCCTCTATTTTTGGGACTCTCTTAGTCCTTCCATGAACCAACTGAAAAGTAGCCATCTCATTCTCAGAATCGTCTTCCAACACATCTTCTTGTACTACTCTAGAAAGTAATGATTGATCAAAAACATGATGTAATTCAATTGATGCTCTAGGGGTAAAATAAAGGGGTTTGTACTAAAAAATTTCATCCTTCTTATTATAGTAAATATCTATGTGTGGAGGCCATGCTTCCAAAGCTAAGAATTTAGGCATAGATGCTATCTCAATAACTAGGGTATTGACAACTTTTTATTTAGAATATTGCATTTTGCTCATCAACTTAGCCCCCTTAGGAAACTTCTCCAAATGCTCAGCGGTAGGATGAAAAGTTTTTAGTACCTCAACCGTTGTCAAAGGAGTTTTGGGCTCTTCTAGTTGAGCCTCTTGATATGTAGGTGGAGGGAGGGATTCAGATGAATTTTGTGGTTTTTCAACCATCAATACTACGTTTCTAACATCCTTTTGTCTCTAGGTTCCAATGTTTTTATTATATCTCCTTGAAAATTATTTATCAATATTCATTCCAAACTTGGACTTGGGCTTTCCAATTTCAATCCTCATTTTCCACCAATCTATTATATTTTCTATATTACATGGTCCCTTTCCTCCTCTTCTTCTTCTTCAACAATATCTTCCTCATTGTTGAGTGGTATTTTCACCCAATTATGAAAGTACACTCTCCCTTAGGATTTGGGTTCCAAATCCCCTCTTGCAAAGAAGTTAAACAAACTACTTCTCCAAGGTCTCCGCTATATTAGCATTTGCATATGTGTATTAGTAATCTTAAATAAAGATATTCACTTTAAATGCTTGGAACACCTTAGTGATTGCAAGTAACTGTAAACAAGGGGCAATGTTGGTTTATTTTACCTTGAAACTTTAGTGATTGTTCATTGAACCAAAATAGAGCAAATGTGAGTTGGCCCTCATATGACCACGAGGTAGTGCTCAAATTATCCCTCTTTCATAAAATTAGAATTTTTATGAAGAGGGTAATTTTAGGCTGAAAAAATAGAAATTTGTGAAAATAACATAAAACATAACTCCTTCAATGAAATTGGAATTTTCATGAAGGGAATGTCATCATAGGCTCATGAGTGCAAAATAAAACTGAAAAAATGAAATTTGACCTTAAAATGGAAATTTTCTATTTTCAGATTTTTAAAATCTGTAACAAAACAACAACTTCGATGAATTTTTAAAAATACTAAACAACTCCGAAAATGAAATTTCAAAATGCGTATTGGAAGTCTGTAGTATAACCTATGCAATGGTGAAATTATTTTTGGATTTTGACATTTTTTAAATGTTTATTTTAATGCCTAAAAATTAAAAAAAGTTAAAATTTATGGAAAATAAAATGCAGAAAATGAAAATGAAATGCAAAAAATGGAACACAAGATACATTCAATTTGATGCTATCCTATTCTAACAAAACCGAAGATGCGAGGTTTTCATGCATGCAACCTAACCTAATGGACTTGCAAAACAAGCACAATCCGGATAAGCTAAGTGCTGGCTCCTAGGGTTTTAAATGAGGTTTTTCAGATTTAAACATTTGCATGAAGCAACCAAGAAAACTTGCATAAACTCCATTTACAAGCCTAAAACCTGAAAAGGGAAAAATAGACATTTAATCTTACATGCAGAAAATGACTCCTTTCTTGTCCATAAGATGCAACTTTCTGAAACTTCCTGTATTAAAGATTTGTCATTTTACAATAACAAAAAATTTTGGTTTTCCCAAACTAGTCAATGGAAGAAAACAACTTGAACAGGTCCAGAATGGCCCTCTTGCCTTCAAATCTGCAACTCTGCTTGCGGAAGTTTCCAACCCCTCAAAACATCCTTGCCTGGTGTATTTAAAACTTTCAGGAAGCTTTTCGTTTTATTTTCCAATGGCTGTTCGTTTCACCTTCCCTTGTGCATGCATGTGTTTTGGTTTTCAAAAAAACTTTTCATTTCTATTTTGTGGCCCCTTGTTTCATTTTATCCACATGGGCTTGCGTCTGTTTCCTTCGTGTGTAACAACCATATTAAATGATTTCAAATCATTAAAGATTCCTTATGTAACATTTTGTCTTATTCATTGGATTTTGTCCTTATGTCCACGTCACTATGTAGTCTTCAGTTTCACTATCCTGGTGTTCATCACTAATATCAGACGCACTGTCAACTACTCTGTTCCCTTGGCGAAAATGCAACATGTCACGATATCGTGACACTTTTGCCTCCTTGCTCTCTTTTGTTGCTTTTAGCCACAAAAATGTAACATGTCGTGATATCGCGACACTTTTTCTTTCTTGTTCTTTTTTCTCTTTTGGCCATGAAAATGCAACATGTCGTGATATCGCGACACTTTTTCTCTTTTGGTCGTGACCATGCAACATGTCTCGATATCGTGACACTTTTTCTCTTTTGGCCGCGACAATGCAACATGTCGCGATATCGTGACACTTTTTCTCTTTTGGCCGCGAAAATGCAACATGTCACGATATCGTGACACTTTTCTCTTTGGCTATGAAAATGCAACATGTCGCCATATCGTGACACTTTTTCTCTTTTGGCCGCGACAATGCAACATGTCACGATATTGCGACACTTTTTCTCTTTTAGCCATGACAATGCAACATGTCACGATATCGTGACACTTTTTCTCTTTTGGTCGCGACAATGCAACATGTCGCGATATCACGACACTTTTTCTCTTTTGGTCGTGACAATGCAACATGTCACGATATCACGACACTTTTTCTCTTTTGGCCGCGACAATGCAACATGTCACTATATCATGATAGTTTTTCTCGTTTCTCTCTCCCTTTGCTTTGGACCGCAAAAATGCAACATGTCGCTATATCGCGATACTTTTTCTCCTTGTGATGTTTTGATTTTTCTTTGATCTTTAGCATATTGGCCACTTCGGTCTTCTTGGAAAATATGCAAAAAAGGTGGGTCCCAAATTTTGGGGTATGTTGTGGAGCAGCCACAACAAATGGCGACTCTACTGGGAAATGCTTCTGAGCATTTTGGTGAGAACTCAACCTGAAAACACACAGTCTCAAATACAAGTGTTAGCAAATATCCCAAGAATGAAACTAGACGAGAAATACATGAAGCATTAGAATTATTAAGCATCAGCTTGGTGTGTGCAATGTGCTTCATTCCCTATCATTTGAAACTCGTTCAACTTTCCATTGTCAGTTTCACTTATGATTCGTATGCAAGGCTATGAATTATTTGTGCAGGATTTGATGTATGACAACTATGCTAGAGATATAACAACCTGCTTTACAAAGGCTCAAACTTTATAGTATCATGAACAAACATATTAAAACTGTCAAACCTTCTTAGGACCAAATATGTGCATACCGAATTAATTTACTAGATCCCAAAGCTAGTTATGTGTCACTACCATCTTGAACCCATGTGCAAGTGTAAGTGAAATCAAAGCTTTGAGGAATAGGATTCCCAACCTAAGCGAGATGGGAATTTAACCCTATCCTTGCTACTCTGATCTGGAGTTCATTACCTCATCTTGAACAAAATGATTTAACCTGCTATGGATGAAACTATCAGGCTAGTCTTTCTGTTTGAGCAATTAGTGGTCTTGCTTTTAGACAAGACATGTTGCCACGCATAAGCATACTCCACTACCAGTCAGGCGTCTATAGCCCCGATGGAGATAATCCCCATAATCCAGGATTTGACTTTATTTTTGATTTCTTGAACCTTGGGGATGACTACCCATCCTTGCAAGGGACATGTAGTACGATCCTTCCAATCCAATATCAATGATGCAATAAAAGTAGAATGAAAAATATTTGCTTTGGAATTTTAAGTTCTTGAGTGGGCAAAATAAAAGCTTTGGGGAATCGAATTCTCAACATAAGTGAGATGAGAATTAGACCCTATCATTACTACTCCATGAAGGTCAAATCAGAGCTTTGGGGAATTGGATCCTCAACCTAAGTTTGATGAGGATTTAACACTATCCTTAGTACTCTGATTTTAGGCTTTAAGCACTATAGGAGTGGTAAAAACCATTGTTTTAAAGATTGCGTTGCATGATAGGATAGACACGAAATACTCCTTTCGCCTCACCTTTTCTTACAAGTATGGTTTTGACCATTTTTCTTAAGATCCTCTTTAATATGTGTAGAACGTGCTTGGTTCAAGATAGTTCGGGCATCAGTTCCCAACCTTAGGATCTTTTTAATATACGTTATATAATAAACCTAAGAGGATTTGACACCCTTTTAATGATTGTGTTTGAAATGTAGATGCAACTGAGATGAAATGTATATGCAATGTCGAATGTAACATGATATATGGATGAATTCATTGCTCTTTTTAAAATGCGGATGGAGTATACCACCTACTTTACCATAATTTGTAAAACTGACAACTTCATGCATCACAAGTTCCAAACGATATTCTTTAATGTGTTTGCGATACTCGTGGAGCTTTCTGCAATACAATTCCGATGTTTCATATTCTCTTAGTCTTAGTCAACATTCATAAGGACACAAACTAACCACTTTGCTATCCCCTTCTCCTTTTTTTTTTTTTTCAAAGACAAACCAAAAGCGTCCAAAGGACCAACACACAAAACTTAAAACCAAAATGAGATCCAATCCAAAACCAAAACACAAAAAACCAACAATATATACAAATGTACAATATAATACAAGATGGTGCAAAGTTTGGATTATCATTTTTCCATTTCCCAAACCTGATTAGAATTCTTTAAAAGACATATGACGTGATACGCATACCAAGTTTTGTAGGAATCCAACAAAAATAAGATCAAACCAAACAAAGAAACACACTTCCACTTGCCCCTCTCACCATACCAATTTGATTTAGTTTCATTAATAATCCTATAGTGGAGTCTCAAGTTTTCAAATTGATTAGACAATGATTGATATTCAATTCCTTTATGTCTATTCTTTAAGATGTCCATTTCGCACTTTGATTCATGGTGTAGAAATAATCTTTCATTTTCATTCAATAAAGCCATAACATTAATAATATTTGAATCAAACCATTCATTAGGTAAACCTTCATTCAAATTTTGCATGGTGAAACCAAAAAGGTGAGATTTTACCTTTGGCATGTTTTCATTTGACCTTACTTGAAGAGAATTTGAAAATTCCTCTTTTCTCTCATGACATTCATCATCATGTAGCACTTGTTCTTTCTCCATGATTTGTTTATCAAAGGCACCAAACTTAGGTACCCAATTGAACACATGTCCATCCCTTTCAAACCATAAGTCTTGTCTATCTAGGGGTGGGTTAACTAACACATTTCCATGATCAATCACTTGGGTTGTTTTGGGTAACGTGAGATTTTCAATTGGATCATCAATGATATCAAACCCAAATGATTTAGGTTTTGTAATTTTCTCATTTTGAAATGGCATAATCATTGTAGCACAAGTAAGTGGATCAAGATTTTCAATTTCTTTTCCTTCAAATGAATCTAAAGCAAGTGACTCTCTTTCTTGATTCATGGTTGTAGAATCCTTATCATGCTCCAAATTTTGATGAGATTCGAATTCCTCTTCCAAAACTTTCTCAAATTGTACAGGATTTATAGTATCCTCATGTGAGGAAGCAATTGAGTTATCCTGCATATTAATTGACAAAACAAGTTTGTTAGAATATTTAGATTGATAATATTCTTCCCATTTCTTCCACGAATCATAGTAATCATATTCCAATTTCAAGTTGTGATGCTCAAGTACTTCTTCTTCATCTTTTGATTCATCAGCATGTTTCTAATCCAATTCATCTTCACCTTCCTTAGATGGTCCAATTATTTCCAAAAGTGGGTTATCTCTTGAATTCAAATTTGTATAGCTATCATAATACAAATTTGTAACCCATGATTCAATTTTATCACAATTTTGAAGGTGTGGATCCTCTTGGTCATCGCTTTTGAGAACATCATCCAAAGTATCTTTCGAGAACAAGTGGTGAAATTTGATTGTCTTCAACTTCATTTGTTGATTTTCTTTCAAATTCATTTTCAGCCACTTGTGATGGCTTAGGAGCTTCTATAATGGGATCAATTTTTGGATTCCGTGTCATATAGTTGCTCCAATCCTTTGCAAGTACATCCGACCAAATCATATCCACATAAGTTCGTTCATCTAAATCCTCCTTTTTGGGTAATTATTCTAGATATTTATTTTCCAAAACAAGATGGTGATCATTTGATTCCAACTCCTTGCTACCCATCCATAGAATTTATTTTCCAAAAACTTCATGCTCTTCAAGAATTTTTGAATAGGTATTTACTTCAACGTGAGTCACCTCAAAATATCTTGTATCACTTAAAGAAGCATAACATGAAACATCATTAAGATCGGCATTATGAATTTTATTTCTAGGATGATTTGGATGCATACATTGACGTGCTCATTTTTGTGGTGGAACATTCCTACATACCTTCTTAACCACTTTCTTTTGCTCTTTTACTTTCGATGCAAACTCTTTGGGTTGAGTGGTACGAGTAGTAGGATTAGTTGGATTAATACCCACGGACAAAGTTTGAACATTTTTTGCAATGGTTCCATGGGTGGCCACATGATTCTCTAATTGAGGCATAGTTGGATGGATGGAAGTACTTGTATAAGCACATGTGGGAGCATAAGTTGGTATGGTAGGATAAAGTTGATTGTAGGGAAAAACATTTGATATCGAATTTTGTTGTGCCCAAACTTGATTTACCATTGAGGTTTGATTGCAAACCCCTATTTGTCCTACCATAGTTGATTGCTCCATTCCATAACCTTGTGGCCTCAATTGTTGATTTACAATCATATCTTCTGTGTAGGCCGATACAATATCAGTAACCAAGGGATTCATCCTAACAAATATGGCACACCATGGATCCAATTCTCAAAAGTATATTTGAAGAGCACCACTTTCCTCAATAGTATAGGGAGAAATTAATCTCACATAAAGATTTCGAAACCTCAAGTTGAAACTTCTCACTGGTTCATTAGGTTCTCTTTTGCAAGAAGTAAATTGTTGATATATTGTGAGAGGATCAATGAGCAACCTAAATTGATTGATAAAACCATATTTTAATTGAGTCCAAGATGTAATAGAACCAGTGGGTAAATTAATGTACCAATCATATGCCACCTCATCTAGGGTTCTAGGAAACATTCTACATGCCACATCCTCATGTTTGACATTCCATCTAACTAGGATATCCACATAGGCTTGAATATGTTCCTTGGCTAATGTTGGACCATTGTGTTTAAATTTGGGCAAACATTTTTCTACGTTCTTGGATAAATCATGAGAATATCCACTAATGTTCAAAGGATTAACATGTATCCCATACCACGTTCTTGCAGTTGTAGCCATTAACAAAACTCAAAGAATGACTTCAAAACCAATTTGTTAGTCATGAATAAAGGAAGGAACCATGACAAAGCAATATTCTAAAAATATAAATTGGTTTCTGATTCAACAGATCGCATATGCACAAGTGAAGAGCATACTCCTAGTGTTGTAGGCTTTCTGATTCACAAGATCGCATTACACACAAGTGAAGATCATAATATCGACAACAAATACATTTTAGACAAAACAATTCCTTACAAATAAGCATGAAATGACTAGCAAATATCAAACATGTAACGTATGAATAATCATGTTAGCATCAACCAAGAGATATATCCATTAAAATCAAATGAAATTAATTGCATGGAGACAACCTCGTTAGTCAAGACCAAAATTTTTTAAAATCAAATCAAAACACATAATTCCTGTATGAACAATCAAAAGCGTTAGAACAATGCATAGCAATTCATGTCCTCCTTTTAACATTACAAGGTTGTATTGTTAAAAGAGGACTAAATATAATAATCAATAGGGCATGAAATATTCAAAAATTTAAATCACTATAGCATTTAAATCACACTAAAATAAACCAATTCAGGCCCTCCTTCTAGCACCAAAATGTTGAGTGCTATTTTCACCCAATTGTGAAAGTACACTCTCCCTTAGGATTTGGGTTCCAAATCCCCTCTTGCAAAGAAGTTAAACAAATGACTTCTCCAAGGTCTCTGCTATATTAGCATTTGCATATGTGTATTAGTAATCTTAAATAAAGATATTCACTTTAAATGCTTGGAACACCTTAGTGATTGCAAGTAACTGTAAACAAGGGGCAATGTTGGTTTATTTTACCATGAAACTTTAGTGATTGTTCATTGAACCAAAATAGAGCAAATGTGAGTTGGCCCTCATATGACCATGATGTAGTGCTCAAATTACCCCTCTTTCGTAAAATTAGAATTTTTATGAAGAGGGTAATTTTCTGCTCAAAAAATAGAAATTTGTGAAAATGCCATAAAACATAACTCCTTCAATGAAATTGGAATTTTCATGAAGGGAATGTCATCATAGGCTCATGAGTGCAAAAAAAAACTGAAAAAATGAAATTTGACCTTAAAATGGAAATTTTCTATTTTCAGATTTTTAAAATTTGTAACAAAACAACAACTTCGATGAAATTTTAAAAATACTAAACAACTCCGAAAATGAAATTTCAAAATGTGTATTGGAATTCTGTAGTATAACCTGCGCAATGGTGAAATTATTTTTAGATTTTTATATTTTTTAAATGTTTATTTTAATGCATGAAAATTAAAAAAAGTTAAAATTTTTGGAAAATAAAATGCAGAAAATGAAAATGAAATACAGAAAATGGAACACAAGATACATTCAGTTTGATGCTATCCTATTCCGAAAAAACCGAAGATGCGAGGTTTTCATGCATGCAACCTAACCTATTGGACTTGCAAAACAAGCACAATCTGGATAAGCTAAGTGTTGGCTCCTAGGGTTTTAAATGAGGTTTTTCAGATTTAAACATTCGCATGAAGCAACCAAGAAAACTTGCATAAACTCCATTTACAAGCCTAAAATTTGAAAAGGGGAAAAATAGACATTTAATCTTGCATGCAGAAAATGACTCCTTCTTTCTTGTCCATAAGATGCAACTTTCTGAAACTTCCTGTATTAAAGATTTGTCATTTTACAATAACATAAATTTTTGGTTTTCCCAAACCAGTCAATGGAAGAAAACAACTCGAACAGGTCCAGAATGGCCCTCTTGCCTTCAAATCTGCAACTCTACTCACGACAGTTTCCAACCCCTCAAAACATCCTTGCCTAGCGTATTTAAAACTTTTAGGAAGCTTTTCGTTTCATTTTCCAATGGTTGTTTGTTTCACCTTCCCTTGTGCATGCATGTGTTTTGGTTTTCAAAAAAAAAAAATCGTTTCTATTTTGTGGCCCTTCGTTTCATTTTCTCCACATGGGCTTGCGTCCATTTCCTTCCGTGTGTAACGACCATCTTAAATAATTTCAAATCATTAAATATTCCTTATGTAACGTTTTGTATTATTCATTGGATTTTGTCCTTATGTCCACGTCACTATGCAGTCTTCAGTTTCACTGTCCTGGTGTTCATCACTGATATCAGATGCACTGTCAACTACTCTATTCCCTTTGCAAAAATGCAACATGTTGCGATATCACGACACTTTTGCCTCCTTGCTCTCTTTTGTTGCTTTTAGCCATGAAAATGTAACATGTCGCGATATCGCGACACTTTTTCTTTCTTGTTCTTCTTTCTTCTCTTTTGGCCGTGAAAATGCAACATGTCGCGATATCGTGACACTTTTTCTCTTTGGCCACGAAAATGCAATATGTCGCGATATCGTGACACTTTTTCTATTTTGGCCGTGAAAATGCAACATGTCTCGATATTACGACATTTTTTCTCTTTTGGCTACGACAATGCAACATGTCACAATATCGCGACACTTTTTCTCTTTTGGCTGCGATAAGGCAACGTGTCGCGATATCGCAACACTTTTTCTCTTTTCTCTCTCCCTTTGCTTTGGACTGTGAAAATGCAACATGTCGCAATATCGCGACACTTTATTCTCCTTGCGGTGTTTTGCTTTTTCTTTGATATTTAGCATATGGGCCACTTTGGTCTTCTTGGAAAACATGCAAAAAATGTGGGTCCCCAATTTTGGGGTACGTTGTGGAGCAACCACAACACTCATGCAGAGGATTCTTTTTCTTTGTAGACTTAGCCTCAAGCGGAGGATCTTTTTTCTTTGTAGATTCAGCTTCAATCTTACTAATTATAGTCTTTGTAATTTGATGACTTGGCTTCTTGTTAGGGTCAAAATCAATAATCTGCTCATAAAAGTATAACCATGGGGGAAACTAACCCATATTTGAGAAATTCCACTCTAAAAGAGCAGTCTCATCATTGTTTCTGCCCTATTTAGAAAGAGCTCTGGGCCTCTTTTCAAATTTTTAGGCCTTATCTCCATTTAGGGTTTTATTCCTTGCAGTAAAAATGCCATTAGGGTCATAACTCCATCTTTTGGGAATATAAAATAGACCTAACCTATCAAGGTATTGGTCAATTTGTTGGCTCTACCCCTTCTTAGTGATGGTAATGTCATCCAGAGTGTGGTGGGTAAGTAAAGACTTCCTCTTTCTCCTAGAACCATAATTCGCATCAATGTACTTTGCCTATCTAAGGTATTCCAAGAAAAAAAGCCTTTATGTGACAAAGTGGGGTAGGAGAATGGGTTTACCCATGAAACCATACAACTTGATTATCGTACTCTCAATCAACAAATACCAGTCTCCTTATGCACCCTTTGTTCTTAGAATCTTATTCCAACATACCTCTAACATTTGTCATAAGCCCGAGTGACTTTAAAAGCATCAATGAATATAGTGGGCCAATAATAGCCTACTCTTATTATTCTTAAAGCTATAACCATACCTGAGCTATGTCCACCAGCTAACCCTCCATGAAACTCCTCCATGACCCTCTTTTGTTGATCATCCTTTAAACATTTTATAAGAATTCCATCCAAGGATCTTTTGAACAAGCCTTCTGGTAGTAATACATATTTCAAAGCATAAAGCCTGTATCTCCTCCTTTGGGATGCATTCAAATTCTACAGGCATATTCCAGTTTGGAAATACCTGATCATCTGGTTAATCCAATTAGAGTCTATAGTTTGTATTGTTTCCACATGATTATCTTTTGTTGTTTGGCAAGCTATTACCTTTGCCAATGTTGCAGCTTTTGTCAACCCTTGGCACAAGGCTCTACCTCTTACTAGCTTTGTGGGGTGTATTTCTACATCACATTCTTAAATTTTGGTAATCCAGCCAACTCTTTTTTCTCCTAGATAACCTTGCAGGATAAAACTCCTTACATCAGGATGAAACACATATACCAGGGTCTTGCTCTGTACCAAATACTACCTAAACTTCTTCAGTGACTTCATCATAGCAAATACTTGTCTTTAAATAAAGTTGTATTTGACTTGATAATCATGGAGTGTCTAGCTCCAAAAGAACACAGGTTGTTCCTCTCCTTGATCATATTTCTAAGTAAGCACTGAGGCATAAATTTCTTCAGCTCCATATGCATAAATAATAAAATATTTACTAAAATCTAGGTTTACCAACACTAGGACTATTGCAATGGATTGCTTGATAACATCGAAAGCTTGTTTCCTGACTTCAGTCCACTTGAACTTGGCCTTTTTCTTGAGTAGCTCAGATATAGGCCTTACTTTCTATGCAAAATTAGAAATGAATTTCCTGACAAAATTAATTTGGCCTATGAAATACTACAAGGTATTCTTATTTTTAGGCAAAGGAAGAGCAAGAATTGACCTGATTATGTCTGAGTCTATGACATGCCTTCTTTCGAGACCACATGACCTAGTAGCTTTCCTTCATGGACTACAAAGAATGACTTCTTAGGATTGAGTGAAATACCAAATTCTCTACAGTTTTGAAAAACATGCTCCAAATGTGAGATGTGATCCATTTTATCGTGGGAAAACATAGTCATGTCATCTAGGTAAATCAGAATAACTTTTTTGATCATTTTTCCAAAGGCATAGTCCATGGCTCTTTGAAATTTAGCTCCTATATTGGACAACCCAAAATTTAATCTCTGGTAGGCAAATGTACCCCATTTTGTGGTGAATGATATTTTATAATGGTCTTCATACTTCACCCAATTTTGGTTGTATCCAGAGTAACCATCCAGTAGTGAGAACCTCTCTGCTCCTACCACTACCTACAAGATCTGATCAATATGAGGGAGGGGGTAGTGATCTGTAGCACCCTAAAATTGGTGCAGTCAAATTGGAATAATTATATTCACCTTAGTAAATAATTTAAACTTCAAATTTAACCTCCCAAACCACCCGTTAACCGTCGAGAAACCCGTTTCCCCTTTTTCTGCACCATTTTTAGGAGTTGTTTTGACCGTTTGACGATATCGTCGTCGATCAGAAGATATCTCCCCAAATTTGACGATTTCGTCTGGACTAGGACGTCCAGACGATTTTGTCGCAAAACTAAATTTGCATAATTAGACTCTGTTCCAACGGGTCTCCAATCTGGGCAGAAGCATGTCTGTGCCGTTGGGACCCTTCCCCCGTTAGATATCTCCCAAATTGGGATGATCTCCAACCTCCCAACAACTCCCCTATGCCTATTTAAACTCTAGGACTTTCCCTCCCCAACCCCTGGCTGAATTTATCTGCAAATTGAATCCCTCTGCACTAAAATACCATAATCTTGCTTTTGTACTAGTCCTATAGCAAATTTTATGCAGGTACACCACTGATTTTCAATCGGAGCCAGCACCCATCACAGCTGACGAACCTGTCAAGATCGGAGGCGATCCTGTCAAATGCGAGACGATTTCGTACTGATGCGAGACGATCTTGACTGCAGTCCACATTGAGGTAATCAGTGCCTGGAGTTTGCTTTTCTTAACTTTGCCTCTGTCATTTGTTTTACAAATTAGATAATCTATTTAGTTCTTATCCTATTTTGCATCTAGAGTTCACCCATCTAGTCTAGATTGCATGTTAAGCTCATAATCTGCCATTAAAATACAGTAATCTGCTTTAAATTCTATTTTTTTAATATTGTTCAGTATTCATATTGCAATTTTATGTAATTTGCCTCTGTTTGCACAGTAGAATTCCTTGCATTTTGCATCTGTTTTTTGTTTTGTAGGTCTTTGACGAATTCGTCTAACGAATTCATCAGATTTAAGACGATCCTGTCAGTTTAGACGATTTTGTCAGATTGCAGGTGATTCTGTCGAATCTCAGGCGATCCAGACTGCTTCAAACATCAGAAACTTCTTCAGACATCCGAATCAGGTAATTTTCTTTGGCATTTTGTAAATTCTCTATTTTTTGCTTTTTAATTTGTTCTCTGTATTCATTGAAAGTTGCATTTTCATATAGATTAAGTTAGATTCATTCGGCCAAACCTAGGATGAATGTTTAAGAATAAAACGAACTCATCAAAACACATTCCAAAACCTAGGCATGGAAACTGCCACCAAATGTTTCCTGGTGAACCCACCATCCGTAAAAAAATCACCAAAATGCACCTCCCTTGAGAGGCGGGACCTTCGCAAAGTCCTCTCGTCCGAGGTACTGCGACATCCTTTTCCCATCCTCCTTCCGGGTGTGGATCCAATAGCTTGAAGGTAGGGATGTGAAAAATTTGGAGCGATACATTTTGGTGAACCCGACGTGAATGCATTTTAAACCTTTTGAAAACGAAAACAAATATATAATATATATATATATATATATATATATATATATATATATATATATATATATATATATATATATATATATATATATATATATGTATACAAGAAAAACAAAAACAAAATCATCATTTCAAGTTTGTATGTTTTAGATTCAATTCTAAATAGTAGATGCTAAATATTACTTTTAGAAGTACTAAAGAAACCATGATTTTTTATTCAAATCAATATGATCCCATCAGTAATGTTGGAAGAATTCAGCCAAATACATTTGTTGATTATGACCAACCTCATCCATATTCAACACCACCACCATCACACTCTTCTTATTTTTCATCCATAACCCAACAAAAAAATCCCTTTGCCAATCCTCTTCATAACGATGTTATCTATTCTCCCATATATCCATATTATGTCTATCAATCCACATATAATCCTCCACCACCTTTTCAATACTCTTCTTTCAATACAACACATCCATTTCAACAAGAAAATACTTATTCTTCCAATTCTACCATGCACTCACCTCATGCTTTGCAATCTTCCTGTCATCATTCTACCCATAATAAAGAAAGTAGAGGTGAGAAACCATTAGGTCATTTTATGACGAAATTCCTAAGGCATTTATCAAAAATCTCTCAAAAACCTTCATCACGTAAATTTACTAAGCTCAATCAACCAATGGATATAATTCTCTAGTATTTACTTGACACAAATAAGATTGAACTCCCTTCCATAAGACAACCTAATACCACAGTAGATTGGTTTAAACCTGAGCTACATTGTGAATATCATAGAGTGGATGGACATATGACACAAAATTGTAAAGATTTAAGATGTGCAATTCAAGATTTGATTGATAAGGGTCTTTTTAATATAAAGGAATTACAATCTACAACTGATTATAAATCTCCAAGTAAACAATCAAACTCCTACACAACAAGTACCAATAATCAATCAAGACATGGAGATCTCCCAAGAACCCCTATTCAATTATCAACAACAAGAAACCAATCAAATATTGCATGTTAATGTGTCCCATCATGATGATATTATTAATATTGTAACAAAAACTACAAATGAGCAACCTCAAGTTCAAGCAACTCAATCAGATATTCAAGATATGGATTCCTCATTTGAACAACCTTCAAAACTATCTTTGACTCTAGAGAATGATCCAAAATGGAATGTAAGTATAGAAATATCATCTTTAAAATCAAAATCTCAATCTGAAATCCACTTTGATAACCGACAACAAGTGATTAATCCTCAAGCAAAGATATCCCTTTTAGAAGTATTACAAATTTATCACAAGGAAATTTTGTTCAAAATACCTAGCCAACAATTTGTTCCTCATCATATTTTCTCTAAAAACATGATTAATGGCGTAAACCCTCTTGAGGTTAACCATATTTCATTCTATGATGAGGATATTCCTTCCTCTACTGTACAAGAAGACTATTATCTTTACATTACAGGATCTAGTAAAGAAACACTTGTTAGAACTATCATGGCAGATAATGACTCCTCTCTTAATTTATGCACTTATCAATTATTTCAAAAACACAAATTAAAGAAAAAAAATATTAATGAATCAAATGTTATTATAAAATCTTTTAACAATGAAATTCAAGAAGCTCAAGGTACTATAATTTTTCCCCTAAATATTGGATCCAAGATCCTGGATACTTTATTCTATATAGGATATTGTCCTTCACATTACAACCTACTTCTCCAGAGTCCTTGGATTCATACAATCAGGGTTTTCCCTTCCACTCTTCACCAATGTTTGAAGTTTGAACTTGCAAATAAAATTGTTACCATACATGGTGACCCAACACTATTTGAAGAATATTTAACGGTTGAAATATTAAGTTCTATACATTTTCTATTATCACAATTATCTTCTATCCATCACTTTTCTTCATCCATATATGATCACCCTTGTTTACAAAATAGCATCCATGTATATCTTTCCCATATGCTCTTTCCATCTTATCAAGACTTGGAATATAATAATAAGAATGAAGAACTTTCTTATATTTCTGATATTTTATTTTGTAACACGATCAATTTTACACATATAAAAATCAAATCTTTTGCTATATTATTTTACATTATAATAAATCTTTGGTTATCACTACCTTTTATTCATAGCCTTCTATTCTTACCTTCACCTCAACCAGATTATCCTTCAAAACCTCCTTTGATTTTGAAGCAACCTTAGACATGCTATACTCAAATAAACCTTGTATAGTGTATATAGACCATCTTGTATATACCACCAATTTCAATTCATAAATTAAAATCAAAATACAAAAAAATCAAAATTCTCAAAATCTTCAAAAAAATACAAATGCAACTAAGGACCTTAAAGGTAAATTTGAGCCCAACTGGCTCGGACCATATATTATTACTGCAAAATTTGAATCAGAAGCATATAAATTATCTACCTTATATGGTAAAGAACTTAAGGAACCCATGAATATTTTGCATCTCAAACGTTATTATGCATAAATTTGGTCATTTCATCCATGTATATATTTTTTCAAAATTACTCTCTTCTATTTCTTTCAATTTATTCAAAAACACCAAAAACATTCATAAATCTCCAAAAATCTTCAAAAACTATCTATTGCATTTATTTAAAGCACTTGTTAAGTTCTTTTTTTTTTTTTTCTCTAAAAATCAAAATAAAAATCTCAAAACAGCTATATGCTTGACTCTTTCGAAACCAAAACAATATACAGAAGAAAGAGAGAGTCAACATTCTCAAAACTTTCTCACAATCATTTATCTATATTTTTCTTACAATTATTGCAGTTATATGTTTCAACTTACTTTGGATAAAATAGCATTTATCTGGCATCCCTCACTTGCACACGCACAAAAATAAATATCTTGATTTTATCTGGCATGATTACTAATCTCTCTTATATCAAAGTTCACAAAATTCAATTAAATAAAGTTTGAGCATAGAGAATTGATCTTGTTATTTATTTAAACCAAGCACACCTTTTCACAATAAAATGATTATATTTGTATTTTCCATGTTTTTCTACATAGTAGAAGTAATATCTTGAGTGAAAAGTTTCCCTTGCTATCCTATCATGCACATGGTCTAGAATCTTTGAGAATTGGCAAAAGGACAAGCTCACCCCTACCCAGAATAAAAATCCCTTGCTCTACAGCTAATCCGAGCAAGTATCCCTAGCAAAGAAAAAGAAAACAAAAAAGAAAAGGTCAAGAAAAAGAGAAGAAAAAAATGTTCTTTTATCATTACAGCAATGTTCCAAGCATTATCAAGCAAAAGAAATACAAAAGAAAAATATGCAAAATTCAAAATAAAGCAAGAAAGCAATAAAATCCCTTTCCCTACCATTTGAAAAGAAAAGAAGGGTTGATGAGCTTGAATCCCTGGAATTCTCAATTATTCGAAAACTATGAGGTAAGCCCCATAACAGGTGGTTTGTGCCCAACCTGCTTGGCCTTAGGTAACTCCTAGCATGGCGATATGTCTATCACATTAGCGACCTTCTTTTGTACGGACCTATGTCTGCTTATGGATTAGCTAGCTCTTGATAATCCGATCTACATAGTAGTCTCATATGGTTATATGCATCTACATCATGGTTAATGAACACTTATTTGGTTTCTTCAAATCACTTGTATCATAGTATCTTGCTCAAATTTGGTAAATGAACAATGCAATTGCACACACATTTGTATTTGAGATATTTTGTGTATCATTATGATAAATCAATATTGGAAATGAATTCACATATGCACATGGGATTCCTTATAAATCTAACTTTTGTCTTCAAAATACTTTGAAATATTATTTGCAACTTGTTTGGAATACATCAAGTACAGTTGTTTACCATAAAGACAACTATATAATAGAAAAATCAAAAATTCCTTTCAAAACATATCATACATATCGTGTCGACTTTCGCGACGATGGTATAGTTTCAAAACCAAATTTGGAATTTTTATGCCTAGCGCAAGTCCTCATTTTCATATTTTCTGTTCATCAAAAATTAATCATGCAATAAAACCTTTTTTGGATTTTCGCGATGATGGTATAAGTCTATACCTACATATTCTATGCCTAGCGCAAACCATTGTAACAATATTTTATACCCCATTTATCAACAATCATAAAAACCATATGACTTCATTTTATACAAATTATGTTTTTTCAAAAGCAAACACATTTTCATTATTTCATGTCATTATGTCAACCTTCAATTTTGCAATGATGGTATAATTCTTAAGGAATTATTCACAAATTTTATCACACTTAGGAATTTATGCCTAGCAAAAATCATTTAAATTTATTTCATGCACAATATTTTCATGAAAATATGAAAACAAATCATCATCATTTGCACCATTACACCAAAGTCTTAAGACAGTCTATTAAGCACTCTTTTTCTTTTTAACAATATTTCTATAAATGGGATTAGCTTGACGACCGAGTGAGCAGCGACTCCATGAAATGGTCTATAATAGCTACAATGTCCTTTGAAATTTTGTTAGAAGTCTCTTTTTATCTTTTATTTTCATCTCATCACAAAAAAACACTTTGTTACATCAGATTATTTCATTTCAAATATTACAAGCATGACATTCCAATTATAATATATCCACCAACATAAACACATGAAATCAATCAATCAAACATCAAAGCATCATAAGCACCACATAAGACCAGTCATATGCTCAAAAATATCTCATCTATATATATCAAAATCATATGTACATCATCAAAATTAGATTGGTATGCCAAAATTTGTACCTCGACATACTCAATCCCCTATCAAACAAAAATAATAATCATATAATACAACATCAACATCAGTGGTAGTATCCCGCCCTCTAGCCTCGAGAGCCCCTCGAGCTCTCTACCTCATCTCCTCCCCCACCCTGAGGTGAACGAGGTGGCTCCATCATAGTCTGAGTAGTCCTAGTCCTCGACCGAGACATGGTCCTAGATGATCCGATCCTGATCGAATCTACGATGTTAGCTGGCAGGGGTAGTCTATCCTCCATCGACACTAGTTGATAGTACAGTGTCTGATAGAAATTCAACTGGGCAATAGCCCGTGTCAACTCTCCTGAGCTCGTCCCTCCGCCCTGTGCCTTGAGGCGTGCAATCTCATCCCGCAGCTATGACACCTCAGCATGGTGTCATGCAGCCGCATCCTGTAATGTCTGCACCTGAGCCTGCAGACGATCCCTCTCTGCCCGAAGAGTAGCCATCTCTCTACTCTCTCCCGTATCCACACCCTTGCCCTTATCAGGCAATGGTGGCCTCTGTGGAGATGGGGGTCTCGCCTCCCTCCTCTCCCTCTCTCTCTGCCACGGCCGCTCCTATGCCCGTGGCCTCCTCTGCTCTCTCCTGCCGTGACCCTGGGCCGCCTCTATCGCTGCCTGGCATCACCTCCCTATTCGATGCACAACTGCATGGATTGGACCCTAAGCCCTTGTCATCCAAGGAGGGCGGATGCCTGTTTACTAGGCATCGTAGCCATCGGCTACCCCTACGTCGTCCCCATCCACTGGTTGAATGGGGGCATCATCTGAGTCCTGGCTCCAAAATCACTGCATGTCTGGAGCCTCGCTAACTATAGTGTTATCTCGGATGGTCCGAGAAAACTCATAATCCCTGAGAGATGGGATCCCCTACTGTAGATCGAACTATCAAAAAACTTGGTCGTAGTGGTGGAGCTCCACCTCTCCCCTCTCCATCCTCAGTCAGCAGACTCGCCTAATGTGAGACAGCTCCTGTCCGTCCTCTGCCCACCCTGGATGTTGCCTCCATGGCCTCCAGGTGATATGGTCTGGGACCAAATCATCTAGTAGTCTCCGGGACATCGACAGGTCGATTCGTCGTTGTGCCCCTCTTCGGAGCCACCAGTAGAAGACTCGGGGCCTCTCCTCATCTACCCCTATCAGTGGAAGCCCTATCGGCCTTTGCACTGCAATGTGCTTCCAGCACCAAACCTATAGAAATGATGTCATCACCAGACATCGGTCGCCCTTGTACATGACCCCATACAGGATCCTGTACAACTAGCATAGAACAAAGCCGCCCCAAGAGAATCTGTATCCATGGTTGCGCATGTCGTAGATCACATCTGCCAGCATCCATGGTACCCTGCATCCTCTCTGGTGGCACAACAAAAGTCCACCAACTACTCCAGCTAGAACCCATGTGAGTCTAGATGCCCCAAGCATCTGGCGTAATGCCTCGATATTAACTCTGCCCTTCTCGAGGGCGAAGCTCGGGTCACCACACAGCCGTCCCATCGCGTGGCCCTGATTGGCCGTAGGTGTGATCATCCGTCCTTGTATGGGGATTCTCAGAATCCTCCATACATCCTCTAGTGTGGGAGCCATCTCCCCTATCGGTAATCGAAAATAGGAAGATCCCGGATACCATCTCTCTGCTAGGGCTGTTAGTAGCCCCATGTCTATAGAAACTTGTGGCATCTTTGCCACATGCAGTAAGCCGGCCTATGCCAGCTAATCCCACTCTGCCTGTGTAAAAGTGGCTAAGTCATCTCTCAGCCCGTCGTATTTCCACTCTGTGCTTTTTAGTAATCCTCTCTGCAAGCATAAACAATAAAACAACAAACAATCATTAATAACAATTCAAGTAATCAATAATGCAAGTTAAAAATTCAATTTTTTTTGCAATTGATGATATCGCCCACTATTGGACGATATCGTCTCAAATTTGAGCATAATCTTCTCTGATTTAGCAGTTCGAAATCATCTCTAATTTGACGAAATCGTCTCCCTTTCGACGATTTCGCCCTCAGGCGAAATTGCCGAAATTGAGACGATTTCATCCCGACGACGTTGACGGCCCAAAAACGACCGCGATGCTCAAAAATCATTTAAAATTAATCTAAAAAGCATAAAAAAATCAAAATTAAATCAATCTAAGTTGAGTTTAGACCCTTACCCGTAGACCGCGTTGGACCTCTGCAGATCTGTGCGCTGTCTCGACCATTTTTGCTCCAGAGCTCTAGAAACCAAAAAACTGAACAGTAACAATGAATTAGGGTTTTACCCTATTTTTCTTAATTTTATTCAACAATAATTTTTTTACTTTTTCGCGTTTTTACCTCAAACGTTCGATTTGGGTAAAAACACGGAGGGAGCACCATAGTAAGCTGTCGTACGATTCGACCAAGAATCGTCGCCTAAAAATGGGAATAATTTTTGCTTTCTCGTAGATCGAGAAGAACTCATCTTTAACGCATTCTCTTCAAAAAATTTGCTAAAGAGGGGGCAAAATGTAGCACCCTAAAATTGGCGCAGTCAAATTGGAATAATTATATTCACCTTAGTAAATAATTTAAAATTCAAATTTAACCTCCCAAACCGCCCGTTAACCACCGAGAAACCCGTTTCCCCTTTTTTCGTGCCATTTTTAGGAGTTGTTTTGACCATTTGACGATATCGTCGCCGATCAGACGATATCGCCCCAAATTTGACGATTTTGTCTGGACTAGGACGTCCAGATGATCTTGTCGCAAAACTAAATTTGCATAATTAGACTCTGTTCCAACGGGTCTCCAATCTGGGTAGAAGTGTGTCTGCACCATTGGGACCCTTCCCCCATTGGAGATCTCCCAAATTGGGATGATCTCCAACCTCCCAACAACTCCCCTATGCCTATTTAAACTCTAGGACTTTCCCTCCCCAACCCCTGGCTGAATTTATATGCAAATTGAATCCCTCTGCACTAAAACACCATAATCTTGCTTTTGTACTAGTTGTATAGCAAATTTTATGCAGATACACCACTGATTTTCAACCGGAGCTAGCACCCATCGCAACCGACGAACCTGTCAAGATCGGAGGCGATCCCGTCAAATGCAAGACGATTTCGTACTGATGCGAGACGATCTCGACTGCAATCCACATCGAGGCAATCAGTGCCTGGAGTTTGCTTTTCTTAACTTTGCATTTGTCATTTTGGTTTACAAATTAGATAATCTATTTAGTTCTTATCCTATTTTGCATCTGGAGTTCACCCATCTAGTCTAGATTGCATTTTAAGCTCATAATCTGCCATTAAAGTACAATAATTTGCTTTAAATTCTATTTTTTTAATATTGTTTAGTATTCATATTGTAATTTTATGTAATTTGCCTCTGTTTGCACAGTAGAATTCCTTGCATTTTGCATCTATTTGCTATTTTGCAGGTCTTTGACGAATTCATCTGACGAATTCGTCAGATTTAAGACGATCCTGTCAGTTTAGATGATTTTGTCAGATTGCAGGTGATTCTATCAAATCTCAGGCAATCCAGACTGCTTCAAACATCAAAAACTTCTTCAGACATCCGGATCAGGTAATTTTCTTTGGCATTTTGTAAATTCTTTGTTTTTTGCTTTTTAATTTGTTCTCTGTATTCATTGAAAGTTGCATTTTCATATAAATTAAGTTAGATTCATTCGGCCAAACCTAGGATGAATGTTTAAGGATAAAACGAACTCATCAAAACACATTCCAAAACCTAGGCATGGAAACTGTCGCCAAATGTTTCCTGGTGAACCCACCATCCGTCGAAAAATCACCAAAATGCACCTCCCTTGAGAGGCGGGACCTTCGCAAAGTCCTCTCGTCTGAGGTACCGCGACATCCTTTTCCCATCCTCCTTCCGAGCGCGGATCCAATAGCCTGAAGATAGGGATGCAAAAAATTTGGAGTGATACATGATCTTTAAGGGATGCTTGGTTCATATTTCTAAAGTCCACACACAAGCATATATCCCAATTATTTTTTCTTATGGGTACCAAATTGGCTACCCAAGTAGAATGTTTAATTGGGTATATAATATTAGCCTTTAACAACTTTAATATCTCCTCTCTCATAATGGCCTCGATCCTCGGATTGACTGGCCTCTACTTCTTCTTGAATGTTTTTGTATCAGGCTCTAGATTAATAGTATGCTGGATAACCTTTTTGTCATACACCTTGAGGTCCTCATATGACCAAGCCACAATGTCTTGGTATCTTAAGCATAAATATTTGATATCTTCTATTTCCTCTAGTGAACATTGGACTCCAACATTGAGCTTATTTTCTATATCGACCTCAACTTATTTGTATATTTTTCATTGACCTTCATGGATCTGACCTTCTTTCCATATTCATTATAAAACAAACTCTCAAGGGTGACCAACCCTATAGGGATATGATTGTTTCTTAGTTGGATAATGTCTTGCTGATAAATTTCTTCTAAATCCTCTTCTTGGATAGTAGAGAGACACGCTTCTCTCACCATAAAGTCAACTATTTGTTCATCACTTTCAAAAACCTTACAAAAAATCTACTTGTCTGGTATTGCAGGTCTCAAAATCATTTTAATTCCCTTGGCCTTATTTATTCCAAAGTCCACAAAAGGGTTGAAGTTAGCTCCCTTTGTTGCTAATGAATCAGCCAGGGTATTATTTTCTTTGGGAACAAAATTTAAATGCAGGGTATCAAATGATTTCATTAAATCCCATACCCTATTTTTGTAAGCTTTTAAGTAGTGATGCTTACTATTGCATCTATTTCTTACTTTATGGACTATCAACTCAAAATCACCATATATGTTAAAAATATTAATGCCCATGCTCCTTGCTTGTTTTAATCTGAGACACAGGACCTCATATTCTGTAGCATTGTTAGTACATGACCATGTCAGTCTGTAAGCAAAATTCTTTGTCCCTTCTTATTAGGATTGCAGGACCACGCTAGGTCCTACACCATTTCTACATTTAGCACCATCAATGTGCATGACCCATGTTTCTTTCTCTCTTAGATATTGGTTGGATATAGTAGGGATTTTCCTCTCTGATTCAGTTGAGATGCTATATGTTCCCATAACAATTTTGAACTGAATGTAATATTCTCTGAAAGGAAACTCTTATTCAATGTCCAGCTCTTCAATATTTTCCACTAGCTCAAATTCTTCCAAGGGATTAATATTGCATATATCCTCTTCAATATTTTCAATATGATAAGATACTATTTTCTTAGGTGTTATCCTTATCCTCTTTCCTTTGAAATGGATTACCATGCTAGAATAATCCATGTACATACATCCCCCTAGATTTGCAGTAAATTCACTTGAGATACATAATCCAAAATAGGGTTCTAAATCAACCACAACTATCTCTAGCACTACTGTCACCTCAAGGGCTCTGTGCAACCTCATTAGTACATCCTTAATAACTTCAACTATCTTGATAGGTGTCCCATCCAGTTGTAACACTCCAGGACAAGATCAGGTATACTCCATACCCATCTCCTCATAGACTGCCTTAGTCATAATTATAGTTGACGCTCCTGAGTCAATCATACAATTTTGAACTACCCACCCTTCCATTATTAGGGATATATAAAAATGGGGAGGCTTATTCTTTAGAACAACAGGTGTCATTTATTTCTTTTCTAATGGTATACTAAGGATTGTAGTGGCCAACCTATTCTATGGGTTTTTACTAAGGGAAGCTTTAGGTAGGTCAATATGACTAGGAATGAACAGAGTGTCATACAAGTTAGCTTTTGATGGAATCCTCTTCATCTCTTCGACAATGTTGTATTAATACTTAGTAAGGGAGAGTTTTTCCAGCCCTCTTTTTGGATCACCATATTTTATTTTATATTTTTGGGTGGCCTCTAACCTTTGTATTTTAGTAATAGAGGGGAACCTAAGCCTTTATTGATCTTCACTTTTAGATCTCAATTGATCTCCCTCTGCTTCCTTTTTTGGTCTCTTAGAAAGACTATATGTCTTCTCATTCCCCTTAGCTTGAGTAACAGGGAAGGTGTCACTATTTTTATGGAGGGAGTTAGCTTTCTTCTTATAAGGGACTTGGAATTGACCCATTTTTGGGGGGTCTACTTGCAAATATTTCTTCCCAAACCTTGTCATAACCACAATTGGGCTTTCCTCAGCTAGCTCTTTTTTAACCATAATTTTATCAGGGTGCCATAACATATTAACTCTCCCCTTTTAATTTCTTTCAGCTTGATCCATAGCTTTTTTAACATGGTGTTGATACATCATATAGGATTGTGAGTCGTGGGGGTCATTACATACTAAGCACCAGATATTTGCAAGAGTAATATCTAAAGAGCATTCTAGCTCCTCATATGTTGCATTCACCCTAACCCCAGTACTTTTACCAGGACTGGGTCTCTAATATTTGTCTACATATGGGAATTTCCTCTATTGTGACCTTTCCTGGTCTCTCTTTTACATTGAATTCATTCTATTGCTCAAAGTTTTCAGAGTATTTTGTATATCCAGAATAGCAAAAAATTCCTGAGATGGTTGAGAAGGAAAGGGAGGAAAAGAGGTTGTAGAGGATATAGGCTTTGTTTGAGGGATCACATTCATTTGTGTATATGGATATGATAAAGAAAGAGGGTCCATGTGAGAGGGGCTTGTGGATTGAATTTGGCTACTAGTGGGTTCTGAGTTGTAAGGCAGCACAGTTTTGGGGGGAAGCCTTCCTACATTGATTAGGATATTTTTAGCATGAACAATTACATTATAAACTTAGGGGAAGGTTTCTACTCCTGATTGTTATGTCTGCAACCCTAACTATGATCCAAGAGATTGGATATAATACATATAAGTCAAACATGTAGCTGGTCTAGCAATGGGGGAATTCTTTTCCATGTTCTGTTAAATCTCAAATTGAAATTTGAGATAGTTTCTTGCTAGGTTTTATACATGGATGTAAATTGATTAAGTAGAGAAAAAGGATCAGTAGGTTCATTAAATTCCTCTATGAATGGCTTAGCTAAATATTGCCATGAAGTGATAGTGTTATCTTCCAGAGTTTTAAACCAATGCAATATATTTCCTCTGAAGGATAGGGCTAGAATTCTTACAATAATATCTTCTTCTTTTATGTTGTGGATTGCTGCCAGATTAAATATATCCTGACAGTGCTCATAAGCTATTTTCCCAGATCCATCATAAGTGGGGATATCTTTAGATACAGCCTGGGGTATGACATTCATTTGGGCTAATCTAAGGGGACCAGTTGTGTTCTAGCTAGGGTACTTCTATAATTGCTGATTAGGAGCCATATTTTATGCCATATTTTTGGTTGTATGTCTTATTGTGGGAGCTATTGGATTCTCTTCCAGAAGCTATTCTTCTGTGAGGAAATATTGATCCTAAATTTTTGCAACCGCAATCCCTTTGTAAGGTAACTCACAGTAAAAATAGGAGTTAGGGTTATTCCTTTTGAAAGACCTGGTATACATGTAAGGACACTGGTCTACAAAGATAGTTCTTTTTCTAGGTCTAATGACCAGGGAGTCGCTAGGTGAACTTGCTCTTCTCTGCTTATAAGTTCAATACAACTCACCAAATATTGATTCCTTCGAGTCAAGATAATAATAACTCATTTTATGGGTTTTGTGTTCTTTGTGAACTGCTCCCATAGGGTGTTCCAAAAACTATTGCGCAACTGAATTACATGAAGTTTTTACTCAACATTGTTGTTGTCTATCTTCCTACTTTCTATCCAGGCTTACACCCGATAGCTACAACTCAACACTCAACATTGGATGGACCAAAACAGAGTTTTCGATCCAACCTCCGGAGTAGGTTGGTTCCTTGTCAACTTAGATAGGATGTTGAAACAATTATGCTCACTTAGGTTTTGGAGGTTAGGGTAATAAAAGGTTAGGGTTAGAGATATGTGAATAATAGTGGACAAATAGGCTAACAAAATTGCACCACAATAGAAAGCTCCAAAAAAATAACACAAAGGCACATAACTTGGACCAACATTATCCCAAGTTAGATGATTCTTCATTCTTTAATGCAAATTAGAGAAATATTACAACGAGCAATTTTAATACCCAAACAATGATAATCCAAATAAAAAAATTCATCAATATTTATATTTTACATAAATGCACTCCCTATAAATAAATATCAATCTCAAAAATAGATTTTAATTACTTTAAAAGCTAGTAATCCATTAATTTGGTAAAAACTAACCACTTAAGCATTCATAGATATACAACTAAAGAGTTTGAACCTTTGATATCAAGCATGAAGATACAAATTTGAAGTGAATATCAATGTAATATTCCTTCCATTATATTTTGGGAATATATATAGTAGCACAATAAAACACACTAGAGCCGACCCTTAAAAATGAGGGTTTGACCTCTATTTATAGCTTTTGCAAAAATTAAAATTATAAAGAACATTACAAAGATTTCATTTTTACAGTGCAGAAAATATTTCTTGCAGGTATTTGCTTACTGGTACACCCTCTAGGAAATATGCACAAAGTGGTTCACCATGGCAGCTCGAGGCCTCTGCAACTTGCTGGTTGTCTAGTGCAATTGGAGTCTAGGCAATTGGATATCATGCATTATTGTTGATTATTCTTGGACGTTGTCTGCCATCGTCGGTATGTAACCATCTCTGGTTCAGATTTATTGAAAACCCTTGATGCTTCATCTTCCTCTTCCAACTGACCATTTCAATTTTGGTGAAGAAATATTGCTAAATACCTCAGATTCTTCGATACAATCCCCATCATTGATCCCCATTATTGTATGGCTCAGATTCATTCTGATACAATATTATTATAATGGTAGGAAGAACACAACATCATTCTACTTTAAAATTTTGGTGACATCATCATTTTGTCTTAGAAACTATGGAATCGCCAATCTGGCTTCCAAATGACATGAAAGCTAAGAAGGATCAAATTCACTCTTTTTTCTTCAGTTTCCTTCATTATTTACAAGGTATCCACCAATCTGCACAAAAATATCAATGATGTTATTATTTCTTTAAAACTTTTGCAGATTCCATTCCAAGATGAGCAAGTGCATCAGCATATAATCGCCAATCTCGACCCGTAATAGTGCAAAGTGACTCTTTCTCCATTCTACACTATGTTTAGAATTAAACATCTTGTATTGTCACCATTCTAGAAAGGAGTTAATTAAAATTATCCATTGTCGCAAATCCACATCTACATTGTTCACAACATCCTACCTTGTCACCGTTCTAGGTGAGAATACTCCATGTGTTGTCCAGAATCGTGCATTCCAAAACTTAGCCATTCATGGAGTATTCAAAAATATCTAGTGGTTGCCAATCCACACTTTTTATCGCTAATGTCATCTCTTCTCAAAAACTTTTATGGATTTGAGGCGTGTCGCTAGTCTGGAGCCAGAAAGAAGTCTCCTAGAATCGCTTCAAGCATGAAAATTTACTAAGTGTCAGATGGGATCATGCCTCCTATTGTGGATCCACTCCAAAATAAACTATAAGGTGTGTGGAATGAGGAATTTATCCCTTAGGAAAAATTTACAAAATTTTCCTAAGTATGTGGCCATTTTATGCCTACAGATATGATTGTGTTCTCTCATAAAAAACAAGCTTATCTGTAACACCTAGAGCAAGTATTTAAGAAATGTACAGAATTTGGTATCTCTTTGAATCTAAAGAAGTCATTTATTGCAATCCATGAAGGAAATATATTATTACATGTGGTTTCTAATGAAGGAATATCTATATACCCAGATAGGGTAAATTCAATTCTAGCCCTTCCATTGCCTATGAACAATAAGACCTTGCAATCCTTCTTTGGGCAGATCAACTTTGTAAGGAAGTTCATCTCAAATATTTCTCAAATAGTAAAGCCTATCTTAAAAATTTCAAGTGGACAGAAGTAAGTAAACAATATTTTGAAGCCATTAAATAAGTTATCGCCACTACCCCAGTCTTGGTGAACCCTAGTAAGAATTTATTTTTGTATGCTTATAGAGCTGAAGAGAGCTATGCAGTTGTGCTTACTCAAAAAAATGATGATGGACAAGAAAATACCATATTTTTCTAGAGCCAAATCCTTCATGAGTATCAGACCAAATACAACTTTATTGAGAGACAAGTATTTGTAGTAATGAAGTCATTAAAGAAATTTAGACAATACTTGGCTAAAAGTAAAACCATTGTTTATGTGGCTCACCCATATGTAAGGATATTTATTTTACAAATAAAACTCGAATAAAAAAGAGCTAGCTCGATTAATAAAATATAGGAGTATGATGTAGAGATCCATCCTATCAAATTAGTCAGAGGTAGGGCACTATGCCAAGGATTAACAAAAAAATAGTTACAAAATAGATGTCAGCTTATTGACCTCTAGAAACAAATCAGAGTGAAGAGTTTTCATCAGAAGGTTTAGACCGAGTAGATCAGATGATAAGCTATTTCTAAATAGGAACCTATCCTCAAGGTCTTAATTCATCACAAAGGAGGAGATATAGGTTTTAAGCCTTGAAGTATGTCCTATTACTAGAGGTATTATATAGAAAAAACCTTGATGGAGTCCTCCTAAGATGCTTGAAAGATGATAAAAAGCAAAAGGTCATTAAGGAATTCCACAGAGAATTATCTAGAGAATATTTTTCAAGAAGGGTCATAGCTATGAAAATTATCAAAGCATGATACTATTGGGCTACAATTTTTGCTGACACCTTCAAGATAACAAGGACATGTGATGAATGTCAAAGGTATGTAGAAATAAATATAAATGCATCATTTCCATAAAACCTATTCAAGTAGAAGGGTCTTTTTAACAATGGGGATTGGACTTCATTGGAGTAATAAACCCCAATTCCTCAATAGGAAATAAGTATATCCTAATTCCTACATATTATCTCACGATATGGGTTGAATCCATTTCAACAAAAAAATTAGATTAGGAAGTGGTAATCGAATTCATGGAAAGCTTTATCACAAGGTTTGGTATCCCTGAAGCTATAGTAAGTGAAAATGGTCCAAATTTTATAGGAGCTAAATATATTAAGTTTGTGAGAAAATAATGTATAAGTTTAAAAATATCCTAAAAGCTACCCTTAGGGGAATGAATTAGCTTAATAAACTAATAAAAAAATGCTTATAATTCTGAAGAGATCATTGCAGGATAAAAAAAGGAGTTGGCATCTTTAGAGAAAGGTCTATGGGTAGAAAGGATTACTATAAAAAAAATATATCAAGACTACCCCTTATGTGTTGGTGTATTGTAAAGAAGCATTCCTTCCTATTCATCTAGAAATACGAGCTTTAAGATTGACAAATCAAGAGAAAACGTCTAATCAGAATCCAAATGAAATCAGGTTGATGTATCTCCTGCAATTGGAAGAAAAAGGACTCAAGCATATGAAGATTTCTACAAGCACTCTGTTGACACTAAAGGATGATTTGACAAGAAAGCCAAATTCAGAAATTTCAAAGTGGGTGACTCTATTATAAGGTGGAATGTAAAGAGATCCAAACTTGGTAACCACCAAAAATTTGATTCTTTTTGGGATGGTACTTTCAAAGTGGCTAAGGTTAAAGAGAATAATTCTTTTTAGCTCCAAGACCTAGAAGTAAAAATTCAACCAATTTCGATTAATGGATTCCATCTAAAGCTTTATTTTGAGTAAGAGTTCCTTTCATGTAACATATATATATATATATATATATATATATATATATATATATATATATATATATATATATATATATATATATTATACCTTTGTTTCTTTTAAATTTTTCTATATAGAAAAAAGAAAAAGCATCATAACGGTTTACAACACATCATTAACCAAGAGTCAAAATGGTCAAAGCCAAGAACGTGCTCTCTTCCATGTTGTGTTCCACACCACACTCAAGGAGAATAAGATAAATATAGCTACTAGTTGTAACATGTGCTACACCATGACCAATCAGTGAATTGTGTGATGTCTTATGCCACCAAGCTGCTCATATTTCAAATTATAAATCATGCAATGGGTAATTTCTCATCAACCACAGTAATGGCAGAAGGTGTGCATGCAAGATATTTACACTCAGTATTCAATTGCTATTCATTTTTCAAGTAGTGCCAATTTACTAGAATGAGCAAAAGAAGTGGTGATACGAAGCTACCAAGTAATGAAGAAGAGCAAATTCCTATCAATTCTCTCAAAAATGGCACCAAAAGTAGCTCAATAAATGGTACAATAGGTGAGTGTTGAACTTGAATGCTATGTGGATAAAGCAGAAGCAATGGCAGACACTAATATGAAATGGATTAGGACTAAGCTTAGAAGATAAATTGACTACAAGTGCTTTGAAGGGCTACTAATTTTATTTCAAGGTATTATCATTGTAAATTCTTTCTTGTCATTTTATTTCTACAATTCAATTCACCATTGCCCAAAATTAACATCTACAATAGAAAAATACTATGATCCTAAAATAAAAGCAGTTAAAATGGCTAAGGGTGTAACCTTGTTAAATATAACCACTAAAGCCTGTTGATATTTGTTTGCCATATGTATAGACCCTCTTGTGAGTCCTAAACCTTTCAACCCATCAACACAAGCCAAATACTACTCCTTGCAGGGGCGATCTCATGATGGTGAACCTTTTAGAAAGTGGGTTTGCAGTCAATTATAAACAATCAAGTCTAGGAGTACTTTACCCAAATTCCAATTGCTATCATACAGTTTGCCTATCTAGAGCTCTTCACTATGCTAGCCTACTTGGAGGATTTCTATTATGATGGGTATGTAAGAGATTGGCAAATAACCACTATTTATTGCATATCTAATAAGAAAATGTATAAATATTCAATAGAATATAAGCGCATAAAACCAATTTATTTTATTGGCCAACCTATCTCTATAATATAATGCATGAAAAACTAGTTAGTATGAAGAGAAACTCAGCTAACCCCTCATTTTGACATTGTTCAAATTTAATATGGATTTTTTTTAGTGCCATAAGGTAAATGATGCTTTGGATTCCTGTGGTAGATAAGAATTATAATGGAGACCCTATACTTGTTTATCAATAGATCAACCATTTGAAGAACACAAAGTCATATTACAAATTCAACATGGAGTTTTTAGGGCTAGCTCTAAAAGTTATGTATGGCCAATGCCCTAGGATTATACCACTTTCTAAGGAATTGTTACATGTATAGAATGCTGAAGAGGGAGAATGGTATATTCTTATTGAAGGAACTATCATCAGAATCTATGGCTTCACTAGTAAACCTTTCTTGATGCCTCATTTGGTTACTAATAGGCTTTTGGATTTGGAATATTTGAGAGAAGTTAACTTCATCAATGTCAACTTCAGCACTGGTAAGGGAAGGAAGGGACCTATTGTTTATTCTCACAACGTGGATGATATAACCATAAAAAAAGGGTCAACATGAATATATTATTCAATATTTGGAGAGAATTGGTATTTTATATATTCCACAAACATAGAGGTATGACCCTGATGATAAGTTCATGGAAAAAAATATTGCCCTAAATGGAGAAAGGACCCTTAAATTTGAGAAAATTTTGAGGCCTCATTTTGAAAAGGGTAGATCCAACAAGGAAAGTACTCTACTTGAATGAAATATTATAAAAATTGAACAAATTCCTCCATGGAGAGATTTTTATGAGCAATTAGTTGATTATGATCCTAAGAAAAACAAAGGCCACCAATTGAAAGAATCTAATATTAAAGAAATGGAGGGTAAGCATGGTTGGGACAATGGTAAAATTATGGAATGGTGGTAGATGAGAGTTGAAATAGGTACAAAAAAGGCTAGATTTGGTCGTCAATCGGATACTGATTTTTTGAGCTATATGAAAAGCATATCAAAACCTGGAAGGTCAAAATGAGAAGAATTTGGTGCTAAGTTACAAGAAAGAAGGAGCAAATGGAAAGAGGAAAAATCAAGTATCATCATATTCCCCTTATCTGCATTCACAAGAAGAAGTACAAGATGTTGTTATAGATGCCCCATTAACAACCAAGGGAACCCAAATGATATTTGATCCTTTACAAGAGAAATTACAACAATACTCTATGGGTGCTCAAATTATGAAGAAAATGCATTATTCTGATGGCAATTTTGGTAAAGACAAAATGAGAAAATAAAAAATATCTAGGAAAATAAAATATGAGAGCATCTAGCTTTGTATGGAGAACCTCCTTCACAAGAGACAAGGGGAAAGAAAAAGGAAGACAATTTTGTGTTCAGTACAATAAAATTCACCACCATAGGTGTAGCAAAGCCATCCCCTGTTGCTGAAGTTGCATCACAAGAAGCACAACATGAAGGAAATTATAAGAAATATAAGCCTACAAATTCCATCATGTTTAAGAAAGGCTAAATATTCAGTAGGGAAGGATAAGAAAGAGGTCTGTAAGAATCAACAGATGGATCAAAAGCAAATTGTCAAACAAACCCCTGTATGAGTTGCAAAGTAATAGGTTCAGTGAATGCAACATCAAAATACATATGATATTTTCTAAAACACTACTTTGGTCGGTGAAGATATGATTTTTATCCCCTATTCTCCTTCTCCTTACCCAAAAGGATCCCCCTCCCATTCTCAAGAAAAAATAGAACATAAAGCATATTCTCCCCCTCATAGTTCACCACCCACTTAACCAGTCATTATAGAATCTCAAGCAAATCCATCCTCTCCAAATTCATTATAAGTTCTAGTGAAATTATTACCTATTCACTCACCTCCACCCTCAAAGTCATCACTACTGGTAATTTCATAAGGGCAATCTGTTTCATCTCCCCAAACTCATTCCATGGTTGTAATATCCACGACCATGTCCTCTCCAGCTATAACTTTTGTAATAAGCACAGACTCCACTCTCCTCACAACCACTCCCCTTTAATCAACGCCTGATTCATTTTTAACTTCACTTATGACTACCTCCACTCCTGCAAATTATCCCACAATTAATTCTTTTGCAAAAGAGAAAGGAATTTTCATATAAAATCCAAAATTTATGGGCTGATAATTTGTCCAAGCCTTCAAAATAGATGTCTAGACAAAGAAAAACCATGATTGTAGATCCGATGACAAGGCAAAGTACAACTAGGTCCATCACTCCTCTCATGAGCAAACTAGAAGAAGACATGACGATAGAAGATTATCAATTGGAGGAGCATACAAAGGATATCGATCAATTACCAATGGAGGATGAATTAGTTATAGCCAAGGCTCACCTTGAAACTTTTTATGTCAAGACCAACATCTACAAGGAGCAATGTGGAAAACTAGAAGAAAATATTGAGAAGCTGGAGAAAACTATTAGAAATCATAAGAAGGTGGAGAAAGTTGTAACAAATGAGGTTAAGAGTTGGCAGAATAAATATCAAGAGGCTATAAAATTCAAAGACCAGGTTGAAGAGCTGAAAAAAAGGAATGAAGCTCTATCCAAAGAAATGCAAGATTTAAAACATCAACTCTAGATTGAAAAAGCTAGAGCTGTAGGTTTCTCTAAAGAAGGTGTCAAATATGTAAGGAAGCATATATGGTTTGAAATTATTGAGAAATATTTAGAAATCTAGCCTGTAATTGATTACATGGATGATGCTAGTCATTTATTACAAGCAACAAAGGAAGATATGGACAACTTCACTAAGGGGCTACAACCTATAATAAAGGAAGATCTGGACAACTTCACTAAGGTGCTACAACCTATGGTGATACTAGTAGAGCAAATATATAAATTATCCAAGAACAAATTTAGTGAAGCTGCCAAACCTATTTCAAACAACGCATGGAACACTTCCATATTGGCTGCTAAAATTGTCGTTGACAAAAATAAGTTGCCCCAAAAAGGTTGGTTACTATCAAATAGAATTGAGGACAAACAGCGAGAGATTGTAGATATTCACCAAGATATGATGCAGTATGGTTTTGGGTGACTTTGGGTTGAAAATAAGACCTTGTTAATAGAAGGGGACATCCAAAATAATGTAGTCTCAATCATCCAATATGAATTTGAAATATATTCTTGGGAAGATCCGATTCATCAAGAACAGGTCTCTCAAATGATAAAGGCTTTGACTAGGCTCAAAGATTTAATGGAGGACTTGGTGAACAAAGGTAATACTATGTCTTATGAAGAGACCTCTAAATTGGAGTATGTTTATAAGGAGCTCAAATAAATGACCAATCCTACTTAGTCAACTTGGAGCCAAGCATTATAGACCCTGAAATAGATGATTCAACTATTTGGAGCAGAGCTATAAGCTAAGGTTAAAGAACCTTCACAAGGAGAAAAAGAGGCTGAAGAGGACCATGAATATGAAAATGGAGAAGAAAAACAAGAAATAAATGAAGAGGAAAATCACCAAGAGGAGGAGGATCAATCAATGAAGTCTATTGAAGATACAAAAGAAGTGCAGGATGAATAGTTTGAAGTGCAATATCAACAAGGGAATGAATAAAAGTTAATAGTTTTATGATGGAGTGAGCTAAAGCATTTATGTATCATAGGCCAAAAAATGAGGCTATATTTTTATATTCTTTGTAAGTTGTTTTGACTTTGATATTGTCAGAGAGCAGTCATAAAGCATGAAGTTGTGACAAGGAGCATGAAAATACCATGAAGATATTTTGCAAGGGAAAATTTGATCTATTTTAGATTGTAAAAGGAATATAGTTTTATATAACAAGAACAATACTGTGCTCATGAAAGGAGTTGTAAAATTTTGTTGCTTCTTGCATGATTTCCATATGAACCATTACTCTCTGAGTATCTTCACAAATGTTTTAGAGAGTGATGGCCATATAGAAGTCATTCTATGAAACATGGCTCACCGAAGATTGCAGTCTATCCATTTTCTTCCATATTTTATCCCCTCCCACTACATACACTCTTTTTCACACTTCATACATATCTTCTTTTAAGAATTTCCCTCCATTCATCTTACTCTAATGTTATTTCTCTTCATCATATTTTGACTCTTGATACCCAGTGGATAAGATCCTGAGTTCTTGGGATTTTCAAGCAAAACCCCCCAGGAGACACCATAATGTAGGCCCAAAATGGTCACATCCTTAGAAAACTTTTACAAAATTTTCTAAGATATAAAGAAGGTTGTTCTACCCTATGGTAGAGATGCAATGCATGATGCTCTACCCCACAGTCAAAATAGTCAACTTTGTACTTAAAAATTTTAAATATCATGGGCCACAACATAGTTAAGACATAGCGGTTCAAAGCAATGTTCCATCCTACATGATAAATAATGATGTTCTAGCCCATGGTCAACACAGTTAAACTTTATATAACCACTCTAGAAATCATGGTTCACAACATCGCTCTACCCCACACAAGTTATAGTATGTTCTATACTATGCGGCTCAGCGTAATTCTCTAGCCTATGGTCAAAGAGGTCAAAGTTTACATGTGATAATTCCAATGTGTGGGCAAGTGCAAGGTTCTACCCCACACAAGCCATCACAAGGTTTTACACTACGTGGCTCAGCACAACGCTCTACCCCATGATCAACATCAGTCAAACTTGCACATGGAAATTTTGGGATGTGGACTACAACATGGCTAGGATGTTATTATATGTTGTAACTCAAAAGAAGAGGATGATCAAAATACTAAGAGAAGTGGACCACAACATGGTTATACCCCACACAGCTCAGAAATGTTTTTGCAATAAAGCATTTTAGAAGCACAGGATATGACATGGTTCTACATCGTTCGGTGTTAGTAAAGTGAGGATATCAATATTGGATTGATATCAAATATTCTTGGGGATATCAATGGTTTGTTTGTTCTAGTATTATCAAAATAGAAAAAAGTAAGACATCTGGTTAACACTAGGTTTATTGAAGGTCAATGGTGAACTGGAAGATGAAGCAATGAATGAATCAAGAACTAAGAAAGAAGATAGTTATAGATCTATGGTGGGACATTGTCAACAATAATGGTGAATGATCTGGATGATAGTTTAGTGTAGTTTGGAGTCGAATGCCATGAAAGGCAAGAAAATTGCAGAGGGCAAGTTTTAGAGGAGTGCAATATCATGTGATTTCTTCTTCCTCCAAAAATAAATAAGAGGCTGCCACCTCAGCACCTAGCTGATATGGAATTTCATTCCTTGTAATTTTCCATTTTTCTTTAATCTCTCAAACATGTAAAACTATAAATAGAGGTCGAACCCTCATTTTTTGGGGTTGGATATAAAGTGTTTTCTTTGCCCTACTGTATAAATAGTTTCTACAAATCAATAGAAGGAACATTACTTGGATGTTTGCCTCAAGCTATTATATTTTGTATATTTTTGGGATATTTGAATTGTGAATGCATTTTTACTACTACTGCTATGGTGATATTGGATTGATAACTTAGAGCACATTGAAATATTTCATGAATTAAATATATGCCTTGAAAGGAATTCTTTTTCTGTTAATGTAAGTATTAATCTAATTCTGCTATTTGGATTATTAGTATGTTAGATGTTTGAAATAATTTGTTGAGGCATGTCTTTGGTCCTTTAATCGATGAATATTACCTATTTTGAGTGTTGTTAATCACATGTGTGGGACACTATAGATTGGTTGACAAGGATTTTCCTTTAGATGCCTATGTTGTTGGTTTTATCTAACCACTGTTTAACCATTACCTTTCTAACCCTCCACTCATTTCTATCCCTATATTTTAAAAATTTATCTAAGAATAAATGAGTCAACACCCAAGTTAATTGACAAGGTATACCAGCCTACTCTGAAGGTTGGATTAAAGTAATATTTAATCCATCCAATATTGGGGTTTGGACTGTGATTAGTGGGTGCACACCTAATCAGAATTCTGAAGATAATAGTTGCAATTTTGATATTTTCTTGATGTCAATTCATATCCCAATAGGACTTGTGCTTAATTAAAAATAGTTAAAGCCTCAAAAAACAAAATCTCCATAGATCTAATGAAGGAGGGCCCAAAAATAAGAGCTTTGAGCATGGCCAAAATTAATGACCAGTTTATCCTATCATAGGATTTCTCAAAGTTGATTTTGGTGAACATGGATCATTGGTTGGAATTGTGAGCCCACTCCATGCCTTTCTAATCAAAAATAATATTTTCAATGATTAACCTACCTTGAATGAAGCCAATTTTCTCTAGCTGCATGATGATGGGAAGGAGATGGCAAATGTGTAAATCCAAGGCTTTGATAATGATCTTATAGGAAATATTGAGGAGAGTAATATGCCTCAAATTGTTGATTATTTTTAGATCACTAGCTTTAGGGATAAATATAATAATCTCCTTTTTAATAATAGGATCTAAAGAAACCCTAGGGAAGGCCTCTTAATAAAATTTGAGAATATCAGGCCCAACAGTGTCCCAAAGGGACTTGTAGAGCTCACAATGAAAGCCTTCAAGACTAGGGTGTTTTTTTTTAGCCATCTAAAAAATAGCTTCCTCTAGATCCTTCAAAGATATTTCATTTTCATAGGCAACTCTTTAAGACTCAAAATCTGCATTGGGATAATAAAGAGGTATGAGTTAAGAGCCTAGTCACATTTAGGGAAGTAGGACTAGGTCATGAATATGGTTTGGTAATGTTATTCAAAAGTATATAGAATATGATAAATATTAGAAACATGTTCTTCATTAATGTTAAGGGCTTTAATGCCCAAAAATTGATTTTGAGGATTTTAAGCTAGTGTAACCTCACCTTGATATATGCTACTCTATCATAATAGTTTGTTTCCATCAAAAGATGATGTTTGACAACTATAAGGTGCCTATAAAGCTCTTCATTGAAAGGATTAGACTCCAACTAAGTTGATACCACCTCCATATCCTACTTGGGAGTAGTGTTGGAGCAAAAACGAAGCTTGACAATCGTATGCCCTAGAAAGTGTAAGAAGCTAGTAGTGCACTAGATAGAAATGTTTCACCAATCAATTCAATCAAAGGTCCCTTTTAGTTTTGGGACTAGGTTCCAAATTCTGATGACATAGGCTCTGAACATGGGGTGGTGTAGAATAGAAGTATTATTATAGAATTATGACTGAGCAAGAGGAGGGGGTGGAAAAAACTATGATGGAAAAGGAAATGTAAGAATTGCTAGACAAAAAAATATTGGGATGGATAATAACAAAGGGGAAGAGGACAAGGTCCACTCAAAGAAGAAAATATTAGAATCTGATAACATGGCTATGTTCAATATTTTTGGCACATGACTCTCACCCTATTGGCTATTAGACCATGTGAACTAGGCATTAGCAAGGAATAAATAGGGTAAGAAGAAGATATTGGGGTTAGATATCGCTAACTTTCCTTTCATGAAAATATATGCTTCTCTTTCCTTGACGACCTACCATATGGGAAGAAGACCCACCTTGTCATGTAGGAATTTAATCATATGGAAGTCCTCATAGAGAAACCAAAAAATAGGGAGGAGATAGAGTTTCAACCATTGATAAAGTGCACAATGGTCATTAGCATTGTTAGGCACATAGATGTTGAGTATATCGAGGAGATTGCATCAATATCCATCACAACCTAGTCAATATGATTGGAAGGGTCACATATCCAAGAGATCAACTTAGAAAGGTAGGTTTCTAAAAGGAAAATGACTACCCCTCCTTTGCCCATGTCATGCACAGTATGAAAGGTGTGGCCCTAGTACTAGAGAAAGGAGCAAATACTTGATAGAATGAAGTTGGTGACTTTGAATTCCTAAAGGTAAAAAATATCAATACTACCAATTCTGATATTGAAATCATCCAAACCCTAACACACAATGTACTTGTGCATAAGATCTATGAAATCCTTAATATTCCAAAACATGCACTTAATAAGACATGATTGAGGAGCATATTTTATTTCATGACCTTAGAGTCCTTGAAATATACCAAATATTCAAAGGCATTTGTGAGATATTATGGTTTTCCCAAAAAACTTGTCTATCTTCGCTTCTCCAAAGGGATGTCTGAGGACTCCCTAGTTAGACTATGAGAGCGATGAGGGTTTTGTGAAGGAAATTTGCTAGACAAACTAGGAGGAGAGATAGGGCATAAGCTTGAGGGGATGGAATCTAGCATAGATGATGGCTAAGTTTTATGAGATCCTTGAGGTGTCGAGGAGACTTTTTGGGTATTACCATTATAGGTACCTACAAGAGGAGAAGCAAAATTTCCTTTTGTAGTAACTATATTAGAGCTACCTAGATAAGAGCCTAGTTGAGGCTCCTTTTTATCAGCTCCCATATAAGGTTTTGGTTGGTTTTATTTACCATTTTTCTAGTGATAAACATCCATTCCTCACCTCCATTAGTAGGAGGGATAAATTAAATTATGGCCAAAAGTGTTGATGCTTCTACTGAAGCTTGATTTTTGAACAAAACCTCCATAAGAGGATAGTATTTTATCTTGTGAACTATGGATTGACAACAATAACAAGTGTTGGGGATATTTATATAGATCACCCATTGTTGAAAATGGGTCTTACTAACCTGAATATCAATATTAAATAAGGTACTTTAAGAGATCAATTTCAATGTAGATGCGTTTGTAGGACTGCATAACATAGAATTTATGTGGCTTCATGCACACATACTTTCCAATGGATGTGACAAGTTGTGGTAGGAATGATCAAAGAAGAAAGGGGAGACCCAAGATTTCTGTCCAAATAGGTACACATAGGGAAACATCAACAAAGACCCATAAATTACGATGCTAGGGTTGAATTCTAATATACCAAGGACCTTTGCTCATAATTGCAATGACATGTTGCGGTTTGATAGACTAAAAATGAAATAAGCCTTTAGTAAGGTTCTGAATGTGGTCAATTTTTATGCCATATGGTTTCCATACTTGTTGAATCCATTGATGGACTAGTGAGTCACTGGGAATCCTTCAAGAAAATACCCAACAAGTGTGTGACTCTTAATCCAATTGCAGGCTTTATCAAATTCCTACATGGGCAAGACTATGTCCTACACAGAGAAATTACTTAATGGAAAATCCTTGGGATAATATTCTTGGGTATGTTGACTGGTGCCATGGCTCTCTATAGCTGCAACTTCACTAAATAGTGAAGTGATGACCTAAGAGGTCACTATAATAGGGGAGAATCCCCCTACCCTAGGTGGAGTTAGCACACAAAATTGTATAGTAAGATATTCCTAATAGTTTGATAGCCAAAGAAAGAGAAAATAAGTGGTAACAAGACACACTAGCCACTTTATATATATTGACAAATATTTTCATGATATTGCAAAATAGAATTGAAGTCTCTAATCAAATAAATTTTTTAACTTCAAATAGAATAAGTATTGTGGAATAACAAGACATCAAGAAAAAAATCATTTGTTATATATATATATATATATAATTTAGGGAGGATAAGGAGTTTTAGGATGATATTTTGAAAACTATTCCACTAAAACACAAAGTAATTGTGAAATATTGATGAGAAATATCCCAATGGAGGAATTATAAGAGGTAATTTTCCTTTATATTTTGCACATTGATAAGGTACCTAGCTTGGAGGTACCAAAATTTACAAAATTTAGATTATGAATTCAAAAATCATGACAACCATTTTTAAAAATATTCTAGATTGTGTTCTCTTGAAGGAACAAGATGTTTTATGGCAAGCAAATTCTTTGTGTCATAATTTTTATATAAAAGTGTATGCATTATCTTTAGCGTATAAAAAATCAGACATGTTTATAAGTTTTATATGAATAAAGCATATGATAGGGGTTGTTAGATTTTTGTATATTGTATTCTTATGAAATGTGGTTTCAATCAAAGATGGTGTGAATAGATTAGATGATTTTACTATTTTTATCAATGGATCCCCCCACTAGATATTTTGTATTTCTTCATGGAATTTACCAAAGTAACCAATTGTATATTTATATATTCTTTATTCTTATTGAAGAATGAGGTGGAGTTCTCTTAATGGTATATATGGAAGAAAGAATTCAAGGTATTCAGGTTGTGATAAAATATCCCTTCAAAGGCGGAGTGGGGAGGTCTCCCAATCTGGGTGGGAGGATCCCATCCCAAATTCCCTTCTTCTCCCTTCCCCGCAAATTTCCAAAAAGGATGTCACTATGTTGCCCTTATTTCATTTCCAAGACCTTTACGATATTTTCATGGGGCCTTCCAGGTTGTATTTTCCCATCCTGACGAGATTGCAAATGCTTGGTTGGTTCATACTTGAGTATCTTTCCATAGTGGTATTTAGTGGTGTTTGATTTTTGGGTGGCTTGAATCAGGAGTTGGAGTTGTGAAGACTATCCCAGTCAGGGTTATGCATAAGGGGTCGAACCCAAAATCTATTTATAAAATCAAGGCGAATTATCTTGGAATATCGATGATATTTGTAGAAGTATACATGGCAAATTGCATTTATTTGTTTCCAAAAAATTTCAAACCGTGGCGATTTTCATTAATTTTTCTCCAAAACTTTTCAAACCGTGGCGATTTTTTTTGTGTTGGGGAATATGAATATCATTTTGCAAAATCTAAAAAATGTAAAAAATACTTAAAAGCATTGGGCCGATATGAAATACTTTAGGCCGACATGAAGAATGATAGTATGATGATTATCTATAGGAATACTAATCGAATTCAGGCATGCCGATCGGATGTAAAAATTTTGATCAACTACAGGCATGACGATTGGCTATAGGCATGACAATCGGCTACAGGTATACCGATTGGCTGTAGGCATGCCGATCGGCTATAGGTATGTCGATCGGCTGCAGGTATGTCGATCTACTACAGGCATGAAAATTGATTGTAGGAATACCAATCAAATGTAGGCATACAGATTGACTGTAGTCATGACGAGTGGCTGTAGGTATGATGATTAGCTATAGGTATGACGATTGGCTGCAAGAATATCAATCGACTCAGACATGCCAATTGTTTGTAGGCATGAAAATTGACTGCAAGAATGTCGATTAGTTGTAGGTATTATAATTGGTTGTAGGCATGATGATCAGTTGCAAAAATATGGATTGGCTCAAGCATGTCGATCGGTTGCAGGCATGATGATCAGCTACAAGCATGATGATAGGCTGCAGGCATGCCGATCAACTACATGCATGATGATCAGCTATAGGAATGATGATAGGTTGGAGGTATGCTGATCGGCTATAGGCATGATGAGCGGGTGCAGGTATGATGATCAGCTTATATCGACAGACACAAATTTGAAACTGATCGGCTTATACTGACAGACACAACTATGCAATTGATTGGATTATGTCGATAGACATAGCTCTGCAATCGATCGGCTAATGTCAATAGAAATGGCTCTGCAACTGTTCAACTTACACCGATAGACATGGCTCTATAACTGATCAGCTTATGTCGATAGACATGGCTCTGTAACCGATCGACTTATGTCGACAGACATGGCTCTGCAACTGATCGTCTTGCACTAATGGAGACTCCTCTATAACCAATTGATTTATTTTGACAGTCACTCCTCTACAACCTTCTCAAGTTTTTTGTTGTTTTAGAGCTATTTTTGAGTTAGAGTATTTTCGATGTATTTTTATTGATACCCAGTACAGTATATATACGGGTAGTATATGAGACAATTTGGGCAGGAAAAATAAAATCATTTATAATTTGAAGATGATTTGGGTGGGAAATATAAAATCATTTATAATTTAAGGTAAATTGGGCGGGAAAATAAAAATCATATGTAATTTTAGGTCGGCAAATTAAAATAAAGTTAGGTTCATGATTATCAATGGTGGGCGAATTTACCCCAAAAAAACTTCCACCTCGTAAATTTCGGGCAAATGGCCCCTAGTGAAAGGATCCAAAATTAGCCTTTTCAAAATTAAAAAAAACCTAAATAGAGCCAATTTATGATATTTCATGCTTATGCATAACCATGATCCCAGTGGATCTTTTTACCTTTAGAAGGGGGCTTGTGCATTATTATTTTCCACTAGGTTGTTTTTCCTGCTTCTTTCTTGGGTTTGACATTTGAAATGGGGTTCCTATTTTGTTTACCTATGTTATCTTAGCTTGGGGTTTGTTCTTTACTTCTTTCTTGGTCTTGGGGAAGGGCCACAATTTTATTGTTGATAGTTGAGTGATTCTTGGCTATGGTTGGTGTGTGTCTTCTAAAGAATTTTTTCATGTCTATCCTAGGACTTATGTTATCTATTTTCTTGTTGTGTATTTCTGGCATTTGGGATTTACCTTGGGTTTTTTGTGCAGCTGCGAGTGAAGGATTTCATAAATATCTTATGGATGGGTTGTTGATGGGGCTGGTTGGTGTCCTTGCTCAATGGACTATCTAATGGAATTCCTATGTGTAATTTTTTGGTTTGGAGGAGGGCCATGTGTGTGCATGTTTACTGCTAAAGTTGATCTCTTGTTGGAAGTACCTAGATATTTGATCCATTCCATTCATGGAGTGCCACGATGGACTAATTTTTTAGGCCTTTCTTGCCTTAATATTTGATATTCATCTCCTTTGTAGTGAGACCTCATTGCCTGAAGATGTCTCACCTTGCTAATTTTTTATTTTCTAGGTTGTCATTATTATGGTGGGATTATATTTTTTGGGTTAGTGTATGGGTTTCCCATGCCTTCTTGGATAAGTTTTACAGTTTTCCTAGCCCATTTTGGGTAGGTTGGAGTTCTTCTTGGGCCTTCCTGGATGAATTTTACAGTTTCCCTAGCCCATTATAGGCAAGTTGGAGTTTTGGGCCTTTTTGGATGGGACTATGCTGCAACTAGGCTCTTATATTTTCCCAAAATTTGTATTGATGTCTTGCTAATGGGAAATATTTATCTTCAACTATACTTCTCGGACTCCCATTAGATGGATTCTTCATCTTGAGTAGTTTTCTGGTTTTCCTAGGTAGGATTTTGGGTTTCGGGTTTGTGCTAGGCAATTTTTTTGGGCAGGATGCCTGGTTTCAAACTTTGCCAACTAGTATTTCTTTCTTGGGCCCTCTTGGGTAGGATTTTTTATTTTAAAATTTAAATTTGAATTTTTTCTTATCATATCTCCCATGTTGGATGAGTTTATCCTTTTGAGGTTTGTCATGGGCTACCACAAGCTAGGTTATTTAATTAATTTGTTAAATTTAATTTATCCTGGGCTCCCATAAGTTGGGTTTTTTATTTAAGTTGTTAATTTTTTATTGTCCTAAACTCCCATAAGTCGAATATCCTTGTTTGTGTCATGCGGGATGGTCCCGTGGTGTTGTGAGATTGTCCCATTAGGATCATCTCCTATTCTATGTTCACTTTGTGGAGACCTTATCTTTGTAGAGATCCTCTCCTTGATCCATTTGTAAAAGGTTCTGGGTCCCTTTCAAAACCCTATTATAAATAAAAAATAAATAAAAGGTCCCTTCAAAGGTCATCCTCAACTTGTTTGTGTCTTATTTTAGGTTATGCCTTAAAAATAAATCCATGGAATGTTATATAAAATATTCTATTTTATGAAAAGGTTGTTCGCTAGTTGGTTACTACAAAAAAAAATCTAAGACATTAATTTGTCGCACTACATTGTATTCACAATGAACCATTATACATATTTTAGATTTTAAAGCTAGAAATATGCCACAAAAATATCTAGGTAAATTTCATTATCTATTAAGACAAAAAAGGATATTTGAGACTATATTTTTGATAGAATGAAACCATGTTTTGCTAGTTGTAAAGCTATGTACTTAACTATATATAGAAGACTACAATTCATAAATCTTGTATTATAATCTATTCTTATGAGTATGATGCCACTTTCAATATAACTAAGAGACATGACAACTAAATGTGAGAATATTTAAATATATTTCCTTTGAAAAGGATGTAAGGAGTAACTTAGTTTTCTTCTTTATAAATTAGTCCCATATCTATCTATCTATCTATCTATCTATATATTTATACATTACACTAGCTCTTAATGATTTTCTTATTTCAATAAATTTTTTTTTTTTGTTTTTAAATTTTACAATGCCTTTGTGGCACTTTGTTTTCAATGCCAAATATTATATCTATTTTTGGTTGTATCCTAACTTCACTAATTTATTCCTTGTTCTATTTCCCCTAAATATAAATAATTTTTTATATGAGTGGAATGTCTAATACCACATGCCTATATACTTGAGTTTGGAATATTAAGATATTAATATTGAGAGTTGTGACCAATCAAATTATCTTCCTAGTTAGATTAGATAACCTCCAATTGTAGACAATATTAAGATAATAGGTTTTGGCTTTTGAAATTTTCACTAAATGTTGACCTAAATAAATGGAGAATTTCCATGGAAAATTAATTGGATAAAACACTCTTGGAATAAGACTTTCATTTTTTCTCAACCTACATCCTTCATAAATCCATTCAACTCCTCCACTCCCTTCAAGATATAGTGAATGCTGATATTTCTATGTTAAAAAGTAAAAGTAATATTGACGTGGTAGATCATTGATAGGACCAATTACTTCAGATCCTTTTTAATGGATATTTTTTCTAGTTAAGGGAAACTTGCAACAATCCTAGTAAAGACAATCATACTTTGATAAACTAGTGGGAGGGATATGTTAATGGAATTAAAGTAGATGATCCAGATACAAAACCCACATCAAAACATTTTATTATGGATTTCAAGGATGTTGGAAATTTTGATTCCCTCAAATAAAATGTTGTCATTAATGTCAAAAGGTTATTTGATGTCAAAAGGATCTATGATGGCATGCACTATGTTTTGTGAAAGTGCAAGGAAGGGTTTTTGTGAAAATCAAGGCAGGTAAAATAAAAGGTTTTATTTAAAACCATGGATGGCAGATTTGAATTGGGTTTTTCTTAAAACCCAAGTTGGATTTTCATTTCATCGTAAAAGGTGCCCTGGTGATGGAGATATTTAATTTTAAATATTTAGTTTAAATTTTAATTATTTAAAATTAAAATTAAAATTTTAAAATTAATCAAAAGTTTTCCCTCCAGTTTTTGTCGATGTCAACTTTTATTCTTCCCAATCCGCGTCGTGTATAAAAGGTGCCTTGTTAAGCAATGATTTATATCCTCCGAAATTCAAATGATAAATCCTCTTTTGCAAAATTTATCCTCTAAAATCATGTACTATTGATGACGAAGGTTTGGGAGAAGCACAGTTTATAAGGTCATGGGTGCCAAGAGGAAGTGTGACAAGCACAAAGTGGAATAGCTTCCACGTAGGAAGCTTAGCCCACTTGGTGGGTGGAATAAGTGCAAAGGAGCACTCATTGTTGCAGGTCTCGGGTTTGAGCCACCCAAAATTAATTTTTCGCTTGTGTGTTGTCTCCGCAATTTTCGAAGCAAAAAATAAAATCTCCAAGGTATTTCGTCGTCGTAATTTTTGGATATTGAGATATAAATGTTTTAATTTTTCTAAGCTAATGTTAATGCATCATTATTGAGGGTTTGCCATGGTTGTATATTTTATGAGTTGTGGCTTATATTTTGCACTAGTTGATGTGGGATTTTTGCATTAAGGAGATTAGTGAGTTGTGCATTAGTGCAAAGTGTTTTTAGGAGAAATAAGGGAATGGTAAATGGTTGTGGTGATATTCATGCTATGCTTAATTAGATAATGAAATAATTATCTTTAATTATTTTCTAGTGGTGGATGTGATTTTTAACTAGGATAAATAAGGTGTAAAAGGTTATGATAATTGTTTTGTAATTTCTCCTAATCCTCATGAAGATTGGCAAAAGAATATTGTGATTATGGTAGATTTCCAAAGAGGTTTTTTCATCTTCGTAAAAGGTATGGGCACATTCTACTATTGATTGTTTATGGTGGTTGATTTCTGAAATATCATTGGAGAGAAAAGGATTGATTATGGTTTCCTTTTCTAGAGTTGTTAGTTGAATGCTTCAAGGATTTATGGTTTTAGAGTTATGGTTAAAACCTTGTTTTATAAGCATTGTTGTTGAAGCCATTAGTTTCATGAAAAACCTGAGTTAGGGTTCGAGAAGAACATAAGTATCATTGCTATGTGGAAAATGTTTTATAAGCATTATTGTTGAAGCCCGTTCATTGTGTAGAGAAGAACATGAGTATCATTGTTATGTGAGATTTGTTGTTCAAAAATTATTGGAAAGATTTTGAGTTGGTTGATTCATGATTGGACTAGGGTTTGTGAGAAAGGATTGATCCTTGAAGTGATTGGTTGAGTTGAGTTGATTGAGCCTAGTCAAGTGATTGTGTGAAGTGGTTGTTCAAGTTCCTAGAAACAAACTATTCTATATTCTAATTTGAGTTGAGATTGGGATTTGAGAATAGAACATATAGAGTCTCTAACAATTCTCTTTATGCTTCTATGAGATTGCTGAGTTGATATTGATTTGAGTTGAGATTGGGATTTGAGTATAGAACATATTGAATCTCTAACAATTCTCTTTATGCTTCTATTATATTTCCGAGTTGATATTTATTTGATTTGAGATTATGATTTGAGTATAGAACATATTGAGTCTCTAACAATTCTATTTATGCTTCTATGAGATAGAGTTTAGATTTTGTTGAGCTTATTTGAGGTAAGTATTTGAGAAGGCTTATGGGATGATTTTGAGTAAGCTTTTGTGAAATATTGCTATGCAATATTGAGCAAGTCCTAGAGAGGACTTATTGAGCAGATTTGGACAAGTTCTTAGTGAGCTTGTTGAGCATATTTGGATGAGTTCTTAGTATCATATTTGAGCAAATTCTGAGTGAGCATATTGAGTAGATTTGAGCAGGTTCTGAGTGAGCCTATTGAGCAGATTTGAGAAGGTTTTGAGTGGACCTATTTATCATATTTGAGAAGGTTCTGAGTGAGCATATTGATAGAGATTTGGAGGTGATAGAGTACAGAGGATAAAGTCTCAATGGATAGATATCTAGCAACCAAAAAAATTGAAGATAGATCCGAGTGAGGAGTCTTCAAGTGGAGAGAGATCCACAAGTTAGTGCAACAAAGAGACAAAGTCTTCTATAATATCACTACTAGAGCAAAAGTGGAAAGAGTTATTTTATGGAAGAGATCCACGAACTTGAGATTTAGGGGATCAACATATCCTTTGGACAGAGGTCCATAAACATTGTAATTGGGAAGGATTCCCAAGATATTGATTGAGAAATTTTTAGAAAAATATTTTCTTCATGGAGTAGCCCGCATTGGGTGAACCACATAAATTTTTGTGTCACTTTTTTGGATGGTGTTTTGTGTATTGCTTTTATTATTACTATTCATACTGCTATCTATACACTACATAATATTTAATTGAAAAGAAAAGTAAAAAGTGGTCTTATACTGTTCACCCTCCATCTCAGTATAATCTTGTGTTCTTCAATTGGTATAAGAGCGGGCTCCTTTAGAATATTTTGATAGCTTGAAGGAAAAGTGGTCTAATAACACAATGGATCATAAGGATCAAAAGTATAGGTCATTCAATAAGTAGTACTAGTATTTTATGGAAGTTACTTTTTGTATTGGTGTATGCTGATGAGATTTTACCCAATGGCACTTGGAAATGAAGTTTGGGATGCAGTGAAACTTGGATATGATTCAACATTCAATCCTCCTATAGACAAGGAATGTAATATTCTAATGCATGCAAATTCAATAGATATGAATGCAATTATAAAAGTATTGGGTAGATCATAATCTATGAAGGTTATGGATTGTAAAACAAAAAAAGATATGTGGGATCTACTGCATGACATATATGAGGGTGATAAATCTGTCAGGAAATCTAATATCAGAAATCTCAAAGGAGAATTTGAGAAATTAAGAATGAGATATGATGAAAATATTTGTGATTATCTCAGTAAGATTGATGAGCTTGTACATGATATTAGAGGTCTTGGAATGAAGGTTGATTAATTTGATGCTTGTGATAAGATCTTGATAAATCTTCCAAAACGGTATAGTGAAAAGGTTTCTGCTATAGAAACATCAATTGATAGTGATTCTTTGACAAGGAATTATTTTTTGGCATGCTTACTACTTTTGAGATAAGAAAAAAATATCGTATTCCTTCGAAAGAAGCTGCATTCAAAGTGGACAAAAAGAAAAATGGTAAAAATATATAATCAAGCAATGAGTCATCTAGTGATGAAGAAGATAACTATAGTAGAAGAGATAAAGGTTCCAAAAGATCCATAGATATAAGATCTATTAATTTCTTCAGTTGTGGAAAGTATGGACAATATGCAACAAAGTGCAAAGAGCCAAAGTACAACATTGATGAAGAAAAATACGATCACAAGTACAGGGAATCATAAAGACATAGGTACCAGAAGAAAGGTAAGTATGGACAAAACAGACAAGGAAAGAAGTTCTTCCAAAGGAAAAAAAAGATACTATGCATATAATTCAAGTAAGTACTCAATTGATACTGATGCTATTTTTTTAGACAATGATAGAGATGAAGTCCTATTTATGGTTAGAAATAAAAGCACTCCAGTTATTCTCAAATGTTTTAGATGTGGTAAATTTGGACATCTTGAAGATGATTGCACTAAGGATGGTTATAGTTTCAGTGATGATGGTTTTGAAGATGCACTTGAAAGACCAGATGATAATCTTATAATGTCTATAGAAGATGACATAAGTGATCCCATAGAAGACAATCCAAAAGGAAGTAATGATAAGTAAAAAGGTAAACAAATAGAGGATTAATCAATAGAGAATGGTTATGATCTCAAGGGAGAACTTATCTATGACCTTGACATAGTAAAGAATGTAAGAAAGCAACACTCTAAGCTTGAAATTCAATTTCAAGAATGTGATTGCTCATAGAGGATTTAGAGAAGTCAAAGGCTAAGACAAGCAAGATCAAGGATAAGTTAGAAGTAAATATTCTGGAATTTGAGAAGTTAGCACAAGAAGTGGATACTCTAAAATAAGACTTAAAGGACTCCAATATCAAGATGAAGATTTTCACAAATAGCTCTAATAACTTGGATAAGTTCATATGTGGACAACAGTGAACATCATGTTCAATAGGTTTGGCTTTGGAAAGGTTCAAAATAAATAGGAAAAAGAATCTACTTCAAGTCTTGATGAAGAAGAAACTTTAGAAGAAGATACATCAGTGTAGACACCAAAACAGCACCAATCAGATTACGTGACAACAAGCATTGATCACACTAACACACATAGCCCCCAGGGCAGCCCCAGAGGTTAAAATAGTGGTTCTAACCACTCACATGACAGTTTTACAAGTCAAAAATCAATTTGGCACCTTTTAGACACTCTGCTTCTTATTCACTCCACCCAGGGACGAGTGCGGACTGGTACTCGTTTCACCCAGGGACGAGTATGAATTTGTACTCATTTCACCCAGGGACGATTACTAGCACTCGCTTCTAGATGGGATGAATGTCAGGTTTGACCAGCAAAAAGTCAAACCTCAGCACATAACAACTTAGAACTGCCACTTAGCTTTTCTTGCATGGCATAGGAGTGCGAGTGAGTTCTTTTTACAACTCATATCTGCCAATTGACTCTCCCTTCACTGCATGGGAATGGGAGTGAGATTTTTAAGACAACTCAGATTTGTCACTTAGCTATCCCTTCATTGCATGGAAGTGCGAGTGAGTTTTTCTAAACATACATGCACAGAAGCAGTTAAGAAGCCCTTAATCAAGAAGAAGTCTTCTCTTCACACAAAAAAGCATTCATGCAAAGAAACACTTTTGCATGTTAATTCAAAGAGACCCCTTGGGTCTATAAAATGGTGAGCTTCCTCACCCAAAAGATATACAGAGAAGGAGCATTTTGAGCGACGAAGTGTTGCTAATTCACTTACTTACGATTTGTGCTTTCAAAATCCATAATATCTTAATCGAAGGAGAGGTTAGTGGGTGACTTTTGAAGGCACGAATCAAGAACCAACCCTGATTTTTCTGACCACAATATCCAACCAATTTGCCGACAACACATCACATCAGGTTTCGGACCTATCCCAAGCAGATTGGTGTTGAAGCAAAGTTTCACCCGTGGGTGGTTTGCCTTTGGGCACCTCCCTGCTTTATTTATTTTGTAGTATTTAGCTAGTTTCATGTTTATGCTTTTGTCAAGTTTTTTAGTTTATTTAGACTCATTTTAACCATCGTTAGATTTATCTTTTATTTTTCATACACAGGTGTTACTGATTCTTTGTTTGTTTCTTTGAACGTAGATTTGCAGCATTAGAGGAGCAACGAGGAATCTACCTTTACCAATGCAAGCAGCGACAACATTTTGGTTCGCCCATCTTACATGTGGGCACGCAAAAGAAGGAATTCTAAAACAAGTTGTAAAAGACCAACATTTAATGCTCCTATCCCCTAAAAAGGAAGGAGACGCATTGTAACACAAATTTGCAAAGCATATCAATAAAAGGGCCAATTTTTATATTGCTTTAATATCTTGTGTTCATGTTCTTTCTTTTTACGCATTTTTCAATAACATAGGGTTTAAGCATTATTTTAGTTTCATTTACATTGCATTTTTAGTTTATCCTTTTTGTTTTTGGAATCTCATGTTTTCAATGGCGATCACGGTGGGACCTCTGTCCTCTGCTTTTTTTTTTTAGGTTAGATTCCTAATCTAAAATTGCTTGTTTTTTTGTAGGTACCTATTTTTCAAAATCAGACTGTTATTCGCTTCTGCCAATGATGATTACAGAATTCGTATTCGTTTCACCCAGGTACGAATAAGCATTCGTCTCACCCTAGAATGAATACGGTTCTCATATTCATCTCACCCAAGGACAAGTATAGATCTATGCATTTTTTAGAGCAAATCAGAAACATCCTATTGGGCAGAGAAGAGGTAGGGTTTTTTTAAAGCTTCTGTCAAATTTTTGTTTTTTTGTTTTCTGGTTTTCAGTTTTGTATGGCTTAGGGAAATATTTCTTTTTCGTTTGCCTATTTCAATTTTTGCAAATTAAAATGAACCCCACACACCACGTGGTATTTTAAACACAAGGCGTTGGTCGTAAAACCCCAACCCTTGAGCAAGACCAAAGGTGGATTCCATTATCACTTTGGCTTGAGATATTGCATCCATTACCTCGATCACGACTGTTGCTAGACGTAAATCTTGATGAAAGCTGACTGAGTGTATCTAGGGTGATTCCTAGCGCATGAGGATAAGTCTTCTATGGTAGGTATCATAAACAGAGCGATTCCCCTTTCATACCGCCTATGTTCCACATATCATCTGCTCTCACGTACCTATAGTCTCCCTCACGTAAGGGCGGGTATATAGAGAGGTTGGTATATCGGTCCGACAATGGTATATTGAAGGGGCGACCATTTATGGGAGTCATATGAGCCAACATTCTACATTTAAACATTCTTCAAAACTTGCAAAAACAAAACAAAATCATCAAAATGCACTAAAACCAGTTTAGGACACACCATTAATCTTTAAAATAGATAATCACCGTTTGTGTATGTGTGTGTTCATTTATGCTTAGTGTAACAAAAAAAATAAAAAAAATCATAAACAAAAAGATAAAAATATACGCATTTTGTCACTCGCTCCAAAAAGCTCCAAGGATTTTTGCAATCACTTGGTCACTCCAAAATGCCCCAAAGGTGTCCATGAACCCTTTGGTCAACCCAAAAGCACCCTGAAGGTGCCCATAAGTGATGTAGGAGCATCCAACAAAATATGGGAAATTCCCTAAATTTTAGTGCATCTTGCCGGGGCCATAACTTCTCAACCGTAGCTCCGATTGACGCAAAATTTTACAGGGAGTTAGTTGGGATAATTTTAAACAAATATGACTCTATTGAGTCCTATTTGCCCAAAAAAGTCAGTTTTGGGGGCCAAATTCCATCATCTAGTGCCCCAAAATTAGGTTTTAAAATTGATAACCTATTTTTTTATGCTTTTTGAGCTGTTCGGAGGTCAATATCTCCTAATGTATTTAGAGTTAGTACTTGAAACTCTATTTATGGCTCATCATTTGACTCATTTCAATTTTTAGGGTTTTTAGAGAGACATCGTCATGGTGCTCACCCACAGTCAAGCCCACTCACGGGCAGACGCTGTGCAGAATGTCCAAGGAGGCACGAGTCACATCGGTTATAGTCCCCAAGATTTGGTCATACCACCTTGGATACCTAACACACAAGGAAGTACCCTACACACCTTAACGAAAAGGGACTATAGGGGCACCTCTTCTAGGGGCACTCCTATTCAGCATAGCACCCAGCACGCACCCTCCCATGAGGGGTACATCCGTAGGAGAGCTCCTTTATATGCTCGCTATGAGTGGTCACTACGTGATGAAGCTCTAGGTCAAAATAGTGTTTGACGAGAGGAACCACATGATTACACTATCCCTCCTTCACCCCCTCTAGTTGTTAGAAGTACAAGGACAAATCCAGAGCACAAGGTTCCTCAGGCAGGGCGAGCCAACTCCACCCATTCCTTTTTCACTTACAAAAGAGAGCACGAGGAAAACCCTTACCTTCCTCAAGAACAATATACATCATGATAGCAATACACCTTCGTAATTGCTAGCTATCAGGGTAACCTGCTGAGGCCAAAGCCTCGAGGGAATGCTGCTACCCCCAATAGAGGGAGGTGGCCTATAGAGATCTCGAATCACCATAACCAGGATAAATATCTAGGAGAGGCATCTAGGCCTTCTAGACATGAGATGATAGGACCAACTATCTTAGAATCTGCCAAGCATATTTCATTTCGGATGCAACTCACACTACTTGAGCTAGAACAACAATAGTTAGAGCAACAGTATCTTTTAAATCAAGAGTGCCTTCAACGCCAGGAGGATGAGTTGTTACAACACACTATGCAGGTAAAGACTCCAACCCCTCACATGCATAATACAGAACATTATGAGAGACACAACTGGGTGCAAGATAGGTCTCTACGACCTTATCAAATGTTGCCCTTGATGCCTCCTAGACTTGAGCGGGAGGCCAATCCTAAGACCAATGATGGGTGCCTTCTTCAGGCGCCCACCCAGGTTCCTGGGCCACCCTCAAAAATTCTTCCAAAAGCCTCTAAGGAACCTGAGCATGAAGAAGAGCGGGATGAAATGCCCTACCAAGACAGAGGGGGTGCTATTCGGTCATCCCTCCCAAGGCCCCAAGTTCCCCACAACCTGCAACGGGAACAAATCAAAGCAGAGGAGCCCAAATCCTCTGATACATGCAAAGCATTCGAGCACTTAGAGTCGATAGAGACCAAGATTTTGGGGTCCCAAACGCCCAACTCATGTGAAACTCCTCTCAAAGAGGATCAACCCCTGGTTGTAGAGCTACCTGATGATGAGGTCTTCCATATCTCATAATCACCAGATTCTAATGAGCCTGACTCTCTTGCCAAAGAGGATTCAGAATATGCAATAGCACCATGGGACCCGCTTGTGTCCGACAACACTAATTCATAGGTGGTCCCCATGGGTGATCATCACCAAAGTCTCTTAACCTTATTCCCTTTGGAGGCTCCCATCGAGCCCGTGCCATTGTAGGAAAATCAGGTCCCCCCGCAATGAGCGGAGCAACCCCATGAGGACCACATCAATATGCTCAAACAAGAAGAGCCTAGCATGTCACAGACAGCTGTCGGGACCAACGAGGGCCTTTGGATCATCGACAATGATTACGAAGATGAAACTGAGATGAAATATCTCAATCATGCGTGACAGCACAATCACCCTGTAACCCATGAAGAACTGATGGCACAACTAGGCATAAGACTAGGGCATGAGTGGCGCATAGACCCGGCCCACTGGCATCAAATGTTGATTTCACTCATTTGGGAAGATCACAAGAAACTTCCACCTAGAGATATCATAGCACCATCAGCATCGAAGGCAGACCCTGTCCTCCTATCCATGCATAAGACCGATCCATTCGTGCCAATTCCTACAGAACCAGATCCGTTTCATAATGATCATCAAGCTGGGGGTACCTCTATTCCTTGAAGAGCAGGTGGATTACACCAAATGCTCCAAAGGTGTCCATAAACCCTTTGGTCAACCCCAAAAGCTCCAAGGATTATCTCAATCACTTGGTCACCCTAAAAGCTCCAAGGATTATCGCAATCACTTGGTCACCCTAAAAGCTCCAAGGATTATCGCAATCACTTGGTCACCCCAAAAGCTCCAAGGATTATCGCAATCACTTGGTCACCCCGAAAGCTCCAAGGATTATCGTAATAACTTTGTCACCCCAAAATCTCCAAGGATTATCGCAATCACTTGGTCACCCCAAAAGTTCCAAGGATTTTCATAATCGCTTGGTCAACCCTAAATGCCCCAAAGGTATCTATAAACCCTTTGGTCAAGCCAAAAGCTCCAAGGATTCTCATAATCGCTTGGTCAACCCTAAATGCCCCAAAGGTATCTATAAACCCTTTGGTCAAGCCAAAAGCTCCAAGGATTCTCATAATTGCTTGGTCAACCCTCAATGCCCCAAAGGTATTTATAAACCCTTTGGTCAACACCAAACGCTCCAAGCGTTACCTTAACTGCTTGGTCAGAATAAATATTCAAAAATAAACAAAAACAATATAATCATAAAAAATACACAAAAAAAATATAATCATCAAAAATCAACAAAAACAATATAATCATCAAAAAGCACAAAAACAATTGCATTTCAATTCCATCATGCATACTCAAAAAAAAAATAATAATAAAAAAAAAAATCAAACATCACAAAAATATTTGCATTTCCATTCCATGCATTCTCATAAAAATCAAGAATAAAAAAAAAAAAAAAAAATTGTGTTTCAATTCCATGCATTCTCATAAAAATCAAAATACAAAAATATAGGTTGCATTAGGCATCGCATCCATACATTATACCTTTGATAGGTCATACAAGTCAAAAGCACCATAGGCTATCATTACTTGGCAATTCCATCCTTTTCCACATCAAATCCATTTTCATAAATGCATACATCTAGCATACCGCCATTTTTAGCATAGTCAGTTGTCTCCTAATGTATATAGGGTTTTCGTCATTCAGCTGTCTTTAATTTTCTAGCCAAAATTATACATAGTTAAACATATTTTACACAGGTCGAGTTCTACTTGAATCACACCTTGTTACGTAGCATCCCAACACAAATAAAAACACATAAAACAATTCCCAAGTTGTGTGAACGAAAGATGAAATCTGCACAGTAATCCAGGTCACCATAAGCGAAACGGCTATCTTGTTCATCCCCCTGTGCGAATGACCCCAAGAATGCTGAGAGTTGGCAAAAGGACAAGCATCCTCCCTACCCAATTCCTCAAGAATCCCAAGTTCTCAAAAGTTGCAAACATCATAAAATTTTGCAAACAGTCAAAACTCCAAAAATTTGACATCACCACCAAAGTGCATACATCCAAAGGCACCTACACTAGTGATTCTCATCACTCGAAATTCAAATCCCTTGCTCGAAAGAAAAATCAAAATAAAAAATAAACGAGTGATTCTTATCACTATAAACGAGCAAGTATCCCAATACAAATGAAGAAAAGAAGGGAGTCGAACTTGAATCCCTAGAACTCTCAGCATTTCAACAGGTCATGAGGCAAGCTTCAGTACCGGTTTGGTTGATAGCCTATTGATCACTGGTAGTAAACCTCCCGCATGATGATATATCTGTCACATTAACTTGTGTATAGATCAATGTTTGCATGTGGATGAGCTAGCTTATGGTATCCTCAATAACATCATAGATTAATCTGACTAAATACAATAAAGGAGTTAGTGGAGCTAATTAGGGATCCTCAGTACAGGTTCGGTTGAAAGCCCATATGGCACTGGCGGTATCCTAAAAAATACCACATAAACGAACTCAATTGCACACACAGAGATGTAAAATAACTTGGTTAAATTCAAGTCAAATTTAGACCTTGTTCAAAAGTCTCACGAGATAAATGTATAGTCTTGGCTAGTTAGTTAAAATATTTGAATCTCAGAAAAGCTTAACTACATTTTAAAAACAACTGTCACATTTTATTCCGTACATCACCATCAAAATATATGCAAAATACAAAAACAAAGTTTTCACATGCAAAGTCATCCCATTAGTATCGCAAGTCGGTCAAATCTTGTATAGTCTATGGTGCATCGACACATCATCAACAACTCATCTCATTCATTTTGTATGCATACATCATACAAATTAGAAACATCACATTAATAATCACCTCTGCATACATCAAACACATACATCAAAAACACACCACAACAAAAACAATAAAAACAAACACAACAAAACAACCAAACTATAATAATGACAAATGCCAACAAAACCACTAAAAATTGCCGAACAAAAGTGCTCTTGCACTTAACCTCTTGGCATAAGAAAACTGATGTCAGGGTTTACTTTGTCGTTATCCTACTCCCCAAGAAGGCTACCATAGTCGAACCGTTCCACGGGAAGACGGGTTTTTGCCAATGTTACCCCCAAATGGCATCCCAAAATGGGTTCACACCCACCAAAAATAGGTCAAAACAATCAGGAAACTGCTCGAGCATGCACTGGATAACATCTGAAGGCACCCTCACTTAAGTCATCTTGGGTCAAGCAACTCGTCGCTTTTCTCATGGCAGTCATTCCTTCATCGATTTGTCACTTCAGGGGGTAGTCACACTTAAGTCACCAATCAACAAACACACACCCAATCAAGGCAATGGCATGTATTCAAAGAATCATTGACAAAGACAATCACACTCCTGCTTGGGGCAGCAAACAAGCAATAATCACAAAATTGATCAAACACTTGGCATTCCCAAAGCATGAACACAAGGTTCCCCCGTGGACAAAAGTTTGTGCCCTTTGCCTATTCATGACTGATCAATGTCCAAGCTCAAGTCACACCTCACCAAAATAGGGTAATACTTGAAATAAAATTCCTTAGATCGTCAGAAGTAAGGATTCAAGAATGCATGCCCTTTCCATGCTTGGGGCATCAAGAGTTGGTTAGGTTACTGAGAAACCCTAATCATTAGTGCTTTGGTTATCTATTTTTGCTTGGCGCTGTGCCTTGCACAGTGCTTCCCAAAAAGGGGCATCTATAGACACCAAAATAGCACCAATTCGATTATGTGACAACAAGCATTGATCTTACTAACACACATAGCCCCCATGGCAGCCCCAGAGGTTAAAATAGTGGTTCTAACCACTTACACAATAGTTTTACAAGTCAAAAATAAATTTGGCACCTTTTAGACACTCTGCTTCTTATTTGCTCCACCCAGGGATGAGTGCGTACTGGTACTCATTTCACCCAGGGACGAGTATGAATTTGTACTCGTTTCACCCAGGGATGATTACTAGCGCTCGCTTCTGGGTGGGACGAATGCTAGGTTTGACCAACAAAAATTCAGACCTTAGCGCATGACAACTCAGAACTGCCACTTAGCTTTTCTTGCATGGCATAGGAGTGCGAGTGAGTTATTTTGACAACTCATATCTGCCAATTGACTCTCCCTTCACTACATGGGAATGGGAGTGAGATTTTTAAGACAACTCAGATTTGCCACTTAGCTATCCCTTCATTGCATGGAAGTGCGAGTGAGTTTTTATAAACATACAAAGACATGCACAGAAGTAGTTAAGAAGCCATTAATCAAGAATAAGTCTTCTCTTCACACAAAAAAGCATTCATGCAAAGAAACATTTTTGCATGTTAATTCAAAGAGACCCCTTGGGTCTATAAAATGGTGAGCTTCCTCACCCAAAATATAGATAGAGAAGGAGCATTTTGAGCGACGAAGTGCTGCTAATTCACTTACTTGCGATTTGTGCTTTCAACATCCATAATCTCTTAATCGAAAGAGAGGTTAGTGGGTGACTTTTGAAGGCACGAATCAAGAGCCAACCCTAATTTTTTTGACCACAATATCCAACCAATTTGCCGACAACACATCACATCAGGTTTCGGACCTATCCCAAGCGGATTGGTGTCGAAGCAAAGTTTCACCCGTGGGTGGTTTGCCTTCGGGCACCCCCCGCTTTATTTCTTTTGTAGTATTTAGCTAGTTTCATGTTTATGCTTTTGTCAAGTTTTTAGTTTATTTAGACTCATTTTAACCATCGTTAGATTTATCTTTTATTTTTCATACATAGGTGTTACTGATTCTTTGTTTGTTTCTTTGAATGCAGATTTGCAGCATTAGAGGAGCAACGAGGAATCTACCTTTACCAACGCAAGCGGTGACAACGTTTTGATTCGCCCATATTACATGTGGGCACGTGGAAGAAGGAATTCTGAAACAAGTTGTAAAAGACCAACATTTAACGCTCCTATCCCCTAAAAAGGAAGGAAACGCATTGTAACACAAATTTGCAAAGTATATCAATAAAAGGGCCGATTTTTATATTGCTTTAATATATTATGTTTATGTTCTTTCTTTTTACGCATTATTTAATAACATAGGGTTTAAGCGTTATTTTAGTTTCATTTACATTGCATTTTTAGTTTATCCTTTTTGTTTTCGAAATCTCGTCATTCTTCCCTTTGGAGGCTCCCATCGAGCCCGTGCCATTGCAGGAAAATCAAGTCCCCCCGTAATGAGCGGAACAACCCCATGAGGACCACATCAATATGCTTGAACAAGAAGAGCCTAGCATGTCACAGACAGCTATCGGGACCAACGAGGGCCTTTGGATCACCGACAATGATTACAAAGATGAAACTGAGATGGAATATCTCAATCATGCGCGACAGCACAATCACCCTGTAACCCATGAAGAACTGATGGCACAACTAGGCATAAGACTAGGGCATGAGTGGTGCATAGACCCAGCCCAATGGCATCAAATGTTGATTTCGCTCCTTTGGGAAGATCACGAGCAACTTCCACCCAGATATATCATAGCACCATCAGCGTCGAAGGCAGATCCTGTCCTCCTATCCGTGCATAAGGTCGATCCATTCGTGCCAATTCCTACAAAACTAGATCCGGTGCACAACGATCATCAAGTTGGGGGTACATCTATTCCCTGAAGAGCAGGTGGATTACACCAAAAGCTCCAAAGGTGTCCATAAACCCTTTGGTCAACCCCAAAAGCTCCAAGGATTATCGTAATCACTTGGTCACCCTAAAAGCTCCAAGGATTATCGTAATCACTTGGTCACCCTAAAAGCTCCAAGGATTATCGCAATCACTTGGTCACCCTAAAAGCTCCAAGGATTATCGCAATCACTTGGTCACCCCAAAAGCTCCAAGGATTATCGTAATCACTTGGTCACCCCAAAAGCTCCAAGGATTATCACAATCACTTGGTCACCCCAAAAGTTCCAAGGATTTTCATAATCGCTTGGTCAACCCTAAACACCCCAAAGGTATCTATAAACCCTTTGGTCAAGCCAAAAGCTTCAAGGATTCTCATAATCGCTTGGTCAACCCTAAATGCCCCAAAGTTATCTATAAACCCTTTGGTCAAGCCAAAAGCTCCAAGGATTCTCATAATTGCTTGGTCAACCCTCAATGCCCCAAAGGTATTTATAAACCCTTTGGTCAACACCAAACACTCCAAGCATTACCTTAACTTCTTGGTCAGAATAAATATTCAAAAATAAACAAAAACAATATAATCATAAAAAATAAACAAAAATAATATAATCATCAAAAATCAACAAAAACAATATAATCATCAAAAAGCACAAAAACAATTGCATTTCAATTCCATCATGTATAATCAAAAATAATAATAATAATAATAAAAAAATCAAACATCACAAAAATATTTGCATTTCCATTCCATGCATTCTCATAAAAATCAAGAATAAAAAAAAAAAAAAAAATTGCATTTCAATTCCATGCATTCTCATAAAAATCAAAATACAAAAATATAGGTTGCATTAGGCATCGCATCCATACATTATATCTTTGATAGGTCATACAAGTCAAAAGCACCATAGGCTGTCATTACTTGGCAATTCCATCCTTTTCCACATCAAATCCATTTTCATAAATGCATACATCTAGCATACCGCCATTTTTAGCATAGTCAGTTGTCTCCTAATGTATATAGGGTTTTCGTCATTTAGTTGTCTTTAATTTTCTAGCCAAAACTATACATAGTTAAACAGATTTTACACAGGTCGAGTTCTACTTGAATCACACCTTGTTACGTAGCATCCCAACACAAATAAAAACACATAAAACAATTCCCAAGTTGTGTGAACGAAAGATGAAATATGCACAGTAATCCAGGTCACCATAAGCGAAACGGCTATCTTGCTCATCCCCCTATGCAAATGACCCCAAGAATGCTGAGAGTTGGCAAAAGGACAAGCATCCTCTCTACCCAATTCCCCAAGAATCCCAAGTTCTCAAAAGTTGCAAACATCATAAAATTTTGCAAACAGTCAAAACTCCAAAAATTTGACATCACCACCACAGTGCATACATCCGAAGGCACCTACACTAGTGATTCTCATCACTCGAAATTCGAATCCCTTGCTCGAAAGAAAAATCAAAATAAAATAAACAGTGATTCTTATCACTATAAACGAGCAAGTATCCCAATACAAATGAAGAAAAGAAGGGAGTCGAACTTGAATCCCTGGAACTCTTAGCATTTCGACAGGTCATGAGGCAAGCTTCAGTACTGGTTTGGTTGATAGCCTATCGGTCACTGGCAGTAAACCTCCCGCATGATGATATATATGTCACATTAACTTGTGTATAGATAAATGTTTGCATGTGGATGAGCTAGCTTATGGTATCCTAGATAACATCGCAGATTAATCTGACTAAATACAATAAAGGAGTTAGTGGAGCTAATTAGGTGATCCTCAGTACAGGTTCGGTTGAAAGCCCATCTAGCACTGGCGGTATCCTGAAAAATACCACATAAACGAACTCAATTGCACACACAGGGATGTAAAATAACTTGGTTAAATTCAAGTCAGATTTAGACCTTGTTCAAAAGTCTCACGAGATAAATGTACTGTCTTGGCTAGTTAGTTAAAATATCTGAATCTCAGAAAATCTTAACTATATTTTAAAAACAACTGTCACATTTTATTCCGTACATCACCATCAAAATATATGCAAAATACAAAAACAAAGTTTTCACATGCAAAGTCATCCCATTAGTATTGCAAGTCGGTCAAATCTTGTATAGTCTATGGTGCATCGACACATCATCAACAACTCATCTCATTCATTTCATATGCATACATCATACAAATTAGAAACATCACATTAATAATCACCTCTGCATACATCAAACACATACATCAAAAACACACCAAAAAAAAAACAATAAAAATAAACACAACAAAACAACCAAACTATAAAAATGACAAATGCCAACAAAACCACTAAAAATTGCCAAAAAAAAGTGCTCTTGCACTTAACCTTTTGGCATAAGAAAACTGATATCGGGGTTTACTTTGTCGTTATCCTACTCCCCAAGAAGGCTACCATAGCCAGACCGCTCCATGGGAAGACGAGTTTTTGCCAATGTTACCCCCAAATGGCATCCCAAAATGGGTTCACATCCTACAAAAATAGGTCAAAACAATCGAGAAACTACTCGAGCATGCACTGGATAACATCTGAAGGCACCCTCACTTAAGTCATCTTGGGTCAAGCGACTCGTCGCTTTTCTCATGGCAGTCATTCTATCATCGATTTGTCGCTTGAGGTGGTAGTCACACTTAAGTCACCAATCAACAAACACACACCCAATCAAGGCAATGGCATGTATTCAAAGAATCATTGACAAAGACAATCACGCTCCTGCATGGGGCAGCAAACAAACAATAATCACAAAATTGATCAAACACTTGGCATTCCCAAAGCATAAACACAAGGTTCCCCTATGGACAAAAGGTTGCGCCCTTTGCCTATTCATGACTGATCAATGTCCAAGCTCAAGTTACACCTCACCAAAATAGGTTAATACTTGAAATAAAATTCCTTAGCTCGTCAGAAGCAAGGATTCAAGAATGCATGCCCTTTCCATGCTTGGGGCATCAAGAGTTGGTTAGGTTACCGAGAAACCCTAATCATTAGTGCTTTGGTTATCTATTTTTTCTTGATGCTGCGCCTTGCACAATGCTTCCCATAAAGGGGCATCTATAGACACCAAAATAGTACCAATACGATTATGTGACAACAAGCACTGATCGCACTAACACACATAGCCCCCAAGGTAGCCCCAGAGGTTAAAATAGTGGTTCTAACCACTCACACAGCAGTTTTACAAGTCAAAAATCAATTTGGAACCTTTTAGACACTCTGCTTCTTATTCACTCCACCCAGGGATGAGTGCGGATTGGTACTTGTTTTACCCAAGGACGAGTACAAATTTGTACTCGTTTCACCCAGGGACGATTACTAGCGCTCGCTTCTGGGTGGGATGAATGCCAGGTTTTACCAGCAAAAAGTCAGACCTCAGTGCATGACAACTCAGAACTGCCACTTAGCTTTTCTTGCATGGCATAGGAGTGCGAATGAGTTCTTTTGACAACTCATATCTGCCAATTGACTCTCCCTTCACTGCATGGGAATGGGAGTGAGATTTTTAAGACAACTCAAATTTGCTACTTAGCTATCCCTTCATTGCATGGAAGTGCGAGTGGGTTTTTCTAAACATACAAAGACATGCACAGAAGCAGTTAAGAAGCCCTTAATCAAGAAGAAGTCTTCTCTTCACACAAAAAGCATTCATGCAAAGAAACACTTTTGCATGTTAATTCAAAGAGACCCCTTGGGTCTATAAAATGGTGAGCTTACCCAAAAGATATACAGAGAAGGAGAATTTTGAGCGACGAAGTGCTGCTAATTCACTTACTTGCGATTTGTGCTTTCAACATCCATAATCTCTTAATCAAAGGAGAGGTTAGTGGGTGACTTTTGAAGGCACGAATCAAGAACCAACCCCAATTTTTTTGACCACAATATCCAACCAATTTTTTGACAACACATCACATCAGGTTTCAGACCCATCCCAAGCGGATTGGTGTCGAAGCAAAGTTTCACCCACGGGTGGTTTGCCTTCGAGCACCTCCCCACTTTATTTCTTTTGTAGTATTTAGCTAGTTTCATGTTTATGCTTTTGTCAAGTTTTTTACTTTATTTAGACTCATTTTAACCATCGTTATATTTATCTTTTATTTTTCATACACAGGTGTTACTGATTATTTGTTTGTTTATTTGAATGCAGATTTGCAACATTAGAGGAGCAGCGAGGAATCTACCTTTACCAACGCAAGCGGTGACAACGTTTTGGTTCGCCCATCTTACATGTGGGCACGCGGAATAAGGAATTATGAAACAAGTTGTAAAAGACCAACATTTAATGCTCCTATCCCCTAAAAATGAAGGATATGCATTGTAACACAAATTTGCAAAGCATATCAATAAAAGGGCCGATTTTTATATTGCTTTAATATCTTGTGTTCATGTTCTTTCTTTTTATGCATTTTTCAATAACATAGGGTTTAAGCGTTATTTTAGTTTCATTTACATTGCATTTTTAGTTTATCCTTTTTGTTTCTGTAATCTCGTGTTTTCAATCAGAAGAAGAAATTTTAAGTAAAAGTGGGACATTAGATGCTGATTTGGACAACAAAGAGTTCAAAAAACAGAGAAACAATTCACAAAGAAGATACATATGGAACAACAATTAGAATAGGAGACCAATTAGGTCTAGGCAAGAAATCTTCAATGGGAGATGCTTCTTATGTCACAGGTTTGGGCACATGGCTTCACAGTGTAGGTCATATGAAATACAAGAATATGGGAAAGGACAGTATTTCCATGGGTATTGCTACTCATGCAATGAGTATGGTCACAAAGCAATGAATTGTAGGATTCATGGCAGAAGGGGATATGGCTTCACTAGAAGGTATCCTAAGACATTTGCACCTCAAAGGAATAATAACATTAAGTGTTATAAGTGCAATAATTATGGACACACAACAATATGATGTAGAGTAAATATTTTAGAAGCAGGTATGAAAAAGAACAGAAACATGGATGAGAATAGGAACAGGAACAAGAATAGGAACATGGACATGAATAGGATAAAGAACAAAAATAGATACATGAACATGAATAGGAATAGGAACATTAATAGGAATAGAGACTCAGAAAAGAATAAAGACTCAAAAAAGAACAAGAACAGGAACATGGATGAAAACAAGAGCACAAAAAGAAACATAAATGATGACAGGAACAAGGATGATATCTTGGAAAGAAATAGTGAGAGGATTAAAAAAACTAACAAAAGAAGAGAGAAATATAAAAGCATAGATCTATGCTTTCGAGGAGTAGAAATACTCCCACCCCAGAATTAACCACATCATGTGGAGGTGGGGGAGGGGCTAAGCTAAGAGGCTGATTCTTAGCCCCGAGCCCCAAAGGTGACCCTTTGCCATTGATGTCAAAGGGGGAGATATTTATGTATATTGGGGAGAGTTTTTGATATGGGGAGAGATTTGATAATTGAGAGAGCATTGAGCTAGGGGGAGCAAAGTCCCAGGGGGAGCAGAAAAGAAGGTCATATTTCAGTAAAAGGATATGGGTTGCCATAAATGACAGGGAAGATTGTTGGAAATTTTTAGACCCTAAGCTAAAATGTTGTCATTGATTTCAAAAGGTTATTTGATGTCAAAAGGATCTATTATGACATGCACTATGTTTTGTGAAAGTGTAAGGAAGGGTTTTTGTGAAAATCAAGGCAGACAAAATAAAAGGTTTTATTTAAAATCATGGATGGTAGATTTGAAATGGGTTTTTCTTAAAACCCAAGTTGGATTTTCATTTTCATCGAAAAAGGTGCCCTGGTGATTGAGATATTTAATTTTAAAGATTTAGTTTAAATTTTAATTATTTAAAATTTTAATTATTTAAAATTTTAATTTTAATTTTAAAATTAATCAAAAGTTTTCCCTCCATTTTTCGTCGACGTCGACTTTTATTCTTCCCCATCCGCATTGTGTATAAAATACGGCTTGTTAAGCAATGGTTTATGTCATTCAAAATTCGAATGATAAATCCTCTTTTGCAAAAGTTATCCTCCTCCAAAATCATGCACTATTGATGGCGAAGGTTTGGGAGAAGCGCAATTTGTAAGTTCATGGACGCCAAGAGGAAGTACTTCAAGCATGAAGTGGAATAACTTCCACGTGGGAATATTAGCCCACTTGGTGGGTGGAAGGAGTGCAAAGGTGCACTTGCTGCTGCAGGTCTTGGGTTCGAGTCACTTGAAATTTGTTTTTTGCTTGTGTGTTGTCACCACAATTTTTAGAGCAAAAAACAAATTTTTCCAAGCTATGTGGTCACTGCAATTTTCAGATATTGAGATATAATTTTTTTAATTTGCCTAAGCTAAGGTTAATGCATCATTATTGAGGGTTTGCCATGGTGGTATAGTTTATGAGTTGTGGCTTATATTTTGCACTAGTTGATGTGGGATTTTTGCATGAAGGAGCTTAGTGAGTTGTGCATTAGTGCAAAGTGTTTTTAGGAGAAATAATGGAATGGTAAATGGTTGTGATGATATTCGTGTTATGCTTAATTAGATAAGGAAATAATTATCTTTATATATTTTCTAGTGGTGGATGTGATTTTTGACTAGGAGAAATAAGGTGTAAAATGTTATGATAATTGTTTTATAATTTCTCCTAACCCTCATGAATATTGGCAAAAGAATATTTTGATTATGGCAGATTTCCAAAGAGGTTTTTCATCTTCATAAAATGTATGGGCACATTCTCCTATTGATTGTTTATGGTGGTTTATTTCTGAAATATCATTGGAGAGAAAAGGATTGATTGTGGTTTCCTTTTCAAGAGTTGTTAGTTGAATGCTTCAAGGATTTATAGTTTGAGAGTTATGGTTAAAACCTTGTTTTATAAGCATTGTTGTTGAAGCCATTAGTTGTGTGAAAAACCTGATTTAGGGTTTGAGAAGAACATAAGTATCATTGTTATGTGAAGAATATTTTATAAGCATTATTGTTGAAGCCCATTGGTTGTGCAAAGAACTTGAACTTGAGTTAGAGAAGAAATTGAGTATCATTGTTATGTGATATTTATTGTTGAACATTGTTGGAAAAATTTTGAGTTGGTTGATTCATGCTTGGACTAGGGTTTGTGAGAAAGGATTGATCTTTGAAGTGATTGGTTGAGTTGAGTTGATTAAGACTAGTCAAGTGATTGGGTGAAGTGGTTGTTCAAGTTCCTAGAAACAAACTATTCTATATTCTAATTTGATTTGAGATTGGGATTTGAGAATAGAACATATATAGTCTCTAACAATTCTCTCTATGGTTTTATGAGATTGTTGAGTTGAGATTGATTTGAGTTGAGATTGGGATTTGAGTATAGAACATATTGAGTCTCTAACAATTCTCTTTATGCTTCTATGATATTGTTGAGTTGATATTGATTTGAGTTGAGATTGGGATTTGAGTATAGAACATATTGAGTCTCTAAAAATTCTCTTTATGCTTCTATGAGATAGAGTTGAGATTTTTTTGAGCTGATTTGAGGCAAGTATTTGAGAAGGCTTGTGGACTAATTTTGAGTAAGCTTTTGTGAAAGCTTGCTATGCAATTTTGAGCAAGTCCTAGAGAGGACTTATTGAGCAGATTTTGACAAGTTCTGAGTGAGCTTGTTGAGCATATTTGGACAAGTTTTGAGTGAGCTTGTTAAGCATATTTGAGTAGGTTATGAGTGAGCCTATTGAGTAGATTTGAGCAGGTTCTGAGTGAGCCTATTGAGCAGATTTGAGCAGGTTCTGAGTGAGCCTATTGAGCAGATTTGAGTAGGTTCTGAGTGAGCCTATTGAGTAGATTTGAGCAAGTTCTAAGTGAGCCTATTGAGTAGATTTGAGTGAGTTTTGAGTGGACCTATTGAGCATGTTTGAAATTTTTTTGAGTGAGCCTATTGATAGAACTTTGGAGGTGACAGAGTATAGAGGACGAAGTCTTAGTGGATAGATATCCAGCAACCAAGATAATTGAAGACAGATCTGAGTGAGGAGTTTTCAAGTGGATAGAGATCCACAAGTTAGTTCAGTAGAGAGACAAAGTCTTCTAGAAGATCACTAGCCAGAGTAGAAGGGGAAAGAGTTATCCTGTGGAAGAGATCCACAAAATTTATATTTAGGGGATAAACATCTCCTTTGGATAGAGGTCCATAAATATTGTAATTGGGAAGGATTCCCAAGAGATTGATTGAGAAATTTTTAGAAAAATATTTTCTTTGTGGAGTAGCCCGCATTGGGTGAACCACATAAATTATTGTGTCACTTTTGTGGATGGTGTTTTGTGTATTGCTTTGATTATTGCTATTGATACTGCTATCTATACACTGCATAATATTGAATTGAAAATAAAATTAAAAAGTGGTCTTATACTGTTCACCCCCCCTCTCAGTATAAGATTTTTTTCTTCAAAGGATGAATGATATTCCACTGATACATATGATTTTTCATATGTGAGGTTGAAGGAACTAAATTAAGTAAATGACTTGTCTATCTAGGAATACACTAATATCTTTTATAATTTAAGAGCTACATAGTAAATAATATAATAATATCATATTATTGAGTGTCAAAGTAATATTTAGTTGTACAATTGATAGGATATAGATATAACCACTTAGAGAATCTTGGTAAAGATAACAAGCTTGTAATCAATCTTGATTAGAGGTTGATGAATAAGTATAGAAGATGAGGATAATTAAAACATGAGATGGATTATAGAACAAATATTAATTTAAAAATAATATGCATAGACAAGGTTTAAACACATTTAAATATATATCAAAATATTTCCTTCAATATTCCATCAATATTCTATCAATATTTTCTAGACTGAGCTCACATAGAATATACATATTAATACATCAATATGTATATTTAATTCAAGATACTCTTTTATGTTTCACCTTCAAATATGTTTTTCATCTTCTTGAACATCTCACAAAAAAATTGATTATCCAACCTCACATAAGAAGACATCATCAACCATCCCCTAACTTTTACATAATTTAATAATTGCATTACATCAAATAATGTAAGATTCTAGAACCCCCTTAGTACATTATTTGATATAATGATCATTATCCCCCTATTTTTTCAAGAGTGGTACACTAGAATTATGCTGTAAATTTGGCTCTCACTCTAGCTCTAGCTTTTTTGGCTCTTGCTTTATGTAATATCCATTAGATGTGCCTATTTTATCAATCACTACATTTTTCTTTGGCTCTTTTCCTTATGATCATCATTATCTATGGGTTGTATTTTGGTCTTCACTTTTGGATCACCTTTGGGTCACATCTATGTCTTAATTTCCTCTAGGTCACCTTTACGTCCTTGCATTTGGGTCACCTTTGGGATAAAATTACCTCTAGGTTAGCCTAGGGATCTACCTTTAGATCATCACCTCTGAGAAATTAGTACTGAATTATATCTTTAGATTTTTCCACATATTTGGAATCCTCTACATAATACTTTAATATGGTCTTGTCACTACAGGTCTTCCAAGCATTACTTGGGTCATATTCATCTATAGGCTCTTAAAAATGTAGACTCTTTTGAGCATAGCCTATGTCATATTTTGATACAAATATCATTTATCTTAAGTTTCCCAAGATATTGTTTCATGGGAAAATTTACATTCTTCTTATTGAACAAACTTGATCTTCTTCTGTAGAAACCATTCAACAATTCTTTTGCTTTATCCCATTTTGATACATTCATTCATCCACAATTCATATGTATTTTTTGGTCATTTTCCCTTTGTACCAACACTTTATTTTGGATAAATTATTACGTCCACACATTTCACAAGGATGTAATTTCTAACACCTAGCCATCACATATTTGGATCTTCCACACTGACTACAACAACCCATCCTAAGAGCTTCATTTTTTGTATAAATTTATTTTCTCATAAAGTTGGTGTCCCTACTTCCTACTTGACCATTATATCAAAGATATTTATTCTTTGGCCTTATACCTAGAATTATGGACACTATCACACCTTTTCCATATCTTCTCAAGCCTATACAATCATATCCAATTTTATTCATTATTTTTGAGCCAAAGCTTTTGGTATGCTTTTCAAAGCATCCAATAATTTTATCACCACTTTTATTTCTATCAATATCACCAACAAAATTCAAATACCCTATTTTTTTATTTCTACTATGATCTCTACTACTATTAAATACCACACATCATCCTCACAATGACCTTCAACACAATATTAAGTATACATTTCACTAATAATATGGCCTTTATCATACCCAATACAACAATTTTTTCTTTCATCAATAATTTTCAAATCATTTATGTCACAAGCTATATCTTCCCTTTCAACAAGGTCACATGTATCACAACTTTCTACTATCACAACCCTCAAATGACCTGTATCACAACTTGGATCTTTCCTTTGAATAAGATCACTTATATCACAACAAATATATTTCTTCATGGGCTTGCCATTAAACTTCTTAATTATTTCAATTTGCTTTCTACATTACACCTCAAGGATATTGAGGGTAAATAGTGTCATGCACATTCTTCTCACTACACTAATAGAAATTGTCACACTATTGTCAAAGTAACCTTAACCCACCTTTCTGAGTGTTGATTGTAAACATGATCTTAGTTTTGAAAAATTGCATTCTTCCCTATCTTTGTATGACACACACTATTGGATTTATCCTTATTTTTGGGCTTGTTTACTATCACTTTTATTTATTGGTTTTAACACTTACTTGGCCATGAGGACCTTATGTGTTGTTTCACATTCTTTTTCATATTTTGGCTCTGATTCATCTTCAACTATATACCCTTTTTGCTACGGTCCTTATTGATATTGCCCTTGTCCTTTTTGTCCTTTTTCATATTATGATTTATACTTTTGATTCCTTTAAGGAGATATTCAAAATTGATTAATTTGATTTAATGAATTATATTTATAAAATTTGGTGTCATTTCATTCTTTTTAACAAATATAACAATACCTCCTTCTCCATTGATACTGATTTTGTGATGAATAATGGGTAGAATGACCCTTTGAATCCTTTTGAGGTTTATTTGTGGGGATAAGGGCATTATTGAATAACTCAACTAATTTTAAACTTTGCATTATTGAATAACTCAACTAATTTTAAACTTTGTATTATGTTTACTAATTATTTAAAATACACCCTTATCTTTAATACATGGATAGATATCACCAATGTTCTGAATGATTCAAGGAGATATCTAAGTATAATTGAAAATAAGAGTTTATCTTCCACCTTTACTCACATGTTATTCAACTTTGATTTCAAGTCTAATTCTTTTGAATAAATTGTTCAATATTCTCACCATCTTGGACAATTAATGTATGAATTTATAATTATAGATGAAGGATTGTGGCTTCATTTTTCTCATCAAATATGGTATCAATTCCATATTATTCATTTTTTGTTGTTTTTGTTTCACTAATATATGGTTGTCTTTCATTAGAAATTCCAAAAGTGATGGGCATAAGTGCCCTTGCATCTCAATGTTAGAGTCATATCAGTACCACCAAACCCAAGGTAAAAACTATTTGGTGCTTGATCATATTTGCAACTATAATCCTTAGTCCTATTGAACTACTTGCCTTCTAGTGTCCCTCATTAGGAATCTAAAAACTAGTGCATGCAAGAGAGTGGTATGCCTGTCTAAGTGGCCCCTTGTATATGCAACATTGATATCAATACCAACCTTACTATAGGGAATTATGCATCCTCTATCAGCCTTTGTATACTTTACCATTGGTCCTTACTCATGTAGAACTATGCCCCTTTGATAGACACCAAGTGGATACTCCATTCATCCTCTAATGTTATTGGTATCTCTCTAGTAACTAGCTAGAAGGTATTTACCTTTAAATAATCACTTTACCAATGTTATCAATGATATGTGATTGAAATCCTCCTTAGGTATTAGGGTCATGCAACCCATCCCTACTACCACCAATAGTGCATGATAAAAAAACCTTGGCAAAACCTAAATGGTCTTAAGGATATCTAGTTGTTTCTCCCTATACTCCAAGGTATATAACTACTCTTGCAACCAAATCCAATCACTTTATCAGCTTCAATGCTTGCAAAAACCAAGAAATAAATACATAAACCTATTACAAGTAAAAGCACCACCCATACATGAAAATTACACTAGATGGTAAAAATACCACCAAGTGATAAAAAACACCTCTTGGGTGGTGTTGCCATTGTTGCTCAATAAAAGCATTGGCAAGGCACAAAAGCGACATCGATACATGAAAGCACTAGTGCACTAGCACTACTAGTGACAAAAGCATTGTTTGATTATTTAGACAAGTATTTAAAGAAAAAATATATTGTTCTAGGTCTAGTTTTATATGCATAGCTATACATGTAGCCCTCCTCTAGGTGTGAGTTCCCTCATCAAGTCAACTCAATGCAATGGAAATTTATGTTCGACCATCAACAATTTAGCTATGCTTAAATGTCCAAAGATATTTTTCCCTCTTCCCTATGGTAAAAATGAATTCCTTTTTATTTTAAACCCCTAGGCTTCCCAACCAATTTTTGTTGTCTATCATGAATTCTTCTTCACAAAAATAATGTGGATAATAATCAAGTCAAGTTTTATTAGTCCAACTTGATTTTCCCTCTAGGTCTAAGGATTTAGTTAGTTGGTAAAGTATCTCATTTGGAATGTGCAACCCCGATTCAAATATTAGGGTCTTTTAGAACCAAAGGGTATGTCATGTAAGCACCATTGGCTACATTAAAAAAATTACCTAGCACAATTGGAGGTTATATTGACAACAAGGAGTAGAATTCAAACCCACAAAGAGACATTGAAAAATGTAATGAGTTACTAATTCCTCTAGTATATGCAAAAAAAAAACTTAATTTTCCCTCTAAAATTTGAGGAGGAACACAAGATATGACAACATGTATTATTTTCAAAAATGCAAAATTTAACATCACTTCTAATCAAAAAAATCAAAATCACAATTCATGTTGCATCACTAATATTAAGCAACAACAAAATTATTATCCTAAAATCTGTGTATTAATGTTAGTTTTTGATGCATTCATTAGGCAATAAATGAATAAAAAATAGCTAAATTTAAACACCTAATCTTGATCACATTATCAACCCTCAAACTTGTCAACATTTTCATAAATTAGCCACTCAAGTAGCCAAATTTAATAAATTATATTCAAGACTAAATTGGGAGCATATATTGCTCTAGAAAAAAAGCATTGGGGCATGAGAAAAAGTACTAGCAATTATTTCATCTCCCTAGAAATGCTTTTGCAAAATTTAACTTTTTGACTATTCCCTACCCAATTTTATTGGCAACATTCATCTTCAAAAAAAATATTGGATTATTAATGTTGCCACACTATCACCATCAATTGTTATTGACTATTAGAGTCTAAAAAGAGAGTTTGATAGTTAGTACATTTTAATATACCCTCCATAAATAAACCTAATTACATCAGTCTAATCCATAGCCCCCAAAAAAATCTAAAGATCAAGAATTTCCATTCATAATGCTCAATTCATTAATTGCATTTGATCCAAATTCAAATTATTTCCTTTTTCAATCCTATCATATTCAATGCAATCCTTCAAAGAATTTATGGCTTCCTATAAAGTCAACACTTGGGGTACCCAATTCATATCATATTGTAATGTAATAAAGTTTTGTTAAATTTTATATAGATCTATAGGAATTCATCTCCAAGCATGGCAATATTACGCCAAGATTTTACTATGATCTTGTAGAAGCATTCAAACATCTAAGCTCTTAAAAATTCAAGCATTCAAGTTCTCAAGCATATTCAAGCAATAAGAACTCTTCAATCAAGAATTCGCTCTTTGTTATTTAGATTCCTTCATTATCCGCAAGGTATCCACCAATCCACACAAAAATATTGATGATGTCATTATTTCTTTAAAACTTTTGCAGATTTCATTCTGGGCTAAGCAAGTTCATCGGTATATAATCACCAATATGGACCCGTCATAGTGCAAAGTGACTCTTTCTCCATTCTACACTATCTTTAGAATAAACCATCTCATCTTGTGACCATTCCAGAAAGGAGTTAGTTAAAATTATCCCATGTTGTGAATCTACATCTACATTATTCACAACATCCTGCCTTGTCACCATTTCAGGTGAGAATACTTCATGTGTTCTCTAGAATCAGGCGTTTCAACACTTAGCCATTCATGGAGTATTCAAAATATCTAGTGGTCTCCAATCCATAATTTTAATTGTTGATGTCATATCTTCTCAAAAACATTTGTGGATTCGAGGCACATTGCTAGTTCGAAGCCAGAATGAAGTCTCCCAGAATCGCTTCAAGCATGAAAATTTACTGTGTCATATGGGCTCATGCCTCCTGTTGCAGATCCACTCCAAAATAAATTGTAAGGTGTGTGGAATGAGGACTTTATCCCTTAGACAAAATTTGCAAAATTTTCCTAAATATGTGGCCATTTTAGGCCTACAGATATGACTATGTTCTCTCATAAAAAATAAGCTTATCTGTAACACCTAGAGCAAGTATTTAAGAAATATAGAGAATTGGTATCTCTCTGAATCCAAAGAAGTCATTTATTGCAATCCATAAATGAAATCTATTATGACATGTGGTTTCTAATGAAGGAATTTCTATATACCCAGATAGGGTAAATTCAATTCTAGCCCTCCCATTGCCTATGAACAAGAAGACCTTGTAATCCTTCTTTGGGCATATCAACTTTGTAAGGAATTTCATCTCCAATGTTTCTCATATAGTAAAGCCTATCTCAAAATTGATAGAGAAGAATGCATATTTCAAGCGGACAAAAGTAAGTAAAAAATATTTTGAAGCCATTAAATAAGCTATCGCCACTACCCCAGTCTTGGTGAACCCTAGTAAGAATTTATTTTTATATGCTTATGGAGCTGAAGAGAGCTATGCAGTTGTGCTTACTCAAAAGAATGATGATGGACAAGAACATGCCATATTTTTTTGGAGCCAAATACTTCATGAGTATCAGACCAAATACAACTTTATTGAGAGATAACTGTTTGTAGTAATGAAGTCATTAAAGAAGTTTAGACAATACTTGGCTAAAAGTAAAACCATTGTTTATGTGGCTCACCCATATGTAACAATATTTATTTTACAAAGAAAACTCAGAGAAAAAATATCTAGCTAGATTACTAAAATCTAGGAGTATGATGTAGAGATCCATCCTACCAAATTAGTCAAAGGTAGGGCACTATGCCAAGGGTTAACAAAAAAATAGTTGCAAAATAGATGTCAGCTTATTGACCTCTAGAAAAAAATTAGAGTGAAGAGTTTTCATCAGAAGGTTTAGACCGAGTAGATCAGATGATAAGCTATTTCGAAATAGGAACCTATCCTCAAGGTATTAAATCATCACAAAGGAGGAGATATAGGCTTCAAGCCTTGAAGTATGTCCTATTACTAGAGGATTATCTAGAAAAGACCTTGATGGAGTCCTCCTAAGATGCTTGAAATATGATCAAAAGTAAAATGTTATTAAGGAATTCCACGGAGGATTATCTAGAGAATATTTTTCAAGAAGGGTCATAGCTATGAAAATTATCAAAGTAGGATACTATTGGCCTACAATTTTTGCTAACACCTTCAAGATAACAAGGACATGTGATGAATTTCAAAGGTATGTAAAAGTAAATAGAAATGCATCATTTCACTAAAACCTATTCAAGTAGAAGAGTCTTTTTAACAATGGGGATTGGACTTCATTTGAGTAATAAACCCAAATTCCTCAATAGGAAATAAGTATATCCTAATTGCTACATATTATCTCATGATATGGGTTGAATCCATTTCAACAAAAAAATTAGATTAGGAAGTGGTAATCGAATTCATGGAAAGCTTGATCACAAGGTTTGGTATCCCTGAAGCTATAGTAAGTGAAAATGGTCCAGATTTTATAGGAGCTAAATATATTAAGTTTGTGAGAAAATAATGTATAAGTTTAAAAATATCCTAAAAGCTACCCTTAGGGAAATGGATTAGCTTAATCAACTAATAAAAAAATGCTTATAATTCTGAAGAGATCATTGTAGGATAAAAAAAGGAGTTGGCATCTACTTTTAGAGAAAGGTCTATGGGCAGAAAGGATTACTATAAAAAAATATATCAAGACTACCCCTTATGTGTTGGTGTATTGTAAAGAATCATTCCTTCCTATTCATCTAGAAATATGAGCTTTAAGATTGACAAATCAAGAGAAAACGTCTGATCAAAATCCAAATGAAATCAGGTTGATGTATCTCCTGCAATTGGAAGAAAAAGGACTCAGGCATATGAAGATTTCTAGAAGCACTCTGTTGACACTAAAGGATGATTTGACAAGAAAGCCAAATTCAAAAAGTTCAAAGTGGGTGACTCTATTATAAGGTGGAATGTAAAGAGATCCAAACTAGGTAACCACCAAAATTTTTTGGGATGGTACTTTCAAAGTGGCTAAGGTTAAAGAGAACAATTATTTTTAGCTCCAAGACCTAGAAGGGAAAATTCAACCAATTTCGGTTAATGGATTCCATTTAAAGCTCTATTTTGAGTAAGAGTTCATTTCATGTAACATATATATATTTGTATTATATCTTTGTTTCTTTTAAATTTTTCTATAAATAAAAAAGAAAAAGCCTCATAACAGTTTACAACACATCATTAACAAAGAGGTAAAATGGTCAAATCCAAGAACGTGCTCTCTTCCATGTTGTGTTCCACACCACACTCGAGGAGAATAAGATAAATATAGCTACGAGTTGTAACATGTGCTACACCATGACCAATTAGTGAATTGTGTGATGTTTTATGCCACCAAGCTGCTCATCTTTCAAATTATAAATCATGCAATGGGAAATAGCTCATCAACCACAGTAATGGTAGAATGTGTGCATGTAGAATATTTAAACTCAGTCAATTGCTATTCATTTTGCAAGTAGTGCCAATTTACCAGAAAGAGCAAAAGAAGTGGTGATACAAAGCTACCAAGTAATGAAGAAGAGCAAATCCCTATCAATTCTCTCAAAAATGGAACCAAAAGTAGCTCAGGAAATGGTACAGCAGGTGAGTGTTGAACTTGAATGCTATGTGGATAAAGCAGGAGCAGTGGTAGGCACTAAGATGAAATGGATTAGAACTAAGCTTAGAAGATAAATTGACTACAAGTACTTTGAAGGGCTACTAATTTTTTTTCTAGGTATATCATTGTAAATTCCTTCTTGTCATTTTATTTCTAAGATTCAATTCACCATTTCCCCAAATTAACATCTACAATAGAAAAATATTATGATCCTAAAATAAAAGTAGTTAAAATGGCTAAGGGTATAACCTTGTTAAGTATAACCACTACAACCTACTGATATTTTTTTTCCATAGGCATAGATCCTCTTGTGAGTCCTAAACCTTTCAACCCATCACACAATCCAAATACTACTCCTTGCAGGGGCATTCTCATGATGGTGAACCTTTTAGAAAGTGGGTTTGCAGTCAATTATAAACAATCAAGCCTAGGAGTACTTTACCCAAACCCCAATTGCTATCAAACAATTTGCTTATCTAGAGCTCTTCACTATGCTAGCCTACTTGGAGGATTTTGATTATGATGGGTATGTAAGAGATTGGAAAATAGCCACTATTTATTGCATATCTAACAAGAAAATGTATGAATATTCAATAGAATACAAGGGCATAAAACCAATTTATTTTTATTGGCCAACCTATCTCTATAATATAATGCATGAACAACTAGTTAGTATGAAGAGAAACTCAGCTAACCCCTCCTTTTGACATTGTTCAAATTTAATATGGATGTTTTTCAGTGCCATAATGTAAATGATGCTTTGGATTCTTGTGGTAGATAAGAATTATAATGGAGAACCTATACTCATTTATCAATAGATCAACCATTTGAAGAACACAAAGTCATATTACAGATTCAACATGGAGTTTTTAGCGCTAGCTTTAAAAGTTATGTATGGTCGATGCCCTAGTATTATACCACTTTCTAAGGAATTGTTACGTGTAGAGAATGCTGAAGAGGGATACTGGTATATTCTTATTGAAGGATCTGTCATCAGAATCTATGGCTTCACTGGTAAACCTTTCTTGCTGCCTCATTTTGTTACTAATAGGCTTTTAGCTTTGGTATATTTGAGATAAGTTAACTTCATCAATGTCAACTTCGGTACAGGTAAGGGAAGGAAAGGACCTATGGTTTATTCTCACAACGTGGATGATATAACCATAAAAAAAGGGTCAACATGAATATATTACTCAATATTTGGAGAGACTTGGTATTTTATATATTCCACAAAGATGGAGGTACGACCCTGATGACAAGTTCATGGAAAAAAATATTGCCCTAAATGGATAAAAGACCTTTAAATTTGAGAAAATTTTGAAGCCTCATTTTGAAAAGGGTAGAAACAACAAGGAAATTGCTCTACTGGAATGGAATATTATAAAAATGGAACAAATTCCTCCATGGAGAGATTTTTATGAGCAATTAGTTGATTATGATCTTAATAAAAACAAAGATCACCAATTAAAAAAATCCAAGATTAAAGAAATGGAGGGTAAGCATGGTTGGGAAAATGGTAAAATTATGGAATGGTGGTATATGAGAGTTGAAAGAGGTACGAAAAAGGCTATATTCGGTTGTTACTAGGACACTAATTTTTTGAACTATATGAAAAGCATATCAAAACCTAGAAGGCCAAAATGACAAGAATTTGGTGCTAAGTTACAAGAAAGGAGCAAATGGAAAGAGGAAAAATTAAGTATCATCATATTCCCCTTCTCTGCCTTCACAAGAAGAAGTACAAGATGTTGTGATATATTTCCCATTAACAACCAAGGGAACCCAAATGATATTTGAGCCTTTACAAGAGAAATTACAACAATACTCTATGGGTGCTCAAATTATGAAGAAAATGCATTATTCTAATGGTGGTTTTGGTAAAGATAAAATGAGAAATATAAAAAATATATAGGCAATTAAAATATCAGAGCATCTACCTTTGGATGGAGAACCTCCTTCAAAAGATACAAAGGGAAAGAAAAAGGAAGACAATTTTGTGTTCACTCCTATAAAATTCACCACTATAGGTGCAACAAGGCCATCCCCTGTTGCTGAAGTTGCATCACAAGAAGCACAACATGAAGGAAATTCTAAGAAATATAAGCTTACAAATTCCATCATGTTCAAGAGAAAGGCTAAGGATTCAGTAGGTAACGATAAGAAATAGGTTTGCAAAAAGTAGAAAATGGATCAAAAGCAAATTTTCAAAAAACCCCTGCTATGAGTTGCAAAGTAATAGGTTCAGCAAATGCAACATCAAAATACGGATGATATTTTCCAAAACACTACTTTGGTAGGTGAAGGTATGATTTCTATCCCTTCTTCTCCTTCTACTTACCCAAAAGGATCCCCCTACCATTCTCAAGAAAAAATGGAACATAAAGCATATTCTCCCCCTCATAGTTCACCACCCACTTAACCAATCATTATAGAATCTCAAGCTAATCCATTCCCTCCAAATTTGTTAGAGGTTTTAGTGACATCAGTACCTATTTAATCACCTCCACCCTCAAAGTCATCACTGCTGGTAATTTTAGAAGGGCAATCTCTTTCATCTCTCCCAACTCATTTCATGGTTGTAATATCCACTGCCATGTCCTCTCTAGCTATAACTTCCGTAATAAGCACATACTCCACTATCCTCACAACCACTCCCCTTTCATCAATGCTTGATTCATTTTTACCTTCACTTATGACTACCTCCACTCCTGCAAATTATCCCACAATTAATTCTTTGTAAAAGAGAAAATAAATTTCATAGAAAATCCAAAATTTATGGGCTAAGAATTTTTCCAAGCCTTCAAAATAGATGTCTAGAAAAAGAAAATCCATGGTTGTAGATCTGATGACTAGGCAAAGGACAACTAGGTCCATCACTCCTCTCATGTGGAAGAAGACATGACAATAGAAGATTATCAATTGGAGGAGCAGACAAAGGATATCGATCAATTGCCAATGGAGGATGAATTAGTTATAGCCAAGGCTCACCTTGGAACTTTTTATGTCAAGACCAACATCTACAAGGAGCAATGTGGAAAACTAGAAGGAAATATTGAGAAGTTGGAGAAACCATTAGCAATAAGAAGAAGGTGGAGAAAGTTGTAACAAATGAGGTCGAGAGTTGGCAGAATAAATATCAAGAGGCTATAAAATTTAAAGACTAGGTTGAAAAGCTGAAGAAAAGGAATGAAGCTCTATCTAAAGAAATGCAAGATTTAAAACATCAACTCTAGATTGAAAAATCTAGAGTTGTAGGTTTCTCTAAAGAAGGTGTCAAACATGTAAGGAAGTAGATATGGTCTAAAAGTATTGAGAAATATTTAGAAATTTATCCTGTAATTGATTACATGGATAATGCTAGTCATTTATTACAAGTAACAAATGAAGATCTGGACAACTTCACTAAGGGGCTAAAACCTATAATAAAGGAATATATGGACAACTTCACTAAGGTGCTACAACCTATGGTGATACTAGTGGAGCAAATATATAAATTATCCAAGAACAAATTTAGTGAAGCTACCAAACCTATTTCAAGCAAGGCATGGAACACTTCCCGATTGGCTACTAAAATTGTGGTTGACAAAAATAAGTTTCTCCAAAAATACTGGTTACTACGAAATAGAATTGAGGGCAAACTGCAAGAGATTGTAGATATTCACCAAGATATGATGCAGTATGGTTTTGGGTGACTTTGGGTTGAAAATAAGACCTTGTTAATAGAAGAGGACATCCAAAATAATATAGCCTCAATCATCCAAGATGAATTTGAAATATATGCTTTGGAAGAGCTGATTGATCAAGAACAGGTCTCTCAAATGATAAAGGATTTGACTAGGCTCAAAGATTTAATGGAGGACTTGGTGAACAAAGGTAATACTATGTCTTATGAAGAGACCTCTAAATTGGAGTATGTTTATAAGCATCTCAAATAAATGACCAATACTACTTAGTCAACTTGGATCCAAGCATTACAGACCCTGAAATAGATGATTCAACTATATGGAGCAGAGCTAAAAGCTAAGGATAAAGAACCTTCACAAGGAGAAGAAGAGGCTGAAGAGGACCATGAATATGAAAATGAAGAAGAAAAACAAGAAATAAATTAAGAGGAAACTCACCAAGAGGAGGATGATCAATAAAATAAGTCTATTGAAGATACAGAAGAAGTGCAGAATGAATAGTTTGAAGTGGAAGATCAACAAGGGAATGAATAGAAGTTAATAGTTTTACGGTGGAGTGAGCTAAAGCATTTATGTATCATAGGCCAGAAAATGAGGCTATATTTTCATATTCTTTGCAAGTTTTTTTGACTCTGATATTTTCAGAGAGCAATCATAAAGCATGAAGCTGTGACAAGGAGCATGAAAATACCATGAAGATATTTTGCAAGGGAAAATATGATCTATTTAAGGTTATAAAGGGAGCATAGTTTTATATAACAAGAAAAAGACTATGCTCATGAAAGGAGTTGCAAAATTTTGTTTCTTCTTGCATGATTTCCATATGAACCATTACTCTCGGAGTATCTTCACAAATGCTTTATAGAGTGATGGCCATATAGAAGTCATTCTATGAAACATAGCTCACTCAAGATTGCATTCTATCCATTTTATTCCATATTTTATCCCCTCCCACTATATACACTCTTTTCCTCACTTCATAAATATCTTCTTTTGAGAATTTCCCTCCATTCATCTTACTCTAATGTTATTTCTCTTCATCATTTTTTGACTCTTGATACCCAATGGATAAGATCTTGAGTTCTCAGGATTTGTAAGCAAAACCTCCCAGGAGGCACCATAAATTAGAAAAAAATTACAAAATTTTCTAAGACATAAAGAAGGTTGTTCTACCCTATGGTAGAGACGCAATGCATGATGCTCTACCCCACAGTCAAAATAGTCAACTTTGTACTTAACAATTTTAAATATCATGGGCCACAACATAGTTAAGACATAGTGGTTTAAAGCAAAGTTCCATCCTACATGACAAAGAATGATGTTCTAGCCCATGGTCAATATAGTTAAACTTGATATCACCACTCTAGAAATCATGGTTCACAACATCGCTCTATCCCATACAAGTTATAGTATGTTCTATACTATGCGGCTCAACGCAGTTCTCTAGCCTATGATCAAAGGGGTCAAAGTTTACATATGAGCATTCCAATGTGTGGGCAAGTGCAAGGTTCTACCCCACACAAGCCATCACAAGGTTTTACACTATGTGGCTCAGCACAACGCTCTATCCCACGATCAACATCAGTCAAACTTGTACATAGGAATTTTAGGATGTGGGCTACAACATGGCTAGGATGTTGTTCTATGTTGTAACCCAAAACCATAAGAGGATGATCAAAATACTAAGATGAGTGGACCACAAAATGGTTCTACCCCACACGGCTCAGAAATATTTTTGCAATAAAGCATTTTAGAAGCATAGGCTATGACATGGTTCTACATCATTGGGTGTTAGTAAAGTGAGAATATTAAGCCTGGATTAATATCAACTATTCTTTGGGAGATCAATGGTTTGTTTTTTCTAATATTATCAAAACATAAAAAAGTAAGACATTTGGTTAACACTAGGTTTATTGAAGGTCGATGGTGAACTGGAATATGAAGTGATGAATGAATCAAGAACTAAGAAAGAAGATAGTTGTAGAGCTATGGTGGGACATTATCAATAAGAATGGTGAATGATCTGGAAGATAGTTTAGTGTAGTTTGGAGTCGAATGCCATGAAAGACAAGAAACTTGCAAAGGGCAAGTTTCAAAGGAGTGCAAGATCATGTGATTTCTTCTTCCTTAAAAAATAAATAAGAGGCTACCACCTCAGCACCTAGCTGATCTAGAATTTCATTCCTTGTAATGTTCCATTTTTCTTTAATATCTCAAACATGTAAAACTATAAATAGAGGTCAAACCCTCATTTTTTGGGGTCGGCTCTAGAGTGTTTGCTTGCCCTACTATGTAAATAGTTTCTATAAATTAATAGAAGGAAAATTACTTGGATGTTTGCCTCATGCTATTATATTTTGTATATTTTTGGGAGATTTTAGTTGTGAATGCATTTTTGCTACTACTGCTATGGTGATATTGGATTGATAACTTAGAGCACTTTGAAATATTTCATGAATTAAATATATGCCTTGAAAGGAATTTTTTTTTTGTTAATGTAAGTATTGATCTAATTCTGCTATTTGGATGATTCATATGTTAGATGTTTGAAATAATTTGTTGAGGCATATCTCTGGTCCTTTAATCGATGAAGATTACCTATTTTGAGTGTTGTTAATCACAAGTGTGGAACACTAGAAATTGGTTGACAAGGATTTTCCTGTAGATGCCTATGTTGTTAGTTTTATCTCACCACTATTTAACCATTACCTATCTAACCCTACACTCATTTCTATCCCTATATTTTAAATATTTAACTAAGAATAAATGAGTCAACACCCAAGTCAATTGACAAGGTATACCAACCTACTCTAGAGATTGTATTAAAGTAATCTTTAATCCATCCAATATTGGGGTTTGAACTGTGGGTGCACACATAATCAGAATGTTGAAGATAATAGTTACAATTTTGATATTTTCTTGATGTCAATTCATATCCCAATAGGACTTATGCTTAATGAAAAATAGTTAAAGCCTCAACAAACAAAATCTCCATAGATCTAATGAAGGAGGCCCCAAAAATAAGAGCTTTGAGCATGGCCAAAATTAATGACCAGTTTATCCTATCATAGGATTTATCAAAGTTGATTTTGGTGAACATGGATCATTGGTTGGAATTGTGAGCCCACTCCATGCCTTTCTAATCAAAAATAATATTTTCAATGATTAACCTACCTTGAATGAAGCCAATTTTCTCTAGCTGCATGATGATGGGAAGGAGATGGCAAATGTGTAAATCCAAGGCTTTGATAATGATCTTATAAGAAATATTGAGGAGAGTAATATGCCTCCAATTGTTGATTATTTTGAGATCACTAGCTTTAGGGATAAATATAATAATATCCTTTTTAATAATAGGATCTAAAGAACCCCTAGGGAAGGCCTCTTAATAAAATTTGAGAATATCAGGCCCAACAGTGTCCCAAAGGGACTTGTAGAGCTCAAAATGGAAGCCTTCAAGACCAGGGCATTTTTTTTAGCCATCTAAAAAAGAGCTTCCTCCAGATCCTTCAAATATAGTTCATTTTCATAGGCAACTCTTTAAGACTCAAAATATGCATTGGGATAATAAAGAGGTATGAGTTAAGAGCCTAGTCACATTTAGGTAAGTATGACTGGGTCATGAATATGGTTTGGTAATGTTATTCAAAAGTAGAGAGAATATGGGAAACATTAGAAACACGTTCTTCATTAATGTTAAGGGCTTTAATGCCCAAAAATTGATTTTGAGGATTTTAAGCTAGTGTAACCTCACCTTGATATATGCTACTCTATCATAATAGTCATTTTCCATTAAAATATGATGTTTGACAACTATAAGGTGCCTATAAAGTTCTTCATTGAAAGGAATAGACTCCAACTAAGTTGAGACCACCTCCATATACTACTTGGGAGTAGTGTTGGAGCAACAACGAAGCTTGATAATCTTATGCCCTAGAAAGTGTAGGAAGCTAGTAGTGCACTAGATAGAAGTGTTTCACCAATCAATTCAATCAAAGGTCCGATTTAGTTTTGGGACTAGGTTCCAAATTTTGATGATATAGGCTCTCAACATAGGGTGGTGTAGAATAGAAGTATTATGATAGAATTATGACTAAGCAAGAGGAGGGGGTGGAAAAAGCTAGGATGGAAAAGGAAATGTAAGAATGGTTAGACAAAAAAATATTGGTATGGATAATAACAAAGGGGAAGAGGACAAGCTCCACTCAAAGAAGAAAATATTAGAATCTAATAACATGGCTATGTCCAATATTTTGAGCACATGACTCTCACCCTATTGGCTGTTAGACCATGTGAACTACGTATTAGAAAGGAATAAAGAGGTTAAGAAGAAACTATTGGGGTTAGATATCCCTAACTTTCCTTTCATGAAAATATATGCTTCTCTTTCCTTGATGGCCTACCGCATGGGAAGAAGACCCACCTTGTCATGTAGGAATTTAATCATATTGAAGTCCTCGTAGAGAAACCAAAAAATAGGGAGGAGATAGAGTTTCAACCATTTATAAAGTGCACAATGGTCGTTAGCATTGTTAGACACATAGATGTTGAGCACACCGAGGAGACGACCATCAATATCCATCACAACCTAGTAAATATGATTGGAAGGGTCACATACCCAAGAGATCAACTTAGAATGGTAGGTTTCTAAAAGGAAAATGACTACCCCTCCTTTGCCCATGTTATGCATAGTATGAAAAGTGTGGCCCTAGTACTAGAGAAAGGAAAAAGTACTTGATAGAATGAAGTTGGTGACTTTGAATTTATAAAGGTAAAAAATATCAATACTACCAATTCTGATCTTGAAATCATCCAAATCCTAACACACAATGTACTTGTGCATAGGATCTATCAAATACTTAACATTCCAAAAAATGCACTTAATAAGACATGATTGAGGAGCATATTTTCTTTGATGACCTTAGAGTCCTTGAAATCTACCAAATATTCAAAGGAATTTGTGAGATATTATGGTTTTCCCAAAATAACTTGTCTATCTTCGCTTCTCCAAAGGGATGTCTGAGGACTCCCTAGTTAGACTATGAGAGCAATGAGGGTTTTGTAAAGGAACTTTTCTAGACATACTAGGAGGAGAGATAGGGCATAAGCTTTAGGGGATGGAATCTAGCATAGCCGATGGCTGAGTTGTATGAGATCCTTGAGGTGTCGAGGAGACTTGTTGGGTACTACCATTATAGGTACCTACAAGAGGAGAAACAAAAGTTCCTTTTGTAGTAACTATATTAGATCTCCCTAGATAAGAGCCTAGTTGAGGCTCCTTTTTACCAACTCCCATAGAAGGTTTTGGTTGGTTTTATTTACCATTTTCCTAGTGAAAAACATCCATTCCTCACCTCCATTAGTAGGAGGGATAAATTAACTTATGGCCAAAAGTGTTGATGCTTCTACTGAAGCTTCATTTTTGAACTGAACCTCCATAAGAGGGTAGTCTTTTATCTTGTGAATTATGGATTGAAAATAATAAGTGTTGGGGAGATTTTTATAGATCACCCATTGTTGAAAATGGGTCTCACTAACCGAAATATCAATATTCAATAAGGTACTTTAAGAGATCAATTTAAATGTAGATGTGTTTGTAGGACTGCATAACATAGAATTTGCATGGCTTCATGCACACATACTTGCGAATGGATGTTACAAGTTATGGTATGAATGACCAAATAAGAAAGGGGAAACCCAATAATTCCATTCAAATAGGTACACATAGGGAAACATCGACAAAGGCCCATAAATTACGATGCTAGGGTTGAATTCTAATATACCAAGGACCTTTGCTCATAATTGCAATGACATGTTGCGGTTTGGTAGACTAAAAATGAAATAAGCCTTTAGTAAGGTTCTGAATGTGGTCAATTTTTATGCCATATGGTTTCCAGACTTGTTGAAACCATTGATGGACTAGCAAGTCACTAGGAATCCTTCCAAAAAATACCCAACAAGTATGTGACTCTCAAGCCAATTGCAGGCTTTATAAAATTACTACATGGGCAGGACTATGTCCTACACAGAGAAATTACTTTGTGGAAAATCCTTGGGATAAAATTCTTAGGTATGTCGACTGGTGCCATGGCTCTCTATAGCTACAACTTCACTAAATAGTGAAGTGATGACCTAAGAGGTCACCATAATAGGGGAGAATCCCCCTACCCTAGGTGGAGTTAGCACACAGAATTGTATATTAATATATTCCTAATAGTGTGACAGCCAAAGAAAGATCAAATAGGTGGTAACAAGACACCCTAGCCACTTTATATATATTGAAAAATATTTTCATGATATTGCAAAATAGAATTGAACTCTCTAATAAAATAAAAATTTTAACTTCAAATAGAATAAGTATTGTGGAATAACAAGACATCAAGAAAAAAATCATTTGTTATATATATATAGAAGTTAGGGAGGATAAGGAGGTTTAGGATGATAATTTGAAAACTATTCCACTAAAACACAAAATAATTATGAAATATTGATGAGAAAGATCCCAATGGAGGAATTATAAGAGGTAATTTTCCTTTATATTTTGCATATTGATAAGGTACCTAGCTTGGAGGTACTAAAATTTACAAAATTTATAATATGAATTCAAAAATCATGACAAATTTTTTTAAAAATATTCTAGAGTGTGTTCTCTTGAAGGAACAAGATGTTTTATGGCAAGCAAATCCTTTGTGTCACAATTGTTATATAAAAGTGTATGCATTATATTTAGTCTATAAAAAATCAGACATGTTTATAAGTTTTATATGAATAAATAATATGATAGGTTTTTTTATATTTTTGTATATTATATTCTTATGAAGTGTGGTTTCAATCAAAGATGGTGTGAATAGATTAGATGATTTTACCATTTTTATGAATGGATCCCCCCACTAGATATTTTGCATTTCTTCATGGACTTTACCAAAGTAACCAATTGTATCCTTATCTCTTCTTTATTCTTATTGAAGAATGAGGTGGAGTTCTCTTAATGGTATATATGGAAGAAAAAATCCAAGGTATTCAAGTTGTGATAAAAGATCCCTTCAAAGGGGGAGTGGGGAGGTCTCCCACTCTGGGTGGGAGGACCCCATCCCAAATTCCCTTATTTTCCCTCCCCTATAAATTTCCAATAGGGATGTCACTATGTTGCACTTATTTCATTTCTAAGACCTTTATGATATTTTCATGGGGCCTTCCAGGTTGTATTTTCCCATCCTGATGAGATTGCACATGCTTGGTTGGTTCAGACTTGAGTATCTTTCCATAGTGGTATTTAGTGGTGTTTGGTTTTTGGGTGGCTTGAATTAGGAGGTGGAGTTGTGGAGACTATCCCAGTAAGGGTTATGCATAAGGGGTCGGTCCCAAAATATGTTTTTAAAATCAAGGTGAATTGTCTTGGAACCCCGATGATATTTGTAGAAGTATACATGGCAAATTGCATTTATTTATTTTCAAAAAATTTCAAACCATGGCGATTTTTATTAATTTGTCTCCAAAAATTTTCAAACCATGGTGAATTTGGGGAATATGAATATCATTTTGTAAAATCTAAAAAAGGTACAACATACTTAAAAGTGTTAGGTCGATATGAAAAACTTTAGGCCGACATGACAACCGATAGCATGACGATTGGCTGTAGGAATACCGATCGACTACAAGCATACCAATCGAATGCAAAAATTTCAATCGACTACAGGCATGATGATCAGCTATAGGTATGACGATCAGCTACAGGTATACCGATTAGCTACAGGCATGTCGATCGACTACAGGTATGCCGATCGGCTGTAGGTATGTCGATCGACTATAGGCATGACGATCGACTGTAGGAATACCGATTAGCTACAGGAATGTCGATCGACTGTAGGTACACCGATTGGCTCTAGTTATGATAAGAAACTGAAGGTATGATGATTGGCTATAGGTATGACGATCGACTGCAAGAATACCGATCGACTCAGACATGTCGATCGGCTGTAGGTATGACGATCAACTGCAAGCATGACAATTGGCTGTAGGTATGACTATCGGTTTTAGGTATGACAATAAATTACAAGAATGCAAACTAGATTAGGCTTGTAGATTTGCTGTAGGCATGATGATCGACTACAAGAATGATGATAGGATGCAAACATGTCGATCAGCTACAGGAATGACAATCAACTGTAGATATGATGATAGGTTGGAGGCATGTTGATCAACTATGGGTATGATGAGCAACTGTAGGTATGATGATCGACTTATGTCGATAGACACAAATTTGAAATTGATAAGCTTATACCGATAGACACAGCTCTACAATCGATCGGCTTATGTCGATAGACACGGTTCTACAATCAAGTGACTTATGTCGATATACACGGCTCTACAATCGATCAACTTACATCGATAGACATGGCTCTACAACTGATCGACTTATACTGACAAACATGGCTCTACAACTGAGCAGATTATGCTAATAGACATGGATTTGCAATCGATCGTCTTGCACTAATGGAGACTATAATCGATCAATTTATTTTGACAATCACTCCTCTGCAACCTTCTCAAGTTTTTTGTTATTTTAGAGTTATTTTTGAGTTAGAGTATTTTCGATGTATTTTTATTGGTACCCAGTACAGTATATATACGGGTAGTATATGAGGCGATTTGGGTGAGAAAAATAAAATAATTTATAATTTGAAGGCGATTTGGGTGGGAAATATAAAATCATTTATAATTTGAAGGCGAATTGGGCGGGAAAATCAAAATCATATGTAATTTTAGGTCGGTGAATTAAAATAAAGTTAGGTTCATGATTATCAATGGCAGGTGAATTTATCCCAAAAAAACTTCCACCTCATAAATTTCAGGTGAATGGCCCCTAGTGAAAGTATCCAAAATTAGCCTTTTCAAAATTTTAAAAAATCTAAATAGATCCAATTTATGATATTTCGCGCTTATGCATAACCTTGATCCCAGTGGACCTTTTTGGCTTTAGAAGGGGGCTTGTGCATTATTGTTTTCTACTAGGTTATTTTTATTGCTCCTTTCTTGGGTTTGACATCTGAAATAGGGTTCCTATTTTGTTTACCTGTGTTATCTTAGCTTGGGCTTTGCTATTTACTTCTTTCTTGGTCTTGAGGAAGGGCCACAATTTTATTGTTTATAGTTGAGTGATTCTTGGCTATGGTTGGTGTGCATCTTCTAAAGCAAGTTTTCATGTCTATCCTAGGACTTATGTTATCTCTTTTCTTGCTATGTTTTTTTGGCCTTTGGGGTTGACCCTGGGTTTTTTGTGCAGTTGCAAGTGAAGGAGTTCATAAATATCTTATGGATGGGCTATTGGTGGGGCTAGTTGGTGTCCTTGCTCAATGGACTATCTAATGGATATCCTATTTGCAATTTTTTGGTTTGGAGGGGGCCCTGTGTGTGCGTGTTTACTACTAAAGTTGATCTCTTGTTGGAAGTACCTGGAGAGTTGATACCTTTATTCAATGGAGTGCCATGATGGACTGATTTTTTATACCTTTCTTGCCTTAATATGTGATATTCATCTCCTTTGTAGTGAGACCTTGTTGCTTGAAGAGGTCTCACCTTGCTACTTTTTTATTTTCCAAGTTGTCATTATTCTGGTGGGATTATATTTGTTGGGTTAGGGTATGGGTTTCCCATGCCTTCTTGAATAGGTTTTATAGTTTTCCTAGCCCATTCTGGGCAGGTTGGAGTTCTTCCTGGGCCTTCCTAGATGAGTTTTACAGTTTCCCTAACTCATTCTAGGCAAGTTGGAGTTCTGGGCCTTTTTGGATGGGACTATGTTGCAGCTAGGCTCTTATATTTTTCCAAAATTTGTATTGGTGTCTTGCTAATGGGAAATATCTATCTTCAATTGTACTTCTCGGACTCCCATTATATGGGTTCTTCATCTTGAGCAGTTTTCTGGTTTTCCTAGGTAGGATTTTGGGTTTCGGGTTTGTGCTAGGTAGTTTTTTTGGGTGAGATGCCTGGTTTCAAACTTTTCCAACTAGTATTTCTTTTTGTTAGGATCTTATCCTAACAAAAAGAAATAATAACATTAATTAATAATAATAATAATAATAATAATATATTTTATCCTAAGTTTATAATAATAAAATAATATATTAATAAAATAATTTAATAATTAATTATATTAATTATTATATTATTATAAGATTAGGGTTATGAAGCATCACAACATTTCACCTATAACTCTATAGTGGGTATAAAAAACTATACAAATCTATCATTCAAAATATCCATGAAATATATAATATATGATTTATTTAAGGGACTTCCCGAACAATATAAAAGTGATTCTTTTAGTTTTAGGTTATTTATTATTTATTTATCATTTTATATGCTAGGAACCCTAAGTTCCTACCATCTAGTATCAGAGTGTATGGATTCAACCATATTGGTCAAGAAAATGAAAAATGACATTGCAGACATTAGAAAAATGATTGAACAAAACCAAAATAAACAAATGAAACATTTTGATCGTATTATACAGTATTTAATGGAAATGCAAGAGGAGGAGACCATAGCCATGGAATCCAAGGTGTAGGAGGAGCCCATAGCAAGGGAATCCTGGGTGGTACCCATTTCTCTCCCCAAGAAATAAAAAAATACAATTGAAAAAATTGCTCCAAACCCTAAATTAATTGTTTCTTTGGATGAACTTATAACCATAGAACTTCCGAAAATACCTATTGCACTTATGGAAGAAAGTAATCAAAACCCTAATAATTTAAAAGAGATAAATGAAGAGGATGATATCCAAGACAAAAGCCTAGCACAATTATATTTTGTAGATCTCCCTAAGGGTGATGCACATAGCCAAAAGATGACCTTGACGCAACAAACAATTTTTTTCAATATCTCCAATACTCTTCAAAATATTTTTTGGAATAGTATAATTAATGTCAAGGAAGGAAGTGCATTTACAAAATTAGTATATGATCCATTAGGAATAAATACACTACCAATAGCACCTGATGTCACCACCTGTGGGCATATATCTTCTACAAGGCCTCCACCTTGGCTGCCACCATAACTAAAACCATTTTGTTGCTTTGCCCTAGCATGATCCACAATGACATCTAATTCTCTACTATGAAGGACTAGATTTTAGCTGTCACTCACTAGTATTCATACATATTCTAGAAAGACACAGTGCTTTTGTATGTTGCCATTAGTCGGTTGTAAAAGAATTGTTAATGTCAAAGAGATATGTTTTTGTAACACAACTTCTCCATGGATGTTAAATTCCTCTCTGTCATCATATTTCAAAATAGAAACAGATAAACATACATAGGCACAGCCACAACGTAAGAGAAAATATGGCAAAAATGAAGTCACAGTTAGAGAAAACGGAATCCCCAGCTATGTTAAGTGACCAAACAAAAAAAATCCAAGAATATATGTCTATAATAATAGTTGAAAAAATTAGTAAATTTTTGTTTGATGAAAAATCTGTACATTCTACTACATGAGGTGTGTTGCTTGCTTCAATAAATTCCTCCTCTAGCAAGAATACGAAGTCATCGGATGACATCCAAAAATATTCTATTTCATCTAACCAACTTGTTGTGTTTCATTATATTATTCTTCGATTTTCACCTCATTAGAGACAAAATCATTAAGCATGTAGCTTTTTTCCAATTCATTATTTGACCTCATCTCGATCCCTTCGATTCTAAAATTTGTTGAGGAATTGCATGTTGATGAGATAAAACCACAGTCAGGAGACGGTAGCTTTTTTGAATGTACGAAGTCTCAGATGTATTCTTTTCATCTGCAAAATTGTTAGAATGTGTAAATTGTTGGTCCCTTAAATTGGACGTACAAAATGGACAATATCATCTGCTAACTTCTATAGATGAGAAATGAGATTCAATAATGTTTTCTGGTGTCACGTCAAAGTCCATGAACTCAAAATATACATATGCCATTAACTCATCTACCAAAAACTCCCACGATGAATTGAAACATTCAAAATTTGTTGGCATCAGTACGCAATTTGACGTTTTGATCATATGAATTATAGGCATTCCCACTTTTTTCCCTATCTAAACATTTTCATCACAATGGGTCTCACAGGAATGATTTTGAACATATCATATTTACAAAAAAAAATGGATATGTAGATATCTCATCAATATTTTTGGTTTGCAGTGATGGTCCGTTGTTTGACAGATGTCTACTCAAATGAGTGTTCCAATAATTCTTGATTTCATTGTTTGTTCATTCTAGAAACTGTCTGGTGATTAGTGACCATCTGAATGCATAACCACATTGCATATGCTACATGAACATGTGAAAAAATAGATTACATAATAAAATGATGAAATCTTACCTAATTCCAATGACTTCCAAAAATATTGTAAAAATAAAATAAAATTGTAGCTGCAAACTATTTTTTCTATTATTATAAGCAATGGTGAGCAAGAGTGCTTGATAACGGATATAATTTGTGGCTTCCACTTATTGACCAGAAGAACCCAATTAATGCATGAGAATTGTGAGTTTGTGGAGTTGCAGGACTTACTCATTAGAATGTCGCAGTCGTCTCCGCGATATACGCTAACCTATGCTCGCTGTCACCCCACGTATCTGTGTCCATGGGATCCATAGGCAAAATGAATGAACCCGCACCTCTGTATTTCTGTTATTGGTAGATGTCCAAAACCATTACACTGTCAGTACGATGCCAAAATTTAAGAGTAATAAGGACATGTAAATTAATAATGACATGAAACATGGTAGCTATCCAAAACCATTTCATCAACTCGTTATGATCTTGCACCAAGTTTTCCTTGATGTTTCCCTCCACTGCATTTCCAGCCATTTGATCTAGCTACAGCAGTCCCACTGCCACTACCTCTGCTTTTTTTGAGAATGTTTTTGTAGCCCAGATCACATTGAAGAACGATCACTCGTGGATTTGGGGATCAACAGATCGTTGTCAAAGGTTGACAATTAATAAGTCATTCCCTATATTAAAACCATTAAAGTTTGACAATCCGTAGGTCATTCAGTATAAACTATTTTGAGACGTCAATTTTCGAACTTTTAAGTGGACAGACAACTTCTCCTCGAAATATATGACATATAATCGATACGACGGAATAGATTAATGTTGCTAAGTTTATGGAGAGCCAACTGAGGAAGCAATTTCAAAATTTGGGAGCATTTTCTCCAAAAGGTGTGAAAGTGGTGCAAGGCTGACTGGGTATATTTCTAGGATTACAAAATGCAAAGTGGACCTCTCGAAAAGGTTGGAAAAAAAAGTTTTTTTTTAACATATTATAGTTTTACAATGTGTGCGAATACGACCAGCAAAAATTAAAGCATGCACAGTATTGGATTTTCTACGTGTCACCTACCAGCACCAATATTGGATTTTCTACCTGTCACTTCTTATATCGAAAATACATGATGAGGTATTATATTATTTATCTATACTATAGCAAGTCAAAATTTTCATTGTGTAATTTGCTGCCATAGGTGTATGTAAATTCTAATATTGTTGGAATTTTGGATCATAGTGTTAAAAAAAAAAAAAATGGACATGATGAGTTGGGTAAGCTATGCCGAAAAGAAGAGCTAGGGATTAGAGAAGCGAATACATTTATAAGTTGCGTTCTTGGAAAAAAAAAATATTTTTTAGTTAAATGTTGAGAAATTTTTAAGCTAAATACCTGTGTTGGAAAAGAGCATGATTGACCGTCCAAGTTGCGATTACTAAACTCACTTGAAATGATGTACCTGAAGAGCTATTGTTATGTAGCCGTAGTCTTGGAATAATGCGCTCACCCACACAGAAAGGTTCATGCTATTCACCATCTTCTTCGACATATCTTCACAATGGTTTTATGGTTCAATTATGGATTAACTAATGTGGTTTGCTTACATTTAAAATCAATTTTAAGATATTAATGCATTCTTACACCGTTCCATTAAAACCCAATAGAAATGAAAATCATGGGATATAAGAGTCTACAAATGGTTGGCTAAAATAAAAAACATGGGTTAAAGTTTATCGTGCTTCCAAGTTTCATATAAGAAGTGGTTAATACAATGAAAATACAACGGTTTCAGATTACGGTTACTCAAAGACAACGAGAGAAGACATATTTGGACATTTCATTATAGTTAACGTAGGTGAAACATATACAAGGTAATGACTATATTTGCAAGCTTGACACTATCCTCGGATTCATGCCAATAGTTTGAAATAATCAAATAGGAGATACAAGGTTTTATACATTAGCTTACAAGGTCAGACGTTTGGAGAATTACACATTACAACTCCAATCTTTGAGGATAAATCTTGTTTTAAGTTGGATGGAATGTTAGGATCCTATCCTAACATTAATTAATAATAATAATAATATATTTTATCCTAAGTTTATAATAATAAAATAATATAATAATTAATTATATTAATTATTATATTATTATTAATATTAGGGTTATGAAGCATTGCAACCTTTCACCTATAACTCTAGAGTGGGTATAAAAAACTATACAACTCTATCATTCGAAATATCCATGAAATATATAATATATGATTTATTGAAGGGACTTCCCGAACAATATAAAAAGTGATTCTTTTAGTTTTAGGTTATTTATTATTTATTTATCATTTTATGTGCTAGGAACCCCACTTTCTCAGGCCCTCTTGAGTGGGATTTTTTATTTTAAATTTTAAATTTGAATTTGTTCTTATCAGATCTCCCGTTTTGTATGAGTTTATCAGGTTTGTCATGGGCTACCACAAGCTGGATTATTTAATTAATTTGTTAAATTTCATTTATCCTAGGCTCCCATAAGTTGCGTTTTTTACTTAAATTAAATTTTTATTGTCCTAAACTCCCATAAGTCGAATATCCTTGTTTGTGTCATGCGGGATGGTCCCGTGATATTGTGAGATTGTCCCACTAGGATCATCTCCTATTCTATGTTCACTTTGTGGAGACCTTATCTTTGTAGATATCCTCTCCTTGATCCATTTGTAAAATGTTTTGGTTCCATTTCAAAACCTTATTATAAATAAAAAAATAAATAAAATGTCCCTTCAAAGGTCATCCTCAACTTGTTTGTGTCTTATTTTAGGTTATGCCTTAAAAAATAAATCCATGGAATATTATATCAAATATTCTATTTTATGAAAAGGTTGTTTGCTAGTTGTTTACTACAAAAAAAAATCTAAGACATTAATTTGTCGCACTACATTGTATTCATAATGAACCATTATACATATTTTAGATTTTAAAGCTAGAAATATGCCACAAAAATATCTAGGTAAATTTCATTATCTATTAAGACAAAAAGGATATTTGAGACTATATTTTTGATAGAATGAAACCATGTTTTTCTATTTGGAAAGCTATGTACTTAACTATATATAGAAGACTACAATTCATAAATATTGTATTATAATCTATTCTTATGAGTATGATGTCACTTTCAATATAACTAAGAGACATGACAACTAAATGTGAGAAGATTTAAATATATTTTCTTTGAAAAGGATGTAAGGAGTAACTTAGTTTTCTTCTTTACAAATTAGTCCCATATCTATCTATCTATCTATCTATCTATCTATCTATCTATCTATCTATATATTTATATATTACACTAGCTCTTAATTATTTTCTTATTTCAATAAAATATATATATATATTTTAAATTTTACAATGCCTTTGTGGCATTTTGTTTTCAATGCCAAATATTATATCTATTTTTGGTTGTATCCTAACTTCACTAATTTATTCCTTGTTTTATTTCCCCTAAATCTAAATCATTTTTTATATGAGTGGAATTTATAATACCTTATGCCTATATACTTGAGTTTGGAATATTAATATCTAAATATTGAGAGTTATGACCAATCAAATTATCTTCCTAGTTAGTTTAGATAACCTCCAATTGTAGACAATATTAAGATAATAGATCTTGTTTTTTGAATTTATCACTAAATGTTGACCTAAATAAATGGAGAATTTCAATGGCAAATGAATTGGATAAAACACTCTTGGAATAAGACTTTCATTTTGTCTCAACCTACATCCTTCATACATCCATTCAACTCCTCCACTCCCTTCAAGATATAGTGAATGTTGATGTTTCTATGTTAAAAAGTAAAACTACTATTGATGTGGTAGATCATTTATAGGACCAATTACATAAAATCCTTTTTAATAGATATTTTTTCTAGTTAAGGGAAGCTTGCAACTATCATAGTAAAGGCAATCATACTCTGACAAACTAGTGGGAGGGATATATTAATGGAATTAAAGTAGATTATCTAGATACAAAACCCACATAAAAACATTTTATTATGGATTTCAAGAATGTTGGACATTTTGAGTCCCTAAGCTAAAATGTTGTCATTGATGTCAAAAGGTTATTTGATGTCAAAAGGATCTATGATGGCATGCACTATGTTTTGTGAAAGTGCAAGGAAGGGTTTTTGTGAAAACCAAGGTAGGAAAAATAAAAGGTTTTATTTAAAACCATGGATGGCAGATTTGAAATGGGTTTTTCTTAAAACCCAAGTTGGCTTTTCGTTTCATCGAAAAAGGTGCCCTGGTGATGGAGATATTTAATTTTAAAGATTTAGTTTAAATTTTAATTATTTAAAATTTTAATTTTAATTTTAAAATTAATCAAAAGTTTTCCCTCCATTTTTTGTCGACGTCGACTTTTATTCTTCCCCATCCGCATCATGTATAAAATGCACCTTGTTAAGCAATGGTTTATGTCCTCCGAAATTCGAATGATAAATCCTCTTTTGCAAAAGTTATCCTCCTCCGAAATCGTGCACTATTGACGACGAAGGTTTGGGAGAAGCGCAGTTTGTAAGTTCGTGGGTGCCAAGAGGAAGTACTTCAAGCACGAAGTGGAATAGCTTCCACGTGGGAAGCTTAGCCCACTTGGTGGGTGGAAGGAGTGCAAAGGCGCACTCGCTACTACAGGTCTCGGGTTCGAGTCACCCGAAATTCATTTTTCGCTTGTGTGTTGTCGTCGCAATTTTCGGAGCAGAAAATAATTTTTTCCAAGGTATGTCATCACCGCAATTTTTGGAGATTGAGATATAAATGTTTTAATTTTCCTAAGCTAAGGTTAATGCATCATTATTGAGGGTTTGCCATGGTGGTATAGTTTATGAGTTGTGGCTTATATTTTGCACTAGTTGATGTGGGATTTTTGCATTAAGGAGCTTAGTGAGTTGTGCATTAGTGCAAAGTGTTTTTAGGAGAAATAAGGGAATGGTAAATGGTTGTGGTGATATTCATGCTATGCTTAATTAGATAAGGAAATAATTATCTTTAATTATTTTCTAGTGGTGGATGTGATTTTTGACTAGGAGAAATAAGGTGTAAAAGGTTATGATAATTGTTTTGTAATTTCTCCTAACCCTCATGAAGATTGGCAAAAGAATATTGTGATTGTGGCAGATTTCCAAAGAGGTTTTTTCATCTTCATAAAAGGTATGGGCACATTCTCCTATTGATTGTTTATGGTGGTTGATTTCTGAAATATCATTGGAGAGAAAAGGATTGATTGTGGTTTCCTTTTCGAAAGTGGTTGGTTGAATGCTTCAAGGTTTTCTGGTTTGAGAGTTGTGATTAAACCTTGTTTTATAAGCATTGTTGTTATTGAAGCCCATTGATTGTGAAATGAACTTGAACTTGAGTTAGAGAAGAACATGAGTATCATTGTTATGTGAGACTTGTGATTGAGCATTGTTGGAAACATTTTGAGTTGGTTGATACATGTTTGGACTAGGGTTTGTGAGAAAGGATTGATCCTTGAGGTGATTGGTTGAGTAGAGTTGTTTGAGCCTAGTCAAGTGATTGTGTGAAGTGGTTGTTCAAGTTCCATAAAACAAACTATTCTATATTCTGATTTGAGTTGAGATTGGGATTTGAGTATAGAACATATTGAGTCTCTAACAATTCTCTTTATGCTTCTATGAGATTGCTGAGTTGAGATTGGGATTTGAGTATAGAACATATTGAGTCTCTAACAATTCTCTTTATGCTTCTATGAGATTGCTGAGTTGAGATTGATTTGAGTTGAGATTGGGATTTGAGTATAGAACATATTGAGTCTCTAACAATTCTCTTTATGCTTCTATGAGATTGAGTTGAGATTTTATTGAGCTGATTTGAGGTAAGTCTTTGAGAAGGCTTGTGGACTAATTTTGAGTAAGCTTTTGTGAAATCTTGCTATGCAAATTTGAGCAAGTCCTAGAGAGGACTTATTGAGCAGATTTGGACAAGTTCTAAGTGAGCTTGTTGAGCAGATTTGGACAAGTTCTAAGTGAGCTTATATTTGAGCAGGTTCTGAGTGAGCCTATTGAGAAGATTTGAGCAGGTTCTGAGTGAGCCTATTGAGCATATTTGAGCAGGTTCTAAGTGGACCTATTGAGAAGATTTGAGAAGGTTATGAGTGAGCCTATTGATAGAGCTTTGGAGGTGATAGAGTATAGAGGACAGAGTCTCAGTGGATAGAGATCTAGCAACTAGGACAATTGAAGATAGATCTGAGTGAGGAGTCTTCAAGTGGAGAGAGATCCACAAGTCAGTGCAGTAGAGAGACAGAGTCTTCTAGAAGATCACTAGCCAGAGTAGAAGGGGAAAGAGTTCTCCTATGGAAGAGATCCATGAACTTGAGATTTAGGGGATCAACATCTCCTTTGGACAGAGGTCCATAAACATTGTAATTGGGAAGGATTCCCAAGAGATTGATTGAGAAAGTTTTAGCAAAATATTTTCTCCGTGGAGTAGCCCGCATTGGGTGAACCACGTAAATTGTTGTGTCACTTTTGTGGATGGTGTTTTGTGTATTGATTTGATTATTGCTATTGATACTACTATCTATACACTGCATAATATTGAATTGAAAAGAAAAGTAAAAAGTGGTCTTATACTGTTCACCCCCCCTCTCAGTATAAGCTTGTGTTCTTCAATTGGTATCAGAGTGGGTTCCTTCAGAAGAGTTTGACAACTTGAAGGAAAAGTGGTCTAAGAACACAATGGATCACAAGGATCAAAAGGATGGGTCATTCAATAATGTAGTACCAATATTTGATGGAAGTGACTTCTTGTATTGGTGTATGCTAATGAGATTTTACCTGATGGCACTTGGAAATGAAGTTTGGGATGCAGTGGAACTTGGATATGATTCAACTAGTCAATCCTCCTATAGATAAGGAAGGTAAGCTTCTAATGCATGCAAATTCAAGAGCTATGAATGCAATTATAAAAGGATTGGGTAGATCAGAATCTATGAAGGTTATGGATTGTAAAACAAAAAAAGATATGTGGGATCTACTGCATGACATATATGAGGGTGATAAAGGTGTCAGGAAAGCTAAGATCAAAAATATCAAAGGAGAATTTGAGAACTTAAGAATGAGAGATGATGAAAATATTCATGATTATCTCAGTAAGATTGATGAGCTTGTACATGAGATGAGAGGTCTTGGAATGAAGGTTGATGAATCTGATGCTTGTGATAAGATCTTGAGAACTCTTCCAAAAAGGTATAGTGAAAAGGTTTTTGCTATAGAAACATCAATTGATAGTGATTATTTGACAAGGAATTCTTTGCTTGGCATGCTTACTACTTTTGAGATAAGAACAAAAGATCCTATTCCTCCGAAAGAAGCTGCATTCAAAGTGGACAAAAAGAAAAAGGGTAAAAAGATAGAATCAAGCAGTGAGTCATCTAGTGATGAAGAAGCTAACTATGGTAGAAGAGATAAAGGTTCCAAAATATCCATAGATATAATATCTATTAAGTGTTTCAATTGTGGAAAGTATGGACACTATGCAACAGAGTGCAAAGAGCCAAAGTACAATAGTGATGAAGAAAAATAGGATCACAAGTACAGGGAATCAGAAAGACACAGGTACTAGAAGAAAGGCAAGGATGGACAAAACAGACAAGGAAAGAAGTTCTTCCAAAGGCAAAATAAAAGCTACTATGCAGATAATGCAAGTAAGTACTCAATTGATAGTGATGCTAGTTTTTCAGACAATGATAGAGATGAAGTCCTATTTATGGTTAGAGAGAAAAGGACTCCAGTTATTCTCAAATGTTTTAGATGTGGTAAATTTGGACATCTTGAAGATGATTGCACTAGGGATGGCTATAGTTTCAGTGATGATGGTTTTGAAGATGCACTTGAAAGACCAGATGAGAATCTTCTAATGGCTCTAGAAGATGAAGTAAGTGATCCCATAGAAGACAAGCCAAAAGGAAGTAATGATAAGGACAAAGGCAAAAAAATAGAGGATTACTCAATAGAGAATGGTTATGATCTCAAGGGAGAACTTATCTATGCCCTTGACACTAGTAAAGAAGGTAAGAAAGCAACACTCTAAGCTTGAAAGTCAGTTTCAAGAATGTGATGAAGAAAGGTTATTGCTCATAGAGGATTTAGAGAAGTCAAAGGCTAAGGCAAGCAAGTTCAAGGATAAGTTAGAAGCAAATATTTTGGAATGTGAGAAGTTAGCACAAGAAGTGGCTACTCTAAAAGAAGACTTAAAGGACTCCAAGATCAAGATGAAGAGTTTCACAAATAGCTCTAAGAACTTGGATAAGTTCATCTATGGACAACAACGAACATCATGTTCAACAGGTCTTGGCTTTGGAAAGGTTCAAAAGAAATAAGAAAAAGAATCTACTTCAAGTCTTGATGAAGAAGAAACTTCAGAAGAAGATACATCAGAAGAAGACAGTTTAAGTAAAAGTGGGACATCAGAGGCTGAGTTGGACAACAAAGAGTTCAACAAAGAGAGGAACAATGCACAAAGAAGATACAGATGGAACAACAATCAGAACAGGAGACCAATGAGGTCTAGGCAAGGAAGCTTCAATGGGAGATGCTTCTCATGTCACAGGTTTGGGCACATGGCTTCACAGTGCAGGTCATATGAAAGACAGGAATATGGGAAAGGACAACCTTTCCATGGGTATTGCTACTCATGCAATGAGTATGGTCACAAAGCAATGAATTGTAGGGTTCATGGCAGAAGAGGATATGGCTTCACTAGAAGGTATCCTAAGACATTTGCACCTCCAAGGAATAATAACATTAAGTGTTATAAGTGCAATAATGATGGACACACAACAAGATGGTGTAGAGAAAATATTCCAGAAGTAGGTATGAACAGGAACAGGAACATGGATGAGAACAGAACAAGAATAGGAACATGGATGAGAATAGGAATAGGAACAAGAACATGGACATGAACAGGAACAGGAATAGGAACAAATACATGAACATGAATAGGAATAGGAACATGAATAGGAATAGAGACTCAAAAAATAACAAGAATAGGAACATGGATGAAAACAAGAGCACAAATAGGAACAAAAATGATGACAGGAACATGGATGATATCTTGGAAAGAAACAGTGAGAGGATTCAGAAAACTAACAAAATAAGAGAGAAAGATAAAAGCATAGATCTATGCTTTCGGGAGTAGAAATACTCCCACCCTAGAATTAACCACCTCATGTGGAGGTGGGGGAGGGGCTAAGCTAAGAGGCTCATTCTTAGCCCCGAGCCCCAAAGGTGACCCTTTGCCATTGATGACAAAGGGGGAGAGATTTGTGTATATTGGGGAGAGTTTTTGATATGGGGAGAGATTTGATAATTGAGAGAGCATTGAGCCAGGGGGAGCAAAGTCCCAGGGGGAGCAGAAAAGAAGGTCAGATTTTAGTAAAAGGATATGGGTTGCCATCAATGACAAAGGGGGAGATTGTTGGACATTTTGAGTCCCTAAGCTAAAATGTTGTCATTGATGTCAAAAGGTTATTTGATGTCAAAAGGATCTATGATGGCATGCACTATGTTTTGTGAAAGTGCAAGGAAGGGTTTTTGTGAAAACCAAGGTAAGCAAAATAAAAGGTTTTATTTAAAACCATGGATGGCAGATTTGAAATGGGTTTTTCTTAAAACCCAAGTTGGCTTTTTGTTTCATCGAAAAAGGTGCCCTGGTGATGGAGATATTTAATTTTAAAGATTTAGTTTAAATTTTAATTATTTAAAATTTAAATTTAAATTTTAAAATTAATCAAAAATTTTCCCTCCATTTTCCATCGACGTCGACTTTTATTCTTCCCCATACGCATCATGTATAAAATGTGCCTTGTTAAGCAATGGTTTATGTCCTCCGAAATTCGAATGATAAATCCTCTTTTGCAAAAGTTATCCTCCTCCGAAATCATGCACTATTGACGGTGAAGGTTTGGGAGAAGCATAGTTTGTAAGTTCATGGGTGCCAAGAGGAAGTACTTCAAGCACGAAGTGGAATAGCTTCCACATGGGAAGCTTAGCCCACTTGGTGGGTGGAAGGAGTGCAAAGGCGCACTCGCTGCTGTAGGTCTCGGGTTCGAGTCACCCGAAATTCATTTTTTGCTTGTGTTGTTGCCATAATTTTTGGAGCAGAAAAAAATTTTTCCAAGGTATGTTGTCATCGCAATTTTTGGAGATTGAGATATAAATGTTTTAATTTGCCTAAGCTAAGGTTAATGCATCATTATTGAGGGTTTGCCATGGTGGTATAGTTTATGAGTTGTGGCTTATATTTTGCACTAGTTGATGTGGGATTTTTGCATTAAGGAGCTTAGTGAGTTGTGCATTAGTGCAAAGTGTTTTTAGGAGAAATAAGGGAATGGTAAATGGTTGTGGTGATATTCATGCTATGCTTAATTAGATAAGGAAATAATTATCTTTAATTATTTTCTAGTGGTGGATGTGATTTTTGACTAGGAGAAATAAGGTGTAAAAGGTTATGATAATTGTTTTGTAATTTCTCCTAACCCTCATGAAGATTGGCAAAAGAATATTGTGATTGTGGCAGATTTCCAAAGAGGTTTTTTCATCTTCATAAAAGGTATGGGCACATTCTCCTATTGATTGTTTATGGTGGTTGATTTCTGAAATATCATTGGAGAGAAAAGGATTGATTGTGGTTTCCTTTTCGAAAGTGGTTGGTTGAATGCTTCAAGGTTTTCTGGTTTGAGAGTTGTGATTAAACCTTGTTTTATAAGCATTGTTGTTGAAGCCCATTGATTGTGAAATGAACTTGAACTTGAGTTAGAGAAGAACATGAGTATCATTGTTATGTGAGACTTGTGATTGAGCATTGTTGGAAACATTTTGAGTTGGTTGATTCATGTTTGGACTAGGGTTTGTGAGAAAGGGTTGATCCTTGAAGTGATTGGTTGAGTAGAGTTGATTGAGCCTAGTCAAGTGATTGTGTGAAGTGGTTGTTCAAGTTCCATAAAACAAACTATTCTATATTATGATTTGAGTTGAGATTGGGATTTGAGTATAGAACATATTGAGTCTCTAACAATTTTTTCTCTTTATGCTTCTATGTTAGTAGATTTGAGTTGAGATTGGGATTTGAGTATAGAACATATTGAGTCTCTAACAATTCTCTTTATGCTTCTATGAGATTTTGAGTTGAGATTGATTTGAGTTGAGATTGGGATTTGAGTATAGAACATATTGAGTCTCTAACAATTCTCTTTATGCTTCTATGAGATTGAGTTGAGATTTTGTTGAGCTGATTTGAGGCAAGTCTTTGAGAAGGCTTGTGGACTGATTTTGAGTAAGCTTTTGTGAAAGCTTGCTATGCAGATTTGAGCAAGTCCTAGAGAGGACTTATTGAGTAGATTTGGACAAGTTTTGAGTGAGCTTGTTGAGAATATTTGGACAAGTTTTGAGTGAGCTTGTTGAGCAGATTTGGACAAGTTCTGAGTGAGCTTATTGAGAAGATTTGAGCAAGTTCTGAGTGAGCCTATTGAGCATATTTGAGCAGGTTCTGAGTGAGCCTATTGAGCATATTTGAGCAGGTTTTGAGTGAGCCTATTGAGAATATTTGAGCAGGTTATGAGTGGACCTATTGAGAAGATTTGAGAAGGTTCTGAGTGAGCCTATTGATAGAGCTTTGGAGGTGATAGAGTACAGAGGATAGAGTCTCAGTGGATAGAGATCCAATAGCCAGGACAATTGAAGATAGATCTGAGTGAGGAGTCTTCAAGTGGAGAGAGATCCACAAGTCGGTGTAGTAGAGAGACAGAGTCTTCTAGAAGATCACTAGCCAGAGCAGAAGGGGAAAGAGTTCTCCTATGGAAGAGATCCATGAACTTGAGATTTAGGGGATCAACATCTCCTTTGGACAGAGGTCCATAAACATTGTAATTGGGAAGGATTCCCAAGAGATTGATTGAGAAAGTTTTAGCAAAATATTTTCTCCGTGGAGTAGCCCGCATTGGGTGAACCACGTAAATTGTTGTGTCACTTTTGTGGATGGTGTTTTGTGTATTGCTTTGATTATTGCTATTGATACTGCTATCTATACACTGCATAATATTGAATTGAAAAGAAAAGTAAAAAGTGGTCTTATACTGTTCACCCCCCTCTCAGTATAAGCTTGTGTTCTTCAAAGGATGAATGATATTCCACTGATACATATGATTATTCATATGTGAGGTTAAAGGAACTAAATTAAGTAAAGGACTTGTCTATCTAGGAATATACTAATATATTTTATAATTTAAGAGCTACATAGTAAATAATCTAATAGGATCATATTCTTGAGTTTCAAAGTAATATTTAGTGGTACAATTGATAGGATATAGATATAACCACTTAGAGAATCTTGGTAAAGATAACAAGCTTGTAATCAATCTTGATTAGAGGTTGATGAATACGTATAGAACATGAGGATAATTAAAACATGAGGTGGATTAGAGAACAAATATTAATTTAAAAATAATATGCATAGATGAGGTTTAAACACATTTAACTTATATATCAAAATATTTCCTTCAATATTATATCAATATTCTATAAATATTTTCTAGAATGAGCTCACATACAATATACATATTAATACATCAATATGTATATTTGATTCAAGATACTCTTTGATGTTTCACCTTCAACTATGTTTTTCATCTTCTTGAACATCTCACAAAAAATTTGATTATCTAACCTCACATAAGATGACATCAAATAATGTAAGAGTCTAGCACCCAATTATTATATTATTTGATATAATGATCATTATCCCCCTATTGTTTCAAGAGTGGTACACTGGAATTATGCTTTATCTTTGGCTCTCACTCTATCTCTAGCTTTTTTGGCTCTTGCTTTATGTAATATCCATTGGATGTGCCTATTTTATCAATCACTACATTTTTCTTTGCCTATTTTCCTTATGATCATCATTACCTATGGGTTGTATTTTGGTCTTCATTTTTGGATCACCTTTGGGTCATGATTGCCTCTAAGTCACCTTTGGGTCACATCTATGTCTTCATTGCCTCTAGGTCACCTCTACGTCCTTTCCTTTGGGTCACATTTGGGATAAAATTATCTCTAGGTTAGCCTAGGGATCTATCTTTAGATCATCACCTCTGAGAAATTAGTACTGAATTATATCTTTAGATTTTTCCACATATTTGGAATCCTCTACATAATATTTTAATATAGGTCTTGTCACTACAGGTCTTCCAAGCATTACTTGGGTCATATTCATCTATAGGATCTTAACAATGTAGACTCTTTTGAGCATAGCATATGTCATATTTTGATACAAATATCATTTATCTTAATTTTCCCAAGATATTGTTTCATGGGAAAATTTACATTCTTCTTATTCAAAAAACTTGATCTTCTTCTGTAGAAACTATTCAACAGTTCTTTTGCTTTATCCCATTTTGATACATTCCTTCACCCACAATTCATATGTATTTTTTGGTCATTTTCTCTTTGTACCAAAACTTTCTTTTGGAGAAATTATTACCTCCACACATTTCACAAGGATGTAAGTTCCAACACCTAGCCATCACATATTTGGATCTTCCATACTGACTAAAACAACCCATCCTAAGAGCTTCATTTTTTGTATAAATTTCTTTTCTCATAAAGTTGGTGTCCCTACTTCCTACTTGACCATTATATCAAAGATATTTATTCTTTGGCCTTATACCTAGAATGATGGACACTATCACACCTTTTCCATATCTTCCCAAGCCTATACAATCATATCTTATTTTATTCATTATTTTTGAACCAAAGATTTTGGTATGCTTTTCAAAGCATCCAAAAATTTTATCACCACTTTTATTTCTATTAATATCACCAACAAAATTCAAATACCCAGTTTTTTTATTTCTACTATGATCTCTACTACTATTAAATACCACACATTATCATCACAATGACCTTCAACACAATCTTAAGTATAAATTTCACTAACAATATGGCCTTTATCATACCCAATACAACAATTTTTTCTTTCATCAATAATTTTCAAATCATTTATGTCACAAGCTATATCTTCCCTTTCAACAAGGTCACATGTATCACAACTTTCTACTATCACAGGCCTCAAATGACTTGTATCACAACTTGGATCTTTCCTTTGAATAAGATCACTTATATCACAACAAATATCTTTCTTCATGGGATTGTCATTCAACTTCTTAATTATTTCAATTTGCTTTCTACATTACACGTCAAGGATGTCGAGGGTAAATAGTGTCATGCACATTCTTCTCACTACACTAATAGAAATTGTCACACTATTTTCAAAGTAACCTTCACCCACATTTCTGAGTGTTGATTGTAAACAATATCTTAATTTTGAAAATTTGCATTCTTCCCTATCTTTGGATGACACATACTGTTGAATTTATCCTTATTTTTGGGCTTGTTTACTATCACTTTTATTTATTGGTTTTAACACTTCCTTGGCCATGAGGACCTTATGTGTTGTTTCACATTCTTTTTCATATTTTGGCTATGATTCATCTTCAACAATATACCCTTTTTGCTACGGTCCTTATTGATATTGCCCTTGTCCTTGTTGTCCTTGTTGATATTGTGATTGATACTTTTGATTCCTTTAAGGAGATATTCAAAATTGATTAATTTGATTTAATGAATTATATTTATAAAACTTGGTGTCATTTCCTTATTTTTAACAAATATAAATTTACCTCCTTCTCCATTGATATTGATTTTGTGATGAAGAATGGGTAGAATTACCATTTGAATTCTTTTGAGGTTTATTTGTGGGGATAAGGGCATTATTGAATAAATCAACTAATTTTAAACTTCATATTATATTTACTAATTATTTAAAATACACCATTCTCTTTAATACATGGATAGATATCACCAATGTTCGGAATGATTCAAGGAGATATCTAAGTATAATTGAAACTAAGAGTTTATCTTCCACCTTTTCTCACATGGTATTCAACTTTGATTTCAAGTCTAATTTTTTTAAAGAAATTTTTCAATATTCTCACCATATTGGACCATTGTATGAATTTATAATTATAGATGAAGGATTGTGGCTTCATTTTTCTCTTCAAATATGGTATCAATTCCATATTATTCATTTTTTGTTGTTTTTGTTTCACTAATATATGATTGTATTTCATTAGACATTCCAAAATTTATGGGCATAAGTGCCCTTGCATCTCAATGGTAGAGTCATATCAGTACCACTAAACCCAAGGTAAAAACTATTTGGTGCTTGATCATATTTGCAACTATCATCCCTAGTCCTATTGAACTACTTGCCTTCTAGTGTCCCTCATTAGGACTCTAAACACTAGTGCATGCAAGAGAGTGGTATGCATGTCTAAGTGGCCCCTTGTATATGCAACATTGATATCAATACCAACCTTACTATAGGGAATTATGCATCCTCTATCAACCTTTGTAGACTTTACCATTGGTCCTTACTCATGTAGAACTATGCCCCTTTGATAGGAACCAAGTGGATACACCATTCATCATCTAAGGTGATTTATATCTCTCTAGTAACTAGCTAGAAGGTATTTATCTTTAAATAATATCACTTTACCAATGTTATCAATGATATGTGATTGAAATCCACCTTAGGTATTAGGTTCATGCAACCCATCCCTACTACCACCAATAGTGCATGATCAACAAACCTTGGAAAAACCTGAATGGTCTCAAGAATATCTAGTTTTTTCTCCCTATACTCCAAGATATATAACTGCTCTTGCAACCAAATCCAATCACTCTATCAGCCTCAATGCTTGCAAAAACCAAGAAATAAATACATAAACCTACTACAAGCAAAAGCACCACCCATACATGAAAATTCCACTAGATGGTAAAAATACCACCAAGTGAAAAAAAGCACCTCTTGGGTGGTGCTGCAATTGTTGCTTAATAAAAGCATTGCCAAGGCACAAAAGTGACATTGATACATGAAAGCACTAGTGCACTAGCACTAATAGTGCACAAAAGCATTGTTTGATTCTTTAGACAAGTATTTAAAGAAAAAATCTATTGTTCTAGGTCTAGTTTTATATGCATAGCTATACATGTAGCCCTCCTCTAGGTGTGAGTTCCCTCATCAAGTCAACTCAATGTAGTGGAAATGTATGTTCGACCATCAACAATTTAGCTATGCTTAAATGTCCAAAGATATTTTTCCCTCTTCCCTATGGTAAAAATGAATTCCTTTTTATTTTAAACCCTTTTAAATCCCTAGCCTTCACAACAACTTTTATTTGTCTATCGTGAATTCTTCTTCACAAAACTAATGTGGATCATAATAAATTCAATTTTTCTTAGTCCAACTTGATTTTCCCTCTAGGTCTGAGGATTTGGTCAGTTGATAAAATATCTCATTAAGAATGTGCAACCCTGATTCAAATATCAGGGTCTTGTAGAACCAAAGGGTATGTCATGTCAACACCATTGGCTACATTAAAAAATTTACCTAGCATAATTGGAGGTTATATTGACAATGAGGAGTAGGATTCAAACCCATAAAGAGACATTGAAAAATATAATGAGTTACTAATTCCTCTAGTATATTCAAAAAAAAAAACTTAATTTTCCCTCTAAAATTTGAGGGGGAACACAAGGCATGAAAACATGTATTAGTTTCAAAAACGCAAAATTTAAGATCACTTCTAATAAAAAAAATCAAAAGCACAAGTCATCTTGCATCATGAATATTAAGCAACGACAAAATTATTGTCTTAAAATCTAGGTATTAATGTTAGTTTTTGATGCATTCATTAGACAATAAATGAATAAAAAATAGGTAAATGTAAACACCTAATCTTGATCACATTATCAACCCTCAAACTTGTTAACATCTTCATCAATTTGCCACTCAAGTAGCCAAATTTAAGAAATTATCTTCAAGACCAAATTGGGAGCATATATTGCTCTAGAAACAAAGCATTGGGGCATGAGCAAAAGTACTAGCAGTTCTTTCATCTCCCTAGCAATGCTTTTGCAAAATTTAACTTTTTGACTATTCCCTACCCAATTTTATTGGCAACATTCATATTCAAAAAAATATTGGATTATTAATGTTGCCACACTATCACCATCAATTGTTATTGACTATTAGAGTCTAAAAAGAGAGTTTGATAGTTAGTACCTTTTAAGCTACCCTCCAAAAATAAACCTAATTACATCAGTCTAATCGATAGCCCCAAAAAAAATCTAAAGATAAAAAAATTCCATTCATAATGCTCAATTCATTAATTGCATTTGATCCAAATTCAAATTATTTACTTTTTCAATCCTATCACCTTCAATGCAATCCCTCAAATAATTCATGGCTTCCTTTAAATTCAATACATGGGGTACCCAATTCATATCATCTTGTAATGTAATAAAGTTTTGTTAAATTTTATATTGATCCATAGGAATTCATCTCCAAGCATGGCAATAGTAGGTAAAGATTTTACTATGATCTTGTAAAAGCATTCAAACATCTAAGCTCTTAATAATTCAAGCATTCAAGTTCTCAAGCATCTTCAAGCAAGAAGAACTCTTCAATCAAGATTCCTCAAAAAAGAAAAAATCCTACCTTGGCATCTTGAAGTAATAACTGTTCTTAGGGTTGTGCTCTTTCCCCTTTTGTTTTTATTATCATATTTATTTTATAGTTGATTTATTGCATACTAATTTTACTTTCATCATAACATTTGTATTTCGTCATCATTTTTGAGCATTTGGATTACATTTTACATAAGAAATATTTCTACTTTCCATTATAATCAAGGTCCCCATATCTCCTAGTTAGGATCCCTCTTTGTACCTCTCATGATAATCACTAATTTATCATATTAATTTTTTCTACTACATATTTAAAAAAAAGTGTTATTGAATTGTATGTTTGATAGGGCTATCATTCTTTATTGAAGACATAGTCATTGGGAGTAAAGCATTTTTAGTTAGCAAAAGAATTGATAGCACTATTATAAACTTAGTGATGCTTTTATCACTGATCACTTAGTACATTGTTTTATCATTTCATCATTTTTAACTCATATCTAAATAGGGTTCTGATTCTATACAAGGGAGCCTCATATGTTCCTCTAGCTTAGCCAAATATCTTAACCATTGATCCACTATTTTCTCTATTTTTTAAAGGTAAGTAAATGTACCATCAAGACATAGTAGCAATAACAACGCTTCTACCTTTGTGGCAAAACTAGGTTTTTTAAACCACTTTTGCTTATTTCAATATTTAGTTCTTAGATTTACTTGATGTCTACTAAATATTTATTTATGATTTCAATTTTGGTTCTTTCATTAAAAATAAATAAATGTGGAAAAGAAACTAGTCAATCATAATTATTTATGGGACCATCCTTAATCATCATCAAAATTAAATTGTATATAGTTGCATATAGGCTTGTATATTGCATCTCTATTGAACCCTTACTCTTAAAATTGTTAGGATCCCATTCTAACATTTGATGTAATATTCCTTGTGGAATGTGGGCAGTACCCATGTTAATATTTTGTAATATTTTATTATAGTTATGGATTAAGAAGCACCCATGCCAAATGATGCCCTTCTATGTAACCATTTTTTCAAGAATGTAACTGATTGTAGGTAGGAGATTCTAGCCCAAGTGGAATTTTGCATGTAATCCAACCTTGGGAGTTAGGTATTATAGGAATTCATTAAATATATGAGAGGTAATTTTTTATGTGTATTTTTACATAATTGAATGAAGTATTGAAGGAAGTTACCCCTTGAAGAGGCTTGCAATTTTAGTGTTATTATGAGATTTATTTTTCTACAATTTACTTTTGTAATGTGCATGTTATTTCCAAGTGTGTTGTGAGTTTATATGTTTATTTTTAGTATTTGTGTGAGTGTTTATTTTATTAGTAGGTTCCTAAAAAGTGGTATCAAAGAGCTTTCCAAGGTCATGTTCTGCTATGACTACAACAAATTCTACCAATTTGATTGTTAGGTATACGATTTCTGAGTTCATTTTTTTTATTTTCCAATTTCTCCTTATTAAAAAATTAAAAAAAAAAAAAAAAAAAAAAAATATATATATATATATATATATATATATATATATATATATATATATATATATATATATATATATATATATATATATATATATATATTCTCAACAAAAAGTTCAAAAAAAATTCAATCATTCTTACAGTAGTTGAGTAGGTTAGAAACCTTGTCTTTGGGAGTTTTAAAATATTTTGAAGGAGCTGTCATTATTGGCTAAGCTAGATAGCCCATACATCGTCTAGTGAAGTGAGGGGTGATCAGGCTCCAATACCTAGACCTCAAACAAAACTTGTGCATGAAATTGAGCTTCCACATATATTTGGGTTTATTGGGAGACCATCTAGGATTTAACAAGATTTTATTCCTAGGAATATGTTTTAGACTTGTATTATCCATAGTGCACAAGATACAATATCCTAAAATACTACCTTCACATACTATCAGAGAGGCAGATAGTGCGCTCAAGTGTGTGTGTGGAATCCTCCTTGAGTAGTGGCTTAAAATATTAGTACAAGCACTATTGTTCATCACTACGGTATAACAAAGGGCCTATGGGTATTACATACACCTTTGCCTAGTGTACCTTGGTTTTTTTTAAACCTACAAATAAAGTGTGTTTTCCAAGTCTTTATGTTCTACTTAAATTACAACAAAAAATTTGAACCTATTACCATATCCTTCATAGAATTTGAGCATAAGAAGAAGATATCCATATTCTAAAATTCCTATATGCAAAACAGATAAAACAAATCACTGAAAAATAACAGGTGGACAAGCAGTTTCAAAGTTTAAAATAAGGGAAATAGTGAGTGAGTCAATTAAAATAAAAAAAAATCATCAATAACAATCAATACAGGGTGGTGAGGATATAGTCAAAACAGTTACTTGTACCAGTCAGAACAGTTAGGGAATGTCTATGACAGAATTAAAATTAGATAGGAAACAAAATAGTGTCAATAATTAGTTACTGGTCAAATAATATGAAAAGGGAACATAACGATATTAGGAGTCAGTTAGTGATCAGTAATCCGAACATACAGGTCAAATCCAGTTGACACAGTTCTTGGACCCAATCTCTTGAGGAAAATCCCTTAACCATTGATCTACTCTTTTATCTATTTTTTAAGGGTAAGAAAAAGTGCCATCAAGATATAGTAGCAATAGCAACACTTCTACCTCTATGGCAGAACTAAGCTTTTTAAATTGAATTTGTTTATTTCAATACTTAGATCTTAGATTTGCTTGATGTCTACTAAATATTTATTTATGATTTCTATTTTTGGTTCATTCATTAGAAATAAATAATTGTGGAAAAGAAACTAGTCAATCATAATCATTTAGGGGATCATATTTAATCATCATCAAAATTAAATTGTATATATTTGCATCTAGGCTTGTATATTGCATCTCTCTTGAATCCTTGCCCTTAAAATTGGTAGGACCCCACCCTATATCCTAACACTTGATGTAATATTCCTTGTGAAACATGGGTAGTACCCATGTTAATATTTTGTAATTTTTTATTATAATTTTGGATTAAGAAGTGTCTATGCCAATTGGTGTCCTTCTATGTAACTATTTTTTCAAGAATGTAATTGATTGTAGGTAGAAGATTCTAGCCTGAGTTGCATTTTGCATGTAAGCCAACCTTGGAAGTTAGGTGTTAGAGGAATTCCTTAAATTTACGAGAGGTAGTTTTGTATGTATATTTCTGTATAATTGAATGAAGTATTTAAAGATATTTCTCCCCTTGAATAGGCTTGTGATTGAGTGCAATCGTGAGATTGTTCTTTTTCAACAAGTTACTTCTGTAATGTGCATGTTAATTCCAAGTGTGTTGTACAATTTTATGTTTAATTTTAGTATTTGTGTGAAAGTTTTTATTCTTATTAGTAGGTTCCTAACAAGTGGTATTAGAGCACTTTTTAGGGTCATATTTTGTTGTGACTACGATATATTATACCAATTTGACTGTTAGGTATACGATTTTTCAAGTTCAATTTTTTTCGTTTACCAATTTTTCGTTATTAAACAAAATACAAATATATATATATATATATATTTCAGAAAAATGTAAAAAGAATTACAATCATTTTTATGGTAGTTGAGTAGGTTAGAAACCTTGTGTTAGGGGTTTTAAAATATCATGAAGAAGTTGTTGTTATTGGCTAAGTTAGATAGCCCATACAACGTCTAGTGAAGTGAGAGGTGATAAAGCTCCAATACCCAAGACTCATAGTACTTGTTCACAAAATTAAGCTCCCATGTATCTTCAAGAATGTTGGGAGATCGTCTAGGATTTACTATAATTTTTTCCTAGGAAGTCTTTTTGGCCTTGTATTGTCTATAGTGCACATGACACATAATATTAGAAGACTATCATCCCATACTGTCAAAGAGGTAGATAGTATGCTCAAGGATGTGTGTGGAATCCTCCTTGAGTAGTGGCCTGAAATATTAGTTCGAGCAATATTATTCATCACTGTGGTATAATAGAGGGATTATGGGTATTACATACACCTTTACCTAGCATACCTTGGTTCTGTTTAAACCTATAAATAAAGTATGTTCTCCAATTCTTTCTATTCTACTTAACATGAAACCAAAAATATAAACTTGTTATCATATCCTTCACATAAGTTGAGCATATGAAGAAGATATTCCTATTCTAAAATTCCTAAATGCAAAACATAGAATATAAAATCATTGAAAAATAATAGGTGAACAAGCAACTTCAAAGTCTAAAACAAGAGAAACAGGGAGGCAGAGTAAGTTATAGTAAAAAATAATTCATCAATAACAATCAATGTAGGGTGGTCAGGATATAGTGAGAACAATTACCTATACCAATAAGAACAATCAAGGAATATATATGACAAAGTTAGAATCAGATAGGAAACGAAACACTGTCAAGAATCTGTCAATGGTTATATTGTCCGAAAATGGAACATAATGGTGTCAGGAGTCAATCAGTGGTTAGTAATCAAAGCATATAGGATAGAGACAGTTGACACAGTTCTTGAACCCAATATTTGAAGGCAAATCCATTAACCATTGATCTACTCTTTTCTCTATTTTCTATAGGTTAGCAAAAGTGCCATCAATACATAGTAGAAATAGCAACGCTTCTACCTCTGTGGTAGAACTAGGTTTTGTAAATTAAATTTGATTATTTTAGTATTTATATCTTAGATTTTCTTGATGTGTACTAAATATTTATTTATGAGTTCTATTTTTGGTTCATTCATTAGAAATAAAGAAATATGGAAAAGAAACTAGTCAATCATAATTATTTAGGGGACATATATAATCATCATCAAAACTAAATTATATATAATTGCATCTAGACTTGTGTATTGCATATTTCTTGAACCCTTGCCCTTAAAATCATTAGGACCCCATCCTAAAACTTGATGTAATATTCCTTGTGGAAATTGGGTAGTACCCATGTTAGTATTTTGTAATGTTTTATTATATTTTTGGATTAAGAAGCGCATATACCAAATGGTGCTCTTCTATGTAACCATTTTTTAGGAATGTAACTAATTGTAGGTAGGAGATTCTAACACGAGTGGCATTTTGCATGTAATATAACCTTGGGAGTTAGGTGTTAGAGGAGTTCCAATTTGTGAGAGGTAGTGTTATATGTATTTTTTTGCATAATTGAATAATGTATTGAAGGAGGTTGCCCCTTTAAAGAGGCATGCAATTTAGTGATATTATGAGATTGTTCTTTTTTTTGTAATTTACTTTTATAATTTGCATGTTATTTCCAAGTATGTTGTGAGTTTATATTCCTAAAAAGTGATATCATAGTGCTTTCTAGGGCTGTGTTCTACTATAACTACGATGGATTCTACTAATTTGACTATTAGGTATACGATTTTTGAGTTTAGTTTTTTTTTGTTTGCCAGATTTTCCTTATTGAAAAAATACAAAAAATATATATATATATTTTTAGTTAAAGGCCAAAAAAAATTACAATCATTTTTATAGTAGTTGAGTAGCTTAGAAACCTTGTGTTAGGGATTTTAAAATATCACAAATGAGCTATTGTTATTGGCTAAACCCAATAGCCCATACAACATCTAGTGAAGTGAGGGGTGATCAAGCTCCAATATGTAGTCCTCAGACAATACTTGTGCATGGAATTGAGCTCCCACGTATCTTTGGGTATATTAGGAGAGCATATAGGATATAACAAAATTATATGCCTATGAAGATTTTTTGGCCTTGTATTGTCCATAGTGCATGGGATATAGCATACCAAAATACTACACTTCCATAATATCAAAGAGGTAAATAGTGTGCTCAAGGGTTTGTCTAGAATCCTCCTGGAGTAGTGGCCTAAAATATTGCTCTGAGCAATATTGTTTGTCACTACGGTATAATAGAGGGCCTATAGGTATTACATACAACTTGTCCTAGTGTACCCTGGTTTTGTTTAAACTTGCAAACAAAGTATATTTTATAAGTCTTTCTATTCTACTTAATCTACAACAAAAAATTTGAACCTGTTACCATATCCTTCATAGAAGTTGAGCATACGAAGAACACATATATATTCCAGAATTCTTGAATGCAAATTATACAATAAAAAATCATTAAATAAGGAGTCAGAGTCAATTAGAGTAAGAAATTTTTTTATTAATAACCATCAATACAGGGTGGTTAGAATATAGTTAGAATAGTTACTAAATAACACAAGCTTATACTGAGAGGGGGAGTGAACAGTATAAGACCTCTTTTTACTTTTTCCTTTATACTTCAAAACAGTAAAGCAATATACCCAAAGCAATAACAAAGCAATGCACAATATCATCCACAAAGTGACACCAATTTTAACGTGGTTCACCCGGAATGGTTGGGCTACGTCCACAAAACTTTTCTCTAAAAGTTATCTCAAAGTTCTTTGGGAATCCTTCCCAATTACAATGTTTATGAGCCTCGGCCCAAAGGAGATACCTTCCCCCAATCAGAATTTATGAGCCTCTCGCTCAAAGGAGATACCTTCCCCTCTCGCTCTGGAAATGATCCCTCAGAAGATCAACTGCCTCTACCTCTTGCCAACACGTGGAACTCCTTTCCACCGAAGACCTCCTGTCCTCAATGCTTAGCCTAAGAGACCTCTGCCTTCTATGATCACGTCCACAACAGCTCAACAACCTGTACCAAACACAGTCAATCAGTCTAGTACAAGTCTTCCTCTGTCTATCGGATCTGTCCAACTCTTGAACAAATCAATCCTCTGCATACAAGCCTTCTCAAAGACTTGCCAACTATCCTCGGGTTCTTCTCATAGAACCAATGCACCTCTGTCCTCAAGTTCTCCCGATAGAACTATCAAACTCAGCTCACAAGTCCTCTCGCTAGGACCTGTCCAAATCTGCTCACAAGTCCCCACCGAAACCTGGTCCAAAATTCTGCTCACAAGTCCCCACCGAAACCTGTCCAAAACTTTCACAAGTCCCCAAACTTCCAAAACTCAAAGTCCATCAACCTATCCAAAACTCACAAGTCCCCATCCGGAACCTGTCCAAAAATTGCTCACAAGTCCCCACCTGGAACCTGTCCAAAACTGCTCACAAGTCCCCACTGGAACCTGTCCAAAAACTGCTCACCAAGAAAAACTTTCTTAGTAGGAAATCACAAAGTGAATTGTTAGAGACCCAATGTGATTTGTCAAACTCATAGAAGCATAAAGAGAATTGTTAGAGACTCAATATGTTCTATACTCAAATCCCAATCTCAAAACTCAACTCAAATCAACTCAGCTCAATCTCAATCTCAAATCTGAAAACTCAACTCAATATCTGAAATGGATAGGATAGAATGTTTTCTTTCAAGAACATGAAACCCCAACAATTGCCAACTATGCAAAGAATCACATAACAATGATACTCATGTTCTTTTCACCATCAATTAGGGTTTCAACAACAATGCTCATCAAACAAGGTTTAGTCAACCAACACCATTCAACTCAACATCAACCTTGAAGCATTCAACCAATCATCACAAGAAAAGGAAACAAGTAGAAATCCTTTTCCCTCCAAAGATATTTGAACAAAACAGCCACCAACACAATATCACCAAATGCAAAGAATAACTTGCTCAAATCAACTCAATGGAGTAAGCCCAATATCATGAATCAAGTAAAGCAATAACTTGATCAAACAACCTCTATGGAAGCAACTCAACCATCAAACTCAAAACAGCCAACCAAGGGTTCCACCAACTCAATGCAAGTAGCTAGACTCACAAATATAAACCCTAGTGCACAAAGCTTCCACTATCTCAAACCAAAAATTATGCATTCACCAAAAACTCTCCTTAAGGATAACAATGCATAAGTAGTCTTCAACAAACCAGAAAATAGGATTTACACCTAGCCAAAGGATACCTAGTAGAATACCTTTTCACTCCAACCTTATTTCAGAAAACATACACCAATCATACTCATAAGAAGAATGTGCCCATACCTTATTGGAGTAGAAGATAATTGAACCTTCAAGCTGTCACCACACACAACTCTCAAACTTCCAACCAAGTTAGGGTTAGAATAAAAAGAAATGAGCAATAATATAAACTTCCTTTATTACACCTTTTAGCTCCACTTCTTTAAACACAACCACCATAACATGCCAATAAATCAACAATCACAGACTCACACCTTATACCTCCATTTTTAATTTTAGCATAGCAAAGAATAATCTTAAAAATACATCCAAAGAAATATGCCCTTATTTCTCCTAAGCTTTTATTCAATGCTAATCACAAAAGCCAAAACTCATAAAATTTAATCACACCTTATAAATCGTTGTCCAAGAAACTTCGAATTTCGTGGCATAAAGACGTTTTAATAAAAACGTGTGTTACTCTAGCAAAGCACCCCCGCGAGACTCGAAACGGTGACCTCCGCCAATGCAAGCGCCCAACAGCAACCTTCGCTGCCACTAGCCCACGTGGGCTACGAAGTTCACAAGTGAACTTCCCTCCACTTCACCCTCAAAAAAAACTCCCGAAGACTTTTCAACCGCACGTGCTTCTAAGTCTTCCTTCGATCGCAGCGAATACAGAGCACAAACACCGCAAATTGCATTCGGGGAATTTCGAATTAATTAGCCTTCCAACCTTAGGAGTTGGAGAATAAATAGTCTCTTCGAAGACACCTTGACGTCGGCAAAAATAAAGACCATTTCGAAATTAATCAAAAGTCTTTTCAAAAAGGGTTTAAAAACCCTTAAATAATTTTAATAAATTAAGAATAAAAAAAGGTTTAAAAACCTTTAAGTATTTTTAATAAATTAAAAATAATTTCTCCCTTAATTAATTAAATAATTAATTAATTAAAACCTTGAAGGGTTTTAAATAATAATTAAATAAATAATAAAGAGAACCTCCATTGGTTTTAATAAAAACCATTTAACTTGGTTTTAATAAAAACCCTATCCAACTTGGTTTTAATAAAAACCGGTTTGGTTTTAATGAAAAACCCTTGCCAATGGAATCTCTCCGGATTCTCTTAAAAATATTCTCTTGGAATCTTCCACCTTTGAAGCCAACACATCCTCTTAACATTAATGCCATTTCCTTTTGACATCAATGACAACTCATAGACAAGAAGCTAGGATCTCAAACCCAAAATTGCCAACAATCTCCCCCTTTGTCATTGATGGCAAACCATGCTTCTCAACAACACAGAAACTCAACATAAACAGCTCCCCCTGTCTTGAGGCTCTCTCAAGCTCTCCCCTTACTCAAATCTCTCCCCCTTTGTCATCAATGGCAAAGGGTCACCTTTGGGGCTCGGGACTAAGAATGAGCCTCTTAGCTTAGTCCCTCCCCCACCTCCCGATGAGGTGATTAATTCTTGGGTGGGAGTAAAACTCCCATTAGGCACCGATCATCATCAGCATCTATAACTTCCTTGTCGGGCCTTCTCTTGAACTCTTTGTCCATATTCCTATTCCTGTCACTTTTCTTGTTCTTGTTCTCATCCCTGTTCTTGTCCATGCCTTGATCCTTGGACCCGATCATGCCATTGTTCCTGTTCTCGTATTCTAGAATTTCAGCTCTACACTGTCTGATTGTGTGACCTTCATTGTTGCACTTGAAACACTTGACGATGTTGTTTCTCTGAGGTAAACCTGATCTTTGAATCCACCAGTTCTGACCAAACCTATTCTGACCAAACCTGTTTTGGCCAAACCTGTTCTGACCAAACCTGTTCTGGCCAAACCTGTTCTGACCAAACCTGTTCCTGTTATTTGCCTTGCAATAAACTGCCTTGTGCCCAAACTATTGACAAGAGTAGCAATACCCTTGAAAGTAACTAGCACTTCTAAAACTGTCATTTACCTCCTTCACTTGAGCCATGCAATGTGAAGCCATGTGACCAAACCTGTGACAAGCAAAACATCTGCCTTGAAACTTTCCTTTAATTGACCTCTTAGGTTCTGAAAACTTCTTCTTCTCATTCTGAATTCTATTTTCTATTTCTGTGCATCTATCATTCAAGGACTCCTTTTCTGAAATACTTTCCTCATCAGAACTCTCTTCCTTTTGGAGTCTCTTACTAGACTCTCCAACTTGTTCCTTGTGTGGCTTAACAAAACCAAGGCCTGTTTTATCTGTTGTCTTTCTTTGACCTTTGATGAGTGACTTAACCTTTTTGGAGCTATCTTGAAACCTGTAAAGCTTATCCTTGTACTCTTTAGTTTCCTCTTTCAAAGAAGCCATTTTCTGTTCTAACTCACTATACTCAAGAACCTTAGACTCTAACTCATCCTTGAGTTCTTGTGTCTTAGCCATAGAGAAGTCAAGACTTTCTATAAGATCATCTCTCTCCATACAACATTCATCTAACTTATCCTTGAGTCTAGCATTCTTCTTTCTTTCCTTTTTCAAAGCACTAAGAGCACTAATAAGTTCACCTTCAAGATCTACTTCACCTTCCTCTATATCTTCCTCTATTTGTTTGCTTTTTGAATCATCAAAGCCTTTTTCAGATTTCTTATCACTAGAGGTGCTACCCTTTTCAAAAACCATACATGCATCTTCCTTATAGTTTTCTGAAGCATCCTCATACATACTAGAAACCAAATCATTATTTGTGCAATCATCCTCAAGGTGACCAAAATTTCCACATCTAAGACATTTCATGATAATGAATCTATGTTTCGGTTCTTCCTCTTTTTTTGATATGAACAACATCTCATTTTCATTATCACTTGAAGAACTTTCACTATCACTACTAGAACACTTACTTGCTTTGTCTAGGTAGAAACTCTTCTTGTGCTTGTGAGAATACCTCTTTCCTTGATTGTTGTGCTCATATTTGTTTTTCCTGTGATGCTTGTGCTTTTCAGAATCCTTGCTCTTAGAATCCTGTTTATCTTCATCACTTTCATTCTTGGGAACAGTACAGTCAGTAGCATAATGACCAAACTTTCCACAATTGAAACATCTTATATTTTTCATACTTTTGTGCTTTCTAGAGAACTTGCCTTTCTTGCTTGTAATATGCCTCTTCATCACTAGAAGACTCATCACTATCTTGAAGTTGTTTACCCTTGGAATTCTTGGTAGCCTTGAAAGCTGCCTCTTTCTTGACATCAACCTTCACTTGAGTTCTCAACTCAAATGCTGCAAGTATACTATGGAGCTCATCCTTTTTCAACTTATCCAAATCTTTAGCTTCCTCAATAGCAGAAATATTTTCACTAAATCTATTAGGAAGAGATCTTAAAATCTTATCACAAACATCATTTTCAGCAAGCTCAAGACCTAAGTCTTTCATGGAGTTAACAACCTCATCCATACGAAGCATGTAGTCACTAATATTTTCATCATCATTCATCTTGAGTTGTTCAAACATACCTTTGAAGTGTCTCAACTTGGCCTTTCTGACATTTGTATCACCTGTATGAACCACCTTCAATCTGTTTCCACATTTCACTAGCTGTCTTGCAGTGAATCACTTTGGTGAGATCTGCTTTCTGTAAGCCTTTCAGGATTGCATTCATTGCTTTTGAATTGCTTGTGATGTAGGAGCCTTTCTTCTTTAGTATTAGGACCATGTTCAGGAATAGTGTACTCATCTTCAATCACTTCCCAAACCTCATTCCCAAGTGCCATTAGATGAACCTTCATCCTTGCACTCCAAAGACCAAAATCTGACCCATCAAGAATAGGTGCTGCATTGCCACTTGAATAATCCATTGTGTTCTTTACTAGCTTTTCCTTCAAGTTGTTAAACTTTCCGAAGGCACCTGCTCTGATACCAATTGAAGAACACAAGCTTATACTGAGAGGGGGGGTGAACAGTATAAGACCTCTTTTTACTTTTTCCTTTATACTTCAAAATAGTAAAGCAATATACCCAAAGCAATATCAAAGCAATGCACAATATCATCCACAAAGTGACACCAATTTTAACGTGGTTCACCCAGAATGGTTGGGCTACGTCCACAAAACTTTTCTCTAAAAGTTATCTCAAAGTTCTTTGGGAATCCTTCCCAATTACAATGTTTATGAGCCTCGGCCCAAAGGAGATACCTTCCCCCAATCAGAATTTATGAGCCTCTGCTCAAAGGAGATACCTTCCCCTCTGCTCTGGAAATGATCCCTCAGAAGATCAACTGCCTCTACCTCTTGCCAACACGTGGAACTCCTTTCCACCGAAGACCTCCTATCCTCAATGCTTAGCCTAAGAGACCTCTGCCTTCTATGATCACGTCCACAGCAGCTCAGCAACCTGTACCAAACATAGTCAGTCGGTCTAGTACAAGTCTTCCTCTGTCTGTCAGATCTGTCCAACTCTTGAACAAATCAATCCTCTGCATACAAGCCTTCTCAAAGACTTGCCAAACTGTCCTCAAGTTCTTCTCATAGAACCAATGCACCTCTGTCCTCAAGTTCTCTGATAGAACTATCAAACTCAGCTCACAAGTCCTCTGCTAGGACCTGTCCAAATCTGCTCACAAGTCCCCATCGAAACCTATCCAAACTCACAAGTCCCCACCAACCTTCCAAACTCTCACAAGTCCCCATCGAACCTATCCAAACTCTCACAAGTCCCCACCGTCAACCTCACATCCCAACCTTCCTCTCTCCCCTTCCAACTGCTCACAAGTCCCCACCGAACCTGTCCAAGAACTGCTCACAAGTCCCCACTAGAACCTGTCCAAAAACTCAACAAGCTCACCAAGAAAAACTTTCTTAGTAGGAAATCACAAAGTGAATTGTTAGAGACCCAATGTGATTTGTCAAACTCATAGAAGCATAAAGAGAATTGTTAGAGACTCAATATGTTCTATACTCAAATCCCAATCTCAAAACTCAACTCAAATCAACTCAGCTCAATCTCAATCTCAAATCTGAAAACTCAACTCAATATCTGAAATGGATAGGATAGAATGTTTTCTTTCAAGAACATGAAACCCCAACAATTGCCAACTATGCAAAGAATCACATAACAATGATACTCATGTTCTTTTCACCATCAATTAGGGTTTCAACAACAATGCTCATCAAACAAGGTTTAGTCAACCAACACCATTCAACTCAACATCAACCTTGAAGCATTCAACCAATCATCACAAGAAAAGGAAACAAGTAGAAATCCTTTTCCCTCCAAAGATATTTGAACAAAATAGCCACCAACACAATATCACCAAATGCAAAGAATAACTTGCTCAAATCAACTCAATGGAGTAAGCCCAATATCATGAATCAAGTAAAGCAATAACTTGATCAAACAACCTCTATGGAAGCAACTCAACCATCAAACTCAAAACAGCCAACCAAGGGTTCCACCAACTCAATGCAAGTAGCTAGACTCACAAATATAAACCCTAGTGCACAAAGCTTCCACTATCTCAAACCAGAAATTATGCATTCACCAAAAACTCTCCTTAAGGATAACAATGCATAAGTAGTCTTCAACAAACCAGAAAATAGGATTTACACCTAGCCAAAGGATACCTAGTAGAATACCTTTTCACTCCAACCTTATTTCAGAAAACATACACCAATCATACTCATAAGAAGAATGTGCCCATACCTTATTGGAGTAGAAGATAATTGAACCTTCAAGTTGTCACCACACACAACTCTCAAACTTCCAACCAAGTTAGGGTTAGAATAAAAAGAAATGAGCAATAATATAAACTTCCTTTATTACACCTTTTAGCTCCACTTCTTTAAACACAACCACCATAACATGCCAATAAATCAACAATCACAGACTCACACCTTATACCTCCATTTTTAATTTTAGCATAGCAAAGAATAATCTTAAAAATACATCCAAAGAAATATGCCCTTATTTCTCCTAAGCTTTTATTCAATGCTAATCACAAAAGCCAAAACTCATAAAATTTAATCACACCTTATAAATCGCTGTCCAAGAAACTCCGAATTTCGTGGCATAAAGACGTTTTAATAAAAACGTGTGTTACTCTAGCAAAGCACCCCCGCGAGACTCGAAACGGCGACCTCCGCCAATGCAGCGCCCAACAGCAGCCTTCGCTGCCACTAGCCCATGCGGGCTACGAAGTTCACAAGTGAACTTCCCTCCACTTCACCCTCGAAAAAAACTCCCGAAGACTTTTCAACCGCACGTGCTTCTAAGTCTTCCTTCGATCGCAGCGAATACAGAGCACAAACACCGCAAATTGCATTCGAGGAATTTCGAATTAATTAGCCTTCCAACCTTAGGAGTTGGAGAATAAATAGTCTCTTCGAAGACACCTTGACGTCGGCGAAAATAAAGACCATTTCGAAATTAATCAAAAGTCTTTTCAAAAAGGGTTTAAAAACCCTTAAATAATTTTAATAAATTAAGAATAAAAAAAGGTTTAAAAACCTTTAAGTATTTTTAATAAATTAAAAATAATTTCTCCCTTAATTAATTAAATAATTAATTAATTAAAACCTTGAAGGGTTTTAAATAATAATTAAATAAATAATAAAGAGAACCTCCATTGGTTTTAATAAAAACCATTTAACTTGGTTTTAATAAAAACCCTATCCAACTTGGTTTTAATAAAAATCGGTTTGGTTTTAATGAAAAACCCTTGCCAATGGAATCTCTCCGGATTCTCTTAAAAATATTCTCTTGGAATCTTCCACCTTTGAAGCCAACACATCCTCTTAACATTAATGCCATTTCCTTTTGACATCAATGACAACTCATAGACAAGAAGCTAGGATCTCAAACCCAAAATTGCCAACAGTTACCTATACTGGTACAAACAGTTAGGGAATATCTATGATAGAGTCAAAATTGAATAGTGAAAAAAAAAGTGTCAAGAATAAGTCAATGATCAAAGAGTCTAAAATGGAACTGAATAGTGTCAAGATTCTGTCAGTGATTAGTAATTAGAACATATAGGACAGAGATAGTTGATACGGTTCTTGGACCTAATCTCTATGAAGAACACAAGCTAATACTGAGAGGGGGGGTGAACAGTATAAGACCACTTTTTACTTTTCTTTTCCAATCAATATTTTGCAATATAAATATAGCAATATCAATAGCAGTAATAAAAGAAATGCACAAATAACCACACACAATAGAGACACCATAATTTACGTGGTTCACCCAATGTGGGCTACTCCACGAAGAAAATATTTCACTAAAATTTTCTCAATCAATATCTTGGGAATTCTTTCCCTATTACAATTTTTATGGACCTATTTCTAAAGGAGATATCTATCCCCTAAATCAAGTTTATGAAACTCTATTCATAGGATAACTCCTTTCTCCTCTTTCTCTTGCTGGTGATCTTCTAGAAGAACTGTTGCCTTTACAACACTGGCTAATGGATCTCTATCCACTGAAGAGTCTTATCCTCACTCAGAAGATCTATCCTCACTGCCCTGGCTAATGGATCTCTATCCACTAGAGACTATCGTCCTCTATACTATGTCACCTCTAAATCTTGCACTCAACTATGTCTCAAATATGTACTAAACATAGTTATTCAGTCTAGCACAAATCTGATTTATCGCTATATCTGGTCTGGCACAAACCTATCCTTAAATCTACACCAAAATCTATACTCAAATCTGCTCAACAAGTTCACATAGAACTTGCTCAAATCTGCTCAACAAGTTCACACAGAACTTGCTCAAATCTACTCAACAAGTTCACACAAAACTTGCTCAAATCTGCTCAACAAGTTCACACAGAACTTGCTCAAATCTACTCAATAAGTCCATAGATAACTTGGTCAAATCTACTCAACAAGTCCACATAGAACTTGCTCAAATCTGTTCAACAAGTCCATACAAAACTTGCTCAAATCTGCTCAACAATTCCACACAAAAATTTCTCAAATATTTTCTCAAATCAATTCAGAATATAGAATAGTTTGTTTTATGGAACTTGAACAATCACTTCACACATACACTTAACTAGGCTCAACCAAATCTACTCAACCAATCACTTAATGAAATGACCCTTGCTCACAAACCTTAGTCCAAGAATATGAACACTCACTCAAAATATTTCCAAAAATGCTCAACAACAAATCTCACATAACAATGATACTCATGATATTTACAAACCCTAGTTCAAGTTTTTTCTCAATAACTCACTTCAACAACAATGCTTACAAAACAATCTTCACATAGCAATGATACTCAAACCCTCACTCAAGTTTTTCTCACACAATCAATGGATTCAACAACAATTCTTATAAAACAAGGTTATAACAACAACTCTTTATTCTAGAAAACCTTGAAGCATTAACTCAACACACTCAATAGGAAACCATAATTAAGTCATTTTCACTCCAAGCTTATTTTTCAAAAAACCAACCAATCAACTCAACTATGAAATAATGTGCTCATACCTTTTTATTGATGATGAAGGGATCTCATACATTTGTCACAACCACATACACTTGTATGCCAATCTCAAAGAGGTTAGAAGATAAATATTTCTCACAATATAATGTAAATACTCAATTACACCTTATCACTCCACCTTTCAAAAACAACCATCAACATATATAAAATATTTATCCAATAAGACCTTATAAACTCCCAACTAAAAATATTTTCAACATCCATGAAAATAACTCAAAACCTCTTTAATAAAATTTAATGGCAAAAATAACTTTGGCAAATATCAAATCCACTTTCCTTATAACTCCAATAACATAAATCACTTCTCAATAAAATAATCTTTCATAAACCCTTTAAACTCCAAATAACGCAAATCAGTAATGAATAAAATAACCTTTCATAAACCCTTATTACTCCAAATAACACAAATCAATTACCAATAAAATAATCCTTTAAAAACCCTTATATCTCCAAATAACCCCTTAGAAAACTTTAGGCAATATAAAATTTAATCAAACATTACCTTTGCCACTAGTGGGATTCGAACCCACAATCTCTGCCTCCATGAGCGCTCTAGTCATGGGCTTGATCACCGCATGCACTAGACACACGTTTGAAACCCTATGAGTACCTCGTGCTCTTTCTTCTACACCTGGTGCTCAAAACGAATGCATGCAAATTTTTTTCCCTTAACACTCAAGATGAACACGCCTAATCAACGTCCATGCAAATTTATTGTGGACTCTTCCACTCCCAATGCTCTCACAAAATACGTTGTGCCAATGGACCACTGTGTCCAATGTGGGTCATACCTTACACTCACCCTTCTAGTCTTCTTCCTGGCGCTAATAAGACAAACAAACTCTTTGTCTTCTTCCTCAACGATCAACGATTACACGAATTTATTTTAGCTTGATTGCATGAAAATTAATTTGAAGAGGGATAACTTTTGAATACCTCTTTGCATATTATTTATACATGAATTCACCATATGGCTTGGACATCAGCGCTCCATTTAATTCGATGACGTCGATTTTTCTTGCAATATTTATAATTTATAAATTATTTAAATTCTAAGAGAATTTAAATTTCATAAATTATATTTATAAACCTTTGACTTTAATAAAAATTAAAGCCTCCTTTAGGTAAAATTTAAAACTTCATTTGTTCTTCACTGATTTGATGAAGATTATTCTTCCACCATGGTTTTTAATCAAAACCTTAAATCTGCCATTATGATGTTAATGAAGCCTTTATATTCTCATAATGGTTTTAATTAAAACCTTTTAATTTGCCACCAAGTTTTTAACAAAAACCCTTATAAAACAATATTTTGATAACTTTTCTTCAACTCTTTGCATTTCTCTTGGATTCAATGATGGTGTACTTCATGGTGTTAATGACGGCTTCATGTGTTCACTTTGGCATCAATGAAAACTTCACACCTTGACATCAATGACAACTGAATGAGCTCAAAATGTCGAACACTCTAGAGGTAAATCCCTTAACCATTGATCTACTCTTTCCTCTATTGCCTCAATGAGCTCAAAATGTTTCAACTATGACGGATTCTACCAATTCGACTATTAGGTATACGATTTTCAAGTTCAATTTTTTTTGTTTGCCATTTTTTCCTTATTAAAAAAATACAATATATATATATATATATATATATATATATATATATATATATATATATATATATATATATATATATATATATATATATATATATATATATATATATATATATATATATATTCGATAAAAAGGTCAAAAAAATTACAATTATTTTTACAATAGTTGAGTAGGTTAGAAACCTAGTGTTGAGGAAATTAAAATATCGTGAAGGAGTTGTTGTTATTGGCTAAGATAGATAGCCCATACAACATCTAGATAAGTGAGGGGTGATCAAGCTCCAATACCCAAGCCTTAGAAAACACTTGTGCATAGAATTGAGCTCCCACATATCTTTGGGTATATTGGGAGACCATCTAGAATTTAACAAAATTTTATCCTTATGAAGTTTTTTTAGCCTTGTAATGTCCATAGAGCATAGGACACAACATCCCATATGAATACCCTTTCGTACTATTAGAGAGGTAGATAGTGTGCTCAAGGGTATGTGTGGAATCCTCCTTGAGTTGTGGTCTAAATTATTGGTTTAAGAACTATTGTTTATCATAGTGATATAATAGAGGGCCTATGGGTATTATATACACCTTTGCCTAACATACCATGGTTCTTTTTTAACTTGCAAAAAAAGTCTATTCTCTATGTCTTTATGTTCTACTTAACCTGAAATCAAAAATCTGAAACTGTTACTATATCCTTCACAGAAGTTGAGCATACGAAAAAGACATCCCTATTCTAGAATTCCTACACGCAAAATACACAATACAAATTCATTAAAAAACAATAGATAGACAATTAGATCTAGAGTCTAAAATAGGGGAAATGGGGAGTCAAAGTATGTTACAATAAAAAACTTTCATCAATAAATTTTAATACAAGGTGGTCAAGATATAGTTAGAATAGTTACATGTACTAATTAGAAAAATTATGGAATATCTTTAATAGAGTCAAAATCAAACAGGAAATAGAACAGTGTTAGGAATCAATTAGTGGTCAGATAGTCTAAAAAAGAAACATAATAGTGTCAGGAGTCAATCAGTGATCAATAATTAGAACATATAGGGTAGAGATAGTCGACATAGTTCTTGGACCCAATATTTGAAGGCAAATCCCTTAACCATTAATCTACTCTTTTCTCTATTTTTTAAAGGTAAGTACAAATACCATCAAGACATAGTAGCAATAGCAACGCTTCTACCTCTGTGGCAAAACTAGGTTTTTTAAACTAAATTTGCTTATTTCAATATTTAGATATTAGATTTGCTTAATGTCTACTAAAAAATTATTTATGATTTCTATTTTTGTTTCATCATTAAAAATAAATAAATATGGAAAAGAAACTAGTCAATCATAATTATTTAGGGGACCATATTTAATCATCATCAAAATTAAATTGTATATAGTTCCATATAGGTTTATATATTGCATCTCTCTTGAACCCTTGCCCTTAAAATTGTGACCCCTTCCTAAAAATTGATGTAATATTCCTTATGGAACATGGGTAGTACGCATGTTAATATTTTGTAATGTTTTATTATAGTTTTGGATTAAGATTCACCTATTCCAAATGGTGTCCTTCTATGTAACCATTTTTCCAAGAATGTAACTTATTATAGGTAGGATATTCCAACCTGGGTTACATTTTGCATTTAAGCCAACCTTGGAAGTTAGGTGTTAGAGGAATTTATTAAATCTGTGAGAGGTAGTGTTTTATGTATATTTTTGCATAACTAAATTAAGTTTTGAAGGAGGTTGCCCCCTTGAAGAGGCTTACAATTCAATGCTATTGTGAAATTGTTCTTTTTATGCAACTTACTTTTGTAATGTGCATGTTATTTCCAAGCATGTTGTGAGTTTATATATTTATTTTCAGTATTTGTGTGAGATTTTTTATTTTTATCAGTAGGTTTTTAACAAGTGGTATGAGAGAACTTTCTAGGGTCTTGTTCTATTGTGACTGCAATGGATTCTACCAATTTAATTGTTAGGTATACGATTTTCGAGTCCAATTTTTTTGTTTGTTAGTTTTTCCTTATTAAAAAATACAATATATATATATATATATATAGTAAAAGGCCAAAAAAATACTATCATTTTTACAATAGTTGAGTAGGTTAGAAGCCTTGTGTTGGAGATTTTAAAATATCATGAAGGAGATATCATTATTGACTAAGCTATATAGCCCATAAAGCGTCTAGTGAAGTGAAGGGAAATGAGGCTCCAATACCCAGACCTAAAAAAGCACTCATGCAAAAAATTGAGCTCCCACGTATCTTCAAGTATATCAAGAGACCATCTACAATTTAACAAAATTTTATCAATAGAAAGCTTTTTCAGCCTTGTATTATCCATAGTGCATGGGATACAACATCCCAAAAGACTATTCTTGTGTATTTTCAGAGAGGCAAATTGTGTAATCAAGGGTATGTGTGGAATACTCCTTGATTGGTGGACTAAAATATTGGTCTGAGCACTATTGTTTATCACTATGGTATAACATAGGGTCTAGGGGTATTACATACACCTTTGCCTAGCATACCCTTGTTCTGTTTAAACCTACAAACAAAGTCTATTATCCAAGTCTTTCTGTTTTACTTAACTCACAATAAAAAAATTGAATTTGTTACCATATCCTTCACAGAAGTTGAGCATACAAAGAAGACATCCCTATTCCAGAATTCTTACATGCAAAATAGATAATACAAAATCACTAAAAAATAATAGGTGGACAAGAATATTTAGAGTCTAAAATAGGGTAAATAAGGAGTCAGATTCAGTTACAATAAAAAAACTTTCATCAATAACCATCAATACAGGGTTGTCAGGATATAGTCAGAATAGTTACCTATACCAATCAAAATAGTCAGGGAATATCTATGACAAAGTCAAAATTGTATAGGGAATAGAATAGTGTTAGAAATTAGTTAGTGGTTAAATTGTTTGAAAAGGGAATAAAATAGTATTAAGAGTCAATCAATGGTCAGTAATCAGAACATACAAGGTAGAGATAGTTGATAGGGTTCTTGGACCTAGTCTTCGGAGGTAAATCCCATAAACATTGGTTTACTTTTTTCTCTATTTTTTAAAGGTAAGTGAAAGTACCATCAAGACCATAACAATGACAACGCTTCTGCCTCTCTAGAAGAACTAGGTTTTTTAAACTGAATTTGCTTATTTCAATATTTAGATATCAGGTCCGAGGTGTAGACCAATTGGTTCATCCAAACCCCATAAGGGGGGCGAAGGTCCAAGGTTCAAATCTCGGGCCTCACCGGACTGAATGCTTGTCCCTTTCCTGGTGCTTTCAGTGGCGTAAAATGTTTAAAATGATTGTGGCATGGTGAATATAGGGGCAGTCTGTGCGAAGATCTATGTGGTGGCTTCTAGGGCGGACAACACAGAATACTATGGCAGCCATAAAAGCTGGACAACCTACCCAGATTCATGGCGGCTACCGATTCCACCATGTAAATTCAAAAAAAAAAAAAAAATTAGATATTAGATTTTCTTGATATCTACTAAATATTTATTTATGATTTCTATTTTTGGTTAATTCATTAAAAGTAAAGAAATATGGAAAAGAAAGTAGTCAATCATAATCATTTAGGGGACCATATTTAATCATAATAAAAATTAAATTCTATATAGTTGCATCTAGACTTGTATATTGCATCTCTATTGAACCCTTGCCCTTAAAATTTTTAGGATCCCATCCTAACATTTGATGTAATGTTCCTTGTAGAACATGGATAGTACCCATGTTAATATTTTATAATATTTTATTATAGTTTTGGATTAATAAGCATCTATGCAAGACGGTGCTCTCCTATGTAAATATTTTTTCAAGAATGTATCTGATTGTAGGTAGGAGATTCTATCCCGGGTGACATTTTGCATGTAATCCAACCTTGGGAATTAGGTGTTAGAGGAATTCCTTAAACCTACAAGAGGTAGTGTTGTATGTATCTTTTTGCATAATTGAATGAAGTATTGAAGGAGGTTGTCCCCTCAAAGAGTATTACAATTTACTTCTATAATGTGCATGTTATTTTCAAGTGTGTTGTGAGTTTATATGTTTATTTTTAGTATTTGTGTGAGTTTTTATTTTTATTAGTAGGTTCTTAAAAATTGGTATTAGAGCACTCTCGAGGTCCATGTTCTGCTGTGACTGCAAAAAATTCTACCAATTCGACTATTTGGTATACAATTTTTGAGTTCAATTTTTTCATTGGTTAGTTTTTCCTTATTAAAAAATACAAAATATAATATATATATATTCAGATTAAGGCCAAAAAAATATTACAATCATTTTTATAGTGGTTGAGTAGGTTAGAAACCCTGTGTTGAGGGTTTTAAAATATCATGAAGGAGATGTTGATATTGTCTAATCTAGACAACCCATACAACATCTAGTGAAGTGAGGGGTAATCAAGCTCCAATACCCAAGCCTTAGAAAACACTCATGCACAAAATTGAGCTCCCATGTATCTTTGGGTTTATTGGGAGACCATCTAGGATTTAACAAAATTTTATCCCTAGGAAGCATTTTTGGCTTTGTATTGTCCATAGTTCATGGGACACAACAACCCAAAAAACTACCCTCCCATATTGTCAGAGGCAGATAGTGTGCTCAAGGGTATGTGTAGAATCCTCTTTGAGTAGTGGCCTTAAATACTGGTTCGAGCACTATTGTTTGTCCCTACTATATAACACAAGGCTATGGGTGTTACATATACCTTTGCCTAGTGTTCCCTAGTTCTGTTTAAACCTACAAACAAAGTCTATTCTACTTAAACTACAACCAAAAATATAAACCTGTTACCATATCCTTCACAAAATTTGAGCATACGAAGAAGACATCCCTATTCTAAAATCCCTGAATGCAAAATAGACAATACAAAATCATTGGAAAATAACATGTGGACAAGTAGCTTCATAGTCTAAAAAAGGGAAAACAAGGAGTCAAAGTTAGTTACAGTTAGAAAACTTTTTTCAATAATCATCAATATAGGATGGTAAAGATATAGTCAAAATAGTTACCTATACAATTAAAATATTAATAAAAATATTTTTTTATAAATTATTATTATATTATTGATTTTTAATAAATTATTGTTTTATTTAGAATGTATGATACTATATGAAATGAAATATTAAAATACATTTAAAAATAATAAGTGGTCAATATACGACTTATAATGGAGACAATTTTAAGTAATGATTTTTTCCTCTAAAATCTACATAACCTAAGAGGATTGACAAACATTTTTATTTTTTTAATAAATATATATTTTAAATAAGTGGTTAAACTATAATGCATTGCAAATTTTATCTTTTTGTGTGAAGGTCATTTTTTTAATATTAAACTCTAAGTTATTGTATTTTTAAAAGGTTTGCAAGTTATTTTTCTAATTGTTAGTGTTGCATACCGAAGTGTAATAAATTAATTTTTATGTTTATATGGGTTGTTTTGTGTTAAATTTCATATTTTTTTAAGATATGGTTAATTTATAAATAAAGGATTTTATACGTTTTGTTATCATTTATTTTTAAGATAAATTAAAGGGTATAACTTATCTTTTAGTTGATAATATAAGAAGAGGTTCTTTCTATAATTTGTTTGGACTACAATGCATTCCATCATTGTTATATTTGTTATATTGTATATTTATTTCTTGTTGTTTCAAGCATGTTAGATGTAGTATTAATTTTTTTGAAAATAATTATAAATTTTATATTAAAAAAATCTTACTTACAAGTTAGGATGAGACCCCTCCCAACCTTAGCTAGCAAGAGCAACCTTTTTTCTTTTTAACTTTCTAAAAAAATTCATATCTCTAAATCCCAAGATCCTAAGAACTAACCACTTTTGGTTATAGAAATAAAAGGAGATTTGCATTGGAACCAAATATCCTAAATCGTATGTCTACATTAGCTATCTAAATTAGCCAAATATTGGATTAGCTTACTAACTTACCCAATCCTCTCACCCTCAGTAGCCATGTCACTATACCATTGAATTTCTACCTCCTCGATACCTATCTTAGCCAGGAAGTCTACCACTATATTCAAAGTTCTATCCACATAAATTGATATCACATCATCCAATTCCCTCCACAACTCCTTAATTTGTATGACACAAATCCTCAACCTCCATGTCTCCAAAGTAAATTTCCTCATGCAATCCAAAGCTCCTAGCAAGATTTGAGAATTTTATTCTATGATTATCCTCCTATAACCTTATATTGCCACCCAAATAGAAACATATTTGATAACTGAGGCTTCTACTTAATTATTTGTAGCCCTAACCAAGCCCCATAATTTTCAATAGAGAACTATTTACAACCTGATTCTTGTAGACCACTCCAATTCTAACTCTAATTAGATTGCCTTTTGCAACTCCATTAGTATAAATTTTAATCTAGCCTTTTGAGGGTTTTTTCCAACTAGCTTTATTTTTCCCCTTCAACACTATAGCTTTCTTCTTCATTGTCCCTATATTAGCCTAAGTTTCCTCTCTAGCATACATTGTCATCACTTGCATGACTTTGCTCCAAATGAGCTACCAGATGCCATCTACGAATGAAAATATATCACTAAATATTCTACCATTTTTGTTTAGTCATAATTACCACAAAATAAATTCTAATCCAAGCTTTCATCCAATATAAAGAGATTTAGATTTAAATATGACCCTCTTCTTTTTCTAGATATTAATTCGGTTCAAATCACCTTTGAATTGTATTTTTTATTTTGAAAACCATCGCCTTGATCTAGTGTGTGAAAAAGTACTCAAACATTATGTGATTATATGTTTCTCATTTTTATGGCATAAAAAATACTAGTATGGACCACTGATTCCACTATGTATTAGATTATCAAAGGTAAGAATTCCATTATGCATGAATTTCCAGAAAAAGAAGTTTACCTTTATCCAACCCTTGGACTACCAATTATTTTTCTAATCCTCAACCTAATAGGCATGAGGAGGATATTCTAAAAGGCTCTTTTCATATCCTTCCTTCATTATGTAAACTTCAAGGTTCTCAAAGCCTCAAGCTAATTCATCCTCGTCATCCCTACCTATGAGAAATATTTCTACCAATATTTTAGTCATGATGAGTACTAATTACAAAGGGATTAAAATTTGTCACTCATCCAACTTCTTAAATTATTTAAATGTATAATCCCCCAGTTGGCTAGTGTTGAAATAAATTTCAATCTTGATCCAAATCCTCCTTTCCATAGTTGTTTTTACTAGTTGTAGTTCTAGGAATTCAACAATAATAGGTGTGTATTGATCCCCTAAATCTATCCAAAATCATGTCTTCTCCCCTCTCCCCACTTTCTAAAATAATTTACCTTTCACTACTTGAGATCCTATCTTTAGTTATTACCAAAATAGGGACCCATTACCATCTAAAGAGAAGTGACTTACCTCATCCGGGTTCACCTGTCCCAAATATTTACTAGTTAAAAATTTACTAAATAAAATTTTTTGTTGGGAGATCCACCTCTAGCAAAGCTTTCCAACCAAAGCTTTATTATTTAACTCTATTTTCATCAAGCATAAGCCTCCCTTTGCTTTGGGCTGGCTTACTTTCTCCCAACCTACTGTTGGTACGAAAATAGGCACTGGACGGGTGGGAGGCATTCCCAACGGTCCTTGACCAATATTGAATGACCATTGGGTCCAAGAGAGGTGGGGCGGTCGATCTTCGAAGAAGGTTAGCTCCTTCGGTTCCAACTATCTATGTCATCAAGGGTAAAAGAGGAAAAGAGAATGAGAGAGAAAGCAAATGGAGGTTGTAGCTAAAATTGACAAGGATGGGATATGTACGCATCAAGACACATTTGTTCGACGTCATCGACAAAAAAAATAAACCACCTAATAAATTAGCTCATCTCATCCTCAATCATCGTTCAACATAACGGGTAAGGGAAAATTCCAGAACCAGTGGGAGGGTGCATGAAATCCAAAGTGCATAATTAGAGCACTCCCACTAGATCGAATTTAGTAGAAATAAAACCTTAACACCTAGAGGCAGATGCAAATTCTAGAACCACCCAACAAGACCCACAAAATCTAGATTATAGAATTAAGTGAACAAGATTAAATGGTCATCACAAAAATAAACATCCAGACTTAAGCAAAAGGAAGTGAAGATAAATTGAGAGATTAAACAACGATATGCTTTATATTTACAAGGTGAGAATAATTGCATATGAATTATAATGGCCACAAAGCCACCAAAAACTATTGGTTCAAAAATAGGTATTTAACGGGTGGAAGGTGCACCCAGCGACCCTTGACCAACATTGAATAGTCATCAAACTAATGAGAGGTAGGGCGATCGATCTCCATAGAAGGTTGGTTCCTTCTCTCTCATTCTCTTTTCCTCTTTTACACTTTGTGGAATAAGTAGTTGGAATCTAAGGAGTTGGCCTTCTCCAGAGATCGATCGCCCCACCTCTCCCAAGCCTGGTGGTCGTTCAATATTGGTTGAGGACCATTGGGTATGCCTTCCACCCGTATAGTGCCTATTTTCGCACCAAAACCTACTAATACCCATTTCCTCTCTCCTTTTTATCCTTCTCATAAAATAGTTTTGGCCATTTGTACTACAAAAAAATTGTATATTCACATGGCCTAAATGACTAACTATAAAAAAGTTGTTTTATCCCCAAAGGTTAACCATTTTTATCCTTCTTCTTTTGATGTCATCCAAAATATTCCTCTAGAAAAATATCTGCACTTTTTTAAAATTTAGAGGGACCCACAAATAGACCCCTGGGAGAGAAGTCCTCATGAATCCTAAGATATCTAAAATTTGATCATAAAGCCTTCAATTAAGATTGAATAAGACCACATTGGATTTATTATCATTATTGCTTCCTTGAGATTCATCACTCCCATCAATCTTGTGTCATCCATAAAGTGTAGGTGAATAAACACTTCCTCACCCCACCTTGATACTTGTGAGCAAACCCTATTTTCTTCTCATCAAGATAAGTATACACAAGACTTCATCTAATATGAGAAAAATATAAAGGGAACAAGGTTCTCCCTGAAAAATCTCTTTGGTGGCTCCAAATAGTTGTGAGAGAAGATCATTGATTAACACTGAGTATGTTAGAGTAGAGACATATCTCATGACCTAATATATCCAATCTTGAGAGAAGTTGAAGGTTTTCATCATCCTTGATAAGAATCCCCACTCCACCCTATCATAAGTGTTTGACATATCCAATTTTATAAACATTCCTCTATTCTAAAACCATACTATTCAAAATCCATCTACCCTCTATAAAACCCCTTGATCTAAGGATATTATATTGTCCAGGAGAGGTCTTAGCCACTCAACCATTATGTTCATGATTATTTTGTATAGGACGTTGCATAAGGTGATAAGTCTATAATATAAAATATGAACCACATCCTCTCCTTTTTAAAATTAAGGTAATGAATGTCTGATTAATTCTTCAAGCATTCTTTTACCACCCCTAGACTTATTTATGATAGTGATTGTATCCTCCTAAAATATGTTCAAGAAGGTCTAAAAATTTGATTGAAAAGTAGTCTGGACCTGGTGCTTTTTCCATAATCATGTCAAATACTACCTCCTTAAGCTTGTCTCTATCAATGGGTTTAATTAGGGCTTGGTTTTGTTCTTCAAATATGAGAGAGATAATGGTAGCAAGAACTTTTTTTAAGCCTCGTCATATTACACCAGACCTTCCTTAGATAGTTTAGCAAAAAAAAAACAAAGTTAGTACAAAAGAAATAACTTTGTATTAGATCCTCAATGGCAATAAAACAAGTCACCACCATCAATTTAAAAATTATCTATTAGAATTCAAATATTACAAACTTCTAGAAGGTATTGTTGCTTCAAAGGAGAAAAAAATCATGGGGAAGAATGATGAAGATCCTTCAAATTTTGAGCTCTATCAAACTATAAGTGATAAAAAAAACCCTTTATATAAGTGTTTATCAAAATGAAATGTATATAGAAGGATTTTTTATACATGCCAATCATGAATATAAATTTCAAGGGTTGACATAAAATAAGAATCAATGACAATCGAAATATCTTTGAAGTCAATGATTTTGATGCAACATAAAATTTATTTTATACTTTATGGATATTACATAAATTATTTTGCTTTAAATATTTTGAGATCAAATATTTTCAAAGGGCTAGGGAATATTGCATATTCAATATACCAATTTAATATTTATATTTATAGATTATTTTCCATTTAACAGAGGTCCAACAATGGAGACTAGATGTATGAAAAGAAGTATAAGGTTTAAATATTGTGGGGGGTAGGGTTATATATCATGCTCTAACAATAGGAGTATGGTTGGATAACCATATATAGGGTAAACAACATCCTCCATGGGGATCATTTCATATGTTTTATGGTCTTTTGCATGTTAAAAATTACTTTACCTTTATATTTTATACTTTTATTTATGGACTTGTTATGTTTAAGCCCATCATTTTGTTAAATAGTATTAGGATTCTAATTTTAATATATTTAAGCTTCAAAGGAAGAAAATTAAGGATCAAGTAATTATTGATATAAATAAAGTGTTTTATCCCTCTTTGTAATAATATCTTATTCTTTAATAAATCAAGTGGTGTCATTTATCTCTTAGTTGAGAGTATACAAACAGATCCTTCTTTCATCTATTAGGATTATAGTTCGTTTAATATTTATTATATTATTTATTCATGTCTTCATATGGTTACAAGAACAATATTATCTATAAGAATGTTAAACATGTCATAAAAAATATAAAACTTTAACCAAATAAGAACAAGAATTTAAGATCTATCAAATATATTCTTCATATTCCTCAAACTACTATGTTTTTTGCATTCAACACATTAACATTATTTTCATTAAGATATAATATCTAACTTGGCTAGTTGCATTTTTAAATTTTAATTACACCAAGACGAAGACCAACACCATGATTGGCTAAATTGTATGTTACCCTTTTTTATTATCTATAGATATGCTCACATATCCAATAGATTGTCTCCACTAATATATAATGAACATCAACAATATATATATTTTTTAAGTAATACTTCTTATACACATCCACCATGGGAATTGAAACTGGGTCACATCACCGATAATGCAAGTGGCATCCTTGTTGGTAGACCACACTCACAGGGATTAAAATATTATTTTATTAATCTCCATCGTTCATTTTTTGTTGATAGCATTAATGATAATATATGAATCCCCCACAATTGAAATATATTTTCATCATTTTCTAATTGTAAATTTAATTCGTGTAAGAAGTGCCCTAGGCTCTATATACTTGCTAATTGAATTTTTATATTATTCTGAGTAAGGAGAATTTTTCCTTCGTTATTTCAAAAAACACCATCTCCACCAACATTTTCTAAATTTCATTTAGAAGCACCATCAAAATTAATTTTAATAAAGCCAAATTTTGGATATTTCTATTTTATCATAGATCAAAGCAAATTGTTTTTTTAATGTCATTGTTGCAAATGACTATTCCATATATATTCAATTCCTATAACCAAGTGGTTAGCACTTCATTTTTTTTACTTGTGATTTTCCATTATGAGCACGATATTTGTAAATATTCTATAAGAGAGACAATAATATAGTTTCAAACTTGGACATGATTTTGAGATTTATTTTTTAAATTATATTATTCCTTTCAAACCATAAATTCCAACAAATAATAGCAAGACCAATCCTCCATAGAATACATAATGCTTTAACTTTGAAATAAGTAATTCAATATTTCATTATCTCTTCGAATTTTGATGGAGCTACCCAATATATTCTCATATTTTTAAACGTAACCTCAAATGGTATGAGCAAAGGGACAGTAACCAAGTAAATGGTCTAATGTTTCTAAATTATTCTCACACAAGGCATATCTAAAAGCTCCATGATATCCTCTTATTTGTATACTTTCTCCTATAAGAACTTTACTTTAAAGTATTAACCAAAGAAATGTTGAGACCTTAGGGAGAGTCTCTAGAGACCAAGAATTATTTTCGAGTAAATATTTTAAAGTAGAAAATTTTGATTGCTCTATATCCCCAAATACCAACTTGATCAAGTATCCATAATATTTTTATATATTCTAAACCAAACCATCATTTCATGTGAAAATGAGCAAATAAAACTCTTGAAGCATATTTTGAAGCTCATCAAGAATATGTTTGAGTTCCTCTCCTTCAACTAGATTCTTAATAAAAATTCTTAATCTAGAGTTGTTTCCCATATTAATATAATCTTTGATCATGAACCTTTATAAGTTAGGCATACGTTGAGCCAATGGTTGAAATTTTGAATCAAATATAATAGGATAAGGCTTCAACCAAGCATAGACCACAAATTTGCATAATTCTCCTTATTGATTGGCCATCTAATATGGTCTTTAATCAATTATAAACTATCTGATATGATAATATGTTTGTTGATCAATTGTAAACTATATGATATTATAATATATTTTTTGATCAATTGTAAACTATATGATATAAATTCCCATGTTGATGATCCTTTAGGTAGGGTTATTTTCCTAAATAATTTTATTGCATTAATAAAATCTATATATTTTTGAAGTAATATTTGTTCCCAACTCTTTCCCTGATATTTGAATAATCTCTAGCCAAATTTTACCTCTAAGACCAAACTCATAAATTTACAATTATGCATGTCTTCTTCTACAATATTCTTTTCTTTGCAAACCCTATCCCACATACAATGAAAAAAATAATTTTTCCTTACCTACTTTTCCAAAGAAAGTCTCTTTGAATGTTATCAATTTTTTATACTATACCTACTAACAATATTGAAAGTGACACAATAATACCGGATCTATCAATATTGACATATCTTAGATGATATGTCTTAGATTTAAAAGTATTATTTATTATTTTATATGCATTGAAATTTATTCCATAAAAACAAAGGGGCTCTTTCGCTTTTGCAATAAATTTTTACAATGTTATGTCAAACCCAAATAATGTTATCTTCTATTAAACAATGTAATTTTTAAAGTTACCCAACCTTTTGACCATTATATTATAAAAATTTTGAAAGATCAAATAATATAGACTTTAAAAATATAGAATTTACATCTATTGTGAATTTTAACAATGGATTCATTATTATTTTTTATTAGGGTAAAAACAAGATTTTGAAAGGGCCAAAACCCTTTTACAACACAAAGTGAGCCCATCAATTGCACAACTACCAAGGGCTAGTAGTGAAAAATCCCCTAGGTGTAAGACAAAAAGTATCCACCCTAGACCCCAAATAGCCACATTCCTCCCTTGTGAACTTTTCTAAGTCCTCATGGACCACCCCTAGGGGAATCCATCTCCTATCCTTTCTTTAATGGCACAAAAGTTTACAAACTAGTTTGCTGGTTTGTTACCTTCTCTGAAGACATGAAAAAATAATCTTCTTTAAAATGATTTACAATCTCTCTAATATCTTGCACAATGTAATCAATTTTCCAATAAACTTATCCCTCATTTTTCAAAATATTAATAATATTCAAGGAGTCTCCTCCAAAGATAACCTTTTTAACCCCTAGATCCGTAGCTAGCTCTACACCCATATGTGATGCAGGAGCATCCGACGACAGCAGATCAATCTTGCATCAACCAATTTTTTGCAAAAGTTACCAAAATTTTCCTTCTAAAAAGTCTAGCAGGAACAAGGCGGAAGTTGGAGGAACAAGGCAGAAGTTGGAGAAAAAAGGCAGAAGTTGAGGGGGGTCACGAAATCGCGACCCCAAAAGGGCTACGGAAAGCGAAGGCAGGGGGGTCACGAAATCGCGACCCCAAAGGCAACAGCAAAGGTGGAGGGGAGTTTTCATCACGATATCGCAACGTCGCGATATCGCACATCGCGATATTGCAACAAGAATTGGAGGCCTCGACGAAGGGCAAATTTTGTCGCGATATCGCGACACGCGATATTGCGACATGTCGCGATATCGTGACAGCAAAGAGAGTGCAGAGTGAGAAGGCAAAGTCGAAGGTGGAAAGCAAGGCTCAAGGCATGGGCTAGAAGGCAGAAGCGAGAACAAGGCAAGGCAAGAGTTGAAGGGGGTCGCGAAATCACGACATGTCATAATTTTGTGACATGTCACGAAATCGCGACCCCAAAGGGGCTATGACAAGCAAAGGCAGGGGGGGTCACAAAATCGTGACATGTCGTGATTTCATGACATGTCGCGAAATCACGACCCCAAAGGCGGCAGCATAGGCAAGCGCAGTTTGGGTCACGATATCACGACATGTCGCGGTATCGCGGCCAAAGAAAAGGTCAAACTAAAGTTTACGTGCGGACGGCCAGGCAAGGCCAAATTTGACACGTGGGCAGCCACGTGTATCAAGACAATTGTGGGGACACGTGTATTGAAGATTGTGCGACAAAAAGAAGGTAAAGCCAAATTAAACACGTGGTCAGCTACATGTATCAAAACAAAGATGAAGGCCACGTATCTTAAAATGAAGACGACAGCCGTGTGTATTAAACAAGAATAACCATCGCAAGGACGTATTCTGACAAAGTGACAGTTGCAGACCATAGACAGTATGGGATGAGACAACAGTGCAGATCGGGCAGTTGCCCATTTATGGCAGAAAAATTTGAAATCTCGATCGAGGGGGAAAATCGAATTTAAAATTTTGTTAGGCGGGGGCATTAATTGCCTAGAGGACCGGGACCTCGGGGAAGAAAGAAGGGGAATTTTGGTACCAGTTAGAGGTGGTGGACTAGAGAATAGGCGCAGAAGGGTGAGACTGGAAGAACCAAGCTGAGCATCGGTTAATGTAAGCCTACGGGCTGTAATGTATAAGAATTTCTGAATTAATAGAACAAAAGTTTGAAATTTGCAGGAGCGGATTGCGTTTAATTTTTTTTGTCCCCGTTAGTGGTATCAGAGCCGAAAGTTCCTGAGTGTGTAACAGATCGCCGGACATGAGGCAGGTTACACCAGGATCTGTGGGAAGGCTCGTGAGAAAGTGAGAAGATGCCTCCGAGAAGAAACCCCATTGGTGGGAGAGGCATGAGAGCAGCAAATTTCCAAGCTTTACAGCGGCAAGTTCAGGCCTTGCAAGAAGAATTACGCAGAGGATACGATCCAAGAAGAGATGCAGACAGTGAAGATGAAGTAGATGAAGAGGAAAACCAGTTTGAAGAAGAAGAAGAAGAAGCTGTAGATCTAGCACAAGCCAGACTGTACAAGGCCATATCCCAGATCGGGAACAGGCCGAAGATAGAAGTTTCCACGTATTTCGGGAACTTGAATATGGAGGAATTGATTGATTGGATAAATTATCTGGAAGAATACTTCGAGTATGAAAAAGTTGAAGATCCCGAGCAGGTCAGATTTGTAAAAACCAAATTAAAATTTCATGCCAGCATATGGTGGAAGGTGGTACAGCTGGAATGGAATAGAAGAGGAAAGGAACGGATAACCAGATGGGTCAGAATGGTAGAAAAATTAAAGAGAGTTTATTTCGACAGATTATGAGTTGGATCTGCTAAGAAAAATGTAGGGTTTAAGACAGATGAATAAAACTGTTCAAGAATATACGAAGGAATTTTATAAAATCTCCATCAGAACTGACCATTTAGAAGCAAGCAAGGAAAATGTGGCCCGTTATATTAATGGGTTGAGACCTAGTGTCCAGGAAGAGTTAAACTTTGTTCGGATGAGCACCATTGAAGATGCTTACCAGTTTGCTCTGAAAGTTGAAGAAAAACTAAACAAAAAGTTTGAGAGCAAGAAAAGAGGAAGAGGGAACAGAGGAAATGTCGATGGAAGAAAAGAGGAAGGAAAGGAAGAGAAGAACGAAGAGGTTAGTAGCAGTCGAAATCAGAAAGAAGATGAGGAACCCAAACCACAAGTTCAAAACAATGGCTACCCAAGAGGAAGAGGTAGATCTGGATGCGGGTATGGAAGATGAGTGTTTCAAGGAACATGTTTCCACTGTGGATAAGAGGGGCATCAGGCATATGAGTGTCCCCAACACCCCGAGAGAGTGAACAAGAAACAAGTGGGTCCTGCCAGAGTTGCTGTGGCAGCGAAAGATGCTGAATCAGAACATTCTGAAGAAGCTAAGAAGGGAGAAGCCATGATCATGAGGAGAACCATGCTGATTGATGAAGGCAAACTAGAATAGAGAAGAAGCCTGTTCCGCACAGGGTGCAAAAGTGCAACCAAAGTCTGTAATGTTATTATAGACAATGGGAGTATAGATAACTTAGTATCCGAGGAGATGGTTTCTAAGTTACAGCTGGAAAGGAGGAGACACCCGCATCCATACCGGATTGCATGGTTGTGGAAGGACCACATAGCATGGGTCCATGAATAGTGTTTAGTCACGTTCCAGATTGGGAGATACCAGGATGAAGTCCTGTGTGATGTTTTCCCCATGGATGCTTGCCATTTGCTGTTGGGAAGGCCATGGTAGTTTGATCAGAGTGCAGTGCATGATGGTCGTGCAAATACATACTCCTTGATGAAATATGGAGTGCGGCACAAGTTGAAGCCATTACAGACAGAGGATGAGAAGGTGTGCAACAATGCCAAAATTTGTCTGGTAGAGGGCAAAATTTTTTTTTGCCAGGAGACAAAATTTGAGCCGGTTGTAGAAGCAGATGATTGTTTGGAACAGTTACAAAATATGTGGACCGAACAACACAGAAGTGAAGGTAACTTCTCCATTTACCTCAGGTTTTTGATGCAGGAGCATCTAGCGGCATCAGATCAATCTTGCATCAACCAATTTTTCGTAAAAGTTACCAAAATTTTCCTTCTAAAATGTCTAGCAGGAACAAGGCGGAAGTTGGAGGAACAAGGCAGAAGTTGGAGAAAAAAGGCAAAAGTTGAAGGGGGTCATGAAATCGTGACATGTCATGATTTCACGACATGTCGTGAAATCGTGACCCCAAAAGGGCTATGACAAGCGAAGGCGGGGGTCGCGAAATCGTGACATGTCACGATTTCGTGACATGTCACGAAATCGCGACCACGAAGGCAGTAGCAAAGGCAGAGGGGAGTTTCTATCGTGATATCACAACGTCATGATATCGCGCGTCGCAATATCATGACAAGAATTGGAGGCCTCGACGAAGGGCAAATTTTGTCACGATATCACGACGCGCGATATCGTGACATGTCGCGATATCGCGACGTGCGATATCGCGACAGCAAAGAGAGTGCAGGGTGAGAGGGCAAAGTCGAAGGTGGAAAGCAAGGCTCAAGGCATGGGCTAGAAGGTAGAAGCGAGAACAAGGCAAGGCAAGAGTTGAAGGGGGTTGCGAAATCGTGACCCCAAAGGGGCTACAACAAGTGAAGGCAAGTGGGTCACGAAATCGTGACATGTCACGATTTCGTGACATGTCACAAAATCGTGACCCCGAAGGTGGCAGCATAGGCGAGCGTAGTTTGGGTCGCGATATCATGACATGTCACGGTATCACAGCCAAAGAAAAGGTCAAACTAAATTTTATGCACGGACGGCCAGGCAAGGCCAAATTTGACACGTGGACAGCTACGTGTATCAAGACAGTTGTGGGGACACGTGTATTGAATATTGTGCAAAAAAAAGAAGGTAAAGCCAAATTAAACACGTGGTCAGCTACGTGTATCAAAATAAAGATGAAGGCCATGTATCTTAAAATGAATATGACAGCCACATGTATTAAACAGGAATAACCATCGCAAGGACGTATTCTGACAAAGTGACAGTTGTAGACCATAGACAGTATGGGATGAGACAGCAGTGCAGATCGGGCAGTTGCCCATTTATGGCAGACAAATTTGAAATCTCGGCCGAGGGGGAAAATCAAATTTGAAATTTTGTTAGGCGGGGGCATTAATTGCCTAGAGGACCGGGACCTCGGGGAAGAAAGAAGGGGAATTTTGGTACTAGTTAGAGGTGGTGGACTGGAGAATAGGCGTAGAAGGGTGAGACTGGAAGAACCAAGCCGAGCATCGGTTAATGTAAGCCTACGGGCTGTAATGTATAAGAATTTCCAAATTAATAGAACAAAAGTTTGAAATTTGTAGGAGCGGATTACGTTTAATTTTTTTTTGTCCCCATCAATATGTAAAGCATTAACTCCAAATTTATGACTAGTAGTAATTCCAAAAAACTTGGAGGTTACCCCCACCAATCTACCCTGATTGTCCCTCAAAATTGCTCATGCTTTGGCCTTACCTGGGTTACCTTTAGATGCCCTATGAAAATTTAACTTAAACCATTTATCTTATGGTGGTTGCCATTTTACATTAGTTCTAACCTAAGCCTTTTCCTCTCCACCACTAATGGGTTTCAAATTCCATGACTTAGCTATCATAGTCTCTTCAGTATTATTTGGCTTGATGGGGTACTTGATAGATTTACATTCTCCTATAAAAAATGGGTGATACTTCCAAAAATTCTCACTGCTAACATTTTTCCCCTCTAATAATTATCATGTTCCTCTCTAACCGTACTCCTCACACAAAATGAAACAAAATTAGGTTCTAAATTACATTAAGATGAGAATTGAAAAATAGGTTCTCCCACTGTTGTAACCACAAAATCATATTAGAAGGCATCACCCAAGAGATGCCCATATTGTTGATCAGGATCTAGAAAATGTTTAGAGCGTAGGGACATTCCAATATGTGTTCCATTGATTCTTATACCTTTTCACATAAACTGCATCTATTAGGTAACTAAAAATTTCTCTTCTTAATATTATCCACCATTAGGATCTTATTCTGGACTACTTCCCAAAGAAAAACATCTAGTTTAGGAATATCTCTCTTACCCCAAATTACATTCCAAGGCAAACCACTATATACAGCAGGATCCAAAATAACGTAGGCTATCTTCATGCTAAATTCACCATTCTCAATTTTTCTCCAAACCACAAAGTCTCTTTTCCTGACAACACCTAAGTAATAAGCATTTAGTTTAGCTTTAAGAAGGTTTAAAGCCTCCAAATTCTTAGGGAATGCCTCTAAATATTTCCAACTCAATTGGTTATCCAATAAATTAATGTAGTCACAAATATTTTTACCATATCTACCTTCTAGATCCTCTTTAATATTATAGAAAATATCATTTTTGGCTAAAGGGTTTTCATCTAACTAGACATCTTCCTCAAAAATTATAAAATCCCCATATCCAACACGCCATTTCACACCCTTATACAAGGCCTCCCTAGCCTCCACCAAGTGGTTCCATAAAGAAGAGCCACAATAGGGGTCCTAAATTATGATAAATCTGGTATCCTTCTGGCTATCATGGTATTTTTATTTAAGAATCCTTGCCCAAAGAGTATGACTATCCCTTAGAACTCTCCATCTTACCTTGGTTACAATAGAACTATTAAATAGGTTGAGTCTCCTTAGACCAAGACAACCATGCTTATTTTGATGGCTTATTTTTTCCCAAGCTACAAGATGAATCCTCCTCCTCTCTTCAGATCCTGGCCATAAGAAATATTTTTGAATTCCTTCTATAATAATGGAAACTTTAGCAAGGATCTTAAAAATGGAGAGAAGATAAATGAGTACAACTTGCATAACACTCTTAACCAACAACACTGTACTTGCTTGAGACAAGAGATTACCTTTCCATACTACAAGTTTGGATTGAAACCTGTCAATCAAACCATTCCAAAAGAGGTGCCTTGCAAGTTCCCACGAATATGGGTATTTCAAGGTACGAATAAGGTAGGTTTGGAACATGATACTCTATCACTCTATCCATCCTTATTTAGAGAGCAAATTTAATGTTAATGAAGAAGATCTCACTCTTTTCCAAATTGATCTTTTAGTGAGAGGCACGCTCATAGAGGTCTAATATTCTTTTAAACTCAATTTCCTATGCCATAGTAGGATTAACTATTAAAATGGTATCATACACAAATTGTAAATGAGTAATACTATCAATATTATGAGCTTGTTTAAGGCCCCCTATCCAGTTAGAAGCCTTGGCAACATTGAGGTATCTTTTGAGCATTTCATCCATAATAATGAAAAGATAAGAAGAGAGGGGATCACCTTGTCTATGAACTCTACTACTACTACTACTAAAATAACATGTTGGTTTATTATGGATTGGAATAGAGTACCTTGTAGTATTATAGCAGCCTCCAACCCATCTTCTCCATTGTCTATAAAAATCAAAGGCAACAAAAACTTTATCGAAAAAAATCCATAAAACTCTATCACAAGCCTCGCTCATGTCTAACTTCAAGAATATGCCTTTTCTTTCACTATTCTTGATAGAATGCATATATTCATGAAGGGATATAATCCCATGCAAAATCTATTTATCCTTAACAAAGCCTCATTACTCATCAAAGATAATGAAGGGGAGGAATATCTTCAATATGAGGGCTATAACTTTAGATATAATCTTTTAATTAGCATTACAAAGACTTATAGGTCTAAAATATTTGAAGGTTTTCAACCCTTTCTTCTTAGGAACTAGAATAAGGAAGGTATTTTTAAACTCCTTTAGGATATAACCCAAATTTAAATATTCCTTCACTGCTTCAACAACATCAAATTTAACAATATCCTAGAAGGTTTGGAAAAAATTTGCTTGGAACCTGTCTAGACTTGGAGCTTTGTCTCTATTGAGGGAGAAAGTGGCTATACTTACCTCTTCGTCCTCAATATCATTTAGAATATTGGCATTGATCTCCTTGGATATCAACCTAGGAATGTGATTAGTCATCTCCTTAACTATTGTTTCATCTTCTTCCATATCTTCATCTAGAAGAGTTTGATAGAAGTCCATGACCTCATGCTCAATTTCTTTGCTCTCTATAATAACCATGACATCATCCTTTAGAATTTCATCAATGTAGGTAGAAATTTTGTTTTTGATAGTGGAGACATGGAAAAATGTAGAATTCATGTCACATTCTTACAACCACTAGATCCTAGACTTTTGCCTCCAATAGGTTTCTTCCTTGGCTATTATGGTGTGCAATTCAGCATTAAGATCCTTTTCTCTTTGGAATTGGGTTTGGTTCATACCCAAATTTTTAATCTCTTCTTCTAACATATCCAAATCTAACGAAATAGCTTTCTTATTTTGAAAGATATTTTTAAAGACCTCTCTATTCCACTTCTTGACTTCTTTCTTCACATTTTTAAGCTTGTTTGTGAGAATTTGTATCTTAGTACCCTAGGAAAGAATACTCCACCATTTTTCAATTTCTTTATAAAAATTGGGTGGTGTAACCACATAAGTTCAATTTTTAAAGGGTCATTATGAAACTGATCTTCCACACTACACCAAAATAACAAAGGATTATGATCAGATCTATATTTAGGAAGAGATTTATATTAACATGAAGTTGTTTTAGAACAAATCCTCTAAAAGAACTCTTTCGAACTAGACATAAATAAATTTTCTACCTGAGCATCTATTCATCCAACTAAACTTGTTACCATATAAATCCACATCACACAGACCACCATCAACTAAAAGCTTCCCTATATCTTGTATGCTTTCTGAGAACTCAGCTACACCCCTCTTCTTATCACCTCAAGATAAGGGGGTGTTACAATCATTTTACATAATCCATTTTAAACCATTAAATTTCTTACCCATTTCCCATAAATATATCCATAGTTCTCTATGGGCTTTACTTGAGTTGGGGGCATAGATATTGGTAATCATAAAGGAATATTTAGAAGATTTAGCTGTGAGAAGTATTGTATCCTGATAGTCACTTTTAGCTAGGAGTTATCCATCATAAATATTGGAATTCCAAAGAGATAAAATCCCTCCAAATGCCCCTTTAGCTTCCACTTGAAAGCTATTAGTATTTTACCAAATACCTTTCTAAAATTTTAACCAATTTGTAATATTCAATTTAGTTTCTTGGAGAAGAAAAAAATCTGGTCAATAAGAGCAAAAAAGGTCCTTAACCAACCTATGTTTTCTAGGGGCATTCAATCCCCTAACATTCCATATTAGAATTTTTATTGGTTCTAGGGTATAGGCTTTTTCATACCTATAAGAATTTTCTTAATAGTAGGCTAAGATCCCATATATTTCTCTTTTGCTTCCTTGTACCTTTTCTCCTTGAGAGACTTCCTACCCACTTTGCTAGAATCTTCTTGAACCAGGTTAGTGGCTTTATGAGAACTCATAGTAATTCTTACATTTGAAGTAACATAGGATGGACCTTTCTCGATAGTTTGTTCCTCTATAGTCTCATGAGTTTCAATCTATAATTGGTCTTTCTGATGGGAATAATTTGGACCTTCATCCCCAATATTCACCATATAAAATTTTCTTTCTCCAATATCAATGGCAAAGTAGAAGGGACAATCTCCATATCCACATGGGAAAAAATTGGTCCTTCTTGGGAATAGTTTGGTCCTTCTTGCTCTACCTTCACCATATTCACATCTTCTTTCACTTGAGGGCATATTGGTCCTTCCTACCCTATCTTCACCATATTCACATTATCTTTATCCAATAGTAGTGGCAATGTATAAGGAATAATCTCCAATTCCTCTAAAACTTCTTTAAATTCTAGGGGGCTTATACCCAACTACTCAACGATCCTTTGTTTTACTTCTCCCTCATGAAATACTAAAATATAAGATACATCTATATTTTATTGCACACTCAGGGGATTGCTATGGCTTAAATTGGGAATTTTTTCAATATACTCCAAATTTTTGTTAGTCTCTTTCACTTTCCAAATGACCTTACCCTTCCTTCCTTTCTCCTTGGACTAATTCCATAATATTTGATAAGGTGATATTTTTTGGCCAAGTGACCTGTTTTACCACATCTTCAACATCCAAAAGGATTATTTTTGTAATAAATATCCTGTGTTCAAGTACCTTTACTTGAGGTTTGTTTAATAGAGCTTGGAAGAGATTTGTCTGCTCCAACTAGCACACAAAATCTAGCAAAGACTATATTCCTCCTCTCCTTCTTAGGAAAATCAAGAAATAAAAATCTACCAATGCAGTTGTCAATAGCTTCTAAAATTTTATTTTCTCATAACTCAAGGGTAACGCTAGAAGTTTAACAAAAATGGGATCATCCTTAGTATATTTGGAAGCTATATTGAACCTAGGAGGCCATTTCCTTAGGATAATTCTAGATCATCCCACAAACGATGGGCCACCTAAAAAATTTAATCCCTATCTTCCATAGTAGAAAAAGAGGCTAAAAAGAAACTTCTTGGAAGAGGTGAGAAGTCCACATTCCCTTTAAATTTCCACTTGAGGTTAGAACATTTCTTAATTTGGTCTATAGATGGTCTATAGAAAATAAATTTATTAATCAGACTATTACTCAATCTATTTTGGGCTCTATCTAAAATATTATCTAGAATTTTTAGTACCAACCCATTCTCATCACTTATCGAAGGAATGAAAATATTCTTCTCCTTTCTAACAAAGTTAGAAATTTTATTATATTTCAATTGATTTTACTAGAACTTACCATATATCTCAAAATAGAGATATCTAAAGTTGAATCACCTTACTCACCAGCTAAACCCTTCAACACACCTCCAAGGAGGAAATTCATTAAATCCAAGGAAGACTTGGAAAAATATATTGCAACACTTCTAGCATCATGATTAGACATGATCAATGGGTCACCTTGAGTTTTACTGGCCCTAGATATCTCCATCTAATATTGCTCACCTTGAGGGTTACTAGCTTGAGATATCTACATCCAATCCTACTTGCCTTGAAGGTTACTAGCCCAAGAGAACTCCATATGATCCAACAACTACTGATTGTGGTTCCTTCACTGTAGTACCCACCACAAGGATATTACTAATAGCCACTACTTATGGTTTCTCTACTATAGTGTCCACCATAATGATATTTTTGATATCCACCATGGTTCCACCATCGCCTATGGTTCCTACGTTGTCGTGGTTCTATCATTGCCCATAACATTTAATAAAAATACTTACCAACAATTGTTGTGGTTTTGCCACTACCTATGATTCCTCTGTCATCATGATTCCTCCACCTCAATGGTTCTATCATCACCTGTGGTTCCTCCATCATCATTATTCCTTTTCCATTGAGGTTTTACCATTACCTATAAAATTTTAATCAAAACCCTTGCCACAATCGTTGTGGTTACGACACCTATTGTGGTTCATCCATTGTTGCGGTTCATCCACTGTTGTGGTTCCATCATCACCTACAAATTCCAATAAAAACCCTTGGCAATAGCCATCGTGGTTCTACGATCACTAGTTTTACCATTGTGGTTTCATTGTTGCCTATAAAATTTTAATCAAAACCCTTACCAACAGTCATCGTGGTTCCATCACCATCTGTGGTTCCTTTGTCACCTATGAAATTTTAATCAATCCACCATGGTTCTACCGCTGCATGTTCTATTGTTGTGGTTTCATCACTACCTATAAAATTTTAATAAAAAATCCATAACAATAACCATTGTGGTTATGCCACCTATTGTGGTTCCTTTGTTACCATAGTTCATTCAAACTTGATAAATATTTTTCAAAGTAATATGAGTTAAAAACATCCCCTCTACCTATAAAAATTTAATAAAAATCCTTAACAATAGCCATTGTGGTTACTCCACCTATTGTGGTTCCTTTGTCACCATGGTTCATTCAAACTTGATAAATATTTTTCAAATTAATTTGAGTTAAAAACATGGGTTTTTATAAGGGGTCCTGGTCCCCTCGTACTGTGTGGGTTTTGAACCTTGAACCTCCCCAAAAAGATACCAAAGTCCTTACCTCTCTAATAAGCTTGCAACTTACAATGGATTCATTATTGTTCATAGAATTCAAAACAAAAAATTGTTGGAAAGGATATTTAGTTGCTAGAAAAAATGCTAAGATGAAGATAAGCCTTTATGTTATTTAGAATTGTATGGAAATAAAAGGAATTGTATTCTATTGGAGTAACATGGAGAAAAAATTTCATCCCTTTTACATTTTTAATATCAATTTTCTCCTTGCAAAACCTAAAGAGAAGATTTCAACGTCTATTTTCACTTGCATATTGGATGACCATAAAATCACCTCTCCACACACACCATTTTATGAAATGGAATGAAAAAAAAAATATATATATATATATTACAGATAAAATTAGCATATCTCATAAATTTATGGTTAATCATCCTTTTAAATTGATAGACTTATTTTTGACTAAAATACATTAAAGTCATCTTATATAGTAGTATGGTATTAAAAATAATATCAAAGATTAGAGTATCTTTCTTCTTTCATCATTTATAATTACTATTTTTTTATATGGTTGTTATTAGGATTTGAAATACAACTATAAAATTTTATTTTACTTAATTATTAGATAATGGTAAACACAATGAAGATGGTGGTTCATGACATGCAAAATAATTTTATTCAAAGAAATGTGTATAAAATCAAGAACATAGTAGATTAAGAAATTATATAGCATTAACTTATATTATTATCTATTTATCACTTTTATATGTTTTAGTAGATTAATGATTCTAAATAATGTATAATTTTGTTTTTATATATCTTTTATTTCAAAGTTGTATACAATTTATTATTATAAATAGTAATTATTATTACTTTACCACGTGTATATTCCTTGAGAAAAAACCATAACTTTCATTTCAGATTTGAAAAAAAATACAATGATATGGGTATTTTATACTTTAAGCCTTAAATCAGACTTGTTATAATAATAACAGTATGTTGAAAGCCTTCAATCATCTTATAGAGTGTCATTTTGATACTTCAATATTATAGTCATCAGTCATATTTAATATATGACCTTAATTATCCAAAGAGTAAAAATAACGTGAAAGTTATCCTAAACCACAACTTCTTTCAAAAAGAAAAAAATATCAAAAGCGTATCAACTATGGTGGAATCACAATCTCATACACTACTCCTTCCTTTATCTAAGCATAGTGAAATATCCAAGGCAACTTTTGATAGGCCAATTGCTTCCTTATTTAGTTCTTTGTAAATATGTTTATGATACATATTTGTAAATGATGATTCTAGAAACTTCACTTGCTCATAATAAGACCTAAATATCAAATTTTACATCCCTACTAAACCTGAAGCCCAATCCACCACCAATTTTGAGTCACACAATACTTGGAGTTTTGTTATTATTTGCTTTCTTAACCAAAATATCAAAGCCTTCCACTCTACTGCATTATTGGTACCTTCACCAAGACGTTCTTTTAAAGTAAATTTATGATTTCCATCCTGACATAACACTACTGCTCCACATCTATCTGGATAGTCTCGACAAGCTCCATCAAAAAAATCCCAAGACTTTGTAATATTCATTGTTAAAATTTCAACTACACTTACAACCTTTAATTTTGGGATTTTGTTATGCTTTCATAAGTACATTTGATGTGAGCTTGAAATTATATAGATAGAATTTCCTTGCTTTCAAACAACATAGAATTTCTTAACAACGATAAACCCCATGCCACTATTAATGGAATGCACATATATTCCTTTAAACTATTGTTGCAAATTATCCAACATATTCCTTGTTGACCACTATCCCTTCCCCTTAGTCATGGGTAAAATATACCTCCACACTTTTCTCAAAAAATCACAGTGAACTGAACTAATAAGTGATCTATTGTTTCTTATTCCCTTTTACTCAAACTGCATTGACTTGGACCCTGTTGAGACGTCTTATTCCCTTTGATATATATAATTTACATTGTTGAAGAGGCTATATTTTAAGGTACTAGACGCATAACATTTAGAGTGGTGATATGCATGGATTTATTTTTCAAAAGTTGGAGAATCTTTTTTAATGTTATAAAAATAAACACATTCAAAGAAATTAATTGAAATTTAAAACTTATAAGTATTAGAATAAAATTCATATATTAGATTGAAATTTATTATTTTTTTCTTTTCTAAAGAGATATAATTATATATACAATAGACCAACAAGGACAACATTGTGGTTAGGGCTTTGGCCTCTCTTTGGGGAGGTCGAAGGTTCAAACCATACCGTATCCAGAAGGGGATAGACCGAATGATAACAGTCGAGTGTTTTTCAGTAACCAAATTTGATGCCCTAGAGTTGAGTTCTCTTTGTCTTAATATAACCCAATGGGTTAAGGTTTATACCAATTTTATTATGTAAAAAATAAATAAAAAAATAAAAAAATTGCAAATCAAAATAATATTACCAAAATAACAAATTATTATTTTGATGAGAGATAAGTGAACGTAAATTATATCAAATCAAATGTCAAAGTGAAAGCTTATCATAGAATAATTATTTTATTCTTTATTCTTGTGATGTTTTTTAAATTTAATGTTAAACATATAAAATACTATATTTTTTCAATGAAATAATAAAATCTTAAAATTATTTACAATAATATATTTAATTTTAGTAATATATTTATAATATGTTTGAGAACATTTATTTTGGTTATATAGGGGAGTTGGTTACAATCACACTATATTTAGTAATAGACAAGCACAAGGTTCAAACCATAGGAGCTACTCCCAACAAACCTATTCATCTTGTTGTTGTTCACCCAACATGATATGGATATCACCAATCGCTTGGGGTTTGTATCATCATCTTCAATCTAGCATGCACTCAGAGGGTTCAAATCATACTATTACCTTTATAAATTGGCACCCCCAAGGTTTGAACCTAGGTCTCTTAGTAAGTATATGGCCAAAAAAACACTTACCAATACACCTAGCCCTTGGATGCCATATGTTTGAGAATATTATTATTAATATATATACTTTAAAAAAATTATAACAAAATATAAAATTTTAACTTCTAGAGTTTTAATAGTATTGTTTGAAAAAGACTCAAATCTCATATTGTCATTAATAGTTATATCCTTATTAATATTACTTACAAATAAATTTTATTTTTCAATTAATTATATAAGTTTAACATTCTTATCCATATTATTTCTATCAACCACTTAAAAAAATTAATATAATATATCTTCATTTATTTTATATTAATATTTTTAATTAGTTATTATTATTTTTTTGTTTGCGAAAAACATCCCGTAAGGGATGCCACTTTTGGGTAAGATCCAAAGAGGCAAGGGTATCTCTTCCACCAAACCATGACATAAATCAATCCACCACAGCGTTTTAGTGATGGTCCACCCGCAATCAACCCGTGGGTCTAGTTATTGTATGATTGTATGGAAGCACCTTTGACAAACATAAGGAGCATTGAAACAACACTAAATAAGAACACACAAACACACAAACACACAAAAAGCTAAAAAAATAAAGCATATTCCTTGAGTGTGTTGACAAGAAAAAGCACAACCAAACACATGCATAAAAAGATTACAAAAAAAACACTAACCACATAGAAAAAACACACAACATAACAAAACACAATCAAATAAAACACACAAAAAAAATAAAAAAATAAAAAATAAAAAATAAATAACAACACCAAAACACGAAACACATAGAAAAAACCACAAACACAGCAAACAAAACATTACTAAAACAAAACAACAAAAAGAAACAAATACACCACGAAAAAAAAATAAACCACAGAATATGAAACACACAAAAAAATTAGAAGAACAACAAAAAAAAATAGATCCAAAATAGAAACAACAAAATGATTCAAATACACCACCAAAAAAAAAAAATGAATAAACAAATACAATAAAAACTAAGCCAATGGAGCTATTGACAAATCAAACAAAACACGGTAACACTAAAAATAAACCAAAGCTTAACAAATTACAAAAAAAAAATAGAATTTGCTTAGCAAAATAGTCAAAGCTTCCAACATTGCCATAAAGATACTGACTATAAACCTTAGGATTATGGCATCCTTATCCTTTTGTTTGTATCTTGCTTCATTCCAGTTGGGACAATAGGTTGGTTACTTATAAGCATGACACTACTATTAGAATTGTATGGTATTTTTGAGGATCTATTTTGTTTATAATTTGAATTTTCCCTTTTGTTTTGCATTTGGGTTGGTTTTTTACAATGTACTTTTTTTTCCTTTACTGTTATTTCTCAATATCAAGGCAAGCTCTTTTGGTGATTTCTCATCATGCAATCATGCAATCCTTCTTGTTCCCTCTCTTATAAAATTGTGTTTCCATAATAATTATTTCCATTTGATCATCCTCATCATCTACTTGCTCATCCATGGAAATAATTTCAAAGGTCTTAGGTGAAATTAATGTTTTCTCTTTTGTTGCAATTTTTTTCTTCGTATTTTTTTTGTTTAGGGATTTGAAACCCTGCCAAGTCCCCATCCTCTTTCTATTTTTTAGGGACCTTATGTGGACAATCCTTGGCTAGATGGCCATATTCATGACATATTTTACATCTAAAAGGAATATTTTCATAATCTAATACTTGCTCCCATATTTCTTCCCCGTAGTGGAAAGTAATCTTCTTTGGAAGTGGTTTGTCAAAATCAATCAAAACACAAATCCTTACATAAATCATATGCTATTAGTGTTGGATGATATAAAAAATTATCATAAAAACTCTTAAAGAATTCCAAATTGCTACGAATATCTTTGGATGTCAGTATTATATTAGAAGACCAAATAAACGAACCCAAACAGGGGCAATTGATGACATTTCTTCCTCAAATTTGAACTTGATATGCCAGGGCTTCATGAAGAGCCCTGCCCTACCAAAAAACCATGCCCTCCCTTGAAAAATGTCCTCTCTATCTTCTTCAATAGCAAAAAATTATAAGAAAGTAGCCATTAGGGTAAGTAAAAATTTGGAACTCACCTTTAGTGCTCTAGTTTTTGGCAGCCCATTGCTTGAAGGTAGCAAGAGTCGGTTGAAATCCCATGAATAAAAAAATTAGCCCTCTCCTCTCCATATTATCTATTCCTTCATGGAGATCCGTTATTTCCAACTTCACTAATGGAAATCCATTAGTTATTTTCATGCAACCCATCTCTGTTTTCCTTGAATCGACATTTGGCATTCTCAATGGTTTCCTTGGCAATCATTGATTGTGTTTCCTATTTGATGTGTTCCTCCATGAATTTCTTCTTTAAAATTTAGTTTTAAATTAATGCATGCATCTTTTTTGAAACCCTCCATCCAAACTATTTTTAATTAATTATATAAGATTAAAAATTACTCACAATACCTCAAATACAACTAAATTTTCTCTCAATTTAACGCATTCTTTGGATGTCACTACTAATTCAACGTAAGGCTAGAATAGAACGTGGTAAAAATATATCATCTTAATATTTTAAACTTAATTATATTATATTAGATAGTCTTTATATGTATATCACATTAATACCTCTACATTTAAAAATTTACACTTGGTTTTTCGTTATATAATTGTCTTTTATTTATCTGTTTCATGATAACAAAAAGTTTTATTTTAATCTTAATATAAATTAGTTTAATAAATAAAAAAATTATTAATATAAAATAAATTTACACGAATTTTATATATAATTTAAATTTATAAAATTAATAATTTAATTTAATTTATAATCTAAATATATTACAATGTTTAGATAGAAATTAATATAAAATCATACTTCTTCATAAACTCTAAATTTTAATAATAAATAAAGGTACTTATTTCATAAATAGTAATTATAAAATAAGTTTATTCATTTATTATTAAAATTTAAAGTTACCAAGAAATATTATATTTAGGATGAAAATCACAAATATGTTTTCAAAGTAGATTTTGGTGGTCATCAATAATGTGGTAGAGTGGAATGTTTTGATATTTTTGTTAAGGATGATAGTGAAGTAGATAATAACAAAACTCCAATTTTATGGTAACTCAAAATTGGTGGTGATTGGATTTTAGAATTAGTGGGACTACAAAATTTTATACTTAGGTCTTATTATGAATAGGTGAAATTGCTAGAAGCATCATTTGGAGAGATATTTTATAATAATATTTACAGAGGATTAAATGAGGAAGTGAATGGTATATCAAAATTTGTCGTGGATATTCTAGCTGGTACTTGGTTAAATGGAGTAGCGTATGGGACTATGATTCCACCACAATCTGTCCCCTTTTAATACTTATTTCTGTTTGATAGAATATGTGGTGTAAGACACTTTTTGTGTTCTTTTTGGACCTCTATTGATAATTAAAGTCATATCTATAATATGATTAATGGTCGTAGAGCTGAAGTATCAAAATGACACTTTATAAGATGACTAAATATTGGCACTAAGTTTTTCATAGTTTTTAATGTATCAAGTCTGATAGAATTTTCAAAAAAATTTGAGATTTTAAAATAGCTTTGAATGGGGCTATTTAGTAAGGCCTATATGGGGGTATAAAATACCCATCTCATTGTAATTTTCAAAATATGAAATGAAAATTATTTATTTTTTTGAGGAAAAAATATATACATATAGAAACATTTGATTGTTGTATCTTTTATTTCAATTCCTACATTGTAATCTCTTTGAAAATAGAATAATACTAATTTCAATAAGAAAACTCATTTGCAAGTAATCATAATATAAATACTCCTAAAACCAAATCTAAGATTTGTAATATAGGTCTCCTTGGTCATAAATATATAGGATTATTTTAAATCTATAGAAAACCTATACAAGTAACCTATGATCCAGATCAATTACGATAACCTCAAGATCTATTCAACTACAGAGAGAGGAGAGCAAATTCTAGAAATCCTATTTTTATAGTTTTAAGAGATTTTCATTTTTTTTGTGTTATTTTTAGTGTTTGATGTTTTGTAGACATGAAGGATCCTAATTTCTATATTTATTGGTGTTGTTTTCATGTTTGATGTGTTCAAGATTCAAAGGAGCCTATGACTCAAATATAATCCCTTGGGGAGCAAGTAGAGGACCTCATCATAGATCATGAATATTATACCTTATATCTAGTTTTCCTTGCCATGGATAGTGTTGTAGCCACAAAGAATCCTATGATACAAATACAATCCCGTGTGTCATGAACAAAGGATCCCTTTGTATAATAAAAAAAATCCCTAAGATCTTGGTTGGCAAAGTCTTGTGGTTCTTGTCCATCCTTCAAGAATAAGAGATATGTAGTCTTTTGAAAGGGGATACAAAATCAATCCCTAAAATTCCCAAGATACAAAGGAGATTGTGACCTAGATCTGAATCCTTAAGGTACAAGTAGAGGATATATTCATAGATCATGAATGATGTGCCTTATATCTAGTTCTCCTTGATGTGTATGATTACAGCTATGAAGAAGCTTGTAACCTAGATTAGTTGTGGCAACCTTAAGATCTATTCATATATGGAGAGAGGAGAGCATATACTCAAAATCCTCTTCTTATAGTTGTAAGAAATTTTTTATATTTTTGGTGTTGTTTTAGTGCTTGAGGTGTTGTAGATGTAAAGGATTCTATGTCCTAGATCTAAGCCCTTAAGACGCTATAGATCATGAATGTTGTACCATGTATCTAGTTCCTCTTGTCTTGGATGGTGTTGTATCCATGAAGGAGCCTGTGACCCATATCTGAGCCCTTAGACCATGAGTGGAGGATCCTTTTGTCTAAGTAGTGAAATCCCTAAGATCTTGGTCAACAAATCCTTGTGGTTCTTGTACATCCTTCAAGAATGGGAGATATGGGCTCTTCAAAAAGGAGCTCCAAAATCAATTACTAAAATTTCCAAGACACAAAGAAGCTTGTGATCCAGATTTGAGACCTTAAGAAATGATCAAAGGATCTATTCATAGATCATAAATGTTGTATCCCATATATGGTTCCCCTTGATGTGGATGGTGTTGTAACCATGAAGGATCCTATATCTTGAATTAGTTGTTATGACCTCAAGATATTTTCATATATGAAGACAGAAGATAAAATGTTGAAGATCCTCTTCTTATAATAGTAAGATATTTTTTATTTTTGGTGTTGTTTTTGTGCTTGATGTATTATATACATGAAGGAGCCTATGATCCATATTTAATACTTTAGGGTAAAAGCAGAGGATATGTTCACAGATCATGAATTTTGTACCTTGTATCTAGTTCCCCTTGTTGTAGATGATGTTCCAGCTATAACGGATTCTATATCCTATATCTAAGCCCTTGGGCCATGAGTAGAGGATCCTTTTGTTTGAGCAACAAAATCCATAATATCTTGGTCAATAAAGCCTTATGGTTCCTGTCCATTCTTCAAGAATAGGAGATATGGAGTCTTCAAAAGGGGGCTCCAAAATTCTTATTTTTTAGAATGGAGTTTAGTCTAGCCATAGTACAGGAAGGTGACAGAGGGCTTCAACATCATGTTGGGAGTCATTGCTAGAATAACATAAAACTAGTATAGTGAGTGGAGATACTTGAAGATATTTTTGGGATTTTTAGGACTTGTTTAATTTTTGTTCTTTGGCTAGCTCTCCTTTTTAGATCATTTAGGTCTTTATTCCAATATTTTATTTTGTGTTTTTTTGCATTAGTTTAGGCTTTGACTCTTCTTGTTTTTGGGTTCATGTCTTCAAAAAGGGATTCCAAGAACCCTTTCTTTGAAGGGTTACAGGTTCAAGTCATAAGAAAGGTGATATAGTAATCCTAGTTTTTTGAGGTTGTAGATTTAGAGTTTTATCAATAGATTCAATTAGTTTTTTTGAGCTTTAGTTTTATTGATCGAGTTCATATGAAGGAATCAAACCTTATCTATTATTTTTTTTGAGCAATATAAACCCTAATATCAAGTTTAAATTATTGATTGTAGCCAATGTGTAGTTCTTTATTTCAAGTCCTGAAGACACTCAAAAGGGAAGGGAGTAGAAGAAGATAAGGTTGAAGCATTTTGAATATTAGAGTATTTTCTATTTTTATCTATTTTATTGTTTTTTTTTTTTTTTGTAAGGCATAATTTTTTTAGCCATCTTTTTTGTTCTTTATCTCTAAAAAAAGAAACATAAAATATATATAAGGGCGTTTAGAGCTAAGGAAAAAAAATATGGTGGTTAAAAACCTTAACAACAAATAAAAACATGCAAAGCAGTGTTGGAGTGGCTAAGGAAGAAGGAAGGACTACAAATACAGCTAAAGAAAAAATAGTTGAAAAAATAAGGAGTGGATGAGTAATAAACAAGGGCTATAGAAAAATATAAAGGAAAAAATAATAGACAAAATCCCTATTAGCGAATAAAAACACATAGAATGACATTAGAGGAGTGGCTGAGGAAGAAGGAAAAGTTGCAAATAAAACTAAACAAAGGCCAAAAATCCTAACAACAAATAAAAATGCATAGAGCGATTTTTGAGGAGTGTTTAAGGAAGAACAAAGGGCTACAAACATAGCTAAAAGAAAAAATAGTAGAGAAAATAAGGGGAAAAATAATACACAAAAACCTATCAATTGACAAAACACACAAAGCGATGTTGGAGTGGCTAATAAAGAAGAAATGATTAAAGATAGATCTTATGGGGAAAAATAGTAGCCAAAAACCATAATAGAAGATAAAAATATGCAAAGCAACATTGGAGTGGCTAAGAAAGAAGGAAGAGTTGTAGATAGAGTTGAAGGAAAAAATAGATAAGAAAATAAGGAATGTTTGAGCAAAAAAGTAGGGCTAGAGATGAAGCTGAAGGAAAAAATAATAGATAAAAATCTTGTCAATAAATAAAAACACATTGAGAAAAATTAAAGTGGCTAAGGAATAAGGAAGGACTATAAATGAAGTTTAGAGAAAAAGTAACCAAAAAAACCCTAACGATAAACAAAAATGCATAGAGTAACATTGAAGGAGTGGCTAAGGAAGAAGGAAAGGTTGCAAACAGAGCTAGAGAGAACAATAGTTGAGAAAATAAAGGGTGGCTAAGGAAAAAGGAAAAGCAACAGACAAAGCTAAATGAAAAGCTAAAATCCTAACAATAGATAAAATTATAAATACTTGTATTAGAGTGGCTAAGGAAAAAGGAAGGGATATAGATGGGGTTGAAGAAAAAACTAAAAAACCTAATGGTGGAAAAAAGCATACAAAGACAACTAGAACTATAAGAAATGAAGATATGGTAGAAGCAAGGAAATCTATGCCAAGCTCAAGAAAATGAAGTACACCTTTGTTATTAGGGTTCTTGAATTTGTTGCTAAATCTGATGAAGGTGCATTTTCTATTAAAGCTAACGAAGGTGCATTTTATTCTAAATTTAATGAAGGTAACTAGGAAATTAAAAGAAATATTTGAAATATTTTAGATGGAAGAGATGAGGGTTCTATAATGGTACAATAGGTGGAAGAGATATGGGAAAAAACTAGAGGTAAAGAGGGTTTTATAAGGGAATTTTGGTAGAGATACTGAATGAATAAGGGAGTTAGAGGATAGAACAATAGTTGGGAAGAAAATAGAATAGTAGTTGGAAGCTTACAATATAGTGAACAATAGTTGCAAGGATCCACAAGATGAATAAAGGGCATATAGTGAAGATGGTGACCAGAAGAAAATTAGAAGGGGATGGGGACCAATCATAAAAAACTTACACAACAGTTAGAGTTTTTTTTAAAGTCCAAAATAGAACTAAACAAGGGTAGAGCAAAGGGAATATTTATTCAAGGTATGTTGTATGGAACAATAAGAAATGAAGTAAAATTTATGGATTATACAGAGGGACTAGATGAACATTCAAAGAAATCAATCTTTTGTTCCCTAGAAGAGCTTATGAAACTTTGAAACAAAAGGACTAAGGATTCCACAAACCAAACCCTCAAAAAAATGGAGTAAAGCATAATAGACCCAAAGATAAAAGAAAATATCTCAAACTTAGCATTGACCCAAGGCCAACGACTTATAAATTAAGATGCATCTCATCTAAATAAGGGAAGAGGTAAGAGAAATAGTTGTATAAAAAATGAAAGAAGATAGTTAAAATGATGAAGTGAGGAATTTGATGCTTGAACAAGTTTTACCATTGAAATATAAAGCTATGGTGGGAAGGTTCATTGGATTCTAGATGAAAATAAAAACTCTTCGTGATTGGATAAAGTCAACATGTTTGGAGTTGTTGGAATATCTCCCAAAATACCATGTAATGATAAAAGGTTGGATAGCTTTTGTATTCTAAAAAGTAGAAGATGCCAAAACTATAAAAAAATATGGAAATGGGGTTATAGTATACCTACTATAAAAATTGGCTACCTAGGTTTGATCCTTACTCTGAGAGGATAACCACCCATAATATTTAGGTCAAGTTACCTACACAACCACTAGAATATTGGAATGAGAATATGCTAAGCGAGATAGGGAACTCTTTTAGTTTTTCATCAAAGTGGACTCAAAAAATTTAAATGACATTCAAAAAATAGTAGCTTAAATATTAGTGGAGATGGATCTAAGTCTAGAATTGCTTGAGAATGTGGAATTTGTAATAGGAAGTTGGTCTCGCACATAAAATTTAAATTACATTGGAGTCCCATTTTGATGTAACTTTTACCACCAGTATGGTCATCTCAAAGTAGAATGTGGATTAGAAATAAGTAGTAGATATATAATGAAATAGATAGAAGTTGAAACTCCCATTGGTACAAGTAATAAAGAGAAAATAATAATAAAAGTTCAAGAATATAAATAACAAGCAACAATATTAGGATCTCTATAAGGACAATCATAGGCATGACTTAATCAATGAAAGTAAAGGGACCATGCAACTAGATAAATATTCATGGGACCTATAGAAGAGAAGAGAGAGGCTTTGTAGTTTTTTGATAAAGAGCTTGGAGGACTTGATTCAAGTAATCCAATATTATCTCTACATGATGATTTTAATGATACAAATAATAATTTATTTTCCCTATATAAATCTATATTTAAATTAGTTTAAGAGGACCATATAGAGAATAGCCCTAATAGAAGAAGGATAGAGTGTTTCTCCCTCAACAAGGGAAAGTAATAATATAATGGAGGATAGTAAGGCAAAGGGATCAAGTAAGGATTTATTTTGGGATGGATTGAGGGAAGACTCTCTTTGATATCATGGAGAAAATAGAGAAAAATGAAGTAAACTAATAAAATCCCCATCAATAGGATTTCCTCTCCCTCTAGTCCTTTATCTCAATGTAATTTTTTACCTCTTGTGGGAAGATATATTTTAAGATCTTATAAGAAAGGCAAATCATATAAGATCTTTGGTCAAATTCATAAGGGGTTGATCTTTAAAACTATTAAAACTCAAGGTTCTATTGTAGGTAGGATTTTCTATCTAAAAATAGCCCAAAAAGAGCTAAAAAAATTATTTTTGGTAAACAAAGATCTATTTATGGGGTACTTAGAATAGGATAGCCCTTTGAGTTAGGTAATCCATGATAATAATCTCTCTAAATATTAGAGTATTGGGGGCTCCTCAAAAAAATATAGCTCTAAAAAACTTATTAAACTTTAGAAGCCTCGTATTATCCTTATTCAAGAAACCATGTTAGAGGTAGAAAAGACAACATCTATACTTAGTTCACTCATACCGTACTAAAATTTTATTAGGATAGACTCAAATGGAAAATTAGGTGAGATTGTCTTGGGATGGAAATATTCTTGTCAATTTATTGAAAACTTCTTCATAAAAGCAATAGTATCATAATTCCATTCCAAGGAGTTAGGGATAACTATAACCTTAGTTACCAAGTTCGAGTTCGTGTTCGAGTTCGACACTCTTGAAGTTCAAAAAAAAATCGACATGTTTAAAAATTCGGAATAAAACTAGACATATAAAATTGGATATATTATAAATGTGCATATATCCTTTAAATTATGTAAATAAATTAGTAATTAAAAAACTCAGACAAAGACTTAAAACAAACATTAATAATTCTCCTACATTAAATTTTAATGGTATCATATTTATATTTTAAATATGTTTTACATTTTTAAATATTAATAATTTTTTTATTGTATATTTAAGCTTCTACATTAAATTTTAATGATATCATATTTATATTTTAAATATATTTTAGGTTTTGATATGTTTTAAGTTTTTAAATATTAATAATTTTTTTATTGTATATTTAAACTTCTACATTAAATTTTAATCATATCATATTTATATTTTAAATATATTTTATGTTTTGATAAATTTTATATTTAAATATTGAAAGTAAAATTAAATGATAATTTTTATATAAATTAAATTTTATATCTAAACGGACACCTAATAAAAAATAACTTACTCAAATTTACATATGTTATTATCATTTATCATTAAAAAAATATAAAAATTTAATAAGATTATTAAATTGCATCTGAACCAAAACAACGTCTGGACCAACTGGCAACGGTATTTCTGAATGGTGCATTCAGGTCAACGTCGTTTATTATAGAATATCTCGGTACTAATGTGGAACGCCCGAAAACGTACGACAACAGTTCAAGTCCAAACCCTCCTTTTGACACATTAAAAATGTATATGAAAATTTCTATTCAGAATTCAATCGAGGACTTCTTGACTTCCTAACAGTTCTGTCATTTTCATCTGGAACGAAATGGCTTAAAAATTCAAAGCTTTTTACTAGTCTATTATGCCATAATGCTTATTCCAGGACCTCATCGAAGATAGTTCCCACGAAAATAGAAAGAGGCGGTGGAAATTTCATGCTTGCAAACAAATTTTTGGGATACGTACAAAGAAGAAATCAATAGAAGAAGTTGCGGATTTAACATCAGCAAACCCCGTTTATCACGAAAAGAATATGTCGTATCGGAAACACCAAACAATTTAGGATTTATTCGCTTAAAAATTTTCCTTGCCAAATTTAGGAGGATTTATTCATCGAATTTATTCGTCAAAGTTTTAAATTTGACGAATTATGTAACCAAGACTATAGCTATAGTAAATATGTGTGGTCCATATAGATATAGGAAGATTTTTTGGGAGGAGTATTTTGGAAAAGATCTAAAAAAGGATAATTTAGAGGTGGGAGGGGATTTAAACTTTGTTATAAACAGAAGTGAAATATGGGGAGAACAAGTCAAAATGGACCCACTAGATGATTTTTTCCTTTACAAAATTTAGAGTGCTAGACTATGTAATATCGAACCAACAAAGCTTGCTCCTATATAGGGGAACAATTCAATTAGAAGTCATGGGATATCTAAAATAATGGATAAATTTATTTTTTATGAGAATATATTAGCTTTCTGATAGCATGAGAACATGGATAGATCAATGGGTTTCATATTATTCTATAATCCATTTATACTAAAAAAGTAATGAGGATAAACCATGAGGTCTTTCCAAATTTAATCTCATTTGGCTAAGGGATTAAGAATTAGTAAGAACAAAATAGAGTTATTATTGTAACATATCTCCTTGACATAACTCTTATGGATGATAAACTATGTAATGATCTGATTGATTAATGGTATGGATTCTTTCTTGATGTCTATATGGTGAAATTATTTCTTACTATTTCACATATAATATGGTACTATTGATGAATTTGTGGATGTAGGATTAGGTACCTCTCTCTAGTGGAAATATATGGGTAAACCACCTACATTGAGAAATATTTTGAGAAATGATGATAATGACTTGTTCATTGGTAACTCAGGGTAACATGAAAAAATATCATTCATATAGTTTCATTTGTGTTCATTACTTGCTTTCGTGTTCATCACCATTGGGTCGAGAAATTACTTGTGCAATGAGTCTCCTTAATAAGGTGGCAATAGCTTTGGCTATCTTAAAATATTACACCTAATTAGGATAACACAATGGTGTGAAACATCTTTGGATTTAAGCTTAGATTACTTCTTCTATGCCTCGAATGGATTTGTGAAGTGTTATTTAGTTTACACTATTAATACTTCTAATTAAAAATATTGGCTTTATTTCATTAGAATAGTGAAGTATTAATTACATTGTGATATTAATACTTAAAAACTAATGCTTAGCCTTTGAAAGTGGAGTGAAGAATTGTTAATTCTTAAGGCTCCTTTTTTATTTATGTTTGAATGTAATCTTTGGGTGAATCAATTAAAAGTTATCCTTTATAGCCATGCTTGATCGAGCCTTTATGGAAAAAAGTGGTGAAGGTCTTGTAAAACCTATTGGTACGTTTCAAGGATGACCACCTCCATGAATATTGGTGCTTTGCATTCCCTCATTATGGTTTCAATCCTAAAGGGAGGAAGATTTTGGGTTATAATGAAAAAAGGAAAGAAGCTTACAGGTTATAGGGAGAATAAGATATCTGGGTAGGGGAACATTCATCAAGAGGCTTTGGAAGTGTAAAATAACCATGTGCTTTTCCTCTTGGTTATGTAGATAGTTGGATTGTATTTTCTTATTTATGCTTCATTATGGCTTATAATTATTTTACTTCTACCTAGGACATCGATCTAGACCTACGTTTAAGTCATCCAAGTCATTCCTTTTATGTGTACCAATATGCTTGTGAAATCTTACTTTTGTTTTGCTTGTATTGCTTGTCACCTAGCAAGGTTAGTCAGTGTTGCTTTATCTTACCTTACTTATCCAATTGTTGCTTGATTCTTCCTTGTGATTTTAAGGCTTTGAGCACCTTCCCTTATTTTTTATGTTATCCAGTGGTGGCTCGAGATTAGACTATGTTTCCTATGTGTTTTGTGGTGATGTCTTGTGTGTTGGGTTCTTGGATTACATCAATTTATATTGTTGGCTTGCATCCTCATCCAACTTTTTTGTTGCCTGTCTTGTGTCTAGCTAAAATTCAAGCATACAATATGGGATCCATAGAAATTTTGTGTGTAGTGGTTCTACTGGGCAATATTTGTTTGTGTACGCCTAGTTTTAGGTTTTTGGAAGGTGGATATTAGAGTTTTTAAATACTTATTTAATGCATGCATTTGTTTTATGTTTTCTCAATGAATCACTTGATTTTTATATGGTTTGGCCTAGCACTTTGATTTTATATGTTTCTTCAAAGTGCTTTGATTTTAAGATAATATTATTGAAGTGTATTTTGATTAAAAGTTGTTTTAATAAAGTACCCTTGATTACATTAGAAATGTGCTTTGATTATAAGTTGTTTTAATAAAGTACCCTTGAGTAGATAATGATAGAAGTGTACTTTGATCATAGTAGATTAATAAAGTACTTTGGTATTATAGTTGAATTTCAATAATTTACTTTAAATAAAGTTGTTTTAATAAAGTTTTGGTTTTGAAATAGAAACTATTATAATGATTTTCGAGGCTCTTGTGGGTTAGGAAATCATTATAAAGAGAAGTATGGGATTCTCCTGTAGTGATTTTTGAATGTTTGTTTGGTTTTGAAAGATAAACTATTATAGTGATTTATGAGACTCTTGTGGGTTAGATAATCATTATAAAGAGAAGTATGAGATTCTCTTGTAGTGATTTTTGAATGTTTGTTTAGGTTTTGAAAGAGAAACCGCTATTCTTGAGACTTGTGTTAGTTAAGGAATCACTTTAAGAGAAGTATGGGATTATCTTGCATGGAATGTTATGTTTTGAATTTTGAAAAATACATTATTATTATAGTGAATTCCTAATATCTTGGTTAGATTAAGGATTCGTTATAAAAGAGAAGTATGGGATTCTCTTATATGGAATGTTACGTATTGAATGGAATAGCTTCCATAATATTGTTGTTGGAATATATAATGTTCTAATGCATGAATGTTTTGCATACTAGAATAGAAAGAGGTATGTTTTAGATGCATGACATTTTAGAGTTGTTTTGATATCTCCATATCTCTCATAACAGTGATTGAAAAACCCTACTATGGATGGAGCAGTAATGTTTTGACAGCTTGTATATTTTGTTATATAATTTGAAATGTTTAGCTGACTTTAAGAAGAAGAAGCATTGCTATGTAAATAGATGTTTTGATCAAGGGTTGGTTAACATAATTTATTGTATAAATTGGATTATTTGATGGTTAATAAAGATGATTTGTAGTTCTTTACTCTTTGAGCAATTCCTTTGATTAAATAGTATGGGATGTTATTTTTATGTTGTTGTGGAATGATTGGAATATATTTAATAATATTGTTGATAGAAAGCTTATGTCATTTAATTTTATGGTAAGTTCTTTGAAGAAATGCATATATTTTGGTTATACTTAGGATAAATTCTTGTTATGTTTATAGAAATTATAATATGATGGTTCAAGTTTTGTTGATATCTTGTTCTGTGTTGTGAATGTTGAGTTTATCCTTTTGTAGAGGGGTGAACCCTTATGGTAGATAGAATTTCCATTTTAAACCTTAAATCCCAATCCTAGGAGGAGTTGCGTGAATGCAATACCTAAGTAGCAATGAGCCTAGAAGGATTTGTTATAATGCAATAGCTAGGAACTCATGAACTTGGAAGGAGTTGTGTGGATACAATAGGATAGTTTCTTGTGAATCATTGCACCATGAATGAGAAGGCTTGGGTATAAACCAACTAAAGTTGTGGAATAATTCACAAGAGAATAGTGGTGATCCCTTGAATCGTAGAGGATGAGGTGATCATGTTAGTTGTCATGGAAGTGGCAATGAGCTTAGTTAGCCCATAGAGGTGTGGTAGCTAAGCACTAAGACTGCACTTGATTAACATACCTAAATGGACTTAGAGTATGGTTAGGGAATAAGCGTCCCCATATAAGTGTTATGGTACTTAAATGATAATCCCTACATCATGGTCATATGGTCCCTAGATGATGAAGGTATGGAAAATTTGGGGGAACCACTTTTTGATGTCCTTATAAACATGTAGGCTTAGTAAGGTAAACCCCAAAAATCAATGAGAATTGGTCAATATTTTCCATTGAGTGTCATCTACAACAACTTGGAACTCAAATGTGGTGAAGCCTTGTATGCTAAGATAAATGATTTAAGGGTGTCTCCATTGTGATCCCATGTGTGTAAGTGCTCTTTTTAAAAAAATTAGGTTGGTAGTTTTTGGTTGTTATAGTTAGTATCAGAGATCTAGGTCATAGGGCTAGAAGCTTCCATGGAGTGTGTTTAGGTTGATCCTTGAATTTATGTATTTATTTGGGTTTAGCACCTTCCATGAAGGTAAGAGTGATCATAAAATATTATCAACTAAGTAATGATAATGTGTGTTAGTTCATAAAGTAGTATGAAGCTAACAAAATATAAGTACAATTATGGGAAAATTATAGTTTATTTAAATCCTTTCTATTTCTAGAAATATGGAGGGTTGGTAGGAAGAAAATCTTGTTCAAAGTATCTAAGAGGGTAGAGCCTAAATAGAGGTTGAGTTAGCAAAGGACATTAATAATGTGAAGGTGACAAAATTTAATGGGAAGGAAGGGGGATATATGGTTGAATCATGGCTGAAATAATTAGAAACTTTATTCACCTTAAAATGCTACTCCCATGAAAATAAGTCTGTGTGGGCAACCCTCCATATGCTAGATACAACTCTAGAATGGTGAGAAAATTTTAGTTAGAGTAAAATGATCCAATCCACAAAACTTAAGTGGGAATATTTCATTGAGGCTTTTAATAAAGGGTTCCTTTTAGAACAATTTTATGTAGAAAATTTTGAGGAATTTTCTACTCTTCACCAAGGATCACTGTCCATAGAGGTATATTTTCAGAGATATGTGAAACTACTAAAGTACATGCTCGAATATGAGAACAATGAATGCCTAAAAATGCATAAGTTCATCTTAGGGGTTGACCATAAAATAAGGACTGTGATTAACATACTCAAACCTAAAAATTTTCAAGAAACTTATGATTTGTCTAAGAAATATGAAGCTAATATACAAACCAAGAAGTCCTTATTCAACTATACAGGGTTGATAGAGTCAAAAATACAAGAATTAAAGAAAATAAAGAGTGTTAATTTTTGAAATGGTATAAGTATCAAATTAAGAAAAGCAAAGGCAATTCAAAGTTCAATAATAGGAACAACAAGAACTCAGGATAAAATAAGAAAAATTTTCATTATAGGGACGGTTCCAGTCCTAATCCCCCTAAGAAAAAAGAATCAACACAAAAAGAAGAGGTAAGGGAAAATATTTCAGAGAGGGCCCAAGAACTAAGGATAGGACGCTTCATTTGTAGAGGTCCTCACTACACCAAAAAGTGTTCCTATAGAGCATAATCGAACCACAAAGAAGAGGAGCAATCACATAGAATTTATGTTGCTATCGAAAGCTAATACTTATATGGACAAGTGATGCCAATTATATTAAATAGCAATTTATTTGATAAGGATGTAAAGGTCTCAATATATAGTGGATCTACTAATAGTTTTATTTCTTCTAGTTGTATTGGGGATATATCAAAAAATCCTAGATTCTTGGTACAAGGATGGAAATTTGAGTATGCTACAAGGCAAACCTACTCATTGGATCAATGTTTTCCTATAGAAAATATATTTCTACTCAATGGGTCCATTATATAGCACTTATATGTAGTACCCCTATACTCATTTGATATTATCTTAGGGATAGATTGGTTAAAGGCTCATGGATCCTTAATTAATTTTAAATATAGGTGGTGGATTACAATGATAAGGATAAAAGGAGAGTAAAACTTCAAAGTAGGAAAAATTCTTTTCAACCCCACTTGCTTTCAGCTATACAGTTAAAGAAATCCATCAAAAGGAGCAAAATGCTCTACATAGTGAAAATCAATGGTAAGATTGGAGAGAAAGGGTATGAAGAATTTTTTAAGAGACATTCAATTCTTCATGAATTTCAAGATGTATTTCCTAAATATCTTCTAGGTCTACCCCCTCAAAGGGAATTTGATTTCACTATTGAGTTAATGATAGGAGTTGAACCCATTTCTAGGGCACCTTACAAACTGACTCCAATTGAGATGCAAGAACTTAAGGTACAACTGCAAGACTTATTGGATAAGGGTATAATTAAACCAACTGTGTCACTTTGGGGGCTCTAGTATTATTTATGAGAAAGAAGTATGGATCCTTGAGATTATGCATAGATTATAAAATGTTGAACAAGGTGACCATTAAAAACAAGTATCATATTCCCTAGATAGATGATCTATTTGATCAACTAAGAGGAGCTACCATACAAAAATAGATTTGATATAAGGGTATCACCAATTAAGGATTCGATAAGATGATACCCATAAGATAGCCTTCAAGACCAAATATGGGAACTATGAATTTATAGTGTTGCCATTTAGACTGACAAGCACACCAGCTTTTTTGAATTTGATGAATTATGTAAAAAATATATATAGATCACTTTATCTTAGTATTCTTGAATGATATTTTGATTTATTCTTGTTCTAAATAGGAACATGACCAACATCTCAGAATGGTGTTGGAAGTACTAAGGAAGAATTATCTATATGGAAAATTGTCCTAGTATGAGTTTTATACTTTGCAAGTTTAGTATTTGGGGCACATTATCTCAACAGAAGGAATTATTGTGAATCTAAAGAATATTGAGGCTATTTTAAGTTGGACTCCACCTAAAATGTGATGAAAGTCAAGATTTTATTGGGACTCAAGATATTATAGGTATTTTGTATGAAATTACTCCAATATTTCTTATCTAATCATCAATATTCATAATAAGGTAAAGGAGTTCAAATGGACGAATAAGTGTGAGACCACATTTGAAGCTCTAAAAAAAAAGTTGACAATGACACCAATCCTCAAGATACTAGATCCTCTTGGGAAATTTACCATGTGTACATATACTTATTTATAAGGTTTTGGTGGATTGTCTCAAGAAGAATCCATAGTGGACTAAAAATCTAAAAACTTAAGAAATGTGAGGTAAACTATGTCATTCATCATCTATAATTGATAATAGTTGTGCATGTTCTAAATACGTGGAGGCATTAATTGTTGAGTAGGCCATTTGAGCTAAGAATAGACCATAAAATTTTGAGGTATATTTTTACCCAACCTATGCTAAATGCAATATAAAGAAGATGGGTAGAATTCTTAGCAAAATATGACTTTGGTATTGAGTATATCAAAGGGAAAGAAAATAAGGTTGTTGATGCCTTGAATAGAAGAAGGCACATAACCACCTTAACTTGGAGCCATATTGGGTCTGATGGATAGGGTCAAGGAAATGCAATCACAAGACCCATATTTCATAAAAATGCAGATTAAAGCAAAGGGAAATCTTAAAGATAGCAAGGATTTAAACCAAAAAAATGGGCCTTATGCTTTAAAAGTAAAGTAGTTATACCCAAGTCAGGTGACTTAAGGATAATTATTATGCAAGAGGTACATAATTCTCCCTATTTTGATCATCCATAATGGTAAAAATGAGAGAAAATATGAAAAAGATATTCAATTGGATTGGGACGAAGCAATATATCACTAAGTTCATTACAAGATATTTAGAATACAGGAAAGTGAAGGCAGAGCATTGTCACCTAGTTGAAAGTTATGCTCGCATGAGATACCTATGTAGAAATGGAAGGTAATATTTATGGAATTTATCATGGGGTTACCTAAGAATAGGTTCTAGCATGATGCTATCTTGGTAGTGGTTGATAATTTTACCAAGGTTGAATATTTCACACCTAGGAACATCAAGGATGATACACCAGTGTTGGCAAATAAGTTTACCAAAGAAATATTCAGGTTACATGGTTTTCCTAAGGTGATCATATCAGATAGGGACTCTAGGTTTAGATCACAATTTTGGTCGGCTCTACATTGCGAGTGGGCACTAAATTGGATGTTAATTCTACATATCATCCTAAAATAGGTGGTTAGACTGAGAGGGGAAACCAATTTTTTGAAGATATGTTGCACATGTATTGCATGGATCAAAAGTCAAAATGGGAAGACTTACTACATATCATAGAGTTTGCATATAATAATGGATACCATGCATCATTGGGAATGGTCCCATTTGAAGCCTTGTATTATAGAAGATGCATAACCCATCTATTATGGGATAATTTGAAGGATTGGATGTCAATAAGACTAGATACTATCTGATAGATGGAGGAGCATCTCAAAGCAATCTGACTTAGGCTCAGGGAAGCGATCGCTCACCAAAAGAGCTATGTTGATCTAAAAATATCACCAAGAGAATTCTCTATAGGAGATAAAGTCTTCTTAAGAGTAAGACCCATGAAAAGTGTCATTAATTCAACAAAGATAGATCCTCACTATGTTGGGCCCTTTGAGATCATTGGAAATATTATCCTAGTAGTCTATAGGCTCGATTTGTCACCCAAACTATCAAACATCCATGACACTTTCCACATATCCTTGCTTAGAAAGTATGTTGTTGATCCTACTCATATGTGGAATGTTTCTAATTTGTAGATGGTAGATCTCAGAACCATTGAGGTGTAGTTAGTTAAGATTTTAGGGTTTCGTTCCAAGGTGTTAATAAAATGAACCTTATATCAATGTAAGGTCTAGTTGGACAAGTACTATGAGAATTATGCCACATGGGAAAATACTGAAGATATGAGACAAAAATTTCTTTTTTTTTTTGAATAATTTATGTATGCTTATCTTGTAGGAAAAAATAGAGGGTTGTATTTAGTCCAAGGGGGGAATATTTAACATCCCCCCTTAACAGAAATATTATGGAAAATAAACTATGTATTGATGTGATTTATTAATGGCATTTTTTATTTCTTGATGTCTATATGGTGAAATGATTTTATCCTTTTTATTATAGAATATGGTACTACTGATGCATTTGTGGATGCAGGATCATGTACATCTCTCTAGTGGGAATATATGGGTAAATCACCTACAATAAGAGATAGTTTAGGAAATTATGATGATTACTTTATCGTCAGTAACTCAAGGTAACATGAATAAATACCTTTCATATAGTTTCATTTGCATTCATTTCTTGCTTTTATGTTCACCACCATTGGGCCAAGAAATTGCTTGTGCAATGAGTCTCCTTAATAAGGTGGAAATAGCATTGGACTATCTTAAAAGAGTCCACCTATTTAGGATAAAACAATGGTGTGAAACATTTTTGGATTCTATGTTTTGAATGGATTTGTGAATAATTGTTTAGTTTATGATATTAATACTTCTAGTTACAAATATTGGCTTTATTTCATTAGAATAGTGAAGTATTAATTACATTGTTATATTTTTACTTAAAAACTAATGCTTAGTGGAAATGCAAGAGACTTCTCGCTTCATGCGAGATGTATAGATCTACTTCCTTGCTTCCTCCTCCCCTAGTTTTGTCCCAATTTCATGGCACATCCTAGGCCCTTCTCTCTATTCCTGTTGTGGTTGCATACAATCTCTTTTTTGTGGAAGTTCCCTAATACATTTGTCTACTCCTTTCCTAGCCTAATTGAGGGTTTCTTTTTTGTGCTCCTGACCTAGGGTGTCTCTAGGTTCTCCCCTAGATTTCCTACTAAGTTTTTAGGATTCTTTTCCTTGGTTGCTCTCATGTCTTTCCTAGGTTTGTTGTAGTTTTTCTACTTGGTGCTGAATTCCAGCTTTTTCTCAATTATGGAGCATCGTGGCTTCGTTATGGGGGCTTGACTTTGTCCTTGTGCTTCTCAAGAGGTTTTCATTGCATCCTTCTAGTCTAGGAGGACCACATGCCTCATTTTTAGTGAATATTCTCCTTGGGTTTCTTGGATCTGGTCTACATGGTGGATTCTCAATGTATCTTTCACGGCCTTGGAGGGGGGCCTTGTGCTTTTTACTTGATGCTAAGATGATTCCATTGGTTTTCTAGATATAGATCCTTGAAGTCATTCATGTGCAGGGTTGGTGGTCTTCGTGTTCCCTATTTTTCTGGCTGCTTGGGGTTATCTGCTACATATTTCAATATTGAAGGGGGACCTGTGTTTATTACCTGCAACTTTGATCACCCTATGGCTCCTTCAGATTGAGTTCCTTGGGACCTTCCCACCCCTTTTCCTATGGCTAGTTGTTCTATTTCCATTGTATATTCTGGTTCTTTATAGAATTCACATAGCTCAACCTCACGTGCAAGGGATATCGTAGGCTATGGATATCCTCTATCTTGTTGTTCCACTTTCCAGGATCTGTGTGGGATGCTGCTTCTTGGACTACCTTCTCAGGACATCCTTGGATGGGATCCTAGTTTTGACTTTCAATTTTTAGTTGTTCCTACTTTTTTGTTGTAGTTTCTGGTTTTCTTGGGTAGGATTTCAATTTTTTATGTTTACACATGTTTGTCTCGGCCTTGCTTGGGTGGGTGGCCCATCCACATTTTACTGATGGTTTTCTTTGGTCTAGATACCTATCCCATGATGGTTTTCCTTTCCAGGTGGCTTTGAATTATGGTTTCTCCTTAGCAGGATTGAGGTTTCCAATTTTTCCCTTGGGAAAGATTTTTGTTTTTTCCTACCCTAGGTAGGATTTTTAAATTTTCCTACCTTAGGAATTTTTTTTAATATTTTAGGGATTTTTAAAATTTCTTGCCCTGGGCGATATTTTTTATTTTTTCCTACCTTAGACAGGATGTTTATTATATATTTTTAAATGTTTATCGATGATGGTCCCTTTAGTACCATCCCCTTGTGCTCCTTTTCTATTTAGGACTACCCTTTGGCCTTCTGGTTGGTCTGTTGACATTTTGTAAAAAGGTTTTGGGGTCTCTTTCAAAACCCACTTTTAATGATTTGTTTTTACCAATAAAAAAAAACTAATGCTTAGCCTTTGAAAGTGAAATGAAGAATTGTTAATTCTTAAGGTTCTTTTTTATTTATGTTTAATATTTGGGTAAATCAATTCAAAATTCTCCTTTATGGCCATGCTTGATTGAGCCTTTATGGAAAAATGTGGTGATGTTCTTGTAATGCTTGTTGGTATATTTCAAGGATAGAAACCTCCATGTATATTGGTGCTTTGCATTCCCTCCTAGTGGTTTTAACACTAAAGGAAAGAAGGTTTTGGGTTAGGATTAAAACATGAAAGGATATCATAGGTGAGAGGGAGAAGAGGACATCAGGGTAGAGGAATGTTCATCGAGAGGCTTTGGAAGTGCAAAATAATAGGGTGCTTTTCCTCTTGGTTATGTTTATTGTTGGATTGTATTTACTTGTTTATGCTTCTTTGTGGCTTATCATTATTTTAATTTTTTCGAAGACATCCAATCTAGGTCTATGTTTGAGTCATTTAGATCATTCATTTTATTTTTATTGATTTTCTTGTGAAATCTTATTTTTGGTTTACTTGCATTGCTTGGTACCTGTTGGTGTTAGTCAGTGTTGCTCTATCTTACCTTACTTATCTAATTGCTGCTTGATGCTATGTTGTGAGTTTAGGTATTTGAGTGCCTTCCCCTATTTTTTATGTTATCTAGTGGTGGCTCAAGCTCATACTATGCTACCTATGTATTTTGTGGTGATGTCTTCCATGTTGGATTCTTAGGTTATGATGATCTATTCTATTGGTTTACATCCTCATTTAACTTATTTGTTTCTTGATCGTCTTGTGTCTAGCTCTAATATAAGCATTTAGCATGGGATACTTCAACTTTTTGTGTGCAGTGGTTTTGTTATGTGGTATTTTTTTTTGTGCGCTTGGTTTTAGGGTTTTAGAAGGTGGAGCTTGGAGTATTTAAATATTTATTTAATTCATGTGTTTATTTTATGTTTGCTCAATGAATCGCTTGATTTTTATATGGTTTGGTCCGATGCTTTAATTTTATATGTTTCTTTCAAGTTCTTTGATTTTAATATAATATTAATGAAGTCTACTTTGATTAGAAGTTGTGTTTTGATAAAGTACCCTTGATTATATTAGAAGTGTGCTTTGATTATAAGTTGTTTTAATAAAGTACCCATGAGTAGATAATAATAGAAGTGTACTTTGATTAGATTAATAAAGTACTTTGTTATTATAGCTGATTTTTAGTAATGTACTTTGATTGAAGTTGTTTTAATAAAGTAATATTCTGGTTTTGAAAGAGAAACCATTATAATGATTTTTGTGACTCTTGGGGGTTAGGGGAATAATTATAAAGATAAATATGGGATTCTCTTGTAGTTATTTTTGAATGTTTGTTTGGTTTTGAAAGAGAAACTAATATAATTATTTTTGAGTCTCTTATGGGTTAGGGAATCATTATAAAGAGAAGTATGGGATTCTATTGTAGTGATTTTTGAATGTTTTTTTGAGTTTTTAAAGATAAACTACTATTCTTGAGATTTATTTTAGTTAAGGAACCACTTTAAGATAAGTATGGTATTATCTTGCATGGAATGTTATATTTTGAATGTTGAAAAATAAATTATTATTATAGTGAATTCCCAATATCTTGTGTAGATTAAGGATTCATTATAAAAGAGAAGCATGGGATTTTCTTGTATGGAATGTTATGTATTGAATGAAATAGCTTCCATAATGTTGTTGTTATAATTTATAATGTTCTAATGCATGAATTTTTTGCATACTAGAAAAGAAAGAGGTATGTTTTACTATCATTTTGTGTTGTGAATGTTGATTTTATCATTTTGTAGAAGGGTAAACCCTTGGAGTAGACATAATTTCCCTTCTAAATATTAAATCCCAATCCTAGGAGGAGTTACATGAATGCAATATCTAGGTAGCCATGAGCCTAGAAGGAGTTACAAGAATGCAATAGCTAGGGACTCATGAACCTAGAAGGATTTGTATGGATACAATAGCTAAGTTTCTTGTGAATCATTGCATCTTAAATGATAAGGCTAGAGTGTAAACTAACTAAAGTTGTCGAACCATCCATAATAATGGTGATTCCTTGAGTACTGTAGGATTAGGTGATCATGTTAGTTTTCATCAAAGTGGTAATGACCTTAGTTATCCCACAAAGGTGTGGTAACTAATCAGCAAGGTTCTATGCTTGATTAACCTACCTAGACGAACTTAGAATATGGTTAGGGAAAAATCATCCCCATTTAAGTGTTATGGGTCTTAAATGATAATCCTTATGCCATGGTCATATAGTCCCAAGCTACTGAAGGTATGGGAAAGGTGGAGGAACCAATTTTTGGCATCCTTCTAAACATGTAGGCTTAGTAAGGTGAATCCCAAAAATCCATGGGAATTAGTCATTCTTGTCCATTGAGTGTTGTCTACAACTATGTATGCTAATTAGTCAATACTTGTATGCTAAGATAAATAAATTAAGGATGTCTCCCTTGTGATTCCATGTGTGTAAGTGCTATTTTAAAAAAATGGGTTGGTAGTTTTGGGTTGTTACAATTATGATCCAACCATAGAAAAGATATCCATGTTTTAATTCACTAGTAATATTAAAAGAATAAAATTAGTCACAATAGGTTGGGCCAAAGAAAAATTTCGGGAAGTGGAGGCAAGGCTCTTACTCTAAATAAGCTTTACAATACTAGAGTTAACAAATATTTTTAGAAAATGAAAATTTTCAATTCAAATAATTAGAAAAAATAAAAGAGAATTGTTAGAATAGGAGTAAAAATAGAGAATGAAAAATAGATCTTTATGGCTAGAACAAGGGGATGAAAATGCATTTTTTTCAAAATTATACAAAACAAAGGAAATATATAAACACAATTTGGAAAATGAAAGAGGATAATGAAAACGCTTTGAGAAGATTCTAAGAGTTGACATACTTCAAATTCTTATACAAATATCCAAACATAGTAAAAAAAATATCAAATTAGCTCTAAATTTGCCCAAGATGGTCAATGAGTAACAAAAAGAACCTTTGTTCTTAGATATCACCAAGGGGGATTTACATTTAGTAGTCAAACCATTTCGTAAAGGGAAATGTTTGGATTCAAATGGATGGAAAATTAATTTTTATTTGGATTTTTATGATCTATTGGAGGAGAATATTTTAAAAGTGGTGGAAGAATCAAGGATTAAGGGACAATTGCTAGGATCTATAAACTCCACTTTCTTGGTTTTGATTCCAAAAAATATAATCCAAAATATTTTAGAGATTATAGACCTATCTCTTTATGTAATACCATCTACAAAATCATCTCCAAGATTATAACTAATATAATTAAATGGATATTCTTAAAAAAAATTTGAGAAGAATGGTTCATGTTTTTAAGTAAAAAGCATATTCATGAAGCAATAGAGGTAGTCCAAGAAGGACTACATTAAAAAAATATAGGGAAGAAACAAGAAATTCTAATAAAATTGGATCTAGAAAAATATTTTGATAAAGTAAATTGGTTATACATCAGGTTGAGTCTAATTCAAGTTGGATATAATATTTCCTTTGTGAATTGGGTGATGGAATGTATCAATTCAAAATATTTTGTTGTACTTATCAATGGCTCAACTTTCTATTGTTTTAAGGCTTCCAAATATTTGAAACAAGGGTGTCATCTTTCTTGTCTTCTTTTATTTTGGTAGTAGAAGGTTTGAGTAGGCTGACCAAGGAATAGAAAAGATAATAAATAATCAAGGGTATCAAATTTGATAACTCTTTGAAGGTAACCCACTTGCTCTTTGCAGATGATGTTTTACTTTTTAGAAATGGGATATTGAAGGAAGCCTCAAAGTATAAAGAAGTGTTGGACCTATATTGTATACCTATTAAATGGAAATAAATCTATAAAAAGCAAAATAGCCTTCAATAGGTTTTAGCTAGGGAAAATAGAAACAGTAATGAGAATTTTTGGTTTAAAATAAGTAGACTTTGATAATGGGATAAAATATTTAGGCTTTTATCTAAAACATAATGACTATGGGTACACCGACTGGTTCTGGTTATACACCAAAATAGAAAATATGATCACCACTTGGTGTAATAGGTGGTTATCATTGGGGGGTCAACTTACATTTGTGAAATCGAGTTTGGAAGCCATCCTAGTATACTTACACTCCTTGGGTTGCATTCCCATCACAATAGTAGAGAAAATAAGGAATAAGGGTTTCCAATTTCTTTGGTCAAGGAAAAAAATAAGAATACAATGGCACTAGTTAAATATAACATAATAGCTAAATCATAATTAAACAAAGGATGGGGCGTTAATAATATATATTTGAAAATATTTAGTTGAAAAAATTATATGGAGATTGATACCAACAAAGGATTATAGTAGGAAGTAATTCAAGAGAAATATTTAGGTACCTTGTCCTTTGTAGATTGGATTAGACTACAAAATAAATCAATTTCAAAAGCCATAATTATTTGGAAAGTACTAGTGAGAGCTTTTCCATTAGTTGGGAATTTCTTGGCATGGAAAATAGGGAATGGAAAGGAAGTAAGGATAGGAAAATATCCTTGTCTACGAGGAAAAGGATATTTTTAGCTTCCATAAAACATCATAGATCATCTCCATAGACAAGGAAATATGGTATTGGAGTAGGTGGTATCAATAGAGAGTAGTAATTTATGGAAACAAGGATGACTCACAATAGAAGAGCTAACACTGGGAGGAAATGAAGCATATATTTGGCATGATTACACAAAGGAACTAAAAAGAGGAAATATAAGACTAAATTAGCAAAGAGAGTTTCTAGTATGGTCTAAGAATCCAAAAAATGAGAAATATATAGCCAGAGAATGGTATAAGGTAAGCTTTGACAATAACATTGACGAGAAGCTTTGGTGGTGAAGTAGAATGTAGAAGGTAAAATCTCCCCCATAAACTAGAATTTTTGCTTGGTTAGCTCTAGACAAAAAATCATTAACATGAGATGTTCTTCAAAGGAGGTCTTCACAAGGACCAAGTCAATGTGTCATGTTAATGAGGGAATAAGAAGAAATAGATCATATTCTAGTTCATTGTCATTTCTCAAGAGAAGTGTGGTATTCAAATCTATATTTGACTCAAAGGAAAGGATAGTGGCCTACTAGGAATATTTCAGATAACATGAAACAATGATTCAAAGAAAGAGAATTAAAGAAGCATAGATGTATTCATTTGATAATGGAATGGACCTTATGGTTAGCTATAAATTCTAGCATGTTTAAATGTAGTTAAATTCTAATGATCCAGTTATAGATACAAATTAAATGCATTTTTAAAAGTCTAAAATTCTTTCCAAAACCAAAATTGATCAAACATAGGGGAACATTAATAGTGGATTCTATGAAGTCATGGTCATTATTTAATGGAGATTGTTAGGGTAGCTCAAGTAGGTATGGGGCAAGGGGAGCACTCTACTTAAATAAAAATCATAATAACACTTTCAATGCAAGTTTAGGGAAAGACCCAAATAATATTGTAGAATGGAAAGCATTGATCTTGTAGACGAGAATAGTAGTGGAGAAAGGAATTACAACTTTAAGAACTTATGAAGATCCAAAATTAGTGATAAGTTGGGTTGTAGACCATGTTGATATGAAAAAACTTTCTCCTTAGTCCTTTATATGAGCAAGTGAAAGTATTATAATCTTCTATAACAAAAATTTTGTATAGGCACATCTATAGGGAACTAAATGCACAAGTAGACGGTCTTTCAAAAGTTGGTTTGAACATTCTAGTAGGTACATGGAAGAGAGAAGAAGTGGTTAGAGAACTTAGAATTTTCTCATAGTACTCCTCTTATTTAGGTTCATATCATAGATCTATTAATAGAAAAAAGGGTTTTGAAAGAGACCCTTACCTTTATTTTATAGAAAACAGGTTTTAGAATAGCATGAGTCTTTAGAATTGAAACCTATGTTCCTATTTTTGGTAATCAAGCAAGATTCATTCAAGAACTATGATAGATTAGGAATTTGTTTCTTCTTTCCAACTATCATTCCTATTATTAGGATTCTATTTCTAGATTGTAAGCTGATTATAACATATTATAGCAAGGAGGCTAGTACTTCTCTCAGTTTAGTTTAGACCAAATCCTAGATAGGATGTAATTAAAATTATTGACAGTGCTTCATACCTATATAATTGTATTTTTTCAAACTCAAAAATAAAAATTACAGAATGTTTTGTAGGAAAAAAAGATAAAAAATAAAAATAAAATCATGAATAAAAACTTTAAAATTTATTTTATTATTTTTTATTGCATTTAAGTAAAACTAATATTCCAAAAAAAAATGTCTAGGTATGAAAGGTCCATTTGCATTATCTGGAATGAAGATATGCCTTAGAATATCTGATATAAAAATTAAATTAAATACTTCAATAAAGCAAGTTCTATTTTTAGCTTATATATTTATGTATTTACAACCAGAACATCCTAAGGATGGAAACTTTATAAATTTGAATAGAGATTCAAGGTTTGAATAATGTGGAAGTAGGATTATAAATTATGTTTCACTAACTAAAATATGGTTGGATAACCATACCATTTTTTATTTACCATTTACATTACATTGTTATATAACATTAATAATACTACAATAAAAATTAAAAACTACTTTTAACAACCTTAAAAAATCAAACTCTATAATATAGCTTACATCTTTATGTGTCTATATTCAAGCATGGCATAAATAATACAACCATAAAAGTCAAAAACTACTTTTCTTAGCCTTTTGTTAAAATATAACAATCAAAGTACAATGAAGAAGCCTAATCTATAACTTAACCCCATTGCCACTCCCAACCATATTATTTTAATATTTGAATATTTTGATTCATTTTTGCTAGCATGACATGCATATCTTCCATTAATTTTGCCACCTTCATCTTAAGAATCCTTGTAGGTTGCATTCAAAGGTACCTCAAAAATATTTGAGTTCTGAACTTATCAAAGGTTAAAAGTTTCCCTCCATGGAGTACTCTTCCATAAAGCACATTGTAGGAGAGATTCAAGAATTCTAACTAGTTGAGTTTTTCAAATTCCACTAGGATATTTCCTTTTAATTTATTCATCCAAGGATCCAAAAATTCAAGTTGACTCATGTTTCACAATGTTTTTAGAATTCTAGTAGTAAGATGATTTATTGAGAGACTGGGACTTATAAAACCTTGTAGGGACCAATTTGTGGAGGAATATTATCAGATAGGTTATTATTAGACAAATCCACATTTTGAAAATTGATAAAAACAATTTTATATGGAGTATTCCAACCTTTCATGAAAATGGTCATATGATATTACTTTCAACACCATTGTATTTAGTAGTACAGAGTTATATTGGACTATTTTGTGATGCATTTGTCATTGCATACACATTTAAAATGTTATCTAGAATAGTCCTTGCAAGTTGTTGTAAGAAGCATCTAGGATTCAATGATTTGGAAGTCCAAACATTTTTATTAGAATATTACCTTGAAATTAATTGTATTTTAAAATCAAAATATGGAATTGTAGGTTCAAACCATGGCATGGGTGAGTGTGATAGGGGGTGGGTGTGTGTTCATCAAAAAAAATAAATATATGAAATTGTGATAAATTTTCAATCCACTCAAGGAAGGTGCATTCCATATTGTTATTTCTTAAATCAAGAACCTCCACAAAACCATAATTTGAAATGGCTAACAAACTAACCCTTTTCAAATGGTTATGATTTAATGTCTTTAAACATACAAGGTTTTCCATTAATTTTGGCATATCACCTTTGAGATGTTTTTAGCCAAATTCAAAATAATAATATTTATATTGTTGTTGATAAAATTTGGAGGAATATAATTGCTTAACATTTTTTGATAAGTCAAATAAAATACATGTATGTAGTGCACATGCCATTTGGAATGCCCCCTATGAGATTATTTGTAGATAAAGATAAATAATTTACCTTCCCAAGATAAGTGGTAATATCGTAAGGAATAGAATCATTAAAGTGATCTTGAGAGAGGTCTAGTATCTAGATATTTGGAGGAGGAAGAGGATTATGACCTTGTAAACTTTTATTATGCAAATCCAACCACAAGATAGACTTGGGTGCCAATTTGGATGGTAACAAACCAATTATTTGATTTTATGAAAGGTTTAAAATACCCATGTGGCAATGCCACTAGTAATACTATTAGAAGAAAGATCTAACTCTTCTATGTGATACTGGTTTACAAGAGATTTCAGAGAATGAAGAATTGCTAGATGGCCATGGCTTAAAAATCCAAGGCCTAAGGCCAAGCAAGAATGTTAGCAAGGAACAATGGTTGAAGTGCAGCAAATTCTATAAATTTTTATTTTTTTTATTGAGTAAATACTTCTTATACATATACATATCCGTCGTTGAACAAATACTTCTTATACTTCTTAAATTGATACACTTTGAATGGGAAATCTTCCTTAGTGCCCCTAAGAGGCCCTCAATCCCTGACAAAAGCAAGGGAAGACCTCTTTGCCTCATTTTTTTAAATTTGTTTATCTTTTAGTGAAATTGTACCTCGACTTTACGAGGTGCAACTTTGCACCAGCGATATTGCGCCCCATAAGAATAGGGTGTGACTTCTATGTTTAACCTTTATTTTTAATTTAATTTAATTTTATTCTTTTGATCCTGCTTAGATCCAGGTTTAAACCCTCCAGTATGTTTTGGCATCAGCTTTGGGTTTATTTTGCCTACATTTTTCCCTTCAATTTCATCTATAAAAGGAAGGATATTCTTGCCAAATCAATAAGATGCGATATGCAAAGTTTTAATGTGCAATCTTAGTGAAAAATTCTGATTATTAATTAAGCTCAAAATTTTTATGATAGTGCACTCTTCTTCCTTTATTTTCTCTACCACAAGCTAACCCCAAAGTGTGAATTTTTGGATTTTATCTATTGTGTGGATTGGATTGATTTGTTGTGTGACTTGGTGGATTGAGATAGAGTGCCTGCTTGGATACTTAAATCTTCTTTGCCTACTTCTATGACATCCATTAGGGTTTTCTTACTTTTTTTTTGGCATTTATTTTGTCTTCTACACTCACTTTTTATTTTTCATTAGTCTGCAACAATATCACACTCAACATTAGTGAGGTACGACTTCGCCTACCCTAATTAGGGTAAATTAATTTGCAAAAGAAAAATCGTACCCTGTCCATGCAGGGCACGACTTTGCTATTGCATTATCGTGCCCACTCCAAGCGAGGCATAATTTTTCCTTATGGCACATCGGGGGTAATTTCCAAATTCTATTTTCACTATTGCATTCCATTCTGCTTCTAGATCATATTGTTGTATTTTATTTCTTGGTTTTTGTTATTATATATATTTTTATGATTAATTCTCCAAAGGTCAATTTTTTATTTTGTATTAAAATGTCATCTAAAAGGACCTCAGGGGCTTGACTGTTGTGCCTCCAATATATGTTACATAGCGACCTAAGCAGGACCCCTAATGCTAATTCTATTTTTTAGTGTTTCATGAGTGATTTTGCATAAATAGACATTCTTGATATCATTGGACAAGATGCAGAAAAAACTAAATCAAACATCAATTTATATAAGTGCTCTAGTCATTTTATTGGTTGAAAATCTGATTTAATTAATAATTCTTAGGAATATAAAAGTGAAAGGTATTTATTTTGCATCTAGGGATAATTTTTGTGCATCCATTTTGTGTATCTCTGCTTTAAAGGTTTTTCAAAATCAAACCCTAGGCTAGTGAGAATTCAAAATAAATAATCATTCTAGGATAGCTCTTGTATGTCTACATTATGTTTTTAGCTGTCCCATTCTATTTTCTACATTGTACTTTAAATTTTCTAGCTTAGATCTAGAAAGGCCAAACTTAGGTGTTTTCTACTAAATACATAAAACTATTTTGAATATCCTAAGGACTTGGAGTGAGTCCTTAAACCATTCCTAGTGAACCCCTCCCCATAGCATTGATTGTAGAGAACAAAATACCCCTACGGTTCACCCCACCAAAGGTTCCCTCCTTGTGGATCCATCATTTTTTTTGGGAATTATACATGGTAGGGTAGTTTTCCCCCTTTACATAATTGGTGAACCCAACGTGAACACCTCATTTTATTTTAAACAATAAGCAAGATCATTAAATTGTTTTCCAAGTATTTAAAAAATAATTCCTTTGTGTAAGTGCTTACTTCCCTTTTGGTTTTATTCCTTATCCTCGTCTTTACTCCTTTTCCTCAATGGCTTTTGAGCTTGGGGAAGGACGAAGAATTATTAGGTTTGATGATATTTTTTATGAGAATGATCAAATTGATAGGGAAAACCATAACCTAGAAGAAGATACAGATAATCGTCTTGATTCTATCCAAGATCCTAATGGGAATATCATAGTTAAATCCTTTGATCATATATGGACTTTTATAAGTATCATAAGAATGGTTTGGATATGGCCTTAGAGGAAGAAGCATTACTTGAAAATGATATTCCACCTCAAGGAAATTATTTGAATGAACCTTTGAATCATGGTTATCAAAATTGTCAACCTACTTATGCCACTACTGTGACCACCAACATTGGAGTGAATCCACCAATTCCTCCAACTAGTAGTGGCACTCAAAATGGCTCTCAATTTCCTCCTTCATCTTCTAATGTTAACATTCTTTCCTCTATTCCACCACAAGTTAATATTTCATTATCACATGGCACAACCTATAACAACAACCTTCACATGTCAAACCTAAGTCAAGCGAATATTGGGAACACACATAATTCAAAAATGCAAAATTTGGTAAATATTGTGAGTCAATTGGTTTCAAGAATGGATATGATTCAACCTTCAAGGTTTACATACAACTATAGAGAAATGTGTAATTAGCCATTGGATCCTATTGTTGCTACTAGACCTTATCCTAAGCATTTTTCTATGCCAGTATTGTCAATCTATAAAGGGATTGAAGATCCAATAGAGCATTTAAGAGGATTCAGGATAGCTTGTCATGATCTTATTTATGATTATATGCTTTTACTGAAAAAATTTCCAAAGAGTCTTGCTAGAATGGTATTAGAGTGGTATTATTGATTGCCCAACTATCCTTTGAAGAGTTTTGAGAAGACTGCAGATATGTTTATTCATTAGTTTAGTGCTTATATTGAAAAGTAAGTAACAATGAGAGATATATATGATTTAAAGTAAATCAAATAAGAAAGTTTTTTTATAATTCTTATCTCGTTGGAAAAGTTTAGTTGGCCGATTAAGATAGCCTGTGTCTTAGAAATATATGCTTGTTATATTCATTGGCAATTTACAAGAACATTTATCTTATGCTTTAGAAACTACTACCATCACATCTTTAGAGCAAGAAATTGAGTTAGCAAGAAAAGTGGAACAAAATCTCATTAGAAGAGGTTAGCTCAAGATTAAATAAGATAATAAAACTAAGTCTCAACCTAATAATAAGCACATAGGATGTAATAATGATAGTAGGCCCATTAACAATGTCAATGACAACCTACAAAAGATTGTACTTCAAAAAATTCCTCAAAGGAATTTCACAAGACTTAATATCCCTCTAGAAGCCATTTTAAAGCAACTATTGGATGCTAAAGCAATAGAACTACCTCCAGTAAGAACACCATATACTATAGCTCATTGGTATAAAGCAGGTAAATATTGCACGTATCATAGAGTAGGATACTAGATAAATTCTTGTAAAAAGTTGAAAAACATGGTTCAAGATTTAATTGATGTTGGTCGTATTGACACCAACAGTTTTTAGTATTCCAAAAATCAATAAAATTAGGATAGAACTAGACAAACCAATCAAGTGTTCTATAAGAATGTGCCACATCGGTATGATAAAAATATGGTTGTAATGATAACATCTACCCCAAAGAAGTTAGTACAAAGTCAGTAAATTCAGCGATCTCAATAGGAGATGAGTATGCTAGCAAATATTTCTCTTAGAAATTCTATAGAATTCTCAAGCCCATAAAGAAGCTATGATAAATGTTTTGAAGCAGTAGCTAGTACCTCCATATATTTCTCCTAGTGATATGACAAATGTTGTAGGCTCTCTCTGGAAGCCTCATATAACATTTTCAGATAATGATATGGCTCCCTTAGGAGTATATGAATATTCTTCTCTATACATCACTACTTACATTGGGGATACTCTCATAAAAAATGTTATGATCAATAATGGTTAGTTGCTTAATTTTTGTACGTATCATTTATTTCAAAATTTTGGATTGAAGAAGAAATATTTGATTGCATCCAATGTCATAATTAAAACTTTCAACAATGATTCTCAAGAAGCTTGTGACATATATTACTCCCTCTTCGAGTTGGACCAAAAATTTTAAACACAATGTTTTATGTGGTATCTTGTCCTGCATATTTTAATATTCTTCTTGGATGACCTTGGATTCATGCAATGAAAGTTGTCTCTTCTAATTTTCATCATTGTGTAAAATTTGAGTTTGAAAACCAAATCATTTCTATCATGGGAGATCCTCATCCATTTGAATTTTTTTCACCAGAGGATCTCACTTAAATTAATTCATCTTAGTCTTCCCCTAAATATTCTTCTACAAATATTTCATCATAGTATTAATATGAATCTTTTTGTTTAGATCTTCTCTTTGATGAATCTCATCAAGGTTTAGGATGGAGTATGAACGATGAGGGTCCACCCTCTCCTAAATTCTTAACCCCAGAGTCATATGTTATAGATGAGGATTTACCTTAGAATGACATCAGATTTAATGGGTCTATCCCTTGCACAACGCATGTTGAGTCTCCTAGCTCTCAAGTGGACTTTGATTCTATATCCTAAGGCCCTTGAGAAATTAGGAGTGATTCCTACCCCGCCTTCTCTTGAGGATGAGTTATCCATTCTTATTGAGGAGACCAACGATGTGAACATAGGTTCTAAGAAAGCCCCTAGAATACTTAAGTTAGGCAAAGCATTAACCATGGGCAAGCAAGATAAATTGCCCAATTTATTAAAATAATATCATTATATTTTTGCTTGGTCATATATCGATATGCCAGGGCTTGATCCCTCCCTTGTCATGCATCATTTGGTAGCTAAACCTAGTGCTAAGCATGTTAAGAAGAAGCTTCGAAAGATGCATCCAAAGGTCACCCTTTCATTAAAAGAGGAGCTTCAAAAAATCCTTGATGTCGATTTTATAAAATCCATCGACTATTCTGATAGGATTTCCAATATCATTCATGTAGATAAGAAGGAAGAAACAATTAGAGTATGTATCGACTTTCGGGATATTAACTTAGCATGTTACAAGGATGATTTTCCCTTGCCCAACATAGACCATAATGTAGATTTCACTACCAAATGTGGAATGCTGTCACTCATGAACGATTTCTCGGGTTAAAATCAGATCATGATTACTCCTAAGGATCAGGCCAAGATAGCATTCACTACTCCTTGGGGTACCTTCTACTGAAAGGTCATGCCTTTTGGCCTTAATAATATAGGAGCTACCTATCAGAGGGCTAACTTATATTTTCCATGACATGATGCATGATATTCTCGAGGACTATTTGGATGACATTTTGGCTTGTCCTTAGAATGAAAGGATCATGTCCACAATCTAAGATGAATATTTGAAATGCTTTGGTAGTACAAGGTTCATATTAAACCCACTAAGTGTGTGTTCGGGGTCACATTTGGAAAGTTGTTAGGTTTTATAGTTTCTAGGCAAGGAATTGAAGTGGACCCTACTGAGGTAGCAACTATCATTGATATACCTCCTCCTCACACCCTGACCGAGATTCATAGTCTGCAAGGTAATTTTTAGTCTATCCATCGATTAATTTCCCAGTTAGCCGATAAGTGCTAACCTTTTCATCGTCTCCTTAAGAAGGATGTAGTTTTTTGATGAGATTTCAAGTTTTAGAAAACTTTTGATGACCTCAAAAAATATCTCACCTCCATTATTGTTTTAGCTCCCCCTATGCCTGGTAGCCATTTGTTGCTTTACATAGCAGCCACTGCACATAATTTGGGAGTCATGTTGGCTCAACATGATAACGAAAACAAAGAGAGAGCTATCTACTATATTAGTAGATCTTTGGTTAGCTATGAAACCAGGTACACTCCTTTAGAGAATCTTTGCCTTTCCATAGTGTTTGCTTCTCAAAAGTTAAGATACTACATGCTTAGCCACAAGACATTGATAATTGCAAATTTTTATGCTTTGCACTACTTGATGTCTAAGCCCCACTTGTCAGGTCAAGCTATTAAGTGGGTGTTAGACCTTAGTGAGTTTTATCTAACTTTTATAGGTTAGAAGGCTATCAAGGGTTAGGTGATCACTGATAAATTATCCTCTGCTCCCCTAGAAGCTACCCATCCTATAGTTTTTGAGTTTCTTTATGAGTGCTTCAATGTTGAAATTAAAGAGTCTGAGTCTTGGAATTTATTTTTTGATGGATCCCGATGCATGAAGGGCACTGGAGTTTGAGTCATTCTAGTTACATCATAAAAATAGCTCATCTCTTTATACTTCAAACTTTGTTTATCTTGCACAAATAACACTACAAGATACAAAGCTTTGATCCTTGGTCTTAGAGCAACCTTAGATTTGTAGGTTAAGGTCCTTTCGATCTTTGGTGACTCTAAACTTGTGGTTAATCATACCAACAATGCTTATCAAACTCAAGATGATAATATTAAACCCTATAAGAATATTGTTACCAAGTTGTTGTCTTCCTTTGAGTAGGTAACCATAGAGTCTATCCCTAGATCCTTAAACCGCCATGTGGATTCCATGGCTGATGTTGCATCTTTGTTCCCTTTGGAGTTATAATATGATCAAAACTTTGATTATCATTCGAAAACTCTGAGAATCTACGTATTTGAGTTCTTGTTTGAATTCCCTAGACTTTTTTACTATCAGATATTCCCCATTTGAACCATGGTATACTAACATATTTAATTTTATTAAATACGACTCAATGCCTGATGGTTTAGTTCCAAGGTTATGCGTAACAGGTCAGCCCCAAAATGTATTTATAAAAATTTGGCAAATCAGTTTCAAAATCGAGGTGAATAGTGTCAAAACACATGTAGAAGGTTAACTATTATTAGGGGTAATTTTGGAAATTTAAACTTAAAATGGTCAAATTATTATAAAATTGGGGTAAATCAACCCCCAAAAAAAATTGCACCCAAATTTTTTTGGCTAATGGGCCTTGGTCAAGGGTCCCAAATATTAGCCAATTCCAAATTTTGAAAATCCTAATTTTAGCCAATTGGCTAAAAATAACCGCTATGAATAACCCTATTTAGATCACAATCGGTGAAAGCTATTGCGCAAAAGAGCATGTTGATTTGTTATAATTGGAAATATTTTATATCGACGTTCTTTTGAAGGTATCCTCTTGTGATGATTTAACTCTGATGAAGCCCTACTTGCTCTTAGTTATGTTCAGGAAGGTTCATGTGGAGGCCATTTTAGCGGAAATGCTATTGCCAAAAAAATCCTTTGAATGGGTTATTATTGACCTTCCATGGATAAATATGCATGCGATTATGTTCGGTTTTGTGACAAGTGTCAACGCCATGATCATCTTATTCATGCTTCTTCTCAAGACCTTCGAGTGATATCTTCCCCTTGGCCTTTATCCATGTAGGGGTTGGACATTATTGGGAAGGTTAAACCAATGTTGTCTTATGGTCATAATTTTAACATTACTGCAACTGAGTATTTCACTAAATGGGTTGAAGCCATGCCCTTGGCTATGATGACTAGAAATCGGGTTTCTAAGTTCATCTTCAACCAAATCCTTTGTAGGTTTCAGATTCCTTTGGTGATTATTTCTGATAACGACACTCATTTCAAGAACAAGGATATCCATAATATTTGTACTAAGTATAAGATTAAGCACAAATGGTCAACCCCTTATTACCCTCAAGGTAATGGGTAAGCTGAAGCATCCAATAAATCCTTTATGAGGATTTTGAAGAAGTTGGTTAATAAGATCGATCGTGACTGGCATACTCAGATTTATCTAGTCTTGTGGGCCTATCATACTAGCGTGTGTACTCCCACAGGGGCCTCACCATATGTCTTGGTATATGGGTCTAAGGTAGTGTTTCTTTTCAAGTTAGAGGTTCCTTCTTTGTGCATATTGTTCCAAGATATTGAGGTCAACAATGAGTTTCATGCAAACTATTTGCACCAATTAGAGCTATTGGATGAAAAGTGTATCCATGCCTTAGAGCATTTACAAGCCTATCAGGATAGGCTTCAATGATATTACTCTAAGAAGGTTTGCAACAACTCTTTTGAGGTTGGGGACCTTGTCCTCAAAGAGAACCAAAAGAACACTAATGCTCATGTTTATCTTTGAGTTAAGTTTTAGCCCAATTGGTTAGGGCCCTTTGTTGTAACAACCAAGTTTGGTTCTGGTGCCTATAAGTTGGCTTCTATGGATGGTAAAGAACTTAAAGAACCAATGAATATAATGCATTTAAAAAGGTATTATGCTTTACCTATTGCATATGCATTTAGTTAGATCATGTTACATGTTTGCTTAGCATATTTTGCATATTTTCCTATCATATTATGCATGATTACTTGTCATTATGTTCTTGCATATAACTTTTCATATTTGCATTGTTGCTTGTTCATGATTGTTTGTTCATATAGCTTCTAGGATTCATAACAATGGCACGTGATGATACCTACTTAGGTCGTAGCTCACATTCATTGCACTTTCACTAGGGTTGAACAAATTTTCTCTTAGATATTATTCCATATACATAAAAACTTAAAAATTTATTATATATTTTAAAATTAATTAATTTAAATAGAATAACTTAAAAATATTTCCTATAACTATTAACAATGAGAAAACAAGTTTATTTTATTATTACTACAATGATACCATATAATGCTTATTATAATCCAAATACATAAAAATATAATAGTATCTAACTTATTACTTTTTTGCTTTTTTCTTGGAAAAAGTAAACTTAATAGTACATTTTTAACCCAATGTACAGGCCACATTTGCATTTTACATTGAATAGCATACAAATGCAAATGATTTTTAAAAGATATTAATAATAAGTTTTGTTAAGAAATACTTATATATATATATATATATATATATATATATATGTATATATATATATATATATATATAGACATGAAAAATTGATCCACTTTGAATGGGTAATCTTTCTTAGTGCCCCTAAGAGGCCCTCAACCCCTACCAAAAGCAAGGGAAGGTCTCTTTGCCTCCTTTTTTAAATTTTTTTGTATTTTAGCGAAATCGCACCCCATATTTACGAGGCGTGAATTTGAACCAGCGATATCACACCCCGTCAGGTCAGGGTTTGACTTCACTATTTATCCTTTATTTTTAATTTTATTCTTTCGAGCCCACTTAGACCCGAGTTTAAACCCTCTAGCATGTTTTGGTGTTAGTTATGGGTTTATTTTTCCCACATTTTTACCTCTAATTTTATCTATAAAAGGAAGGATATTATTACCAAATAAATAAGATGTGATATGCAAAGTTTTAATGTGCGATCTTAGTGTGAAATTTTGATTATTGATTAAGCTCAAAATTTTTATGATAGTGCACTCTTCTTCCTTTTTTTTCTCTACCTCAAGCTAAACCTAAAGTGCATATTAAATTTGATCTTCTATTTCATGGATTGGATTGATTTGTTGTGTGATTTAGTGGATCCATGGTGTAGTTTGGAGAGATAGAGTTCCCACTTAGATACTTCAATCTTCTCTGCCTGCTTCTGCGATGTCCATTAGGGTTCTCTTTGTTTTTGGTATTTATTTTTTCTTTTGCATTCACTTTTTATTTTTATTAGTTTGCAATGATATCACACCCAATATTAGCGAGGCACGACTTTGCCTGGCCTAATTAGGGTAAATTAATCTATAGAAGTGAAATTACGCCCCGCCTAGGAAGGGTACAAATTTGTTATTGCATTATGATGCTCGCTCTAGACAAGGCATGATTTTACCCTAGGGCACACTAGGGGTAATTTCCATATTTTTTTTTCACTATTGCATTCCATTCTACTTCTAGATCATACTATTGTATTTTGTTTCGTATTTTTTGTTACTATATTTCTGTTTTATGATTAATTCTTCAAAGGTTAATTTTTGCTTTTTTATTAAAAGGTCATCTAAAAGGACCTAGGGGGCTTAACTGTTGTGCCTCCAAGATCTATTACATAGCAGCCTAAGTAGGGACACTAATGCTAATTCTATTTTTTAGTGTTTCATGAGTGATCTTGCAAAAACAAGTATTCTTGATATCATTGGACAAGATGCAAAAAATGGTAAATCAACCACCGGTATAAAAAAGTGCTCTCATCATTTTATTGGTTGAAAATATGATTTAATTATTGATTCTTAGGCATATGAAAGTGAAAGGTATTTAGTTTGCATCTAGGGATAATTTTTGTGCATCTATTTTGTATATTTTTGCTTTAAAGGTTTTCTAAAATCAAACCCTAGGCTAGTGAGCATTCAAAATAAAGAATCATTCTAGGATAGCTCTTGTATGCCTGCATTATATTTTTAGTTGTCCCATTTTGTTTTCTATATTGTCCTTTATCTTTTCTAGCTTAGATCTAGAAAGGCCAAACTTAGGTGTTTTCTTAAAACTGAATACATAAAACTATCTTGAATATCCTGAGGACTTGGAGCGAGTCCTTAAACCGTTCCTGGTGAACCCCTCCCCCTAGCACCGAGTGTAGAGAACAACATACCCCTGTGGTTCACCCCACAAAATATTCCCTCTTTGTGAATCCAACCTTTTGTTTGGGAATTGTACGCGATAGGGCAGTTTTCTCCCTCTACAATATATATATATATATATATATATCATGAGATTACAATACCTTTTAAATACTATTCAAACTATATTACAATAAGAAAACAAGATAGATGCATACTTTAATAAAACAAGATTTAAATATAGATTTATATACCTTCAAACATGGCACTTGTAATGCCATCATCAAAGTCAAATACTATTCTTCTTTTAAAAAATTAAAAAAAACAATATAATTACAAGCTTAATCTATCCACCTTCATATATGGCAACAATAATATCATCAAAAAATTCAAAAACTAATTAAGTCAAATTCAGCTTTTCAAGTTCGATTGGAATGTTTCCCTTCAATTTATTCTTTGAAAGATCCAAAAATTCAAGTTGACTCATGTTTTCCATTGTTCTTGGGATTCTACCAGTAAGATGTTTTCTTGCAAGAGTGAGACCTATAAGAACCTGAAGGGATCCCATTCGTGGAGGAATGTTTCTAGATATATTTTTATTTGACAAATCCATGAATCTGAATATTGATAAGACAACCTCATATGAAATATCCCAACCTTTCATAAAAAATATCATATTATATTTACTTTATGTACCACTAGAAGAGCCCAATTGCATTGAACCATTTTGTGATGCATTTACCATTTCATAAAAATTCAAAATTTTGTCTAGAATAGTCCCTAAAAGCATGTTGTAAGAAAGATCTAGGATTTGAAGATTAGGAAAGCCAAACATTTTCATTGGAATATTACCTTAAAATTTATTGGATTTCAAAATCAAAATCTTCAACCATGTTAAATTTTCAATCCATTCAGGGATGGTGCCTTCCAAATTATTCTTTCCTAAATCAAGAACCTCTATAGAACTACAATTTACAATGGATGGAAAACTACCCCTTTTCAAATGGTTATCATTTAGATTTAATATCTTTAAATATGTAAGGTTTTTCAATTCTGGCATATTACCTTTGAGACAATTTTCAGCCAAATTCAAAACAATTAGATTTGTACAATTCTCCACAAAATTTGAAGGAATATGATTGCTTAACATGATCTTTGACAAGTCAAGAACGTGCATGTATTTAGTGCAAATGTCATCTGGAATTATCCCTATGAGATTATTTTCAAAAAAAGATAAATTATCTGCATTCCCAAGATAAGTGGTAATATTATAAGGAATAAAATCATTGAAGCGGTTATGAGAGAGGTCTAATAAGTAGATATTTTTAGGAGGAAGATAAGATGACCTTGGAAGCTATTATTATGCAAATATAACCACTTTAGATACTTCAGTGTCAGTTTGGATGGTAATAGGCCCGTTAATTGGTTGCATGAAAGGTTCAAATATTTGAGGTAGGGAAGATCCCATATGCACATGGGAACTTAAACTCCTTAGGACTATTGATTAGTGCCATGGCTCTCCATAACTACAACTTCACTAAATATTGAAGGAATGGTTTGAGAGGTAACCATAACAAGGGGAGAAGCCACCACCCTAGGTTGTGCAATAAGAGCACTTAGATCCCTAATAGTATGGTGGTTGAAGAAATAGCAAATATGTGATAACAAAGATTCTCCGTAATAAACCCTAGTAGATCCAAAAAAAACCTAGCAGCATCCATTTTGCTCTAAAGATTCAAATACCAAAGATTTTCAAAGGGGTAACGAATGTTGCATATTAAATATACCAATTCAATATTTATGTTTATAGGTTATTTTCAATTTGATATAGGTCTAATTGTGGAGACTTTGAAACTTTTAATAGAGGTCCAAGGTTCAAATATTCCAAGGGATAGGGTTGCATATCATGATTTGGTAACTAAAGTATGGTTGGATTACCATATATTAGGTAAACAAGATCCACCATGAGGGTCATTTCATATGTCTTAGAACCTTATGGATGTTAAAAATTACTTTACCTTTACCTTTTAAAGATTTATATTTGGAGCTATCCTCTTTAAGACCATCATTTATATAATTCTAAGTTTATTTTAGTTAATCATAGAAGAAAGAATCTTAAGGATCAAGTAACTCTTGATATAAATGAAATGTTTAATCCTTCTTTGTAGAAATATATTTTTCTTCAATAAATCAAGTGATGTCATTTTTCTCTTAGTTGGCAGTATACAAACAAATCCTTCCTCTATATTTTAGGATTGTAGTTTATTCCATATTTATTATATAGTGTATTCATGTCTTCCTATGGTTACAAGCATATCATAATTTATATGAATGCTAAAGATGTGACAAGAAAAATATAAGAATTAAACCAAACCCTGACCAAAAGTAAAAGAAAAAAAGAAAACCAAATAGAAAAAGAATATAAAATCTATCAAATTTATTATTCATCTTCCTTAAAGTGATCCTTGACATCATTTTAATTAAGAGATAAAATCTCACTTAACGGGTTGCCATCTAAAATTTGAATTTCACCAAGGCGAAGACCAACACCACAATTGGCTAAAATATTTGCTACCTAAGTTTCTTCTCTATAAATATGCTCACATATCCAATATATTACCTCCAATAATATATATAATCATCAAAAATACTATTTTTAATCCCCACAACCATTTTTTTATAGCACTAACGATAATTTGGGAATCCTCCTCAGTTGAAATATGTTTCCATCTTGGTAGGTTGGCTCCGGTAGGATGGCTCCACTGGATTAGACCTGTCCCATTTACCTGCTCCCCTGCTCCTAACTAGCATCCTTCCAAGCTCGCGGGATGCACTGGTTCTTCCAGGGTTGTTTCCTATGCTTGATTGAAACCTCGTTGTTGGTGGATCATCTTAGATATCCTGTCCTAGGTGTCTTAGTTTGGTTGGTTTTTTGTTAGCCCAGTTGGGGGCTGTGGATACTGAAAGAGGGTTTGGCATTTTTTATTCTTGCTGCTCAAGATCACTATATGTGTTTTTTACGACTTTAAGGGGGCTCATGCTTAGCCTCTACAGATGATCATCCCTTCTTGCTCCAGATCATATTTTTCAGTGTTTGTATACCGTTGGATGTTCCAGCGGAGCTCTTGCTACAATATGTATTTTTGGTCTTGGTATGGGATCCTATGCTTTTTTGTGCAGCTGCGGCTCTGAATTCTATTGTTTATTCCCTTTGCAGACTAGAGATATTGTGTGTCTTTTTTTTATTTGGTGGGTCATATTTGGTGGTTTGGTTCTATAGTTTTAAAGGTCTCAGGGTGGGATCTCATGCTTCATTATTTACTATAGTTTATGGGCCATTACTGACAATCCATGTGTTTAGTTTCACTCCAATCATGGGTCATATTTGTGGCTGGTATCTCTAGACCCTTCCTCTTCAGCCTGTGTTATCGGTATCCTTTGTAGAGAGATCGTGCGGTCTATCGAGATATTTGTTATCTACTGATCTACTCTCTAGAACCTATTTTGCGACAACTATTGGTTTATGGTTAATACTTAGTGGGATTTCTTTGTTCCTTCTATTCTTCCTAGGCTTCTATAGACAAATGTTCATCTCTAGTTTTCCCACTGCTCATTTAGTTGGTTTTTGGTCTTCTAAACCCTTTTTGGTAGGTTGGCCCCATTGGTTTATCTTGGTAGGATGTCCACGATGGTATTGCATAATTTAAATTTAAATTTTGAATTTTATGCTCTTGAGGTCATTGGTTTTTCTGCTCTTGTGGTTTGCTAACTCATTTTTCAGGCGAGAATCTGAATTTATATAAATTTTTATTTTTTATTTTTTGAGATTATCGGTGGGATGGCCCCGTCGAGTTGGCTTGGTGGGATATCCACAACAGAATTGTAATTTTAATTTTAATTTTGTTGCTTTGGCGGTCGCTGGTTTCCTGCTCTCATGGCTTTGTCAACTCATTTTTCAAGTGGGAATATGAGTTTATTTAAAATTTTATTTTTCGAGATTGTCCCTTCATGACCTTATCCCTATTTTTAGCCCTTGCTTTCTCAAGTTGGGGATGGTTCTATTGATCTCTTGGTTTTGTCCTTGATGTATTAAGGTTTTGGGGCTCCTTTCAAAACCCACTTTTAATTAATATTTTTTTATCGGTAAAAAAAATATTTCCATACTTATTCAATTGTAATTTTAATCTCTCTAATAAGTTCCTTAGCCTATGCATAGTTGTTAGTTGAATTTAGATATGATTCTAAATGAGGAGAAATTTCCCTTAATTATTTAAAAAAATATGACCTCCATCAACGTTTTACAAATTTTCTTTGAAACCATCATGAAAATTATTTTAGTAAAGCTAACTTTTAGATATTTTCATTTTATTGTAGATCGAAACAAATCATTTGTTTTAATATTATTGTTGAAAATGGCTCTTATATATGTATTCAAGTCATGTAACCAAGTGTCTAGAACTACATTTTTTGTTCTTGAGACATCCCATGATGAGCACCATATTTGTAAACATTTTGCAAGAGATACAATAATGTTGAGGCCCTAGCGAGAGACTTTAGTAACCAAACATTTATTAGAGGTGAATCTTTCAAAGTAAGAAATTTTGATTGCTCTAGATCTTCATATCCTAACTTGACCAAGTACACACTATCTTTTTATAGATTTCAAACCAACTCGTCCTTTCATATAAAAATACGTAAATAAAACTCTTGAAACATCTTTTAAATATTATCTGCAATTTTTTTGAGTTCCTCTCCTTCAGCAAAATTACTAAGAGAAATTCATGATTTGGAGTTGTTGCTCACATTAATATAATATATAACCTTTGGACCTTTATAACTTAGTCATGATCAAGCCAATGCTTACAATTTTAAATCAGGGAGGACAAGGGTTCAACCAAGCATAAAACAAAAAACTTGCATAATTCCCCACATTGATTGACCATCTAATATGTTCATGCACTAGAATCTTCTTATATATTGATATGGCACTAAAAATAATATGAACACTCTTTTATGTGAAATATTAGAGTTTTTATTTTTCTTATTTATAATTACTTTTTCTTTGGTATGGGTGTTATTATAATTTGGGATACAACTATAAAATTTTCACTTAATTATTATATAATTAAAATGTAACACAATAAATATGGTCGATCATGGAAGGCCAAACAATGTCATTAAAGAAATGTGTATTAAATCAAGATCATAGAAACTTGAAAAGGATAAGCTAGTTGGTAGTTGTCGAGTGCTTACTGCTTACTGGTGAACAATGTATGTTTTTGTTTTTAGATGTTTTTCAAAGCTATATTTATATTTTATGGTTACAAATAGTAATTATTATCACTTTACCATGTGCATATGAATATATAAAAGATTTACATAGTTTAAGGGGCTATATTTTAAAATATAGAGGGTGTAACCTTTAAAGTGGTGATATGCATAGACTGTGTTTTTTAAAAGTTGTGAACTCTTTTAATAGTGTAAAAATCTCTCCTATGTAAAAAAAAATTAAAAATAAACACATTCAAAGAAATTTATAGAAATTAAAAACTTATAAATATTAGAATGAAATTTAAATGCTGAAATTAAATTTACCATGTTTTTTTATTCACAAGATCTAATTTTAAAAATAATGAAATTGTAAATCAAAATCATATTACCAAAAAAACAAATTACCCACTCAGATGGTAAAGGAAGACTAGAATAGAACACCATGGTAAAAATATATCATATTAGTATTTTTAATTTGGTTATATCATATTAAGGTAGGCCTTACATATATATTAAATTTAAGGATTTAAACTGCAGAGATCTAGTGATTAAGTAGTCTGATTAGGATATTCAAAGAGTCTTATAAATTTGACCTAAATTCTTAGATAGTTGATCTTAATGTGTATAGATATTTGAAATAGAGACATAAAACAACAACAATAAAAAATAAAAGAAGATGAGACAAAGTATACCTTGAAAAATCCCTTTAAAAAAAAACTATCATAGAAAAAGGAGTACCACTTGTATTATTTTTTAATAGTCTCAATATAAATCATGCACCCTAATATCATCCATACCAATAGTCTCTTTCATCTCAATCTACCAAGTGAATGCTCCTCAAATGCTCCTTCAAAGTTTGAGTTTATAGAACAACTATCCCAAGCCTTTAATAGATTTTTCCTAACCTGAAATAATTTATGGCCTCATAAATACCATGGGTTGCAATCAAACATGTGTTTCCAATTAGAATATAACTCTAAAAAATAACCATCCGAAGAAAAAAAAATGATTTTTTCTGTTCTTGCTTTATTTTTTTAATGCTCTTACAACCTTGTCAAATGTTTGGGGAATCTTTCCAAGGGTTTATAAGAATATCATGGACCCTTACAATATTAAACTTAGGGTTATGCATAGTGGCAAATATTCACAAACTGGGTGAATATTAGGATTTTTAAAATTGGAAATTGGCGAATATGAGGACCCTCGACGTCGGCCCATTCGCCTAAATTTTTTGGGATAAGTTTATTTTTAGGCTCAATTTGCCATAATATATATCCAAATATAGGTATATTTGTACTCATTGGAAAACTATTTTCGAGTCTGATCTAATGGTGGTGGTTTTATGAAGTTATAAGGTGATCTAATAGGTCAAAAATTTCCCCAAATATGAACTTACTTTTAAGGTATTCAAATACCCCAAATTTTGGTATGAAGATGATTGATTTGATTTTCTTAGGATTCGCCATGATTCACTTTGATTTTGATTAGAATTCACCATTTTTTTACAAGTACATTTTGAGTCCAACCCCTTATGCATAACCTTGATTACACTATTTAATATTTTATTAGGAACTTACATATTGCAATAATGTCTAAACATTGTACCTAGGACTTGCAAGTGTACACCACACTTAATCTTAATATTCTCCTATTTTTTGTATGCATTGCAAGGGAATGGAGAGAGAAAGGAAAAAAATGATTAAGTGTTAAGGCATACATCCTCATAGATTCCCTATACCAAAGGAACTTATCAGTGCTAACTAGATTTATGAGAGAGTCTATAGTGTTCACCAAAATTTCAACTTTTTATATCATGACCTTCTAGTTTTTCACTATTTCTTGTATGAAATAATATTGAACATCAATGTATTTTTTTTTTATTGGTTGAAAGGGTATTGAAAGGTCCCTGAACCTTGTACAAGAGGATTTACATGAATTCTAGAACGACTGAGGTGGTCCAAGAACTAAAGATCAAATGGCGAGCAAACCTCCACACGAGGAAAGGTGTCGCAAAATTGCGACTAGTTTGGTGATGTCACGAAATCGTGACAAGTTGCGCTGTTATAGCCAAGAGAAGAAGGAATGTCATGAAATCGTGACTAGAAGCGCCATCGAAGCCGAAGGAGAGTAGGTGTCATGATATTGTGACATGTTGCAAGGTTGCTACCACAAAAAATGAACTGTTACGATATTGCGACAAGTTGCTAGGTTGGAACCAGAAGAGAAGAAGAGTCGCAAAATCGTGACATGAAGCAGACCCACGACCGGACAGAAAAGGTGTTACAAAATCGTGACAAGAAGTAAGACTGCTGTCGAAGAGAAGAGGTGTCACGAAATCGTAAGAAGTAAGACCGCTGTCGAAGAGAAAAAGAGTCACAAAATCATGACATTTATGGAAGACCACTGTCGAAGAGAGAAGGTGTCGCGAAATCACGACATGATGGAAGACCGCAGCCAAAGAGAAAAAGTGTCGCGATATCACGACAAGATGGAAGATCACTGTCGAAGAGAAGAGGTGTCATGAAATCACGACAAGAAGTAAGACCGCTACCGAAGAGAAAAAGAGTCACAAAATTGTGACATTTATGGAAGACCGCTGCTGAAGAGAGAAGGTGTCACGAAATCGTGACATGATGGAAGACCGCAGCCAAAGAGAAAAAGTGTCACGATATCACGACAAGATGGAAGACCGCTGCCAAAGAGAAAAAGTGTCGTGATATCACGACAAGATGGAAGACCGCAGTCGAAGAGAAAAAGTGTCGCGATATCACGACAAGATGGAAGACCGCAGCTGAAGAGAAAAAATGTCGCGATATCGTGACAAGATGGAAGACCACAGCCGAAGAGAAAAGGTGTCGCGATATCGTGACAAGATGGAAGACCGCTGCCAAAGAGAAAAAGTGTCGCGATATCGTGACAAGATGGAAGACCGCTGCCAAGGAAAAAAAGTGTCGCGATATCGCGACAAGATGGAAGACCGCAGCCGAAGAGAAAAAGTGTCGTGATATCACGACAAGATGGAAGACCGCAGCCGAAGAGAAAAAATGTCGCGATATCGCGACAAGTTGCAAGAAAGAGAAAAAGTGTCACGATATCATGACAAGATGGAAGACCGTTGCCAAAGAGAAAAAGTGTCACGATATCACGACAAGATGGAAGACCGCAGTCGAAGAGAAAAAGTGTCACGATATCGCGACAAGTTGCAAGAACGCACCCGAAGAGAAAAAGTGTCGCGATATCATGACAAGTTGCAAAAATGCACCCGAAGAGAAAAAGTGTCGCGATATCGTGACATGTTGCAAAAATGCGGCCAAAGAGGAAAAGTGTCGCGATATCGTGACAAGTTGCAAAAATGCGGTCGAAGAGAAAAAGTGTCGTGATATCGCGACATGCTGAAATTTCATGGCCAATGGTGAAAGGTGTCGCGATATCGCGACCAGTTGCCAAAACACGGTCGAAGGGGGAGAAGAAGGAAGAAAGGATGCAAAAACTCGACCAGTTCCATGAGCAAACAAACTCGGTCCCCTACCAACCACTCACATTGTGCAGACATTGGTACTTATAGAGGCATCCCTTAGGCCAATGGGAAAGGAGTCTCTCCAAACATGAATTTCATATTCGCCAACTCCCTTGTTAGCAAGCCAGTCTACAACGTTGTTTCCTTCCCAGTACTGATGCTTAATGACTAATTTTGGGTAAATGCCGATTAAGGCCTTGCATTCTTGGAAGATCAAAACAAGGGCCCATGGAGGCACAGAGGTCCCATTGAGCCAGTTGATACAGTGCAGTGATTCTCCTTCTATGATGAGTTTATTGATGGTTAAGCCTTCCAAGAGAATCAAGCTTTAGATCAGAGCCCGAGACTCTGCCATATTGTTAGATTGAATTCCCAGGTTCTAGGCAAAGGCCAAAATTATTTCTCCTCTGTGATTTCTGAGAATTCCTCCTCCATCAGCCGCTCCTGGGTTGCCTTTGGCCGCACCATCGAAATTAAGCTTGTGCCACCCAGTAGGAGGTAAGACCCACTTGATGATGGACCTGTCAATAGAAGTACAGGGTGTGGTAGATAAATTAGAAAGATTGAAGAGTTTTGATAGGTCCAATTCAAGGTCAGGAGGGGGGGTTTGGAAGAAGAGACAAGAGAGGCATTCTTTGCAGCAAGGGCCAAGATTTTGGCAACAACAATATTCTTATCAGTGGCTTGGTTTTTGAAAATTCTGGCATTTCTCTCAAGCCAAATCTACCATAGGAAGATGTGAAGGCAAGCTTGCCACATGAATTTAAGTTGATTGCTCTTGAAAGGCCAGGGCCATTGTTGAAAAAGGAGGGGAATGGAATGAGGGAGGGCTGCGGAGATGTCGAAGGTGTTAAGAACCTAGTTGAGCACTGCAAGAGAGAAGGGACATTCCAAAAAAACATGCAAAGTTGACTCACAGGCGTTTTTACACAGGATGCACCAATTGGGGATGAGTAACCCTTTGATTATCAAGTTGTCAGTGGTGAGGATTCTGTTTTGGATGGCCAACTAGCAAAAGAATTTGACCTTGGGAATGATCTTGGGAACCCAAACCTAATTAGATAAGTCCCGACCATCATTGGGAGTTTCTTGACTGTAGTAAGCTAATTTAATAGTGAAATTCCCTAAATATTCAAGGTTCCAAACCATGGAATCATCTTTGTGAGAGCTGGGGATGATGCAAGTCCTCAGCAAGTTTTGTAACCACCTGAGTGCCTCGGTGATATGCGTAGGCCCATTAAGAGCCAGGTGTTTCCATTCAGGTCTTGTAATACATGGGTTAATGAAATGACACACCATATCTCCAAAGGTGGCTTCAGTAATCGTCTTGAGCACTGCAAGATGAGGATCTTGGTTGAGAGGTTTGTCACGGATCCACGAGTCGTCCTAGAAATGAATGGTCATTCCAGTTCCAAGACACCACCTTAAGCCTTCCATGATGATCTTCCTTGTTTTGGTGATGCCATTCCAAACATGAGATCCGCTAGGAAGGTTGTGCTCTCCAAGAAATGGAACCTGAGGGAGGTACTTAGCTTTGATGATGTCAATCCAAGTGACTTTTTCATTGGTGGTAAGTCTCTAGGACTGCTTGGCAATGAGGGCCATGTTCATCCGCTTGATGTCTCTAAATTTGAGTCCTCCATCCTTTTTCTTGGAACAGACCCTATCCCAAGAAATAAGTGAAAATTTATTCTTATTTTCGTTTCCCGCCCAAAGAAATCTACGTTGAATTTGCTCAATTCTTTGGCAAATGGAAACTGGAGCTTTGAAGATAGATAAGAAAAAAACAGGAATACTTTGCAGGCAAGCCTAGACCAAAGTGGCTTTGGCTACCTGACTGAGCATTGAGCTTTTCCAACCTGCAAGTTTCTTATTGAGGCGATCTAAAACAGGGTTCCACATAGCCGAGATTGATTTTCCATGGAAAAGCGGTAATCCAAGATAAGTAGTTGGAAGGCTCACAATGATACACCCAAGGATCTCAGCAATCCTATTTTGCCTATGGATGGGAGTATTGAGAAAGTATAGCTTGCTTTTGTGGTAATTGACTTTCTGGCCAGCCGCCTCTTCATAAGAATCAAGAATGTTCTTAATGATTTTTGCTTCGGGAACAGAAGCATGATAGGATAGAATAGTATCATCCACAAACTGTTGATGGGATATGGCATTGGTTGTTGAGTCTGGTTTGATCCTAGAGACGAGTCCACTGTTGCAAGCAGCAGTAAGGGTTCTTCCAAGGGTTTCAGCCAAAATGATGAAGAGGGTGACAGAGGGCCCCCTTAACGGATGCCTTTGAAACTTTGGAAGAAACCATCGGGTGAACCATTGATAAGAACATAGAACTAAGTAGTAGAGATACATTCATGAACCATCTTGATCCATTCTTTGTGAAACCCAAACTTCTCTAGGACCTCGAACAGGAATTTCCAGGAAACCCGATCAAAAGCCTTGTTCATGTCAAGCTTAAGGAACATACTGGGTTTTTTATTTTTAGATGCCGAGTGGGCCAATTCATGGATGGTTATCACTCCATCAAAAATGAATCTACCTTTGATCGATCTCCCTTAGCACTGGTCGATGATGGAGGGAAGGATGTCTTTCAGCCTATTTGCCATAACTTTGGTGATAAGTTTGTAGATGACACTACAGAGACTAATAGATCTGAATTTGGAGAGAGAAGCATAATCATTGGACTTGGGAATTAAAAAAATGAAGGTGGAATTGGCTTCTCTCAGCATATTTTTGGCTCTCTGGAAGAATTTAACCATAGCAACAACATCAAGGCCCACAATATCCCAAAAGTGTTGAAAAAACCAGGGTGGGAAGCCATCGGGTCCAGGGGCCTTATCAGGTTCCATTGCAAACAAAGCTTCTTTGATATCTTCTTCAGTGAAGAATTGGATAAATTTCCTATTATCATCGTTAGACACCAACTTTGGTATGTTCTGAAGTAGAGAACTTGCTGTGCGGGGGTGGCAGTCAACACTAGGACCTAAGATTTCCTGGAAGTGGTGCACAGCTTCCTGTATGATAGCATGGATGTCAGAGACAATGGTTCCATCAGCCTTGGTCAACTCAGAGATTTTATTTGAGCCCCTGTGGTGCATGGTGGAAGCATGGAAAAACTTCGTGTTGGTGTCTCCTTTGAGCCAGAGGCTTCTGGATTTTTTCCTCCAGTAGGACTCTTCCTTATCCAGGGCATTGTGAAAGTTTGAAAGGAGGTTTTTTTCTTCCATAAAATTTTCAACCCTCTGATCTCCTTCCTGAATTAGATTTTCCACCCTTTTGAGATCATCCATCAGATGCTTTTTTTTGATAAAGAGGTTGCCAAAAACCTCCCTATTCTAGCATTTCAGCTTGAGATTGACCGCTTTGAGTTTGAGGAATAGATTTGTGAGAGGGTTTGGACTAAGGTTTTTTTGCCACCATTGTCGAATACACTGACCTAAATATGGATGGGTGAGCCACATATTTTCAAACCTGAAATGGGTTTTGAAGATTTGCTGGGGCCGAGAACAATCCAAAATTAAGGGGTTATGATCGGATCCAATTTTTGGGTGGCTATGAAGCCTGGCATCGCCAAAAAAAGGAATGAGTTCTTTGGATAAGAGAAATCTGTCAAGCCAAATTTGGATGTGATGAATGCCCACTCGTCTGTTGCTCCATGTGTAGTTGGATCCTTGGAGCGGCATGTCCATTAGCTCGTTGTGATTGACAAAATCGCTGAAATCTTCAATGTAGCTGCTAGTGATCGGATTGCCTCCTTGCTTGTCAAATAGGTGAAGGGGAGCATTGAAGTCTCCACAGAGCATCCATGGAAATTCAATAAAGTTATTGTGCATTGCAGAAATGTTATCCCACAACAATCTTCTGTTGACAGGACTGTTTGGTCCATAAACATTGGTGGCGATCCATTGGAGGTTAGTGACTTTATTGGTGAACAAAATGTTGATGGTTCTATCAGAGACTGAAAGAAATATCCCCTCAATAGTTGTCAGATCCCACAAACAAAGGAGACCCCCAGATGCCCCTGAGGAGGGAAAAATGGAAAAATTGTAGTTTTCCCAGATTAGCTTGCAAACTTGAGTGCTGCTATTCTCGTCCAGTTTGGATTCTTGAAGAAACATGATATTTGGTTTTAGGTTTTTTCTTACTAATTTGATAGTCCTCTGTTTAGCAGTTCCGTTGAGGCCTCTGACATTCCAAGAGATGAAATTCATCGAGTTGACTTGGGGTTTGCTTTGTGACCTCTACCTCTCCCTTGAGACAGAGTAAGTTTAGGTCTAACTTCATCCATGTCTTGGTGGGTGGGTTGTTCTAAAATAGGGCCCAAGGAGGTAGGCACAGAGCCATCAACCTTTTCAATCTCAGCTACTTTGGCTAGCTTTTCTGCATTTGACGATCGTCCCTTTTTTTGTTCTTTGTTGACGTCAGATCTGGGTGCAGGAATGTGAGATTTCAGTGGGCTGGATGTTTGGAGAATGTCGGTGGTTTCAATACCAGGGGTAGGCCGATCGGGGGATGGAGAGCGAGGATACTGGCATAGGGTAATAGACTTAGGGGAAAGGGAAAGAGGACAGTTCTGAGTCGGGGAAAGGGAAAGAGGACGGTTCTGAGTCAAGGGAAGGGGTGGCAAGGGAAGAGGAAGGTGAGAGGGTCCAAAATCAATGGGTGAGTTTGGGAAGGTCATTGCAGCCTTAACTTTGGACAAGGGAGACTGAATCAAAGTGGGTGTGGACGAGACGTTTGGATCTATGGGAAGGTCATCAGAGATGACTTCTCTAGTATGAAGATTATTTAAGGGAGAAAATTGATTAGAACAAGAAGGCAGAGCACTTACATTGTTGGGTTTGCCATGATTTGAAGCAGAGGTTTTAGGACCTGTAGATCGACCACGTCCCTGGCCAGAATCCTTTTTTGGGTGTTGAGGATCTGGGAATCCTTTTTTCGGCCCAAATCACTAGGGATATATTTTTTTTGGGAAGGACATTGAGAAGCCAGATGGCCCTGAGTATTGCACTCCAAAAAAAAAGTGGGCTTGTTATCGTACTCAACTCCTTGATGTCTTCTATAGCTCCTATAGCTGATGCTGATGCAGGTAGGCAGAGCTGAATCCAGATTAGCCATGATGCAGACACAAGCATAGGTCATTCTGGTTTTCGCTCGGGTAGTAGGGTTGATGGTGACCAAATCTCCAATCGGTTGAGTGATGCCTTTGAGTGCATTGTTGTAGAATAACTATGGAGGAAGCCCATGGAGTTTGATCCAAATCGGAGCGATGTTGATAGACTGAGTTTTAGGGTCAAAGTCTTCACCACAACGTTTGGGTCTTCATCGTGAAACTTGCTGAGTGGGCCTGCAGTAGGCCCAACACAATATGCAAGGCCCGAGGATAAACCTACCACACCAGCACCCTCCAACGTCCCTCCAACGTCGCCATCACCATCGCCATCGTCCATAGACGCTCCCACTCCCGCTCCTGCTCCCACTTTCGTTCTCGCCATCATCACCATTCTCTACTTAACATCAGTGTATTTTGCACATATGTAAAAGGTAGTATTCTTATCCAAATTGATGGTGCTCTTACTATCAAAGATTATTCCTAATATCTTGTGATTGGAACTTGTATCTGATCACAACCTCTATAACCACACTATTGTTGGAGATATTACATTATTTGGTAGCATTAGTCTTGGGTGTGATTATTATTCTAGAAAGTGTGTTATATATTTAGCTAATGTATATGGAAATATGTGAGGTTTGCATAAGTATCATGTAATAAAGCATGTAAGTATGTCATGTGTGAGAATGCACATGTGTCATGTAAGTAATTCAAGGATCATAATGTTATATGTCAAGTAGGGAAGTGAAGAGTTATGGAAGAGAGAAGGTCAGGAGTGAAGCATGTGAGCTGTCACATGTGGTTATATATTTGTGATAAATTATTGTAATATTAGACTAAAAATGAATATATTTATGCATGCATTATTAGACCTTTGATCACTAATATATATGTACTTTTGCGTGCATAATACTGCAAGATTTAATATTATGAGATATTGGTATTATGTGAATGCATATTATATAATGATTAATATTTGTCTCTTAATAAAAGGGACTATAAAATAATCTAGCTGGAAAGCTAATAGTGATATTATATCCATAGTGGCAAAAGCCATCCTACTTCATAAATAGCATCAGATTTGCACTCTGGTGTAAATTTATAGAATTTGAGAAAGTATAATATTGAGAATATTGTGTGTTTTGAAGAAGCCAAGCCTCATAGAATAAAGGCTATATTTTCAAAATTGTAGTATGAAGATCATACATGTAAGAATTCAAGCCTATTTCAACCTTGAAATAAGGAAGACTCATGGTAAAGAAACCATAAGTGTCATGATTGCACACTATAGATATCTACAAAAGTTAACAAAAAGCAGTTTCACAATATTGAATATTAAAGAAAAAGAGGGTTGAGATTACCCAAAGTAAAAGATAGCCAACTAAAAATTTGTGGGAATATTTCAGATAAATTGAAGAAAGCTAGCACCATAATTTAGTGTGAATATAAGTTTGAGGTCACCCATATTGTTGAATATTTAAGGAAAAATTCCAAGGTAGGGAACAATTTATTTGAGAAAGTTACTTGAAATTTTTTAAATTATTGGAGAAATAAAAGGCCTTTGTTAGATACAAAAACACAAAATTATCAATATTGTTTTTTGCATTGAGAAATATTGATTGAATACAAGAGATTATTCAAAGGAGGAGAAAATAGAAGAAAGGGTTGATTTTTCCCCAAAGTTGAGAAAAATTAGGTTGTAATAGCACCCAAGAATTGAGAGAAGAATTTATTGACTATTGAAGTCATAGTCATTGAGAAAATAAAAATATACTCTGGTGAAGATAAATCCATCTAAGTGAAATAATTAATTGGAGAGATAAGATAAAAAATTGATTGTATTTGAAATATTTTAGTACCTCCAAACTCTTCATTTAAATTTTCTCCATTTAGAGGATGAGTCCATCGTTAATATATCAGTTCCCATTATGCTTGTCATTGATGATTAGCTTAAGAGAGCAATTGGTCAATTCAAGAATGTTTCTCTCTTGGGTCCACAAGGCAACCTTGTGGCCATTACTCATAATATTGAGATATATAAACATAACAAATAAGAATATATTGCAAGAACATGGGGTACAATAGACTCAGTGTTACTCTATATGAAAGAGGCCATAGCTTCAACAAGAAACCAACTAAATGGATGTGATTTGGAGGTTCTAGAGCCAATTAGGTATAATTATGGTCTTTATCACTATAGGTTGTCTCCTACACAATTTTGTAAAAAGTTTGAAAGATGCAATACATATGCATTTTTTGCCTTTTAGCTCAGGAATCATGTCCTCAATGTGCATGTCTTATTAATGACTGATACTCATAGATGTCTTCTTCAAATGGGCTACAAAAATCTATTTTTTCTACTTCATCCACTAGGAGGCTATACAAAGGTATATGATGTACCTATTAACATGTGAATGGAAAACCACAAGAAGGTTCTTGAAGAAGGTGTACTTGATCCAGATAGAATAGTTGTGAAAATTTTCCCATATCCCATGCACTATGTAGGACCTATAGAAGTTCAATGGCATGCAAAGGCAAGGATAAATGTAGGAGCTTATTTTTATATTATGGGATATCATCTTGTTGAAATGAGTCATCCCATAGAGAAACATGACATGTATAACACTAATTTTGAAAAATGGTTCTAAATATGACTCCTAGTATTGAAAGGCTGGACTACTTGGTTGAAATAGCAACATCATTTATTGGTTTTTTTGTAGAATACAAATATTTTTCAAGAGCTTCATTCTAACAAGTCATAGAACCTTAAGATGCTCAATGATTGTTGTATGATTGGACTTGATCAGACAAAGGCATTATATGGATTATTTTATGAAGAAAAGAAAATGAATAAAATTATCTCAATGGAATGCAATAATGGTGAATGTTTTTAAAAATGGATAGTATGATGAGATTATTATTTATGGACTATAGATATGAATCATAGTAATGAATAGAAAATATTTTGTAATATCTAATATTAATGAATTTCATATTTTTGACAAGTAATATCCAACATCAATTGCATGGTTGTAGGTCCCTTTTTCAAACTATTGTTGTGTAATTGTCCCAACCAAGAACATATGGTGTTGTCTTTTTGGATCTTGAGTTTGAGAAAAGGAAAAATTATAAAAAATTAATGGATAGGTCCACTAGAACCTATCATCGAAGCAATGCTCGATTGTGGTCATTGACCAAAATTAACTACGGTGATTCAAATCCAAAGATGAATATGACAACAAAAATTGTTGTGGTAGAATATTATATATAAAGGCTTATGCAATCGGACTCTATTAAAGTCTAAAATTAGAACTAAAGTATTTTATTTATTTGATAATAATAAACAATAAGAAAACTTACCTAATAATGTAATATAGGGGGTGTTGGAGATTTTACACTATTTGGTAGCATTAGTCTAGGGTGTGATTATTAGTTTAGGAAGTGTGTCAAATATTCAACTATTGTATGTGTCAATATGTGAGATGTGCACAAGTGTCATGTAATGAAGTGTGCAAGTGTGTAATGTGTGAGAATTTGCATGTGTCATGTAAGTCAAGGGTCATAGTGTTAGGTGTCAAGTAGGCAAGTGAAGAGTTATGGAAGAGAGAAGGTCAAGAGTGCAACATGTGAGGAGTCACATGTGATTATATATTTATGACAAAGCATTGTAATAAGCAATAAAAAATGCATAGCTTTATGCATGCATTAGTAGACCTTTGATCAATAATATTTTTGTATTTTGTGTGCATATTATTGTGAGATATTGATATTATGTGAATGCACATTATTATGATTAATATTTTATCCTTGATAAAAGGGCCTTTAAAATAATATAGATGGGAGGCTAACAACTACTTCTTTGCAAATATGTTTTACAACCTTATACTATACTTCAGTAGTAGAAAGAGCAATTTAGAGTCACTTCTTACTTATTCAACTAACTACTCCTCCAAACAGAGTGAATAGCTAGCCACTTGTAAACCTCTTGTTATCTAGGTCACCAACCCAATATGCATCAACAAATCCCTGTATGTCCAATAACCTTCCATAATTATCAGTACAATGATAAAAAATAGAAAAACTAAAAGTTCCTTGTAGATATCTAAATACCCTTTTTATAAAGGTTCAATGTTCATTTCCAATGTTAGCCATAAACCTACTCAAATCTTCTCCTACTTGGGAAATATTTAGCCTAGTACAAACCATTACATATATAATAATTCTAGTAGCATTTGTATAAGGAAATTTAGACATGTCTTCAAAATCCTCATCTAACTTAGAAAATAGTTCCAAAGAAATTTTCATGTCAACTGGTAGAGGTACATTAACTGGTTCATTGTCCTGCATATTAAACCTATGCAAAATTATTTCAGCATATTTTCTTTGATTCAATTTAAATTTCATGTTAGATCAATATGTTTTTATTTTCATGCCTCCAATATATTTAACATTCCCTAAATATTTTGTATCAAACTTATTAGATAATTGAGATTTCACTTCCCTAGTCATATCTCTATTATTTTCAATGAGAAGCATGTTATCAATATACAAGGCTATGATTAAAACATGATCATCATCATGCTTAACAACAACATAATTATTAGCTTGACTTCGAACATACCCAATATCTAAGACATAAGAGTCAAACTCTTGGTACTGTATTCTAGGAGATTGCTTTAAACCATACAAGGATTTTTTTAGTTGACAAACTATGTTTTCCTTCCTCTTAACCAAAAAGTTATCAAGTTGTTTCTTTAAATTTCCTCTTCCAAATCCCCATGTAGAAATACAATTTTAACACCCATTTGATCTACTTTAAAATAAAATGTTGAAGCAATGGAAAGTAAGAGTCTAATATAATTTAACTTAATAATAGGAGAGAAAAAATTACCAAATTCTATCCCCTCAATTTGAGAATAGCCTTTTTCCATTAATCTTGCCTTATACTTTTCCAACTTTCCCCCTACATTAAACTTTTTTCTTAAGCACCCATTTACAATTGATGGAATTTTTCCTATAGTTAAAACAACTAGATACCAAGTATTGCACTTGTCCAAGGCCTCCATTTCCTTATTCATGGCCTTCTTCCAAGAATTACTCTATTTTTAAGAGATAACTTTCTTCATATATCGAGGTGCATCATTAGTACATGCTAAAGTAAATATACAATGAAAATATAGTGGGTTATACCTTACAATCTTATGGAATTTCTCAAGGGTACTAGAGCAAGAAAATATTCTTGTTTATTCCCAACTCCTTATCCATCATGTTCATGTCTATTTTTAGGTGTACCTTTTTAATTTCAAAGTGCACCTTATCCTTATTTTGCTTTAGATGTTCATTTCTAGGAAAAACACTCAATTCCCTAAAAATCACATTGTTGAAATAAACAACATTAGAAGTTATTGTATTCTAAAGCTTATAACCCTTAACCTTATCACCATGACCAATGAAGATACATGTTCAAACTTGAAAATTAATTTTGACCATTTTTCCTTTGGCACATGAACATATGCCTCACAACCAAAGACTTTCAAATGTGAAATAGAAGGCTTCTTTTTATACTAAAATGCCTATGGTGTTTTATTAACAATAGCAAAATTAGAGACCTATTTATCAAATAAAAAGTATTAGTAAAACCATTGTAACTTGTGGGGTGAGCCATTTGTAACCAAGATGAGATTTATATTGTAAAACAGGAAGCTTTGCAGGCCAACACCAATCTGACCACTAGGGTTTTTGAAAATACATATGTAGTTTACTCCAAATAGAAAATGGAATACTATAAATAACCACCTCATAAGTATCTCTATCACCAGGATTTAAATTATGAATTTGACAAAAAATTTCCTAGGGTATCCAACACCTGGTATGTCGAGAGAAGAAATAAAAAATGGAAGAAATACCACGCTTATAGAACCTCTGCACTCTGACCCACTGCACTATAGCTAGGGGAGAACCCTGCCAAGTGATAACAAGAGACCACCAAATATTCATGGAAGGCAAAGAGGCACCTACTTTATTAGAACTCTCTTTCCAACTAATCCAAGGTTTGAAGGCCTCCCAGGCTTTCCAAATACTCTGAATGACAAAAGAATGTTTAACTTTAATAGGGACAGGGATAGTAAGAATGTATTGCAATCCCACCCCCTTCCAAATTTTCTTCCCTTGCAGCAAACCAGAAGAAATACAATGCCTTAACAACACTTTCCAAGATTCATCCCCAATTAAAGATCAGGTGATCCATTTAGCACAAAGGGAAAAACCTTATCTGTGACAATCAAACAAACCCATGCCTCCACAATCCTTGGGCAAACAATAAATTTTCCAGGCTACCCGATGAAAACCTTGCTTGATAGAGTCTTTGGCCCATAAGAAGTCTCTTAGAAGCTTATCCAACTTTTTATAAAAATATTTGGATGGAACCTAGCAAGATGAATAATAGACATGGGTAGTGGCTAAAACCTTAGAACAAATCTAAAATTTTCCTGCCAGAGAAAGTTTCTTACTAGTATAGTAAGAAATATTCTTTTCCACTTTATCAATAACATACTGCCATAATTGAGTAGAGAAACCATGAAATGCAAAAGGAATTCCAAGAAATTTAAACACCTCACCTGGCTGAATCCAAGTCCATTGGAAATGATGCAACCAACATGGTAGCTAAGATTGATATTGCCAAAAATAGGAGGTTTTTTTCCATTGTATATAAGAACCAGAGGCTAAACATAATACCTCTAAGAAACTAATAGTTGAGGAAAGGGATTTCTCATCTTCTCAAAGCATTAAGAAAGAATCATGTGCAAAATTACCATTGACCAATTGAAGGTCAGAATTGGGGAGAGCAATACTCCTGATTAATCCTAGATCCATATTATGGATCAAAAAATAGCCAAAAGCCTCTACAACAAGAATGAAAAGAGATGGAGTAAGAGGGCACCCCTATATTATAGAGTGACCAAGATAAATTGATTGAGATTGAATATTATTCAAGGTAATAATAGTTGAAGTATCTTGAAATAACATAAGAATGGTGCTCACAAACACTAGTACAAAACCCAGAGCTTAAAGCATGGCAGTTATGAAGTACCACTCCATCTTATCATAGGCTTTCTCAAAGTCAATATTAATGAATAAATCATCTTGTTCATATTTTTTTGCCCACTCCATACCTTCCCAAACATCAATAACATTATCAAGAATGTATCTTCCCTTAACAAAGCCAGTTTTTTTAGGTTTGACAATCAAAGGTAGGAGAGATTTAAGCTTAAGCACAAGGGATTTAGAAATAATATTGTAGCTCACATTAAGCAAGGTGATCAGCCTCCAATTGGTGATGACCTCAGGGTATCCAGACTTAGGAATAAATTTAACATTGTCGTTGTTAATAATGGAACCCAATGAACCACATTGCAGGGATTTGAGATAAAATTTGTGAAGATTAGAACCAAGCATATCCTAGAATTATTTATAGAATTCACATGGAAAGCCATCAAGCCCAGGTGCCTTATCATTGGCCATGAGTGACAAGGCATTTTTTAGATCTTCCAGAGAAAGAGGAGTGTCACAAAATAGCATTTTATTAGGAGATAGCATGTTGGAGACAATAACAGTACAATCAGTAAGAGCTTACCTTATAGCATCATCAAGGGGTTGAGAAGCAAAAATACCTTGATAATGTGAAACAAAGGCTTTGACAATGTCTGAAAGTTCTGTAAATATTTGCCCATCAACTTGAATGGATTGAAAATAAGAATACTGAGCAGGAGGTTTGAGGCATTGCAAAAATTCTTTGGTCACTTTATCCCCCACTTTGAGCCAATGCATTCGAGCACGTAATTTAACCCCCTTGGCTTCATACAAATCAGCTTTTTTAAGCTCATGTCGAATGGAAGAAACTTGGGATTGAGAAATAGAGCTGAAAGGAGATGCTTTAAGCCTAAGAAAGACTTTAGATAGCTCACTTTGCAAGGCAAACTTAGCCTATTTTTTTTGTTTTGCAACTTCAACACCCAGAGTCTGCAACTCCTTAGTGGTTCATTTAATGGTAGTATTCCACCATTCAATCCTTCCAAAAATACCATCAGGTCTAGGAATCAAATTCTAAATGTGGCATATATGAGATTTCATGCTAAAGCTATGCAAAAAAGAAACATTCAGGTAAAACTGTGAAGAATGCACTCTAGGTTGAAAGTTTAACATTGCCACCAAGAATAAATAGGTGAATTATCAGACAGTGTAGTACTAGGTAAAGTCAACACATACGGTGAAGAAGGTAAAATATGGGAGAACTAAAAGTTGTCACACTCAAAAATCATGGTTCTGTCCAATCTTACCAAAACCCTGGCAGAAGCAGCCTAAAAATTGGACTAGGTGTACCAAAGAGCCTACGGGAAGTCAAAAGATGAGAAGCAGGAATTAGGGTCATAAAGGCGAAGTTTGTTTTTCATAAAAAACCAATATTCTCTTTCACCTAAACACCACCGCATCAGGATATGACTGACCTTATCAAAATATTTCTCCACCATATTAAAATCTCCCTAGAGCATCCAAGTGGAAAATGGTAGATTCATGGCAAACCATATCCACAACTCACATCTTTCAGAAGTGATATTGAGGTATACACATTAACCACCCCAAACAATTTTTTGCAGATCTCAAGCAAAATCCTGACAGTTTGATTGAAAGGGTCAACACCCCAAGTCACAACATTCTTCTATAATCGAGGCCCAATGATAATGACAACTCCTCCTTTTATCCAGGAATGCTTTGTGGCAAAAGAGGTACTTCATGGCCACAAAAAGTCACATGCACACCGCATATTGAAAAAAAAAATCTTAACTTCTTATAGACATAAAAATTTGAGGCTTCCATGCATTCGAGAAATATTTAACATCTCATTTCGGACCAAATATTTTTTAACTAGTTTTGTTAGTCCTCGAACATTCCATGAGAAGAAAATCATTGGGATTTGTCAGGATGCATGATCTCCATGACATCCTCTGCATAACCTAAACCTATAAGTGAGCCAAAATAATTGGAAGTCATGTGGAAAGCATCACTGTTTAGCTGTCGATGTTTGTCATTCCAAACAAGTCTATGAGAATAGAGGACCTTCAAGGCCCAAACCTCCTCCACTGAAGAATTATCTGGAGCTGCCACCATTGAGGCCAAAGAAGGGCTTGAACAAAGAAGTTGAGACATAGGTGGAACTGGGGGTTGCATGCCAACAATTGGAGGGGTTGTATCAATAGGAGTCTGAACAACTTTAGTAGAAGCTTGCATGTCTTGAGAAGGAGAAGGGGTAGGTTGTGTAGTGGAAATTGAAGCTTCCTGCTACTTAGCACCATGGGATTTCCTGCTAGAGACAATAGTCCATTCTTTAGTGTTTCCTTACGAGCCATTAACAAGAGCCATAGGACTGTACGAGGGATTTGCTTTATATTTCCATTCCATCAGAGGGAACTCTCAAATTTTGTGAGTTGTAGATTGACACCTATAACAGGTATTGGATAAATTGATATAGGCAACTCTTTACCTTTTGGATTGGTCCCCGATTTTAATATCAATAAACTCTTGCAAATCCTTGGTAAGGTCAACTTTGATACAAACCCTCCCAGTGGGTCAAGTAGAGAATTTTTTTTTCGCTCAAGGCAAACAAACTTACCTAAGGGGGCAACTAAAGTCTATAAAAACCCTAAAAATGAATAGGAAGATCGGAGAAGTCAACCCATACCAGGACTTCCAGTGTAGCTTGATCACTGACTTGGAAATTTTGAGAGTAGGGTTACAAAATCAATAGAGAATTACAGACAGTTCATGGACCCCTAGACAAAACCTTCTGTGCTTGAGCTAGGTCTAAAAAGCGAAAAGGAAAATACCCTTTGATAAGGTTTTGTGCATTCTCCACTTTGTCTCCATATGGGCCCTAGACTTGTTGGACCCATGAACGAATAAGGGTATCATATGGGATATGACCCAAAAAATAACCCACCAGGGTATGAATCTCAAACCACTCACAAGCTATATGAAACTCATGCAAAGGAATAATAGCTTCAAGAATAGGGCCTTTACCTTTTGATACATTGTCAAAATGAACTCGCACGAATGCTTCCCTGGTACCATTGAGCTCTCTAGTAGACTCAAAATAAATGGAGCTGACTACATGAGCGACAGCCATTAAAAAGGGTGAACTAACACCACCTCAAGGCAGTGTTAATGCAGTAGACATGATTTTCCCATCGAAACCCCTACGACCAACACACAACCAATCTCCACAACTAGTCTCATCTCTTCTATTTTTTTGTGATAGGTGTAACATTCTTAGTCTTAACATAAATTTGAGCTTTCCTCATATGATTGTATTTTATTTATCTTTGTTTCATGATACCTAAAAATATTATTTTAATTTTAAAATAAATTAATATAATAAAAATATATATCAAAATAAATTAAATTTACCATAATTTTATATAATTCAATTTTAAAAATTAATTAAATAATTAAATTATAAGTGCAACATGTCGCGATATCGCGACACTTTTCTCTTTTGACCGCAAAAATGCAACATGTCGCGATATCGCGACATTTTTTCCTACTTTGGCCGCGACGATGCAACATGTCATGATATCGCAACACTTTTTCTTTCTTCTCTTTTGTCCGCGAAAATGCAACATGTCGCGATATCACGACACTTTTCTCTTTTGGCCGCGAAAATGCAACATGTCGCGATATCACAACACGTTTTCCTCCTTTGGCTGCAAAAGTGCAACATGTCGCGATATCACAACACTTTTTCCTCCTTTGGCAGCGACAATGCAACATGTCGCGAGATCGTGACACTTTTTCCTCCTTTGGCCGCAACAATGCAACATGTCGCGATTTCGCGACACCTTTTCTCCTTTGGCCGCGACGATGCAACATGTCGCGATATCGTGACACTTTTTCTCTTTTGACCGCGACAACACAACATGTCACGATATTGCGACATTTTTTCTCTCTTTGCCACGACGATGCAACATGTCGTGATATCGCGACACTTTTTCTCCTTTGGTCGTGACGATACAACATGTCACGATATCACGTCACTTTTTTCTTCTGGTAACGACAATGCAACATGTCGCGATATCGCGACACTTTTTCTCTTTTGGCCGCGACAATGCAACATGTCGCAATATCATGACACTTTTTCTCTTTTGGCCGCAACGACGCAACATGTCGCGATATCGTGACATTTTTTCCTCCTTTGGCCATGGCGATGCAACATGTCGCGATATCATGACACTTCTTCTCTTTTGGCAGCGACGATGCAACATGTCACGATATCGTGACACTTTTTATCTTTTGGCCTTGACGATGCAACATGTCATGATATCATGACACTTTCTCTCCTTTGGCCACGACGATGCAACATGTCACGATATCGTGACAATCTCTCTTTTGGCCGCGACGATATAACATGTCGCGATATCGTGACACTTTTTATCCTTTGGTCGTGACGATGCAACATGTCATGATATCGCGACACCTTTTCCTCCCTTTGGCCACAACGATGCAACATGTCGTGATATCGCGACACTTCTTTCTCCTTGCTTTCTCCCTTTGCTTTGGATCGCGAAAATACATGTTGCAATATCGCGACACTTTCCTCCTTGTGGTGTTTTGCTTTTTCTTTGATCTTTAGCTTTTGGGCCTCTTTAGTCTTCATGGAAAACATGCAAAAAATGTGGGTCCACAATTTGGGGTTCGTTGTGGAGCAGCAACAACACTTCCAAATGGTGAATTTCTCTGTTTAAAGTTTTGCTTCCCCTTTTCTGATTAGCCTCTGGTCATGTTTCCCTTTAGTTAGTTCTTCTAGTTGGTTCCTATGGGTGCCTTTACCTTAAGTGGCCCCTGTTGTTTTCAGGTTGTTTCGTTATGCTGCCACCGTTATTCCTCTTTGCCTCCCTCTTCGGAGGCCCATGGCTATCTTGTACAAGGTTCAGGGACCTTTCAACACCCTTTCAACCAATCAAAAAAAAAATTATAAGTGTCTCCGTGGTGGAGTTGTTGTAACAGGTTGGGAGATTCCTGGTCAAAACCCCCACTTCTTAATATTACCAAAAAAAAATTAAATTATAAAAAAATATACTATGATGTTTAGATATAAATTGATATAAATGTAAAAAAATTATTTTATTATTACTATTTTATATACATATTAAGACATGTAAAACTTACAATATATATATATATATATATATATATATATATATATATATATATATATATTATATTTTTTATTGCATTTAACGAAAACTAATTATTCCAAGTAGTTGAGCTTTTCAATTTCTACTAGGATTTTTCCCTCCCATTTATTCATTGAAATATCCAAAAATTCAAGTTAAATCATGTTTCCCAATGTTCTTGGAATTCTTCCAATGAGATGATTCCTTGCAAGACTCAAACCTATAAGACCATTTGTGGAGGAATATTGTCAATAGAATGTTATTTAACAAATCCATGAATCTAAATATTTATAAAACAACATCATATGAAAGATCCCACCCTTTTATAAAAACTATCATATGATATTTGCTTTCAACACCACCAAATTTTGTATAGCCTAATTACATTAGACTAGCTTGTGATGTATTTACCATTGCATATGAATTTGAAAGGCTCTATATAGTAGTCCCAAAACAATTGTAAAAAATATCTAGGATTTGAAAATTTAAAAGGTCAAATATTTTCATTGGAATATTACCTTTAAATTTATTGGATTTCAAAATCAAAATCTTCAACTATGATTAATTTTCAATCCACTTGAGGATAGTGTCTTCTAAATTATTTTTTCTTAAATCAAGAACCTCCACAAAAACTATAATTTGTAATGGTTGATGAACTATCCCTTTCTACATGGTTATCACTTAGATTTTATGTCTTTAAATATGCAAGGTTTTCCAATTATTCCATATTACATTTGTGACAATATTTATCCAAATTCAAAACAATGAGATTTGTATAGTTCCACATAAACTTTATAAAGAAATATGATTTCTTAACATGTTCTATCACAAGTTAAGAACATGCATGTATGTAGTGCACACACCATCTATAATGGCTCTTGTGAGATTATTTACAGATAAAGATAAATAATTTACCTTTCCAAGATATATAAGAGGAAGAGGAAGACAACATTGTCAGCTATTATTATACAAATCAAAGCACAAAGGAGACTTGGTTGTCAGTTTGGATGGTAAAAAAATCTTTATTTGATTGCATGAAGGGTTCAAAAATGCAAGGTAAGGAATATCCCATAACCATGTGGGAATGTCACTAGCAATACTATTAGTGGAGAGATCCAAGTCTTCTATGTAATACATGTTGACAAGAAATTTTGAAAACACATCTAAATTGCAAGAAGCTAGAGATAAATGTTATTTGACAAGTCAAAATATGTATATAGTGCATCCATTATATGGAATGACCCTATGAGATTATTTTCAGATAGAAATAAATAAATTTCCTTCCCAAGATAAGTGGTAATATCATAATAAATAGAATTATTTAAGTGATTATAAGAGAGGTCTAACGTCTATATGTTTGTAGGAGGAAGAGAAAGATGACCTTGTAAGCTATTATTATGCAAATCCAACCACAACAAAGACCTGTGTGTCAGTTTAAATGGTAATAAACCCATTATTTGGTTGCATTAAAGGTTAAAAAATATAAGGTTGGGAAGATCCCATACCCATGTGGGAATCTCACTCACAATACTATTGGCAAAAACATCCAACTTTTTTATGTAATACTGGTTTACAAGAAATGTTAGAAATTATGAATGAAGACTTGTTACATGACCATGGCTTAAAAATCCAAGGCCTAAAGCAAAGCAATAATGTCAGTAAGGAACCACTAATGATGGCTTTCATAATGGTTGAAGATCAACAAATTCTATAGAATAAAATTCAATCTAGGTATGAGCATTGAACAACTTTTCTTATAGATCTTATTCTTGATATATATATATATATATATATCATAACTTAAAATATTTTACATTACCATTAACAATAAGCAAATAAGTTTACTTTCTCATTACCATAATGAAAGTACACAATGATTATACTAATACAAATGCTTATTATAACCCAAATGCATGAAAACATAATAGTATCTAATTATTACTTTCTTTTTTAATGCAATACAAAAAGAAAACCTAATAATCAAACATTTTAAACCAAATATATAGGCACAATTGCATTTACATTGAACAACATATAAATGCAAATGATTTTTAAAAAATAGTAATAAGCTTTGTTAAGCACTATATATATATATATATAAACTTCTTGAGTTTATAATACCATTCAAACTATATTACAACCAAAAAGTAAGATAGATGCATGCTTTAATAAAATGAGCTTTATATATTGATCTATTTGAATTAAAAATGGCATCTCTAATGCCATCATAAAAGTTAAAAACTATTCTTCTCATATATTTTTTAAAGATAACAATCTAAGTACAAGCTTGATCTATCTACCTTCAAATATGGCAACAATAATGTCATCATAAAAGTCAAAAACTATTTTCCTCAGTCTTTTCTTGAAAGATAACAAACCAACTACAATGGAGAAGCCTAATCCATAACTTAATCCCATTGCAACTCCCCACCATTTTGCCTCAACCTCTGAATCTTTTGAATCATTGTTGTTAGCATGACATGCATCTTTTCCATTACTTTTACCACCTTCATCTTGACAATCATCACGGGTTGCATTGAGAGAGATCCCAAAAATATTTATTTTACCTGAAAAGGATGATTCATCAAAGGTTAAAACCTGCCCTCCACTAGGTACTCTTCCATCAAGCATGTTGTAGGAGAGATTCAAGAATTCCAAGTAGTTGAGATTTTCAAGTTCCACTAGGATGTTTCCCTCCAATTTATTCATTGAAAGATCCAAAGATTCAAGTTGACTCATGTTTTCCAATGTTTTTGGAATTCTTGACAAATTAGTTTAGAACTGTGTTTCCACTATTTCCTCTATTTCCTTATTTTCTATGTTTCCCTAATTTTCATGTTATAACAACTTTCATCAGTTTTTCAGCAGCTTTCATTTTCACTATCAGTCACTGTAGAAGAATCTTGAGGACCTTATGTAGTAGGAAACTGATAGGTGTTTTTAGAATAAGTATTATTTCCAAGTATCATTTCAATTCTGCAAGAGTAAACTAGGTTTCAATTCTACAAGAGTAAACTAGGTTTCAATTCTGCAAGTGTATTATGAATTCAATTCAGCATCATTTCAATTTAGCAATTTCAATTCTTGCAATTGTAGTTAGATTTCAAAATTTTCAACTTAGAATTAGTTTTCAATTCTTGCAAGCTTCCATTCTAAATATTGTGACACCAAAAGGCTAAATTAACATCTATTTCACCCAATAAATGCTTGTAATTTGAATGTTTGAATTGTACCTTGTCCTAATATTTTATCGTGGATAGCCTTAGATACCACCCTGGATTTGACAAATCATAAGATTAAACTATGCTATTAATGACACACATCATTTTTGGCATCGTTTCTAGGGAACACAATGTTTTTAGAGGGTAAAAGCAACCCGATAATTGTTAATTATGCTAAGTTATGAATTTCAGAGTGAAATTTGGATAAATGACTGGTATAAGTAATATTTTTTGGTAAATTGCATTTTAGTCCATCTAGAAAACAAGCAAGAAACCATAGGGAGGTGATCTTTGTTAGTATAAAAATGGCATAGAGAGGGGGGGTGAATCTATGCAATTTAAAAATTTAATTTCCAATTTGAAATCTGATTTAAAACAGAAATAAACTCATGTATAGCAGCAACATATATGCAATAGAAACAACCCACAACACATGATATGCCGGAGGAAAACCACAAGGGTAAAAAACCTCCCAAAGAAAAATGCTTGCTATGACTACTGCATAGAACAAGCCTCAAAATGAAATAAACTAAAGTTTCTCTACCAAAATAGAAGGAGGGATGCAACCCACCTATATCAGATCAAAATAATAATAAGATGATGAAAAATAAAGCATAAAAATGCTTCCAGTAAAAGCAAGCTCTAACAAGCCTGCAAGCTCAAAACCAACAACACTACTGCAAACCAACTGTGCACCCAACCACTACAAAATGATTTTTCTGTCAAATATGATACAACACCTGCAATAAACATATCAAAATGATTCTCTCTCCATCCAGAATAGGTTCCCAAACCTGCATGCTAAAATCTATACACTTATGTCTTCTACAGAAATTTTGGCAGCATTTCGGCAGCACCCTGTTACTCTCAACAAAAACTCCATAATACCACCATATAAAACACTGAATTTATAGAGAAATGATATGGAGAGAAACCATAAATGGCTTCCAAAACCATGAGTAGAAAATCACTCAAAAAATCATGCCTAAGTTGAGGAAATTTTTAATTTGCCAAAAAAGAAATTGTTGCCAGCACCACTACACACACTCACTAGCTGCAAATCAAAGTGGAGATGCTCTTACACAATAAAAATAATATTCCAAAGTGTCTAAACACTAATTTTAAAATTATCACGTACCATATCTCCAAAATCCCATAAAAATAGGGTAGCAAAATATTCTTTCCTTACACCACTATGACAGATGTCATAAAGTAGGTCCCACAACAAGTTGAACACCCCAATTAGCATATTTCCATTTTTGCACCACAAAATAAATTCCAATAAATATTGGAAATAATTCCTAACCCTTATTATGAATTATAAAATAATTAAAATCAAATTTCCTTCCATTCCTAAGTCTTGGAACACATTCCAAGGAACTTGGAGATGACATAATGGAAATAAATAAATGTTGAATGTTACAATATAGCACCAAGGCACATAGAAAATACAAATGCAACATTATATCAACTTTACATAAATAAATGTTCCATAAACATAGAACCAAGATAAATAAGATATGCAATAACCACAAATTATACCTCCAAAGTCTCCGTAAAAGGTGTGTTCAAATACACACAACATTTTGCAACATTGCCCAAACTGCAGCATAATCACCATGATGAATAGGATTCCAACTAGGAGAAAAAGTAGAAGTGTTGACAACAATGACAACACCTCAAATGATCAACAATATCCCCCTTTGGTATTGTTGGCAATACCAAATAATCTGCAGATAAACTACAACAACCAAGACCATGAAATAGACAACAAGAAGGTCTTGTAAATCCTGTAAAGCACAAACCAAGAAGTGCAACATTCTTCAACATATCTCATACCTGAAACAACATCAAAGGTCTCCCCCTAACACCAACCATACATATCTGAAATCAAAGAGCACAAGAAGCAGATTATCCAACTCTCTCCCCCTTTGACAATCAATGACAAAGGGTAACCAGTGCATCTGAAAACATGATAAACATTACAAATCTCCCTGAAACAAAACACCAAGAAAATTGAAACTGATGTGAATATGAAATAACAGAGTGTAGTGATGAAAACATCAATGGGAAATATTACAAGATACCCCAAATAAGTTCTACACAAGATAAAATGCCACTAGCTCGCACAACACTACAACCAGGTACCATAGAATGCATCAAACATTACTAAAAGTTGATGTTGTGAAAATAACTGATATATATCTGATATGAAATTATATTCAACATGAAAATATAGTAGCTACAACAGCAAAGAGATACCCAACAAAATCTCACCAAACTACAAGAACTTTCCAAGCAACTACGCAACAACCGATCAACCCGAACAACACCAAACTCTGCAACCATCATCCTCAAGCATACATCAGAAAATATGAACATGAAATATCAGAAATAGGATCATAAAATCAGACCATAAGAAGCTCCCCATGAGGATGTGCACCAACAAAAATATCTAGTGAGATGGAGAAGAAACAACTCCCAAGAGTTGTCTCAAATGCTCAAATGTCTCCATAGGCAATGGCTTAGTGAATATATTAGTAACTTGTTGCTTTGTAGGCACAAAATACAAAGAAAATAGACCATTATAAACCTTATCCTTCAAGAAATGATACCTTATATCTATGTTCTTAGTCCTTTAATGCAAAACTGGGTTCTCGGAAATATTAATAGCACTAGTATTGTCACAAAGAAGATATATAGGCTCACCAATCTAAATACCGAAGTCTACAAGCATTTGTTTCATCCAAAGCACTTGAGTACAACATGAGGCAGCATAAATATACTAAGATTCAGTAGTAGAGAGTGATACTGAGTCTTGTTTCTTGCTATGCCAAGAAACAAGCATGTCACCAAGATAGAAAGCACCACCACTAGTGCTTTTCCGATCATCAACACATCCTGCCCAATCTGCATATGTGTAGGCTCTAAGTGTGAAGTATTTTCATCTTGGATATCATAATACAAATTCCATAGTCCCCTTGAGATATCTGAAAATCCTCTTAACAACTTTCACATGTGTTTCTTTGGGTGCACTTTGAAATCTAGCAACCATACAAAAAACTTGCAAAATATCAGGCCTAGAAGCAATTAGATATAATAAAATTCCAATCATAGACCTATAGAGTGTTTAATAAACAAGAGGAGACTCATCATCCTTACTTATCTTACATCTAGTTACCATAGGTGTACTCATAGGTTGAGAATCCTCCATGTTAAACTTTTTCAATATTTCCTTGACATATTTTGATTGTGAAATGAAAATGCCTCTATCAAGTTGAGCAATTTGTAGACCAAGAAAATAATACAACTCTCTAATCATAGACATCTCAAACTCACTTTGCATAGCAGCAGAAAAATTATGACACATACTATCTTTGCTTCCACCAAAAATAATATCATCAACATAAACAACAATCACTAGTTGATGGGAATAACCAACTTTGAAGTACAAGTTGCTATCAACCTTACCCTTTTGGAAGCCTTGCTGCAAAAGATACTTATCCAACCTTGCATACCATGATATTGGGGCTTGCTTGAGCCCATACAATCCTTCTTTAACCTACAAACATAGTTCTCATCCCCAAGCTAAAATCCTTCAGGTTGCTCCATATAAACTTCCTCTTCCAAATTGCCATTAAGAAAAACAGATTTCACATCCATTTGATAAACCTTAAAGTTCTTATGAACAGCAAAAGAAAGAAATATTCATATGGCTTATAATCTAGCAATATGAGCAAAATTTTCATCAAAATCAATACCTTCAACTTGAGCATACCCCTTGCACACTAATATTGCCTTATTTCGAACAACTTTGCCATCCTCATTGAGCTTGTTTCTAAACACCCACTTGGATCCTATTACATTTTTTTTCATTGGTCTTGGAACCAATTCCCAAGTGTTGTTATTTTCAATTTGATTAATCTCCTCTTCCATAGCATGAGTCCAACTATTATCCTTAGAAGCTTCAATAAAAGATTTAGGCTCAACTTGTGATAATAATGAAAAGTGACTTTGCTCATTTGGTCTTACCAATTTTCTCCTTGTTTGCACACCTTGTGTTGGATCACCTATGATTTTATCCATTGGATGATTCTTATTGATGTATTTTGGAGGTGACTTGGTAGCTTCACTTTGTTCTTCTCCTTCTAAAACTTGCTTGTTTTCATCTTGCACTTCTTCTTCCTCATATGGTTCAAACTATGATGGCAAAGACTCCTCAAGATCAACTTTGGGAACATGTCCTTCATCAACCCTCACATTTGCACTTTCTACCACTTTTCCAAGCTTCTTGTTGAAGCATCTATAAGCCTTGCTTTTGGTGGAGTATCCAAGGAAAATCCCCTCATCTACTCTATCTTCAAACTTGCCAAGATTGTACTCATCTCTCCTTATGTAGCACTTGGACCCAAATACTTTGAAATGCTTAATTGAAGCTTTATTTCCAGTCCATAGTTCATAGGGTGTCATATGACTATGAAATCTAAGCATGCACCTATTTTGTATGTATATTGTTGTATGCACTGCTTCCTTCCAAAATCTAGTTGCAACCTATGAATCATTAAGCATTGTTCTAGCCATTTCTTGTACTGTTATGTTCTTTCTCTCAACCACCCCATTTTGTTGAGGTGTTCTTGCTGCTGAAAGTTGTCTTCTAATACCATGCTCATGAAAAATTTTATCAAACTCACTAGAAGTGAACTCACCACCTCTATCGTATCTCAAGAATTTGATCCTCTTTCCTGTATCATTCTCAACCATAGCCTTAAACACTTTGAAACAAATAAAAGCCTCTGATTTCTCCTTCATGAAAGATACCCATGTTATTCTAGAATAATCATCAATAAACAAAATCAAATACCTCTCACCATTAGTTCCTTTAGTCCTCATAGGACCACACACATCGGTATGCACAAGCTCCAAAGGCCTTGTTGTAGAATATTCCTTAGTTTTGAAGTGTGATTTGGTTTGCTTGCCTTGTTGACATGATGTGCATATGCTATTGTTTGTCTTAGTCAACTTTGGAAGATGTCTTATTGAATTCTTGGAGCCGATATTAACCAAGCTATCAAAGTTAATATGGCCAAGCCTCTTGTGCCATAACCAACTATCATCAACTTGTCCAACCAAGCATGTTTTCTCATTTGCACTACAAAGATTGTACAAATTTCTTGAAGTTCTTGTAGCCTTTGCCAATATTTTACCACTCATAGCACATCTAATATCACAACCATATGATTTAAAAATCACATCTTTGCCACTATCACATATTTGGCTAACACTTAAAATATTATGCTTGAGGTCATCAACAAAAACAACATCATGAGAAGTGATTTTACCATTGTTGATGTTGACCATACCTTTACCCACAATATTTGCATTGTTATTGTTGCCAAACTTTACTGAACCACCATCATAATCTTGCAATATTGTAAGTTGCCTTCTATCTCCAGTCATGTGACTAGAGCATCCACTATCAATGATCCAAGATGTAGCCTTTATTTGTGCCTTGAAAGTGGTTTGAACAATCAATGAATCATACTTCATAATGTCTTCCTATTTTGACTTTTCCTTCTCAACCCATGTCATCTTGGGCTTGTTTTCTGATTTCTTATATTCCTCATACCTCACAGCCTTCTTGGTAAAATGGTATTTATGCATCATTGATTTATTGTTTTGCACATTTTGAGGCTTGTTGCTACTTCTATCCTACATTTGATTAGTCACAAAAATAGTTATGCAATCTCTAGCAATGTGACCAAATTTATTACACTTGTAACACTTGTATCGCTCCAAATTTTTTGCATCCCTACCTTCAGGCTATTGGATCCGCACACGGAAGGAGGATGGGAAAAGGATGGTGCGGTACCTCGGACGAGAGGACTTTGCGAAGGTCCCGCCTCTCAAGGGAGGTGCATTTTGGTGATTTTTTGATGGATGGTGGGTTCACCAGGAAACATTTGGCGGCAGTTTCCACGCCTAGGTTTTGGAATGTGTTTTGATGAGTTCGTTTTATCCTTTAAACATTCATCCTAGGTTTTGCCGAATGATTCTAACTTAAACTACATGAAAATGCAATTTAAATGAATACAACAAACAAATTAAAAAGTAGAATACAGGAAATTTGCAGGAGGCCAATAAGGATTACCAGTTCCAAATGTCTGAAGAAGTTTTTGATGCTTGAAGCAGTCTGGATTGCCTGCAATTCGACAGAATCTCCTGCAATCTGTCAAAATCATTTGGAATCTGACAGGATCATCTGAGACAGACAGAATCGTCTCAGATGTGACGAATTCGTCAAAAACCTGCAAAACAGATAATAGATGCAAAATACAAGCAATTCTACTGTGCAAAATAGAGGCAAAATATGCTAAAGAACAAGGTGAATACCAAGCAATAATTTAAAATAGAAAGTAAAACAAATCACTGCATTATGATGGCAAATAATGAATTTAATCTGCAATCTAAACTATATGGGTGAACTCCAGATGCAAAGTAGAATAAAGACTAAATAAATGATCTTATTTATAGCATAAAATGACAGAGAAAAGAAAGAGAAAAGCAAACTTCAGGCACTGATTGCCTCGATGTATGCTGCAGTAGAGATCGCCTCGCATCAGTACGAGATCGTCTCGAATTGGACAAAATCGCCTCCTATCTTGACAGGTTCGTCGGCGGCAATGGGTGATGGCTCCGACTGAAAACCAGTGATGTACCTGCAATAAAATTACTATAGGAATGGTGCAAAAACAAATTTAAGATGTTTTAGCGCATAGGGAGTCGATTTGCATAAAAATTCAGCCAGGGGTTGGGGAGGGATAACATTAGAGTTTAAATAGGCATAGGGGAGTTGTTGGGAGGTTGGAGATCATCCCAATTTGGGATATCTCCAACGGGGGAGGGTCCCAATGGCGCAGACACGCTTCTGCCCGAATTGGAGACCCGTTGGAACAGAGTCTAATTATGAAAATGCAGTTTTGCGACAAAATCGTCTGGATGTCCTAGTCCAGACGAAATTGTCAAATCTAGGGCGATATCGTCTGATCGGCGACGATATCGTCCAACAGTCAAAACAACTCCTAAAAATGGCATGGAAAAAGGGGAAACGGGTTTCTCGGCGGCTAACGGGCAGTTTGGGAGGTTAAATTTGATTTTTAAATTATTTACTAAGGTGAATGTAATTATTCCAATTTTACTGCACCAATTTTAGGGTGCTACATTTTGCCCCCTCTTTAGCGAATTTTCCGAAGAAAATGCGTTAAAGATGAGTTCTTCTCGATCTACGAGAAAGCAAAAATTATTCCCATTTTTAGGCGACGATTCTTGGTCGAATCGTACGAAAGCTTACTATGGTGCCCCCTCCGTGTTTTTACCCATATCGAACGTTTGAGGTAAAAACGCGAAAAATCAAAAAAAAATATTTTTGAATTATTTTGAATAAAATTAAGAAAAATAGGGTAAAACCCTAATTCATTGTTACTGTTCATTTTACTGTTTTTAGAGCTCTGTAGAAAAAATGGTGGAGACAGCGCACAGATCTGCAGAGGTCCGCCGCAGTCTACAGATAAGGATCTAAACTCAAGTTAGAGTGATTTAATTTGAATTTACATGCTTTGTAGATAGTGAAGAATTGTACCAAGCAATATGATCTTCTCATTAATCTTCAGATATAGAAACATACATGTGGTTACAAACTGTTCTAACCACTTAGGTGGTTAGAAACCGGAATTGGAGAGTGCCTACGAGTGCTTCTTTTAACATGCCAAGAATGGAATATGAATTTATGCTAACATCCCCCCTTATTACATTATTGGCAAATCCCAATTGTATTCCGAAACTTTTCATATTTGATGCGTCCAAGTGCTTTGGTAAAGATATCCGCAACTTGAGCATCGTAGGAATGTAGTGAAGTCGTATATGGTGCTTTGGAACTTCATCTCGTATAAAATGACATCTGGTATCAACATGTTTGGTACGTTCATGAAAAATTGGATTTTTTACAAGATTCAAAACACCTTGGTTGTCGCAAAACAAATGAAGAGGAAGATTCTTTGGAAGGCCCATGTTTGTAAGAATGCGACTTAACCACATGATCTCACAGACTGCTTCACTGGCTGCACGATATTCTGCTTCTGTAGAAGATAGAGCAACCACATGCTGCTTCTTACTGTGCCATGAGATAGGTCCAGATCCTAGATGGAAAACATACCCGGAGGTGGATTTACGATCATCAAGGGATCCAAAAAAATCTGAGTCTGTGTATCCCAAGAAGAAGAATTTATTATTCTCGTCTATACTCCGCACCATAATTTGTAGTACCGTGAACATAATGAAGAACTCTTTTTGCTGCTTTCCAGTTACTCACTTTAGGCTCTTGCATGAACCTTGAAAGATATCCTACAGCAAAACTGAGATCAGGTATGGTATTTGTCAGATATAGGAGACTCCCAATCAATTGGCGATAGAGAGTACCATCTACCTGAGGTGACTCATCATATCGAGATAACTTAAGTCCTTGCTCCATTGGAGTTGCTTTTGACTTACAATTAGTCATCCGATATTTTTCTACTAAAGTCTTGGCATATTTCTTCTGTGTTACTCTAATATGAAACTTTTGTTGAGTAACTTCTAAACCAAGACAATAGTGTAGAAGTCCTAGATCTCGTCATATCAAAAGATTGCTTTAAATCATCCTTTACTAAATCAATCATTTTTTTCGAGCTTCCCGTGATGATCGGATCGTCAACATAAAGTACAAGAATCACTATATCAGAACCATTTTTCTTAATATAGAGATTTGCATCTGAAGGACTTCTAATAAAACCATGCTGCACAAGGTGACTGTCTATCTTGATATACCATGCTCGAGGGGCTTGTTTTAAACCATACAGAGATTTGATCAACTTGCACACTTTTTGTTCTTGCCCCTCAACCTCATATCCTTCTGGTTGAGTCATGTATACTTCTTCTTGTAAGTCACCATTTAAGAAGGCACTTTTAACATCCATCTGATGTAATTTCCACCCAAACTGAGCTCCCATGGCACAAAGTACTCTAATGGTAGTCATTTTTGCAATAGGGGCAAAAGTCTCTTCATAATCTATGCCTTCTTTCTGAGCATATCCCTTTGCAACAAGTCGGGCTTTATGCTTATCAATAGATCCATCTGCCTTATACTTCACTTTGAATACCCATTTGCAGCCGATGGGTTTCTTTCCTGTTGGCAGATTGACTAGTTTCCAAGTATTATTTTTGAGAAGAGAGTTATGTTCTACATCCATAGCCTGTTTCCACTGTGGTTGAGTAAGGGCAGATTTAACCGTTGTGGGTTCATTTGTATTTAATGTAGACATATAAAGTTTTTCTTCATCCTCATCTTCTTCCCTGTCATATTTGGTACTCACCGACAAATCATCAAAGTGTTGACAAAGTTCGTCAACCTCTCAAGTAGATGCTTCTCGCTCTCTTCTCGTTGTGTCATACTCGCGAGTACATGGCCTATCAAGAGATAGATCTGGAAAGGAGTTCAACTTAGCATCTCTCAAAGTGCTAGTATACCATTTTGGAACTTTTTGTTTTGACTTTGGAACTTGAACCTCCTTTTTAGGTTCTGCTTCATCTATGTATACAGTTGTGGATGTGTCTTTTGATGTAGGAGCTTCATCAAATACAACATCTCTACTCACATGTGTCTTCTTGGTCTTAGGATCAATCAATCGATAACCTTTTGAGTACTCATCATAGCCAAGAAAAATACACGACAGGGTTTTCTCATCCAGCTTCCTTCTTTTCTCGTTTTGGAATGTGCATGAATGCTTTACACCCAAACACCTTCAGATGAGAAATGGAAGGTTTCTTATCACTCCATTTTTCTTGTGGAGTCTTCCCTTGTAGAGCACGAGTGGGTGCTCTATTTAAGAGGTATGACGCTGTGTTTACCGCTTCTGCCCAATATTGATCCTCAAGATGTGCTCCTTTTAGCATACATCGAACCATTTCCATAATGGAACGATTTCTTCTTTCTCGCAACTCCATTCTCGCCGAGGTGTATAGGCCGTAGTCAGCTTGTCTTTTGATCCCATGTTCTTTAAGGAACTCTAAAAAATCTTCGTAGGTGTATTCCCCCCCTCGATCTGAGCGGAGGGTTTTTATCAAATATCCCGATTCCTTCTCAACAAGCTTCTTGAACTGTTGGAAAGTGAGAAGTGCTTCTGATTTCAACTGAAGAAAGAAAACCCACATCTTTCGTGAGTAATCATCAACGAATAGTTGAAAATACTTTTTCCCGCCATAGCTGGTTGGCATAGGACCACACAGATCGGTATGTACCAGCTCTAAAGGTTTTGCAGCTCGAGACGAGCTTGCTTCAAAAGGCACTCGATGTTGCTTCCCTCGCTAAGCAATCCGAGCAACCGGCAAGATAGATGAGAGGGGCGGAAGACCTTTCACCATCTCATATTTGTGTAATTCAAGCAAGTATCCAGAACTGAGATGCCCATAACGCCGATGCCAGAGAGAGGTAGCCTCTTTTGTAGTTGCAGCCAAAGCAACATGGGAAGTGGAAATAGCATCGAGGATAAACAAGCCATGTTTGTAAGACCCAGTTGCTACATGTTTACCGCTGTGTGTGATAAAACATCTTTTCTGGCCATTGACAACTCGAAACACAACTTCCATGTTTCTATCCAACATTTGTGTGACTGAAAGCAGATTATTGGCTAATCCTGGAACATAGAGGACCTTTTCAATTTGACAATTACCATCAGGAAGAGACACAGAAATATCCCCTTCTCCTTTTACTTGATAGACCTGATTGTCAGCAATTGTGACTGGCTTACCCTCTTTTTCAACAAACGTATCAAACCAAGATTTATCCCCAGTCATGTGTTTGCTTGCTCCTGAATCAATATACCATACAACATCTATCTGGGAAGACGATGTATGAGTCATGAGTACCTTATGTGCTCGTTCAGAGTCAGAGTCTGAATCGGACTCAGGAGAATGTGAGTCTGAGTTGGATTCAACATAAGCAACATGGCCTTTAGACTGCTTATGCTTATAGTATTTTTTCTTGTGCTTGCCCTTCTTTTGGGAACCTCTTTCATTTTGTTGCTTGTTTTTGAACCAACATCTCGTTGGTGTCATGGTTATTCATATCACAAATTTTGCAATATTTTGTATCTTTTTGCCGAGATTGCTTTCCTTTTCCTTTGGAGGAACCACCTCCTTTTTGAAACCGCCCTTGTTGTTTACCACTCGTTGTGTGGAGAGAGCATTATCTCGGCATGTCATCTTTCTCGGACCCGAGTTGCCTCCTCGCCTTGAAGCAAGTTTACCAGTTCCACAAATGAGACTTGTCTTCCAGAAACATTGAGAGAGGTGATCAACATCTTATAGGAACTTGGTAATGCTCTCAAGATAACAGAATTCAAGATATCATCATCCACAGGTTTTCCCATAGCATTCAATTTTGCTTTCAAATCTGCCACTCTACATAGGAATATGTCAACTATTTCTCCATAACTCATACTGAGATTATGTAGTTGAGTTTGAAGATGGAGAATAGTGGATTGATTTTTCCCTTCATATACTATGAGCAAAGCATCCCAAGCTATCTTACTAGTTTTTGCATCACAAATATGAGGCCGCACCTCATCTCGTGGTAGCAAGTAAGATAAATACAAGACTCTTCCGGTCTTTCTTATCCCAATCATCTTGATCTCGCTCCTGTTGTTTGAGGACGTTTTTCAGTGCCATTCACTACATTCCATAAATCTTCCAACTGAAGTATGGCTTTCATTTTTGTCTTCCATGGAACAAAATTAGGACCTTTCAACAATTGGGAATCTGAGAGATATTTATGAATTGTGGCCATTATGAAGGTTCCTTATATCACCAATTGGTCTCCCTTTCTTTATACCTTCCATATCATTATATTGTAACCATTCAATATACACCCGCCCTTACGTGAGGGAAACTATAGGTATATAGGAACAATATACTACTCAATATGTACTCGCCCTTACGAGAGGGAGACTATAAGTACATATGAGAAGCACAATATATTGACCATAGGCGATACTGAAAGGGCATCGTGTTGTTAATGACACCTACCATAGAAAGTTTTATTCCGCATGCGTGGGGCGTAACTTCCCCTAAACACTTTGGAAAAAAGAGCTTTCGTCAGGATTTACGCCTAACAACAATCACGATGTGGGTATGAAATGAGAAATAAAAAACATGGTTTGCCTTATTTCTCCCCGACGATTTATAGAGAACAAGCTCAGACGTCGTTGTTGCAGCTATATTAGGCGGCGAATACAGTAGTCCAAAGCACGACAAGATTACCTGTAAGTGTGGACCAGAGGTATCTCAAATACCGAATCACGTCGTGCAATAAATTGCACAAATAGGGTATAAATTTGGGGTCTTATATTTGTAATTTATGATTGATAATGCAAGAAAACAGAATATTTAAATGCAAAAAATAACAATCATAAATGCCCACAAATTTTTAGCACCTATTTTATTCTAGCAAAATTCTGTCTGCCAAATAGCTTGATTTCCCCCCTTTGTCTGACAATTTTGTAAGGAAAAAAATGGATTTCCCCCTTTTCAAGTTGCAAAGAGAACAAGAAATTTGTTGCAAAAAATACCTTTAAAGCTTCCTCCAAGGTATGCAAGCCATCAATGAGAAACAACCGCCAATGTATGCAACATCAAAAACAAAATGACAGGCGTCAACTAGAATCTGTCATCGTCACTGTGTCATTCGAGGCGTCAAAAAAATCAAAGCCCGCTGTCACTGGGACACGCTGGCGTCAACCACATGTTCCGCCATCACCGAAACATGAAATGCGTCAAATTAACAAGTACGGGTGTCAAAAATTCCCCGCAGGGATTGGAACTGGAGACCTTCCGCCAAACAAGAAACAATCTTACCGCCTGAGCCAGAGAGCCCGACGGGAAAGAACTTGCACGCTGGTGATATTGAAAACGTGAGGGCGATGGATTTAGGGAAAAAAATATATCCCACATGGTCTGTGCGACCGATGTGGGGGGGCTTAAAAACGCCGAAAGCCACTAAAGCTTTCGGTTGCCTTCGGGCAACCACCCCGTCCCCGTCCTTTTGCCTCCCTCCCGCCGAACCATCCACGAGCCACTTGCTTCTGCTGCGTTGTCCGTCGGTGTCTGTCCCAGTCGGTGTCTGGTGTCTGTCACGCTTCTGTTGTCCCAGTCGGTGTCTGGTGTCTGTCGCGCTTCTGTTGTGGTCTGTCGCCCTTGGTCCGTCAGGGTCGTGTCTCCTGTCTTCGGTTGCTTGGTCCGCGTGTCTCCTGTCTTTGGTCTGCTCCTGTCCGTAGCTCTGATGCCATGAAGAATTGTACCAAGCAATATGATCTTCTCATTAATCTTCTGATATAGAAACATACATGCGGTTACAAACTGTTCTAACCACTTAGGTGGTTAGAAACCAGAATTGGAGAGCGCCTACGAGCGCTTCTTTTAACATGCCAAGAATGGAATATGAATTTATGCTAACAGATAGATTTTAGGATGAATTTTGAGCATCGCGGCCATTTTTGGCCGTCGACGTCGTCCGGACGAAATCATCCCTAGTTCGATGAAATCGTCTCAAGTTCGTCAATTTTGCCCAAGGGCGAAATCGGTGAAAGGGGGACGATTTCGTCAAATTAAAGACGATTTCGACACACGAAATTGAAGATGATTTTGCTCAAATTTGGGACGATATCGTCAAATAGTGGGCGATATCATCAATTGCAAAAAATTGATCTTGAAGTTGCATTATTGATTACTGAAATTGTTATTAATGATTGTTTGTTGTTTTGATTGTTTATGTTTGTAGAGATGACTACTAAAGAGCAGAGAGTGGAAATACGGTGGATTGAGAGACGACTTGGCCGCTCTCACCCAGGCAGAGCGGGATCTGCTGGCACAGGCCGACTTGTAGCATGTGGCAGAGATGCCGTAGGTTTCCACAGATATGGGGCTACTGATAGCCCTAGCAAAGAGGTGGTACCCGGGCTCTTCATGCTTCTAGTTATCGACAGGGGAGATGACTCCCACACTGGAGGATGTATGGAGGATTCTTAGAATCCCCATACAAGGACGGATGATCACACCTACGACCAATCAAGGCCACGCGATGGGACGACTCTGTGGTGACCTGAGCTTCGCCTTGGAGAAGGGCGAAGTTAACATCGAGGCACTGCGCCAAATGCCTAGGGCATCTACATTGACATGAGTTTTGGCTGGGGTGGTTGGTGGACTTCTGCTGTGCCACTAGAGTGGATGCAGGGTACCATGGATGCTGGTACATGTGATCTGTGATATGCGTGACCATGGCTACAAATTTTCATGGGGCAGCTTTGTTCTATGTCGGCTGTATAGGATCCTTTACGAGGTCGTGTACAAGGGCGGGCGATGTCTAGTTATGACATCGCTCCTACAGGTTTGGTGCTGGGATCACATTGCAGTGCGGAGGCCGGTAGGGCTTCCATTGATAGGGGTTGACGGGGAGAGGCCCCGAGCCTTCTACTGGTGGCTCCGAAGAGGGGCACAATGACAGATCGACCTGCCGGTGTCCTGGAGACTGCTGGATGATTTTGTCCTAGACCAGATCACCTGGAGGCCATGGAGAAAACATCCAGGGTGGGCAGAGGACGCATAGGAGCTGGCTCGCATCAGGCGAGTCTGCTGGATACAGGTGGAGGGGGGGGAGGTCGAGCTCCACCGCTACGATCGAGTGTTGCGATAGTTTGATCTACAGTAGGGGATCCCATCTCTCAGGGATTATGAGTTTTCTCGAACCGTCCGGGATAACACTACAGTTAACGGGGCTCCAGATATGTAGTGATTTTGGAGTCAGGACGTGGATGATGCCCCCATTCAGCTAGTGGATGGGGACGATGTAGGAGTAGCCGATGGCTACGATGCCTGATATGCAGGCATCCGCCCTCCTCGGATAAGGAGGGCACAGGGTCCGATCCATGCGGTTGTGCATCGGATAGGGAGGCGATGCCAGGCAGTGATAGAGGCGGCCCAGGGTCACGATAGGAGAGAGCAGAGGTGGCCATAGGCATAGCAGAGACCACGATAGAGAGAGAGGGAGAGGAGGGAGGCGAGACCCCCATATCCACAGAGGCCACCATCGCCCGATAAGGGCAAGGGTGTGGACATAGGCGAGAGTAGTGAGATGGCTACTCTCTGAGCGGAGAGAGATTGTCTGCAAGCTCAGGTGTAGACGTTATAGGATGCAGCTACATAGCACCAGGCTGAGGTGTCACAGCTGCGAGATGAGAATGCTCGTCTTAGGGCACGAGGCGGAGGGGTGAGCACTCAGGAGCTGATGCGGTCGGTTTCTCAGACCGCATTCTATCAGGCTTTATACTATCAGGCGATGCTAGAGGGCCAGAGGGTACAGCTGCTAGCTACCATAGCAGATCCGATCAGGACAGGGTCGACGAGGAGCTCATCCCCATCGACGATGAGGACTCGTAGTACCACACATACTGTGATGGGACCACCTCATCCTTCATAGGGCAGGGGATGAGATGAGGCTGAGAGCTCTAGGGGCTCTCGAGACACTGCTCGAAGATCATGGGATTGAGAGGATTGAGTATGCCAAGATGTATATTGTGGCATACCAATCCAAACTTTTGATATGATGTACATATATTTTTGAGATATATATAGAGATGAGATATTTTTGATCATATGACTTATGTTATGAGATTGTTGATGATGCTTTTTATGTTTGATTTGATTGATGTAATGATTTATTGATGATTCATATAATTATGTCGTTTTGGAAAATATTATAATTTTGAATGTCATGCTTGAAATATTTTAAATGAAATAATCTGATGTAACAAATTGATTGGTTGTAATGAAATGTAAAAAAAAAAAAAAAGATTTCTAACAATAATTTCAAAGGACATTGTCGCTATTATAGACCATTTCATGGAGTCGCTGCTCACTCGGTCGTCAAGCTAGTCCCATTTATAGAAATATTGTTAAAAGGAAAAAAGTGCTTAAGAGACTGTCTTAAGACTTTGTTGTGATGATGCAAATGATGATGATGATGATGGTTTGTTTTCAGATTTCCATAAAAATATTATGCATGAAATATTGTAAAATGATTTTTGCTAGGCATAAATTCCTAAGTGTGATAAAATTTGTGAATAATTCCTTAAGAACTATACCATCATTGCAAAATGTAAAGGTTGACATAATGATATGAAATAATGAAAATGTGTTTGCTTTTGAAAAGCATAATTTGTATAAAATGAAGTCATATGTTTTGTATGGTTTTTGATAAATTGGGAAATAAAATTGTTACAATGGTTTGCGCTAGGCATAGAATATGTAGGTATAGACTTATACCATCATCGCGAAAATCCAAAAAGGGTAGTTTTATTGCATGATTGATTTTTGATGAACAAAAAATATGATAATGAGGACTTGCGCTAGGCATAAAATTTCAATTTTGGTTTTAGAACTATGCCATCATCGTGAAAGTCGACACGATATATATGATATGTTTTGAAAGGAATTTTGGATTTTATGCTATTATATAGTTGTCTTTGTGGTAAACAATTGTATTTGATTTATTCCAAACAATTTGCAAAAATAATATTTCAAAGTATTTTGAAGATAAAAAGTTAGATTTATAAGGAATCCCATGTGCAAATGTGAATTCATTTCCAATATTGATTTATCATAATGATAGAAAAAATCTCTCAAATACAAATGTGTGTGCAATTGCATTGTTCATTTACCAAATTTGAGCAAGATACTATGATACAAGTGATTTGAAGAAACCAAATAAGTGTTCATTAACCATGATGTAGATGCATATAACCATATTAGAATACTATGTAGGTCGGATTATTAAGAGCTAGCTAATCCATAAGCAGACATAGGTCTGTACAAAATAAGGTCGCTAATGTGATAGACATATCGCCACGCTAGGAGTTACCCAAGGCCAAGCAGGTTGGGCACAAACCACCTGTTATGGGGCTTACCTCACGCTTTTCGAATAATTGAGAATTCCAGGGATTCAAGCTCATCAACCCTTCTTTTCTTTTCAAAGGGTAGGGAAAGGGATTTTATTGCTTTCTTGCTTTCTTTTGAATTTTGTTTATTTTTCTTTTATATTTCTTTTGCTTGATAATGCTTGGAACATTGCTGTAATGATAAAAGAACATTTTTTTTTTCTTTTGTCTTTTGCTTGAATTTTTCTTTTTCTTTTTCTTTTTCTAGGGATACTTGCTCGGATTAGCTGTAGAGCAAGGGATTTTTATTTTGGGTAGGGGTGAGCTTGTACTTTTGCCAATTCTCAAAGATTCTAGACCATGTGCATGATAGGATAGCAGGGGAAACTTTTCACTCAAGAAATCAGTTCTACTATGTAGCAAAACATGGAAATTACAAATATAATCATTTTATTGTGAAAAGGTGTGCTTGGTTTAAGTAAATAACAAGATCAATTCTCTATGCTCAAACTTTATTTAATTGAATTTTGTGAACTTTGATATAAGAGATTAGTAATCATGGCAGATAAAATCAAGATATTTATTGTTGTGATTGTGCAAGTGAGGGATGCCAAATAAATGCTAATTTTATCCAAAATAAGTTGAAACATATAATTGCAATAATTGTAAGAAAATAATGATTTTGAGAAAGTTTTGAGAATGTTGACTCTCTCTTTCTTTTGTATATTGTTTTGGTTTCGAAAGAGTCAAGCATATAGCTATTTTTGGATTTTTATGTTGATTTTTTGTTTTTTGAGCAAAAGGAACTTTACAAGTGCTTTAAATAAATGCAATAGATAGTTTTGAAGATTTTTGAAGATTTTATGAATGTTTTTGAGGTTTTTGAATAAATTGAAAGAAATACAAGATAGTGATTTTGAACAAATATATACATGGATAAAATGACCAAATTTATGCATAATAACGTTTGAGATGCAATATATTCATGGGTTCTTTAAGTTCTTTACCATCTAAGGTAGATAATTTAAATGCTCCTGATTCAAATTTTGCAGTAATGATGTATGGTCCGAGCCAGTTGGGCTCAAATTTATCTTTAAGTTCTTTGGTTGCATTTGTATTTTTTTTATTTTCTTTTAAAACAAGATCGCCAATCTCAAAGGATCGATGACAAACTTTCTTGTTGTATGCTCTTTTAAGCTTGTTTTGGTATGCATGGAGATGCTCTAAAGCATTGATGCATTTTTCATCTAGGAGTTCCAGCTGACTGAGTCTGCCAGCACGATATTCATCTCCTACTTCGGTGTCTTGAAGTAGCAGAGCCAAAGAAGGAACTTCCAATTCAAATGGAAAACCGCTTCGGCACCATATACCAAAACAAATGGTGAAGTGCTCGTGGGGGTTCGAACACTAGTTTGATAAGCCCACAAGGCTGGATATAATTGAATATGCCGCCACGGCCGCTTTATTGACTAGTCTTTTGAGAATTTTGATTAGAGTTTTGTTAGAAGCTTCTGCTTGACCATTACCCTGAGGATAATAGGGGGTAGACCAGCGATGTTGAATCTTATATTTTTGACATAATTTTTTGACATCTTTATTTTTGAAAGGAGTTCCATTGTCAGAGATGAGATTTGCAGGAATTTTGAACCTGCAGATGATTTGATTAAAAATGAATTTAGAGACCTGTGAACCAGTGCAGGAAGCTAAAGGCATAGCTTCAACCCACTTCATGAAATACTCAGTGGCAGTTATGATGAACTTATGTCCATCAGAAGACACAGGATTGATTTTACCAATAATATCCAAGCCCCATTTAGAAAAGGGCCAAGGGGATGAAATAGCCTGCAGTTCTTGTGCAGGCGCATGGAAAAGGTCAGCATGTTTTTGACACTTATCGCAATGGCGCACATATTCATGTGCATCCATTTCCATGGTAGGCCAAAAGTATCCTATCCGAAGGAGCTTTTTAGCAATGACGCTACCACTAAAGTGTCCTCCACAAGATCCATCATGGGATTCACTCAAGGCTGATTTAGACTCTTCTAAATTTAGACATCTTAATAGGATACCTTCAAAATATCTCCTATATAAAGTATTGCCAATGATTACAAATCGACTTGATCGTCGATGTAATAATCGATGCTGGTTGTGATTATAATTAGTAGGGAAAGTTCCATTTTGGAGAAAATCAAATATGTCTGTATACCAAGGTTCAGGAGTAGTTTCATTGATTAGAAACACATCCAAAGGCTCTAAGCATGACTTATTTGAAGCGGGTTCCTGGAGTCGACGAATGATGATAGTAGCATATTCGTCGTCTAACTCCAAGGGTAGGAGAGATGCAGTGCGGCCATAGCATCGGTTGCACGGTTGCTAGTTCGAGGAATGGCTTCCAAAGTAACTTGATCAAACAAGGCCATTAGTTGTAAAACATAGGCCTTATATGGGTGAATTTTATCATCTCTGGTTTGATAAACTTTGTTAATTTGGTTTATCACCAATTGGGAATCCCCAAAAACTAAAAGGTTTTTAATTTTAAGTTCTAGAGCAGCTCGTAATCCAAGGATTAGAGCTTCATACTTAGCAGTATTATTGGTGCAGGCAAAGGTCAATTTGAAGGATAGAGGAATAAGATGTTTTTGTGAAGATATTAAAATAATACCTGCACCAGCCCCACTCATGCATCGGGCTCCATCAAAGTATAATGACCATTGTTCAACAAGGTCTGCCTCTAATTGAAGGCATTCATCAGGAAACTCGATAATGAGGGGATGAGTAGACTCTAAGGGTGCAGCAGCTAATTGATCTGCTATGATTTGACCCTTAACAGACTTATGTCCTATGAATGTGAGATCGAACTCGCTTAGAGCAAGAACCCACTTGGATGTGCGACCCGATAAATAAGGTCTACTCATGAGATACCTTAAGGGATCATATTTGGCAATGACATACATTTTTTGGCTAAGCATGTAATGTCATAATTTTTGCGTAGCAAACACGACTGCTAGACATAACTTTTCTAATGCTGTATAGCGGGTTTCATAACTAACAAAAGTTCGGCTAATGTAGTAATTAGCACGTTCTCATTTTTCGTCATCAAGTTGAGCTAACATGGCTCCTAAGGCAGAATCTGAAGCAAAAATATATAGAAGAAATGGGCGATCAGATTTAGGCGATGAAAGCACCAATGGATTAAGGAGGTATTTCTTGAGAACTTCAAAAGCTTCTCTACATTCTGTGTCCCAATTAAAGGGGACGTCCTTCTTAAGGAGTTTAAGAAAGGGACCAGTTTTGTTCGCTAGCTTATCAATGAAGCAATGGATAGCTTGAAGTTTACCTTGTAAACTTCGTAATTTAGATATATTAGTGGGTGTGGGCATATCGATGATAGCCACAATTTTGAGAGGGTCAATTTTGATACCACGTAAAGAAACTAAAACCCCTAATAGTTTGTCGGATTTAACTCCGAATATACATTTTGCTAGATTTAATCGAATGAGATATTCTCGTAATCGATTAAAAACTTTTCTTAAGTCATCCAAATGATGATCTTCAATAAGAGAGCGAGCTATAATATCATCCACATAATCATGGAGGATATCATGCATCAGATCATGAAAAATGTAGATCATAGCCCATTGATAAGTTGCGCCTGCGTTCTTTAAGCCAAATGGCATCACTTTCCAGCAAAAGGTACCCCAGGGGGTAATAAAGGCTATTTTAGCCTGGTCTTCAGGAGCTATCCTGATCTGATTATAGCCGGAGAATTCGTCCATTAAGGACATCATCCCACTTCCAGCAGTGAAGTCAATGATTTGATCCATATTTGGAAGAGGAAAGGCATATTTAGGGCATGCAACGTTAATATCTCTAAAATCTGTGCAAACCCTAACTTTGGTAGCTTCTTTCTTGGTGACTGGAACTACATTTGAGATCCATTCAGCATAATCAATAGCTTGTATGAAAATAACATTCAGGAGTTTTTCTAACTCCCCTTTGACTAGCAGAGCCACTTTGGGATGCATTTTTCTAAGTTTTTGTTTAACAGGTTTAGCATCCGGATGGACCACTAGATGGTGCATGACTACAAAAGGGTCTAGACCGGGCATATCTTCATATGTCCACGCGAAGACATCTTCATACTCTTTAAGAAATGCTATGTATTGTTCTTGTTTTTCTTGACTTAGTTCTGCTCCAATATTGATTATGTGAGGGTTGTCCTCAGTTCCAATATTAATTTTAATGACATTTTCTACCTCCATGTGTAGATCTCTTTCAAAATTAGGTGGGGCGGGTGAAACGCCCAACTCTTGTAATTCTTGTAAAGTTAATTTAGATAATTCATTTTGAGGATCAATGGCCTCAAGCTGAGCTATAGTTGGTATAGAACAATCAAAATAAAACCCGTTGTGTAACATATCTTCAACAGAGACATCATGGAAGATATCTCCTTCCAATTCTTCATCGGGGTCAGCAATCATTTCAGGGTATGCTATGGATAGCATGTTGCAAGAAAATTACTAATTTCTAAGAGGCAAATCAACATGTTTATCCAAATAATCTTGATAGCATATAAGATGATTATCATCCTCAAAAGGAAAGGGTTGTCCCTTACTAGGAAATAGGCCCACACCACAGCAGGCAGGCCACGGTTCTACCTCAAAAGGTTCTTTCATGCCATTTTGGAAAGGTCCTAAGCCTTTCCCTTTATATCCCATTTTAAGCATCATGGGTTTAGCTTTAACATAATCATTGGCAAAATAGCACCGAGCATATCCCTCATGATGAGTTTTGATATTTCGAGGGATTCTTCCCCAGTCATATCCTTTATAAATGAAGGCACAACTCCCGACTTGGTAGGTACTTCCCACAGGTTGTGGGAGGCCCAAAGTATGAGGAGATGGTGACAAATTTTTTAAAAGGTTTGAATCTTGCATGAAAGTATTCATTTGTTCTGATATTAAGGTTGTAGATAAATCTTGTAAAAGATCATCAGAAATGGCATAAGATGTAGAAGGCTTATTACCTATTTCTTGAGATGTGGAAGGTATAATAAATGTGTCTAAAGGTTCTGAATTTATAGGGGTAATAGTTGAAGGATTAGTTGTAGATTTGAGATCCTTTTGAGGTTCTAAAATAACTTGTTTAGAAGTTTGTTGATTTATATGGGAAGATGAAGTTAATGGAAGAGGACTAGATGAAGTGATGGGTTTATGTTTCACCATTCTAAATGAAGAAGAACTAGGATATGTGGATGACAAAGCAGGGCAAAATTGCACTCCAACTGGTTCTGCCAAAGCACACATATCAAAAGGTCTAGGGTCACCATGAATAGTGACCAACTGATTTTTAAACTCAAACTTTACACATTGGTGTAAAGTGGACAGGACCGCTCGCATGGCGTTAATCCAAGGGCAAACCAAAAGTATGTTGTATGATGCTGGGCAATGTACAATAAACACAGTTGTCTCAAGGGTTCTAGGACCAACCTGCAATGGGAGGGTAATGACTCCACAAGTTTCTTGTGTTTCGTCATTAAAGGCTTTGATAATCATATCAGTCTTCTTCATTTCATCACTTCTAAAACCAAATCGTTGGTAGAAGTCAAATGTGCAAATGTTTAGAGATGAGCCATTATCAATCAGAACTCGTTTGATGACTACATCCCCAATTAAAGCGGTAATATACAAGGGATTATCCTTGTGTAAAGCCGTGTTGTGGGATATCTTTATCCCGAAAGTCAATACAATCAATCTCTCGTGTGATGATAGTATTGGCCATAGCTTCAGGTTGAATGTTTTGAGGTACCATCATCTGGCTCAAAGTAAGCATCAACTCATCCCTATGGGTGGGAGAGGATCTTAATAAATCTAAAAGGGAGATTCTAGCGGTGGTATTAGAAAATTGCTCATTAATGCTGTAAGGGGGTTTAGGTTGAACAATAGGAGAATGATTTCATTTATTTGGGTTTTTAAGAACGAATGGAGCTGATACCTCGTTCTGGTTTGGTTCTTGTTGGGGATTTTGAGCTTGTTGTTGGGTGACGACTCCGATGGTACCTACAATGTTATAGTGACGACGTTGAAACGGTCTCGGTTGAGAGTTTATGGCTTGTTCATAAGGAAGGACTTCATTAGAAGAAGGTCGAGTAGTGACTCTTCGGGGAAATGGTTCTTCTGGAACATTAGCATCTGTGACAGGTTGAATAGGATCTGATTTGTTTTCAGAACTATTCTATTGAATGGTGTCTACTTCACTTTCACTATCTGACTCTATATCACTAGAATCAGAAGTTTGAAAATTATGTAAGGGCCTGGTTGTGTCAAATATTTGAGAATCCTGAGCAGGTAATTGTCCGCTAATGGTTCCTACATATCGGGTAGGAGGGGGAACATTGTGATGTTCAATTTGATTGGCTACCTCCTTACCGTGTCTTGGTAAAGGGTGTTGAAATATGTCTAAAGTTTGATTGGCATTCTGATTTTGATTTTGGGGAGCAGTATTTTGGGTATTATTAGGAGGGTTTTGTTTAGGTTGGAAGGCTTGCACTTCCATTTCATTATTGTCAATCAAATCTTGTATTTTATGTTTCAATCTCTTACAAGCATTGGTAGAATGTCCAGGACCTCTATGAAAATCACGAGTGCAAATCGGCTCTATATCCGGGTATGCTTGGGTCAGGTTCCTGGATAGCTGGCAGTTGGATTAAACCTCTTTCAAGAAGTTGAGGTAAAATAGTTGATAAAGGTTGGTTTAATCTAGTGAACTCTCGAGGAGGCTTATCAGGAGGTTTCAAGATGAATTTTTCTATTGTTTTTGTTGCATTGACATTAGCAACATTTCTACTGTCAGTGACTCCATCACCAACAACCTGTTTGTTTTTATATTGATTTCGAGATGTTTTCTCATCATCTTTCTTCCTAAGTTGGCCTCTCCTAATGAGGGCATCTTCTAATCTTTGAGATAAGTATATAGCTTGATCGAAGGTAGTTAAAGTAGCTGTTGATAGCTCATAAGAAAGTTGTTCTTGTAAATTGTTGATGAAAATATCTAGCATTTCCCTATAGGGTAGCACAAAGTGCAGTTTTCCTGTCAATTGTCTCCATCTCGCTAAGAAATCAGCAAAACATTCATATTTATCTTGTTTTAAATTGTATAGGTCTTTAATAGTTACATGCCTCTCGATGTAGGCACTAAATTGATGAACAAATGATTCAGCTGTTTCTTCAAATTTTCTTAAGGAATGAGTGGGCAATTGATAATACCACTCTAATGCCATTCCTCCTAAAATTTTAGGGAAAACTTTTAGTAATAGCAAGTCGTCATGCGATATGTCGTGACATGCTATCCTAAACATGCGAAGATGTTCTATGGGATCTTCGGTTCCTTTATAGATAGGCAGGACGAGCATGGGAAACTGTTTAGGGTATGGTTGAGCTACCACTATGGGATCCAATGGTTGGCTACAAATCTCTTGATAATTGTACGAGGGACGGTAGGGATCTATCTGGTCCATACGTGAAGCCAATTGTTTCACCATAGCTTCCAGATTACTAGTTTTCCCCCCATATTGATTCGATGGGGCATTGACATAAGTGTTATGGGCGTAGGATGGAGGAACATGCAGATTAGATGCCATGTTACTATTGTGTAAAACATTGGTAGGAAAGATATTATGGAGAAATTTTGAAGCTGGATTATGTTGAGTTGCAGCTTGTTGAAAATTTATATTTGGCTTTGTTTTATGTTTCTGTTTATTTAAAGCATTTTGCTCAATATTTTGACGGAACAAGGTAATGAAGGGAATTTTATTTTGTGCGGGAGTGATTTTAGGTTGAGTAATAGGTTCCTTAGGAGGTTGGGTAACCTGTTGTTTTGACATGGCTTGGGCTATAGTGACCATATCAGTATTGGATGGTCGTCCCTTATCACTTTCTTGATCAATGAAAGACAAGGGATTAGTTTGCATATCAAGTTCCCGTTCTAAGGCTGCTTGAGCATCACTAACTTCCCCTCTATCAATACGGACTGCCACATTAAGGACGTCAATATTTTGATTGAGAAATTTTTGAAAATGTGCTGCATTGTCAAAGGTGATGCCTCCATTGGGAGCTATTCTAGGGGATGAGGATTCATTCGCTTTAACACTTCCTTATTGTTCCTTATCTTCACCTAAGTCTTCATCTGATTGACCTAGAGTTTCACCTTCTGGATTCGTATCTCCAATAAGGGTATTTGGGTTTTCAGTTGTACCTTGTAACCAATCTTCTCCTTCCCCTAGAGTTTCTTTACCATTCCTAAGTCTAGTCATGGTGCTAAGTTTTGATTTCAGCAAATATATATATATTTATATATATATATATATATATGCAACAAATTAAAAGGTATATATTTATATATACCTAATGCAATATTGTAAATGAAATGTTTAAGTTTTTTACTATGTTTTTTGATTGATTTTTTTTTTAGTTTTTCTTTGAAACAATATAATAGAGACAACAAATGAAAGAAATAAATGCACACAATAATAAGACTGAAAGCAAATGAACTAATCTTCTATGAATAACTTATGAATATCATTAATAGGTTCGAGTTGTTCAGGGGTCATGAAATGTTCTTCTTCAAATTGAAAGTTTTCTTTTAAGAATTTGACAAAAAGGGCTATGGTGATATTATCTGTCTCAGATGCTGGTTGATAAAAGTAAAGCTCGTGGCAATATTCTCGGTATAACACAGCACGAGGAACTCTATTCCATATTTCCCTATCTTTAAGAACAACTTCTTGGTCTTCTACAAGGCCTAGGAATCGGTGTCAATGTCTGCGTTCTCGAGGTATTCCTCGAAGTTAAACAACTCTGAAGATACTAAAGCTCTCCTATAGGCTAGCCACCTATGGCAGGCTCTCTAAAGTTCATGATAGAAAACTAATTGATGAGGATCTAGGATTCTATCCAAGACTAGCCTCTTAATCTGTTTAAGTTGTGTGGACCTAGACGAAATGATGCTAAGTCTCCTGACAAGTTCGTCCCACAAGGATTGATTTCTACTTGTTTCAGGGATACTAAGGACAGAATTAACTTCTATGGCTGCCAATTGGTTTTCTACGTTTATAGTAACTGCTAACCTCTTTCTAGGAGCTACCATCTAAACATGATTTCAAAGTTTAGCTGTTTTAAAATGCATCTAAGTTTTAGTTCTAATTTTTTTGTGTTTGTTTTTTGTTTTTGTTTTCAAAAGGTTATGATGCATTCACGTCGGGTTCACCAAAATGTATCGCTCCAAATTTTTTGCATCCCTACCTTCAGGCTATTGGATCCGCGCCCGGAAGGAGGATGGGAAAAGGATGGTGCGGTACCTCGGACGAGAGGACTTTGCAAAGGTCCCGCATCTCAAGGGATGTGCATTTTGGTGATTTTTCGATGGATGGTGGGTTCACCAGGAAAAATTTGGCAGCAGTTTCCATGCCTAGGTTTTGTAATGTGTTTTGATGAGTTCGTTTTATCCTTTAAACATTCATCCTAGGTTTGGCCAAATGATTCTAACTTAAACTACATGAAAATGCAATTTTAATGAATACAGCAAACAGATTAAAAAGCAAAATACAGGAAATTTATAGAGGCCAATAAGGATTACCTGATCCGGATGTCTGAAGAAGTTTCTGATGCTTGAAGCAGTCTAGATCGCCTGCAATTTGATAGAATCGCCTGCAATCTGTTAGAATCATCTGGAATCTGACAGGATCATTTGAGACAGACAGAATCGTCTCAGATGTGACGAATTCGTCAGACGAATTCATCAAAAAACTGCAAAACAGAGAATAGATGCAAAATACAAGCAATTCTACTATGCAAAACAGAGGCAAAATATGCTAAATAACAAGGTGAATACCAAGCAATAATTTAAAATAGAAAGTAAAACAAATCACTGCATTATGATGGCAAATAATGAATTTAATCTGCAATATAAACTATATGGGTGAACTCCAGATGCAAAGTAGAATAAAGACTAAATAAATGATCTGATTTATAGCATAAAATGACAGAGAAAAGAAAGAGAAAAGCAAACTTCAGGCACTGATTGCCTTGATGTATGCTGCAGTAGAGATCGTCTCGCATCAGTACGAGATCGTCTCGAATTGGACGAGATCGCCTCCGATCTTGACAGGTTCGTCGACGGCGATGGGTGATGGCTCCGGCTGAAAACCAGTGATGTACCTGCAATAAAATTACTATAGGAATAGTGCAAAAGCAAATTTGAGATGTTTTAGCGCATAGGGAGTCGATTTGCATAAAAATTCAGCCAGGGGTTGGGGAGGGATAACATTAGAGTTTAAATAGGCATAGGGGAGTTGTTGGGAGGTTGGAGATCATCCCAATTTGGGAGATCTCCAACGGGGGAGGGTACCAACGGTGCAGACACACTTTTGCCCGGATTGGAGACCCGTTGGAACAGAGTCTAATTATGAAAATGTAGTTTTGTGACAAAATCGTCTGGACGTCCTAGTCCAGACGAAATTGTCAAATTTGGGGCGATATCGTTTGATCGGCGACAATATCGTCCAACGATCAAAACAACTCCTAAAAATGGCATGGAAAAAGGGGAAACGGGTTTCTCGATGGCTAACAGGCAGTTTGGGAGGTTAAATTTGATTTTTAAATTATTTACTAAGGTGAATGTAATTATTCCAATTTTACTGTGCCAATTTTAGGGTGCTACAACACTCAACATGAAAATCAATGAGAGGAGCAAATGAGTTGTGACTAACAAAGCTCTTCGGCCTAACATTAAGCCTACAATCCATCATCTTGTGACCATAAGTATTGCACTTAAAACAATAACCAAAAAAGGAAGGAGTATACTTGTATTGAACTTGATGCCATGAATTGAAACTCCTTCTAGGTGCTCTTCCCATTTGATGTTTTACCTTTTGAAACTCATCATTGCTGGTATTTATGGTATGATAAGGCATATTTATGTTTTTGGTCTGATTTGATACATTTTCTTCTTTATTTTTATCTCCTTGGGGTTGCTCTACAATGGGTTTCTCATTCTTCAAGCTTTCACCAACTGATTTTGCATCTTTGGCAACATATGAACTTTCACCTTCATCAAACCCCAAACCAAACTTGATTTTGGTGTATATTTGACTACCAATAAGCTCATCAAGATGATTATAACTTTTATGAAATTAAAAATTAGTGCTCAAATCCAAATTAGCATTTTCAAGTTGCTTTCTCAAAGTAACAATCTCCTCTTTTAGTTTGCAACACAAATCATATTTTTCACATACCCGATTCTTAAGATCATCTATTATTTTCTTGGTCTCTTCAACTTGAAATTTTAAGTCTTGTATCATTTTTGTAGCCACATTATTGGACTCCTCTAAATATGAAATATTTTGGTCAGCAAATCCTTTTGACTCTTCATGTTGCATCAACAAGTCTTCATTGAGTTTGTTTAGCTCCTTGATCTTTTCATTCATACTTTTGTTTCTATTTATCTCAATTTGATATTGTTCCAATACTATTGAAAGCTCTTCCTCAAAATCAATTTCAGATTTATCATCCTATTTTTTTGCATTTAAATTGGATTTGTCTTCAATAGCCATAAAGAGGACTTCAGTAGCCTCTTCATATGAATCATCTATGCTCTCATCTGAAGAATCACTATCTTCATGTGTCATCAAAATCTTTCTCCTTGAGAATCTCTTGCTAAATCTTGAAGCTTTTTTTTTTTACTCCTTGTTCTTGTGACTCTCACCATCATCATCTAAGGGCTCCTTGTAAGGAAATTTTGAAGCAAAATTCCCAATGCGTCCACACTCAAAACATTTCAATGGCAACTTTCCATTGTATTTCCATTTTCCTCTTTTCAATTTTTGAACAAAGTTTGCTTGCTCTTCATCGGAGAATCTCTCTTCATTGGATTGTGGATTCAATTTCATTTTTTTGAATGATTTGAAAGCACTCTCATTTTCATTAGACTTGCTACAACCAACTCTCATCTCATATGCAATAAGAGAGCCATGTAGTTCATCTAGTGAGAGATTGTTTAAGTCCTTTGCTTCTTCAATTGCAGAAACCTTTGAATCAAACTTTGAAGTCAAAGAACGAAGAACCTTCTTCACAACAATAATATCTATGATAGTATCTCCTAAACCTCTAATAGAAGTTATCACCTCACTCACACGAAGCATGTAGGTAGAAATATCCTCATTCTCACCCATTCGGAGACTCAAATTGAGCTCTAAAAATTTGAAGTTTAGCTTCGTTAACTTTTTCATTACCTTTATGAATAGCTTGAAACTTATACCATACTTATATTGCTATTTGCAAACCCATAACATTCACCAATTCACTTTGTGCAAGAGCATTTGTGATAGTATATTTTGCATTCATATTGTTTTCATATTCTTTGATTGCATCAGGATCTGTAGGAATTGTAGCAGGAAAAGCATAACCATTCTTAACTGCAAGATACACACCAATACCAAGAGAACGCAAATAGTCCATCAACTTGTAACTCCAAAATGCATAATCACTCCCATAAAAGTATGGCACCTTTCTAGTGTTGACATCCCTATTAGCCATTGTCAACCAGGAATCAATTTGAGCTGATTAAGATGCTAAAAGGACAACTAGGCTCTGATACCAATTGTTAGTATAACAATGGCACAGAGAGGGGGGGTGAATCTGTGCAATTTAAAACTTTAATTTCCAATTTGAAATCTGATTTAAAAAAAAAATAAAATCATGTATAACAGCAACATAAATGCAAGAGAAACAACCCACAACACATGATATACTGGAGGAAAACCACAAGGGTAAAAAACCTCCCAAAGAAAAATGCTTGCTATGACTACTGCATAGAACAAGCATCAAAATGAAATACACTAAATTTTATCTGCAACAACAGAAGGAGGGCTGCAACCCACCTATATCAGATCAAAATAATAATAAGATGATGAAAAATAAAGCATAAAAATGCTTCCAGTAAAAGCAAGCTCTAACAAGCCTGCAAGCTCAAAACCAACAACATTGCTGCAAACCAATTGTGCACCCAACCACTGCAAAATGATTTTTCTATCAAATTTGATCGAACAACTGAAATAAAAATATCAAAATTATTCTCTCTCCATCCACAATAGGTTCCCAAACTTGCATGCTAAAATCTATACACTTATGTCTTCTACAAAAATTTTGGCAGCATTCCGGCAGCACCCTGTTACTCTCAACAAAAACTCCATAATACCACCATCTCAAACATTGAATTTATAGATAAATGAGATGGAGAGAAACCATAAATGGTTTCCAAAACCATGAGTAGAAAATAACTCAAAAAATAACGCCCAAGTTGAGGAAATTTCTAATTTGCCAAAAAAGAAATGGTTGCCAACACCACTACACACACTCACCAACTGCCAATCAAAGTGGAGATGCTCTTACACAACCAAAATAATATTCCAAAGTGTCTAAAAACTAAATTATCATGTCCCATATCTCCAAAATCCCACAAAAATAGGGCAGCAAAATATTCTTTCCTTACACCACTATGATGGATGTCATAAAGTGGGTCCCACAACAAGTTGAACACCCCAATTAGCATATTTCCATTTTTGCACCACAAAATAAATTCCAATAAATATTGGAAATAATTCATAACCCTTATGATGCATTATAAAATAATTAAAATCAATTTTCCCTCCATTCCTAAGTCTTGGAACACATTCCAAGGAACTTGGAGATGACATAGTGGAAATAAATAAATGTTGAATGTTACAATATAGCACCAAGGCACATAGAAAATACAAATGCAACATTATATCACATTTAAACAAATAAATGTGCCATAAACATAGAACCAAGAGAAATAAGATATGTAATAACCATAAATTATACCTCCAAAGTCTCCATAAAAGGTGTGTTCAAATACACACAACATTTTGCAACATTGCCCAAACTGCAGCATAATCACCATGATGAATAGGATGCCAACTAGGAGAAAAAGTAGAAGTGTTGACAACAATGAAAACACATCAAATGCTCAACAATATTCACACTTAGGGGTTAAATTGCCTATGTTTGAAATTCTTGATAAAATTGAAATAAATTCATCATCCTCATTTTTAGGAAGCATAATATCTCTTAAAAAACATTTAGAGGAGCCATTTGCTAGTACTACTATTTTTGTATCCATATCATCAGGTTAGTATAAAAAAATTTGTACTAAGTATTGGGAAGACATCATGTCAGTCGTAGATATACAAGACTATTCCTTGAAAAAAATATATTTCAGCTACTTGTAGCATTTGTTCACAAGGACATATCACTAATGGATGCCATTTACTTCCACAAATCAAAAATATCCTAGAGATACAAAATTTTTTGCTTCACCTTGCTCAAAAATTTTCTCAAGAAATATCCCAACAATAACAAATAGGGCAGGTAAAACACCTACCACTTCTAGCCCAACCTATGGTCAATTTGAATAATACAGACAAGCAGCCCTTGTCTATGTAACTGAATCTGGTAAAAATACTGTAGCAAATGTTATTGACTACAACAACATCCAAATGTGCTGATGTAAGAACTTACCTGAGCTTGTTCCACCCATTAGTGAAGAGATAAAATTCAATGGAGAAACACAACAAACCTTTAGTCTAGAAACACATAAATCAACCCTAGATAAATGGGAAGAAAAAAAAGAAAAATTGCACATAGAAAATTTACTTCCATTGAACTCCTTAGTAAGAAAATACAAAGGGGTAAATTATTTTCTCTTAGTAATAAAACAAATTGAAATACAACCAAGAAAATTGTTGAACATTATTAGCTAGTTGACTTATGAATTAAAAGCAAAATTGTTTGCTATTTTGAAATAGCATTTCAATCCCTTTGCATGGAAATACAAGGGTATGCTAGGAATTCATACTGATGTATGCACTTATAAGATATATATTAAAAATTTTAAACCTATGAAACAAATACAAAGAAAATTGAGTTCTACCTTAAGAGATATTAACAAAACTCAAATAAAAATACTCTTAGAGGTTGGATTCAGTTATCCAATTTTTGATAACCGATGGGTTCCTCCATTAGTTATTATTCCAAAGAAAAATGGGAAACTGAGTGTGTGAATATTATCAAAAATTGAATACATTCACACATAAGGACCATTTTATATTTATTGATCATATATTAGACATACTCAGTTTCACACTGTATGAACCGTTTTTTGATAAAAAACCACATTTTCCTATTGAAATTTAGTTACTAATACTTTTAACATATTTTGGAATTAGAATTTAATTTTTGCAAGTACATATTTATAGGATTCTACAACTTAAAGTATTTGATGAACTTTGGTTGGATGCCTTACATCAAACAAAAGTGATTCAGGAGCAGCAAAAGTTTTGGCATGATAGTCATATTTAGCAACAAAAATTTCAGCAAGAAAATTGGGCTTCATTGTTCAATTATTGTTATGACGATGTTATTCATAAGTTGTATATAATGTGACTTGGACCATACTTGATTACAAAATTATTTATAAATGGAGCAGTACTTCTTTATCCCATTGGATATTCATGGAGGAAGTTAGTAGTGAATAGATATTGCCTTCGAGTATACCATGCATGATTAACTAAGGACGTTTTCTTGAAGCATATTCCACAATTGAATGTATACAATATGGAAGAGAATTTTTCTTCCATGATAGCTACATAGTGATGATAAAAAGTTTAAAAATCAGAAGAAGAAAATACAAGAAAAGCAAAAAGAGAATAATATTGTTTGTGAACTTTCTTCATGGGCACAAGCAAGACAAGAGAAAAATGTTGAAAAATAGATAGATATAGAGAGAGAGAAATAAAAAAAAGAAATAAAAGAGAAAAGAATGAGAGAGAGAGAGAGAGAGAGAGAGAGAGAGAGAAATTTTCAGCAAAAGGCATGTCCCATAAAATGAGGATACATGAGGACAAGCATCAATTTTAGAATTTAGGAGGAACAATGAATTGAATACTTCATTTTTAGTAATAAGGAGTTAATGATGACACAAGAAGACTCTTATTACTCATATGGAAAGAGAGGGTGTATCATTGTTGCAGCTTTCAGTAGAAAAAGATGGTATTTTTATACAAAAATTTACATGTTTTTGCAAAATAAGGATTGTTCTTATCCAAATAAGAGTTAGTGACATTCTCTCTCATTTTAGCCTCATGAGAGAAATTATATATCATTGAAGCACTTGAAAAAAATGAAATAAGTTGGTTGAAAACCAGAAATGACAAACTCTTCTAATGAAAAAAATGAAAAAAAAGAGAAAATAAAGATTAAAAAACAAGGAAAGAAAAAATAAAAAAATGAATAATTCAGTAGTGAAAACCTTCTCGGAGGTGTTGTTGAATTGGATTGCATAAAAAATAGTTTTCTGGTGTGCATTACCTTGATTTTATCCACCCAATTATGTTCCACCATTGTCACAAATCTCACATTGCAAAGGTGTTATGTTTATGTTTTCAGATAGCTTGCTAACAATCATTGGAAACATCTTGTAAGGTGCATGATAAATTTTTAGAACAATAAGACGTGTTTTTTGCATTAATTCATAGTAGGCATTTAGAATTTAGTATATGATAATCAGTATTTGGCATAAACTGTTTATACAATATTGGAAAATTAAAAAAAATGGAAAATGTTGTTCAAAATATCAAGAAGCACCCCCTTCTTCCCTTAGTTGTATGAGAAATTAAAACTATCTGCAAAACCTTGATTTTAGGATAGATATGGCAGAAATTCTATTTGAATTAGTCGGGCAAGTTCTAAAATAAGAAATGCAAGTTGATACCCCATAACTACCTCATAGATCTGAAGAGGATAATTTAAAAAATGCACCTAAAGTTTCTATTTTACTATTGATACAATAGAATAACAACATACAAAATGAAGAATATCATCTAAATAGAGGGATGAAGTAGGGATTATTGATGCCATGGAAGGTTTACACACCCTAGAGATAGGTCCACAACATAATTTGTAGCAAACGTTTGAAAAATATGCCATTTCAGCACTTTCAGATGCATCTTCAAAATGATCAGGAACATCTTCGAAATGAACAAGAACATCTTCGAAATGAGCAAAAATTGTACCTCAATACCTAGAAATGGCTCCTAAGAAACAAAATAGCAAAGCACATTAGATATTGAGTTCCCTAAAGCTCTACCATAAGTAATTACATCCCTCAAGCATTTCAAAATCATTCTTTTGTCAATTTTGTTTCAGAAGTGCAAATAGCAAAAGTAGGTATCCTGGATGAAATGTTGTCAGGATAGAAAATTCCACTAGTAGTAGTGCATATGATAGATATGTGTTGGTCAAATATCTACCTAATCAAAAAAACATTGTTTGTGAACCCTATATATGACCAACATTGAAAGGCTGGAGGAAAGGAATTTCCTCCGTGCTAATATCTAGAGAGGATTGGTTCCCTTACTAATCCTAAATTTGTTGAATATTAGGGATGCACAAAAGAAATTGGGAAAATAATAGAAAGAAAGAGAAATATGGACATAGGTCATAATGTAGGATTTGTGGCAAAATAGTAGCAAGAATTCCACCAAGTGTTATGAAAACATGTAATAGAGACAAAGCAACAAAATTTCATTTACACCTTTGCAGTAACAACCTCCAGATTGCATTCCAAAAGTAACTCATTCATAAACAATGTTTTAAATCCATAAATAGAATTTTAAACTTAACAACAAGAACATGAACATAAACAAAAATTCTTAAATATAGAAGGAAATCATACACATAAGAATGCTTGCAAATTTTAGAATCCAAGTTTCTTTTATTGATGTAGAGGACTTAGAAAGTTTTCTTTCAGAATGTCCAACCTCCTTTTTACACTAGAAATTTGATTAGTATTTATAGAGGATTTCACCTCTTTCATTAAATGCACATGATAATAGGATGATCATACATTAGGAACAAAAATGAGGAAATTCCTCCTTGGAATCATTAAAAATCCATCCTTTTGGGGCAGTGATCCATATTTCAAGGAAACATTTCTAGGAAAACAACTTGGGCGTTAGTGCACGAAGAATTAGGAAACATTCAATGTCTTGGAAATGCACTCCCACATTGGAAATCATAAAAAATACCCCATGTGCTTCTATACGAATTTATTCTTCACTTGGGATTCACAATTCGAGTTACTCATTGCCACCATTATTTAATACTTGCAAAATCTGGCACTCTTGAAATTTTGACTATATTCCTTCTCGCTTTTTTTGTTCATAACTACATTTCCCCTTAGCAAGAATTATGTTCTACCTAACTTCTATTGTCTAGCACACTTGCATGATTCTTCTTTGAGAATCCATTCGCCCATAGGAGGGGTAAATGCAACATCATCCTATCCCTAAGGTACATTTACCCATGGGAGGGATGAACGGGATGTTCACCCCTCATCTGGGGTGAACGCAATTACACTTCGACTTTGGGGTGCGTTCACCCATGGAAGGAGCAAATGGGATGTTCACACCTCATCCGAGGTGAATGTGAATGTGTTTCAATGTTGGGGCATGTTCATCCATGAGAGGGGTGAATAGGATGTTCACCCCTCATTCGGTGTGAACGCAAATGCATTTTGTCATGTCTCTTTTTGAATTTCCAAACTTCCCTTCGACTGCATTTTATTATCTCATTCATCCCAACATGGGGTGAACGGGGCATTCACCCCATCCTTGGGGTGAACACGCTTCCACATTCCTTTGAATTTTTTGGTGCCTTTGAAATTTTTTTCTAAGTTTTTCATCTTGATTTTTATTCTTCCATTTTGCAGGCTCCCATGCTCCCTAAAGGAAGTTTACATTTATTTTTTACACATTTATAGTACTTATGCAATGAATTTTACAATCATATATAAAAAAATAATATAGGAAATTACTTTTAAAATAGATATTGTCATATACAATCAAAAATATTCTATCAAAATACTCCAACAAAATTCCCAATGTGGCAGAGTGCAAAATTATCAATATTTTTGGTGACTCACGAGGTATCTAGCTCACATGGATGCAAGCGATCCCAGACCTTTATCCATTGGGCTATTAAGGAATCTTATTTCCAACTACCTTGGCTGATGCTCTTATTGCAGATGTCTTTCATCATGCTTCATCTTTTGCCTGCTTTTGTGCTTTAGCTTTAGCCGCCACTTTGAGCACATTGGCACGCTCTACTTTCTTCACTACATTTTCAACCACCGCACACTCAGATGTTGCTTGCCCCACCTATTCTTTGAGGATCTTGGACATGACCTCATAAACTATAACTGCTTCTATCTAGGTGTGAGTTGTGAATAAGTATGGAACACTCAATGATTCATGAATAAAGTGCATATTTTGAATATCATCCATGCTGAGGTGCTTTGCTTATTGAACCAAATCATACAATGAAAGCCCTAGGAGTGTATACTTCTACATCAAATACAACCTATGCTTCCATGACGAGCTCGTCCCATGAATCAATTTTTGACATGTCTTCCATGAACTTCTGCCAGCTTACCTCTAACTACTCTAGTGGCAAGGGTTTGCCCCACTCATCAATAAAGTCCATAAATTCTAATTTAGCAAGAGTGTTGAAATGACTCATGGAAATTGTGTGCTCTTGCTCAATCGTATTTAGAATAATATGGCCTTCCCTCACCAAGTCTATTCGTTGAAAATAACTATGCAGTGTAATTTTGGCAGTCGACCAGTCGTGATCCATTTCGCTCAGAGGGCAAACATGAATGTTAGAATGTGCCATGGCTTACATTTTTATGGCCACCTCCATGTGCGACTCCAGTATTCCCTTTGTATTATCTAGCAGTTTCTGACCATTCTAGATCTTAATTTACATAGACCATAGATAATGCAATACCTAAACTACCTATGTGACCAACTTTTCACAATTTTAGGTCGAGCAAAGACAAGCCTCCTTGACGCTCTTTAGAGAAAAACCATTAGTTTATGTAGCCTTCTCTGCTAACTACTTCTTAATTTATTCAAGCTATTTTTGGAGCTTATGCATTTCTATCCTAGCAGCATCACGTTCCTTTAAGTGTACCTTGACCTGTCGGTGCAAGTGTTCATTTTTTGTAGCAGTTTTCTCAGCCTTCTCTGCTAACTACTTCTTAATTTCTTCAAGTTGTTGTTGGAGCTTATGCATTTCTATCATAGAAGCATCACGTTCCTTTAAGTGTACCTTGACCTGTCAGTGCAAGTGTTCATTTTCTATAGCAGTTTTATCCTCTTACACTTTGCTTTTTGCCAAGGTATTTTCAAGCTCAATAATATTATTTTCATTTTAAAAATACTTCTTAAAATGCTCATCATGAAAATATACTAAGCTCATATCATCTTGAATATTACTTGTCTTTTCTACCAGATTTATCCTGGTGAGGTCTTCTATGATAGTATCACTAATGTAATCATTGGGAAACATTTTCCCTTGTGGATTGTGGACCAAATGAGTGAGCCTTGTTATGTGATCCTCCATGGCATTAGGATCAAAGATGACTTTCTTAATTGGTTGAGCTGAAGCCAATGTCTCCTTGTGCCTCATGCTCTTCAACCACTACAAATATCTCAAGTGTACCCTGTAAATATTTTTGACATTAGGTTTCTTTTGGGCCACTTGAATTTATTGCACAGTCTACAACTCCAAAAATGGGGTGAATGGAATTAAAGCATCTGAATGACTAGGTTCAACAGGCGTAGATGAGACAACCAAAAGAGAGGGAACAAAAACGGTGGTTTGGATAGAGGATCCAGGTTCAGTCGTAGTTATGCTTACTGTAGGAGGAGCTTGCGTACTTACAACCTCAATGATGGTAGTGGCGACAACGAAAAGGAAAGGGCACAAAAATGGATTCGGCCCTAACACGTACAAACTAAAAGAAATAGAGTATGAAGTAATGGGAATAGAAGAAGGAGCAACAATGAATTCAGGGATGGAAGAAGAGGGCAGAGAAACGTATATAGAAGGCATACAAAATGGTAGAGAAATGGAGACAGAGGATGGTGGAAGTGAAATAGAAGTAAGCAAAACAGAAGTCACTACATGCTTCAAGGAAGAAGAGGTGAGACAAAACATACCTTTGGGTACGGGCACCATGTGAGATGGTGATGGAGGTGTCTAAGAAATTACTTCTTCATGTTGTATTTCCACCTTGTCTTGAAAATTTGTATTCTCTTCACCATCTATGACCTCCATGTGAGAGCTATTTGACTGATGATCTTCTTCTTGTTCTTGAACCATCGAAAAAAATTACACAACTTTGGTCAGGAGCTCTTCTATGAGTGAAGGATAAATAACTGTAGCTAAAAAAATAGGAATTGTAATAGTTGGGGAAACTAAAATCTCTGTAATAGAAGTAGCAACAACACTAGTCCTTGGCCTTTTGATTGCTTTGGAAAATGGGCACGTCTTTGACATATTTTGCTTTTCAAGCGTAAGTGCATACTCCATATTTGGTTTTTCCCACTATGATCTCTAACGAAACACATATTGATGCTCTCCTTCGTCTGGGATATCCTCTTTAACCGTTGGACATTCTCCTTCAATTTCATCTTCGCAACCATCAAAGTGCTGAAAAATTTACGGTAAAAAGTTTGCGAAGGCGACGGGTTGATATGAATACAGATATTCATCATAATTTTTTGAAAATTGTTCATCCAACTTCATCCCGTAATGAGTAGTCAGTTTCCCTTGATAAATTCACATTATCCACCAATTGATTATCTTCTCCTTAGTCCAGTTAGGCTTACTCTCTTGAACTTGACTGAACAAACCCGGTGGAGGGATTTGTGTCTTATACCAGAATGGATTATACTTTGCTTCCTGCTCATAATAATCATACCAATGTGGAAGTTTTGTCATTTTTTCAATGTGCCAATTCATATTTGGCCCACAAAGTTATTCCTAATCTTGTGGATATCCGGTCGAGGGCAAAAATGAAAGGATTTGGCATTTATGATTGCTAAAAATTTACCCAAAGAGCCATATCTCCAGCATTGTGGCAGCTCTATTAAGCCCAAATATTGCAACGCTACTAGTAGGACATAATTTTGTCCAACTTGGCTCACCTCTATACTATCAAATATAAAGGGCATGTTGCAAGTTGTCTTCTTTCTGTGCCCAGCTCCATACACATTATTTACATAATTTAACTAGTGCACTATTCCATAGAAAATACATGCTCTATAGCAGAATACGACAACAAAAATGACTTACCCGTGAAACAAAAAATTCTCACAACTACACCCTAGATAAGCAAAAAAAATCCCCCTTTTCCTATGTAACAACAGTGTCTCTTAAATTCTACGACACTCTTTCACACATACTACAAAGCAAATCTATTTTTGGTCTTAAAAACCAACTATTGAAGCTGTAAAATGATTCCCTTTTTGACAAAATGGGAGTCCACATATAAACTGGTAGGGGTTCATTTTTCTCACCCACTTGTGTTACTACAATAAAAGGGAAGTGCTACTGAAGTTGAAAGAAGAAAAAAAATATCAAAAATTATGTGTGCTTGAAAGATCTTAACTCCCTAATCTGCATCTTCTCCTATTGAAATTTTAACCTTTGAGAAATAAAGTATGCTCAATTGAAGAAAATTGGGTTATTGCGTTGCCTCATGGATATGGGAGAATAAAATTTAACTTTGCAAATACATTGTGCTAAGGTCACCTACAATTTATGCATAGTTTCATCTAAAGGTAAACCAACAACCCATGCCAACATCGAATATATCTCTAATATCTTGAAATTTGATAACAGCTTCAACAAATTGGTAAGTTGCCCCATCAATGGCTCTTTAATCAGCTGAGTCTCCATAAATTGGACTATTGTTACCATGGAGACATATTTGTCTTCTTGTTCGTTAGTATGTAGTTTTTTATTAACTGCATAAGGAGGGGGCTTCAATCCACAAGCAAAAGCTTCCCTGAACCTCATATGGGGCAATGGTGAACAAAATTTTCCTTTTGGTATTTTTGACAGCTTTGGTAAATGGGTCATAGAACTGGGCAATGAGTTGTACTAGCTAGGGGTGAGGATGAACTCGCAAACACAAATACGAGAATATCTATGAATGATAGGGCACTGTTAGCCAGATGTGCGATGTTAATCCTTTGCTTACTGTTATTTCAACATCCTTCCTTAACCTCTCCATGCCTTTGTGAGTGATGAGGTAGTCACCAATTTCTACCATAGTGTCTTCATAAGGGTCCAAATCGACATAGTCATTTTTTTGAGCCCTTTTTGATCTAGAGCCTCCTTCCTTCTTTTTTGACCTCTTGGGCTCTATAGTATCTACAACATCCTTGGGCTCCTTACTCTAATTTTCCATTATTATTTCTATGATAAATACTTTTGAACACTCTAGACACATCTGCAGCTATAGTTCAAAATATACAATAGTAAAATTTAAAAATAAAAACAAGTTATCGACTTTTACCTCACCCTTTATATAGCACATTTCCATAACCATCGTAATAAATACTAAATTAATGTTGAGCACTTTTGAAATAATGTGGGTATTGATCCACTAGCTTGGCATCATTCCCAATGTTCCAATGGTTTTTCCTTTGATTCAATGCCAAATATTTCTTGGAAAGAGTGCTTTCTTCACCGCATAATTTTGTTGAAAATCGTGCCCTAGTGCCTGAAGCTTGTTTGCAAAGCTAAATTGGCTGCTTAATAACCAATGACAAATATGTGTTGATCCTTGGGAACATAAAAATCCTACATGGTGCATGTTTTAAATTAAATGCTCCTTTACCTTCACTCTAGCCCTTCGAGCACTGCCATGTACCTAAGGGCATGATTATCCTCGCAATGTGCTTCCAAAAACAATACAAGTGCTCCTTTATTTATGGCAAAATTATTTTTGAGTGTGAACAACTTTGTCCCTTTTTTGATGTCTTCAAAAACTAGAGTAAAATGTATCCCTTTTCCTTATTCCAAGGCGCCTTCAAATTATTTGAATATTTCATGGTGAATAGCCTTCTTAAAATAAATCTTGTTTGCTTTTGCTTTTTTGTCCATATTTAAAAAATCATATTTCCTAAAAACAACCCACAGTTTTTTCCTTCTTTTATCCAAGTTTAAAAAAATTGTTATTAAAGTAACTTATTTTCTTTTTTTATATTAAATAAAATAAACCTTTTATTGCTCATTTTTTTTAAACAAACATGAACCAAGGATGAACGACCCTTTCACCCTTCCTTCGGGATGAACGTGATACCAATATTACACTTGCTTTTGTCGAACATAACAACCAACCTATTAATGAGTTCACCCTAATAAAAAGGTGAATGGCCATGTCACCCCTCACTAGGAGTGAACGCGATTACAAACATACTCCTTTATAACCACGTCATTCTTCTTCAAATGGTATGTCAATGTCACCTGGTGAATTCACCTTCGCCCTTTGTCACATTGTTCCATCGCTTCTTTCTCAGCGTGAACAAACCTAGGAGCAAATAAAGTTTTCTTTCTTTCCCCCTTTTTTTATTTTCTCTCTTATATATATATATATATATATATATATATATATATATATATATATACATGCACAACAATAACATCCATACTTAAAAGGAAATGACATTTTTCAAAGGAAATATTTATATATGTACAAGTGGATACCTCCTCAGAAATTCTTCATTGAATATAAGCCTTCAAATGAGGAAAATTCATAGGGATAGGAAGATCACAACCCTCCATATCTTGAAGATAATAGGCATTCACTAAATTTACTATAGAAATCTAGAAAGGGCTTCCCAAATAGCATCAAAATTATGGTGTTTTCATGGTTTAGCCTCCTTCTCATTCTATTTTAGAACTAAATCTCCCATCTGGAAACTGTATTCAATTTTTTCTTCTTGAAACACTTTCTCATTTCTTTTGTGTGCTCAAAAAATACTTGATAAGATTGCTCTCTATCCTTATGCCACCCTTGCACTCATCATATCATACTCTTCATTTTCATCTTGAAATAGCTTTAATGTTTGGAGTACCGATAGTTCAATAAGAGGGGGGGGAATAGATTATTTCCCATAAACCAAGGCATATGGGGAAGTTTTAATAGATTTATTCACAGAGATGTGATCTACCCAAAGCACTTGATTCAATAAAAAGTGCCAGCTTCTTTTGTTACTGTCCATCATCCTTTTTAAAATTTATAGCATATTTTTATTGGTAGATTCAGCCAACCCATTCCCTTGTGGATAATAGTTGGATAATATCTTTAGATAAATGTCATTTATGCTAGCGAATTCTATGATTTTGGCCCCAATGAATGGAGTGTAATTATCAATTACAATTGAATTTGGGATGCCAAAATGAGTGATGATCCCTTCTAGAAAAAATACAATAGTTGCTTGATCAACTTCCTTGGTAGTAATGGCCTCTGCCCATCTAGTCAAATAGTCAGTCATCGTCAAGATGTACTTGTGCTATGTAGAAAAATGTGGATCAATAAATCCAATGAAGTCAAGACCCCACTATTGAAAAGGTGCTTCCACTTACATTGGGCGTAGAGGCATGCAGGGAGCTCACACTTGTTAACAAAAATTAGGAAATCAAATAACATTGTACGATAGAATCATGTTTTATTGCAGGGAAATCCAAACAATTGATAGATATATGTGTATAAATATTTTGGATAATGTCTAAATGATATTTCTTAAGATATATTTATATGACTCATGGGTTGAAATTCATAGGACACACCCATTTGCCATATAATAATTATGAATTATATAAGTAAATGAATAATGAATAATTATGGTTAGAAGTAGAGTCCTAACATGCCACCCTACTTAAAAGGAGCTTTATCCTCAAAGCTGGAATTGAGGAAAATTCGGCTGGATATGATAGTGTCTCCCAGGTGGCGTCTTCAAGGGGTAGATCATTCCATTGAACCAAAAATTTTGTGATGGTACGATTGCGAAGGTGGCACATGCGATGATCGAGGATAGCCTTGGGTGTAATCATGAGTGTCCCATCCTCCATAAATTTTGGATGCTAATTTTGAATTGTGATGTGTGTGCCTAGTACTGGTTTAAGTCAAGACACATGAAATACAAGGTGAATTTTGGAGTATTAATGTAGTTCCAATTCATACGCCACTGGTCCAATACATTGTAATACTTTATAGAGTCCATAAAATTGGGGCGCTAGCTTCTGAGAATATTTTACTTTGAGTGAAGTTTGACGATATGGTTGTAAGTGAAGGAACACCATATCACCTTCTTGAAAATTATGCTCACTTTGATGTTGGTCCGCTTGTTGCTTCATACGATGTTGAGCGGTGAGTAGATTTTCCTAAAGCGCTATCTCCACTATAGGGACATTTGTCTATCCTAAAACATATGAAATAACGTATGGTGGTGTTTGAACATATAAGGATTCATATGGGGTTATTTTAATGGCAGTGTGATATATGGTGTTATACCACCATTTTGCTGATGGTAGCCATTTAACCCAGTGAAGGGGTTGAGTAGTAATAAAAAAACGAAGATAGATTTCGAGGCACTTATTAACAAATTTAGTTTAACCATCAATTTGAGGGTGATATGCTGATCTCATCCAAATTTGGGTGCCATGAAGCTTAAATAATTCCTTCCAAAAGTTACTAGTGAAATTGGGATCATGATCACTAACTATGGACAAAGGCATGCCATGTAATTTAAAAATATTATCCATGAAAATTTGAGTGATAGTGCTGGTTGTATAAGGGTGACTCACTGGGTAGAAATGAGCATATTTAGATAGATGATCCACCACCACTAATATGGTTGTTTTACCTATAAATTTTAGAAGGCCTTCGATAAAGTCCATGGAAATATCATCCCACATTTTTGTTGGTATTGGAAGAGGTTGAAGAAGACCTGGTGTAGCTATTGTTTCTCATTTCTGCCTTTGGCATGTTTCACATTCTTGGAAAATCTTCTTAATATCATTTTTCATTCCCATCCAATAAAAATATCTAGTCACTCTTTTATAGGTTTTTATAAATCCAGAGTGCCCTGTAGTGGGTGTAGCATGTAATTCGTGGAGGAGTTTTGCACGATATGTGGATGTAGGAGATAAAACAAGATGTGCTTTATAACATAGTATGTTATACTTCCAAGAATTATTTTGCTTGCTAGTGGGATATTGTTGGAGTTGTTGAATTATAGTATGTGTGGTGGGATCCTTAAACCATTATTCACTAACTTGGTCTATCCGTTTAGGAATAATGCAAGAAAAAAGCATATAATTGAGACATGTCATCACTCTTTCTGGAAAGTGCATCCACGACCATGTTATCATTTTATTTTTTATATATGGTTTCATAATCATAACCTACTAGTTTTATCATCCATTTTTGTTGTTCTGGAGTGGTTATCCACTACTCAAGGAGGCACTTTAGACTATGATTGTATGTGTGAATAATGAAATGTTGGCCAATAACATAAGGTCTCCAATATTGAACCACATGGAAAATGGATAGCATCTCATTTTTATATGTAGAGAGGGCCATATTATTTTTAGAAAAAATCTTGCTTGTATAAGTGATAGGTCTTTTATTTTGCATGAGCACTACCCCCATGCCCAATCCTGATGCATCACTCTCAATAATAAACGGTTTGGAAAAATCTAGTATTGCCAAGACAGGGGTGGTACACATGGCATTTTTTAAGGTGATAAAGGCATCGGTAGCTTCTAGAGACCAAAGGAAGGTGTGCTTTTTGAGTAGTGTTGTTAAAGGGGCTGCAATTTTACCATAATTTTGGATAAATTTGTGGTAATACCCTGTTAACCCCAAAAAACTGTGCAACCCTTTTAAGGTTTTTGGTAGAGGCCAATTTTTTACATCTTCAATTTTGCATGGATCCACTTTAACTCCTTTAGAGACAATGTGTCCTAGGTATTCCATTTCTTGTTTTTTGAAAGAACATTTTGATCATTTAGCATATAATTGATTGTATTTTAATATTTTTAGTGCTTGGTCTATATGGCGTAAGTGGTCTTCCCATGTTTTGCTTTAAATCAAAATATCGTCAAAGAAAACTAATATAAAATTTTGGAGGAAGGGGTGAAATACCTAGTTCATTAAACTTTGAAACGTGGAGGGAGCATTAGTAAGGCCAAAAGGCATAACCATGAATTCATAATGTCCTTCATGAATGTGGAAGGCCATTTTGGGAATATCATATTCTTTAACTCGTATTTGATGGTATCCTGATCGTAAATCGAGTTTGGAGAAGTATGCTACCCCATGAAGTTCATACAATAATTCATCAAAGACTGGAATAGAAAATTTATCCTTGATAGTTAATTTATTTAGGGCATGGAAGTCTACACATAGGTGCTATGATCCATATTTTTTTCACACCAATATCACTAGCGAAGAGTAAGGTCTTTTACTATGTATAATAAATCATGTTTTAAGTAGCTCTTTGACTAGTTTTTATATCTTTGTTTTTTGAAGGTATGGATATTGTTAGGGCCGAATATTATGAGGTAGGGGTCTTGGAAGGAGTTGAATGGCATGATCATGACTTCATTGTGGGGGTAAACCTTTTGGTTCTTTAAATAATTTTCCATGGTATTCTAGAAGTTTTTCTGGCACCTCCCTTTCTTGTTCCATCGGTTATTGAATAGAAAACAATTATGCAACCATACCCTTACTTCCTTTGCATATGCTTTTATCCATACGATGAGAACTCACAATCTAGAATGAACATGATTGTAACCCTCTAAGGGTGTATGTCTGGTATTTTATTGTGAATTGCATCCATAACGTTTCAAAATCCCATTGGATTCTTTCGAGTGTATGTAACCATTATACCCCTAGGATGATATCACATCCCCCTAACGAAAGTACATACATATTATTTTTCATGCTATAATCGCCCATGGTGAGTTTGATGTTTTGGCATTTTCCTTTACAAGGAATTTTTCCTCCGTTACCAATCATAACTTCAAAATTATTACAGGGTTGTATATAGAAATTATTTTTTTTAGCCACTCATGGTTCAATGAAATTATACGTACTCCCAATGTTGATAAGCACAATGATATTTTGGCATTTGAAATATCCTTTGACTCTCATAGTTTGTGGAGAAGAAAATCTTGTAAGGGCGTTGAAAGAAACTTCTGGTGTACCTTTAGTGCCATCTTCAATTTCATTCATCATGACTTACTTCTATTTCATTTTCATCTTCAGTTCCCTTATCAGGGTCAATTGCATCTAGAATTTATAATTTTTATGTAGTGCATTTATGATTTCTCTCAAATTTCTCATCGCAATGATAGCAGAGACCTTTTGCTTATCATTATTTCATTTCTTCAAAACTGAGACGTTTAATTGGTAGGCTTGGGTTAATTTTGGGGGTTCTGTAGGTGACTTGCACCCTTCCATTAGGTGTCGATTTGGGGCTGATGTAAGTGGTTGATGATTTTACCATAGGTGGTTTCCCTAATCATCATTGTGCATTTATTTTATCCTCAGCTAATTAAGCCAAGCCAATAGTTTACATAATGGTTGTAGGGTTAAACATTTGTACCTCTAACCTGATTTCTTCCTTTAATCCACTTATGAAATAATCTTTAAAGAATGAAGCATCTAGCCCTATTGTACAATTTACCAATTTCTTAAATTTGGCTTGATATTCTTGTACTGATGTGGTTTGACATAACTTGGTGAGAGATCCTATGAAATTTTTGAGTGTGATTGGGCCAAATCGTACTAATATATTTTATGTAAAGTTTAACTAGGTAGGAGTGTCATTGGTCTTCTCAAACCATTGGTACCATTGGATAGCCTCATTTTCTACGTGAAAATATGCAATATGAAATTTTTGTGCTTCAGGGATTTTATTTAAAGAAAATTATTGCTCTGCTCGATAAATCCAGTTAGTGGGATCACCGCTTTCAAATTTTAGAAATTCCAACTTAGTAGTCCTAGGTAGAATGGATGTTTGTGGCCCTCCCAACATTGTTTGGTGTGTTGGTCCTCTAGTAGTTTGGTTAGTTTATGTTGATCCTCTAGTAGTTTGAACCAGTGCCATATTTTGATTGATGGTGTCCATTTTTCAGTCAATTGCTAATATCCTTTGCTCTAATTCTTATCTTGTAACTATGCTCTCTTATTTACATTGGCGAAGTTCTTGATAAATTTTCTTGAGAGTGATATCCTGCGATATCGTCCCTTCTGTCATGGTGGGTGTTTGAAAATTTTTTGTGTTTTAATTTGTCAGATTTAGCAAAATTTGTCAAAAGTTTTAAAATTTACCAATAAATAACTTTTGTAAATATTATTTGGCAATATTGGCAACTTATTTGCTTTAAAATTGCTGACAATTTTCTTTGTGTGAAAATTTTTGATGTTAAATTTTTATTTTTGAGCAAACCTATGAAACTAAGGTAGCAAATACTGCATGGTAAGTCAGTATTGAAGGGCAACACAACAGGCTAGGAAACAGGGTGAAGCAGGTTAGGCGGTAAGCTATAGTGAGGAAGCATGGTAGCATGGCAGTAAATACGATGAACAAAGAATACGCCACAATAGATGAGGTAATATAGCATAGTAGATAGTATGCACAACAGATGAGGTGGGTGAAACGAGACAAATGCACGATATGAAAATCAAGGTGGGATTACGAACGGGGTGCTTGGTAGCGGTCTAGCTCACATCTAGCAAGCTAGGCACTTTAAAAGGTGCCTAGTAGTGGTAAAAAAACCCCACTTGATCCTTCATAGGAGAAATGTGGGATAATTCCCTAAACTTAAAATACTTTACGTTGTCACTCGGTGTCGTGCGGAATTTTGTTCGACGTCGAAAAATATAGTAACCTTAACTTTTAATTTTTTATTGAAAAATGTTTTTCGCCAAAATTTGTAACAGTCACTGGAAACACTGCAGGTGGATTTGCAAGAGTTATTTTTGCATTCTCTTCCTCCCAAATTAGATTTCAATCATAAAATATTTTTTATTTCTTGCATATGGAAGATTTTCGACCAGATTTTCATGAAGATTTATGTGATAATTTTACAAGATCTCATTTTTCCTCCACCAGAATGTCTCTGTAGTAGTTGAAGCGTGAGTTGGAAAAATGAGTCACCTGTTGGTGATGTGGAGATCAATCAACAAAGGTGTTGTAGGGTAGATTGAGGACGTTTTGTGCTCAAGCTCCTCTAACATAGTCTTCTGAGAGTAGTAGATATGGTTATAACCGTAGACGTCCAAATGAGAATAGTAGACCTAAACGTTGGTTATGTGATGCAGGAAATTGTTGCTCTAATACCAGTTGTAGGGAGGCTTACACTTGTTAACAAAAATTAGGAAATCAAGTCACTTTGTACGATAGAATCATGTTTTATTGCAAGGAAACCTGAAAAATTTATAGATATATATGTATAAATATTTTGGATGATGTCTAAATGATATTGCTTAAGATCTATTTATATGACTCATGGGTTGCAAGTCATAGGACACGCCCATTCACCATATAGTAATTATGAATTGTATAATTAAATGAATAATGAATAATTATGGTTAGGAGTAGAGTCCTAACAAGGCAAATCTCATTTCCTAGTTCTGCCAACATATCACTGACAACTATCACAATGCTAACTTACTTTATAAGCATTGACAAACTGAGTGGGCCATAAATAGCTAGCTTGGATAATTTTCAAAGCCATGCTTATTCCTGCATAGTGACCACCAGATAGTCCAGAATAAAATTCTTCTAATACCGTATCTTTCTTGGATCCCTTTACACATCTAAGAAGAACTCCATCAATGTTCTTATGGAATAATCCATTTGGTAACAAAACATACTTGAGAGCTTGCAACCTAAACCTTCGGTGCTATGAGGCATCAAGACGAGCTGGGCACCTACCTGAAGTGAAATAATCAATCAGCTATTCTATCCAGTCCCAATTGCTTGAAGCATGGTTTATGCAAATACTTTCACCAAGATCTCCTTCATGTATTACATCCACTATTCCATATGTGGTGCTTTTAGCTAATTCTTGGCATAAAGCTCGTCCAAAAACTAGCTTTGTCGATCCGATATACACATCATATTATTGAATATTTGAGACCCAACCCACCCTTTTATCACCTAGTTCTCCTTGGAGTATAAAATTTTTGAACATCAGGATGTATGACATAAACAACTATTTTGATCTAAGAAGCAAAGTCTCAAAACATTTTTAATGATTTCATTACTACATAGACCTGCTTCTCAATATATTTATACTTCTCCTAATATGGGGCAATAACTTAGCTCAAGAATGTGATTGGTTTCTCTTCTCCATCATCTTGCTTCTGTTTCAATACAATAGCATAGCTTTCTTGCTTAGACACTGCATAAAGGATGAAATATTTTGAATAGTTAGGATTAATTAAAAATGGAGCTTATGTAATTATTTCTTTGATTTCTTTAAATCTCTTCTTCTGGCCTCAATCCACTTGAAATCAGTATTCTTCTTCAAGAGATTTGTCAAAGGTTTCACAACCTGAGCAAATTCGGAAATAAACTTGCGGATGAAATTTATTTGACCAAAGAAAAATTTCAGGTCCTTCCTGTTAGCATGTAACGGTAACTTCAAAAGTGCTTCAGCTCTTGCAGGATAAATCACCAACCCTTCTTGAGAGATCACATGACCCAAAAAATTTCCTTATTTAACAACAAATATTAATTTCTTTGGATTAATATAAATTCTAAATTCATGGTACTTCTTGAACACCCACTTCTAATGAGCTACATGGTCTTATTTGCGATATGAAAACATAGTCATATCATCAAGATATATCACAATAATTCTATTTAATAACTCATCAAAAGTGATTTCCATGGCCCTCTAAAAAGTAGAATCAAAATTTGAGAGCCCAAACAACATCCATTGGTAGGCGAATGTAACTCACTTGGTAATGATAACCTCTATGTGCTAGCAACTACATGAAGGATTTGATCAATCTGTGTAGAGGGTAGTGGTATTTTAGTGATGTTTGGTTCAGGTTACAAAAATCAACACACAACCAAATATCTTCGTTCTTCTTTCGTACTGACATCAAATTCGCCATCCATATCGAATGCTTAATTGGATAAATATTATTTACCTCCAACATCTTCAACAATTCTACCTTCATGAGCACCTCGATTTTAGGATTTATAGGACGTTGCTTCTATCAAAAATGTTTTACCTCTTCCTACAACTCAATAGTATGCTAGATCACATTCTTGTCATATCCCTTTAAATCTTGATAGTTCCATGCCACAATGTCGGGGTACTCATAACACAAGTTCTTAATGCCTTCCAATTCATATGGTACATAATAAGTTCCAATTTTGATAATATTTTTAGGTTCTAATTGCAATTCCTTATACTTCTTGGTGTCTACCTTGATCCTGTGCTTTTCAGCTCTGTAATTTTTATCAAATAGACTCTCTGACATGATTAAGCCTCTAGAGATATGATTGTTTTTCAATTGGATCATTCCTTCTTTATCTTCCTCAACAATCATTCTATCATTTGGCCTAGCAGCTTCTCTAAGCAGGAAATTGACTATTTGTTCATCATTATCTAATACTTGCCAATATATATTTTTATTAAGTACTGAGGGTCTATAGATCACCCTGAAATTCTGAGGATTTCAGACCACTTGCTTCGTAGAGGAATAATTTACACCAAGAGTGGCTAAAATGTCTTCATGTTTATTCTTCTCTCGAGACCTAAATGTTTAAAGTTGTGAAAGATTCAAATAAATCCTACACTCTATTGTGATAGGCTATGAGGTAATGTTCCTTTGACACACACTTATTAGTGGACTGATTAACTATAAGCTCTGAGTCACCAAAAATTTGCAACTGCTTGATGCCTAATTTCTTGATCTTCTTTAATCCAAGGCATAATGCTTCATATTTTGCTGCATTATTTATGTAACTCCAAGTTAACCTATAAGAATAAGTATTTTGCAACCCCTAAGGGGATATCAATATGACACCAGCTCCTACATCATTCTTACACCTTGCACCATCAAAGTACAACTTCCATAACTAGTCAGCAATAGGTTCCAAGGACTCGAAGATTTTCTCCTCAACCTATTTTGGTTTGGTTATAGTTTAAGAGCCAATTTTTGTTGCAATAATAACATTAAAATCCATAAGTGAAAACTCATCTTTGAGGTGAATTTCACCTAATTCTTCTTCTATAAAATCAACCTATTTCAACTCTTCCATCATCATGTTAACTGCACCTAGAGATTCCTCTTCCTCATCCAACTTTTCAACATGAAAAGTCGAAGGCTTCTTATTATATATATGAATACTCTTTCCTTTGAAAGGTATCTCCAAATGCGAGTAGTCTAAGGAAAGGTATCCTTCCAATATTGCAATGAAATTCCTTGAAAGGCACATACTGAAGTGAGTTTTCATGTCAACAACTACCACCTCCTGGATTACCATGATTTATGGCATACTATGAATGAAAATAGGAATGTCTTTGATTACTCACACTATCTTGATTGAAATTACATCAAGTTGCAATATTCCTGGGCTACTTATAGTATATTCCATCCCTATTATTTTACATACTGCATTTGGCATGATAGTAGTCGTAGTGCCAAAGTTGATCATACAATTATGTACAATCCACCCCTCCATTTTGAGTGAAAAATAAAATAGGGGAGGCCTATTTTTTATCATGGTCAAAGTTGGAAGCGCTTGTGCCAGGATTGTTTGAAAAGGATTTTTCTTTTGCTCCTTAGCAGTCTTCAAATATTCTTGCAACAGGTCAACTTGCCCAGGAAACTGAAGTGCATCATATAAACTTACTTTCACAGGTATATTTTTCATTTCTTCCATAATATTATAATTTGACACAGTTTGAGACTTTTCTTCTACAACCCTTTCGTACTTGTCCTAGTATTGCTGAGTAGCTTCTACTCTCTGTCTCTTTGTCAATGACGGGTACTTAAGTCACTCCTTGGCCTACTCCTTCATTTCACTTGGTGCTTGAATAGTTGTTGCAGGTTACGAAGTTGATACCTTAGTTTGTACCTTTTCTTGAGATTTCTTAGGTAATAAATCTTTTAACTTGAAAGAACCTTATTCCTTAGATTTTTACCAAGCGCTTTCACTAAAGGTTGCCATTTTTCATCTTGCACCTTTCACTCCGTAGGTACCTTCAAAGGCTCAATCTCAACTAGGTCTACAGTCACTGGATTTTTTATGGATCTTATAAGAACAAAAAATTGTTCCAAATATGGAATCATAAAGTTATGATCAACTTCCTTGATCATATTTACTTGTTCATTGATAGAGATTTTCGCAAGTGTTTGCACATAATTCATATGCACCATGCAAGTTTCTTTTCCATGAGGATCATTGCACGTTGAACACTAGTACACCTTTTCTATTATGTTAGTCTCCTCATTTGTTAGCATTGTCATGATTTTCTCAGGGCACCTACTAGCAGATGCTTTCTCCCACATAATTGGTGGAGTTGAGAATCTCCTTGTTCAAAATTTAGCCTCAACCTACTTCTTCCTCACCATCATAATCTCATTTGATATCATCCTTAAAGCTAAATTATTATATTTTACCTCTTACAACAATACCATGAGAGGGTCAGTATTAAATGACATAGGAGGCACTGGCAAAGGTAGAGGTACTGGTGGCACAAGCAGTGGCAACAAGGTCGAAGGCGATGGAAAAGTGAGAAAATGAATGGACAAAGGAAGCTAGGGCATTGATGAAGCAGATAATTGTTGATAATTTGGAGTTGAATGTTGTGGGATAGGGATTAAAGTGATATGAGGTGGGCTTGAGCTCCATGAGGTAATTGCGTACATGGAAGGCATGGGCTATGAAAACTCACTTGAGTACAAGTACTGTGGGAGGTCAAGAACAATGGGCATAGTCATCTTCAAGGGAAGTCTACCTATGACAATAAAATTAGATTTAGCCTTATGTACCTAAGTATACAGGTCTATAAACGTAGTCATATTGGCCTATCACAAGGCCATACCAATTTTAGTGCTAAATACGTTGAGGTAGTAGAAAGTAGCTTGTTAATGCATGGGTCATGAATCATCAGGAATCCTTTGCCAAATCCATGCAAACCTGCCATTGAAATCACCTATCTCCTATGGATATCTTTGAATCATTGTGAACTAGTGCAAAAAGGAGTGTGGATGAACTTATTCATGAAAATTTAATCAGCAACTCCACTAACTGATCCCATGATGTAATAGTACTCGGTTGTAACGATCATTACCAATACAACAATTTATATCTCAATGATAATATCAACAATTTTATCATTACATCTTCATTTGTTATGTCATGGATGGTCACCAAAGAAGCTGCATCTTGGATATGCTCATACGTAGTTTTATTGGTACCATCATAGGTCGAAAAGGCTTTCAAAGTAGCTTGGGGTACTGGATTTTGTGCCTATAGATTCAAAGCCTCTGAGTTATTTCATGTTGGGAACTACCTTGATGGTTGCTGTTGATGTGGTGGAGGATTCTGATCCATATGGACTGGTATATGAGGTGTAATGTGAAGAAAACTAGTGGTTGTGCGAGGTGGAGGTTGAGGAAGGCTAGTAGCAGTACTAACTAGGCTTACAGGAGCATAAAATACACTAGCTAGTCATCAGGAGGTGATATATGGTATATGGGATATGTGGGGTAATGTGGATATACACCAAAAAGTGGCTAATTGAGGATGTTCTCCTAACCTTTGAATATCAAGCTTGTAGAACTCAATTTTATGATTTGGATTTTTGGCCTTCGATCTTGTATTCATGAGACATAGCTTTCGATACTCTCATGTTTGGAGATTTTTGGGTGTGATTGAGTCGCAATATGTTCTACTCATACAACACAAAGGTGAACATTAAACCTTAATACTGCTGGAAGTGGAATCTTTTGTAGTCCTATCGTGTGTGTCAAATACTATTGGTCAAATATCTGCCTAATAAAAAAAAGTACATTTGCACACCCTAGATACGACAAACATTAAAATGCCAAAGGAAAGGAATTTCGTCCATGCCAATCTCCAAATAGGTTTTTTTACTTACTAATCCTAAATTGGTTGAAGACTAGGGATGCAGGAAAGAAATTGAGAAAATAACATAAATAAAGGGAAATATGGCCACAAGCTAGAATGTAGGATTTGAGGCAGACTAGTAGCAAGAATTCCACCAAGTGTTATGACAGCATGTAATATAAGAAAGCAACAAAATTTCACTTACACCTTTGCAGTAACAACCTCCAGATTGCATTCCAAAACTAACGCATTCATCAGCAATGTTTTAAAACCAGAAATAAAATTTTAAACTTAACATGAACATGAGCATAAATAAAAATGATTAAATATAGAAGGAAATCATACACATAAGAATGCTTGAAAATTTTAGAAGCCAAGTCTCTTCTATTGGTGCAAAGGACTTAGAAATTTTCCTTGTAGAATGTCCAACCTCTTTTTTACACTAGAAATTTGATTAGTAATTATAGAGGATTTTGCCTCTTTCAGTAAATACACATGAAAACAGGATGATCGCAGACCAAAAAAAAAAATGAGGAAATTCCTCCTTGAAATCATTAAAAATCCATGCTTTTGGGGTAGTGATCCATATTTTAGGGAAACATTCTTAGAAAACTAGCAACTTGGTCCTTGGTGCACGAAGAATTAGGAAATATTCAATGTCTTGGAAATGCACTCCTACCTTGGAAATCATGAAAAATATCCCCTATGCTTCTATACAAATTTATTCTTCACTTGGGATCCACAATTTGAGTTACTCATTGCCACCATTATTTAATACCTGCAAAATTTGTTGCTCTTGAAATTTTGACTATATTTCTTTTCACCTTTTTTTGTTCAAAACTACATTCTCCCCTTAGCAAGAATTATTTTTGCCCCAACTTCTATTTTCCAGTATACTTTCATGATTATACTTTGAGAACACATTTATCCACAGGAGTGCTGAACATGACAACATCATATCCCTAAGGTACATTCACCCACGAGAGGGGTGAATGGGATGTTCGTCCCTCATCTAGGGTGAACGTGATCACACTTTGACTTCAGGGTGCATTCACCCATAGAAGAGGTGAACATGATGTTTGTCCCTCATCCGAGCTGAACATGAATGTGTTTCAATGTTGGGGCATGTTTTCCCATGAGAGGGAAAACAGGATGTTAACCCCTCATCCAAGGAAAACACAAATGTATTTTATTGTGCCTCTTTTTTAATTCCCAAACTTCCCTTCGACCGAATTTTAATATCTCATTCGCCACAACATGGTACGAACGGGGCATTCACCCCATACTTGGGGCGAACATGCCCCCACACTCCTTTGCATTTTTTGGTGCCTTTAAATTTTTTTTGTAAGTGTTTCATCTTAATTTTTCTTCTTCCATTTAGCAGGCCTGAAAACGCCTTGATTTTACACTATAATTTGAATATAGCAGATTTGGATCCCCAAATGAAGTTTGCATTTATTTTTTACACATTTATAATACCGATGCAATGAAATTTACAATCGCAAATAAAACAGTAACATAGTAAATTACTTTCAAAATAAATACTGCCATATACAATCAAAAATTTTCTATCAAGATACTCCAACAAAATTCCCAATGTGGCAGAGTGCAAAATTACCAACAATATGGTTCCATTAGAAAAACACAATAAGGATATTTCAATATGAATCACATGATACTAAGCCTTCAAGAGGTACCTTGCAGCACTAAAACTTGTAGAAGGGCAAAAAAAGAGTCAAATATGTAGGAATTGCAGATATTTCAATATTGAAGGATGAAAGTGCAAATGTCAAAGAGTTACAAGTTGTTAAAAATAAAAAAATGCAAGGAAAAACAAAGAGCAAAAAAAAAGGAAGATAAGAAAAATTGCAAGGTTGTACAAAAGTGAAATACATGTGCTTAATTGCAAAATGCTTGGTGTAGTGAAGCAAGGAGAAATTTCTCGGATGGCAGGTAATGTGACTTGTTTAGCAATTTTTAGAAAATTACAACAATTTCATGTTTTCAGCATCACATTTAAAAAAAATATATAGTATTTTGAACCATTTTCAAAAAATTGCAACAATTTCAAAAGTTGTAGCATCTTTATCATTTGTCAAAAATTGTAGCATCTTTATCATGTATCAAAAATTACAAAAATTTCTCATGTGGCAAAGTATGTTGTTCAAAAATATAAAACCAACATATTACTATGTCCTACTAGGATGCATGAGGGCATGCACCAATTCAAGTTGGGGGGGATGATGAGGCCTAGAAATACCTCATTGTTACACTATGTTTGACATATAAAAATTGTCATATTACCAAATATAACAAATTTAATTTCCAAATAGTTTACTAGAATATATTATTTGTTAAGTTTTTACATGAATTTATGTTAGGAACACTATACCCCTGTTTTGACTATTTTCAGTATTTTGTGATTGTTTTTTATATGATTTTGTTGGTTTAGAAAAATAAAGCAGACAATCATGTTCTGTTATTTGGTTAGCTCTAACATATTTGAAGTGTCATCCCATTGTAAAACCAATGTTGGCAAGTGATTTGGCATGAAAATCATCTCTGCTACAAAACAGGGCAGTGACAAGTTGTATGCAGCATGCAAAAATCAGCCAACTATCACATTAAAGGAGCACCTTGAAGTTGTCAAAAAAAAAAAATGGATGGAATATGTTCATAAATACCAAAGAAGACTTCTTACTTACTTGGATGTATTCCTGCTTGTTATTAATGGATAGCAATAGGGCATAACAAAACAGGGACAAGTTGTGCAACATTGTTGCATTGTTTTAAGTTTGATTATTTTGTGTATTTTAAATAAAAAAATATTAAATGTTGATTTCCATCACATAAAAATAAAATTTTAATGCTTTTACTGCATTCAAACTGATTTGAATTATAATTTGGTACCAATTTTTTATGACTATGCAATAAAACTATCAATTGCAAACAAATTGCCATACAAAAACCAGCAAGTTGTCACTTTATTGATGACTTGGAATTTTATCAACTAAAGAGGAGGAAAATGCTTGGAAACATCTGATGGGGGTTAGGGATGACTCTTGCTCCACCTGGAAGCATTTCCATATAGTAGAAATGGGAGCAAGAAGACAAAAAGGCTGAAAAGCAGGAATAGCTGGAAAATGTATATAAACACCATAATTGTGCAATTAGTAAGGAAGTAATAAGATTTATCAATAAATGAGGGTAGTAGTTGGAAATGATTTATAAGGGATATGAGAGATATCCCATCCACTCAAAACCACTTTATACCCATATTTGTTGCATTTGAGTGTAAAGTCTATTTATTCTACTGATATTCTAAAATGCTCCACAATAAGGGGGCAAAGTAGTCAGTTTTAATAAAATGGAGGTTTGAGCACCCAAAACCATAGGTAAATTATATTTCAAGGTGGATACAGGTGTACAATATATTTCTAAACTACCTCCAACTCACTCCCACCACTAGAGATGCATTCCAAAGGCTAATGAACATTGCTGCAACACATATTATCTTAATTTGGACTAATTCAGTTTCAGAATTGATTGGCAAATCAATGAGAAACAAAATAAGCTAATATGAGAACGATATACATGTAATAGATTATTATAAATAATAACTCCCTCATTGTTTAAGTATTATTCGGTAAGAGAGTAGTGAGTAGCAGCAAATAAGACAGTGCAACATTTTTCTTGTAACAGTTCAACATGTTTTGACAGAAATAAAGTGCAGTATTTTGTGTTTATTTTATGAGTTTTAAGTGAGTTTTTTAAGTAGTTAGTTAGTTCCTCTTCATATTATTCTATATTAGGAATCTTAGGACCACTTTTAGGCCTAGAAGGAAGACTATTATGACAAGTTTTTCTGCAACTTTATTGCAATAGGTTTAGCAGGATGCTTGTAAATTTCCATTTCTTGTTTTTACTTAGTGTGATTTTATTCATGTTTTAAATCATGTTTTTTTGCAGCCAATGTGTGTGTCAACTAACAAATTAGTTTAGACCTGTTTTTCCACTATTTTCTATGTTCCCTTGATTTTCATGTTATATCAACTTTTATCAAATTTTCAATAGCGTTAATTTTCACTATCAATCATTGTAACAGAAGCTTGATGACCTTCTATAGTAGGACACTGACAAGTATTTTTAGCATAAGTGTTATTTATAAGCATCATTTCAATTCTACTAGAGTAAAATAGGTTTAAATTCTACAAGAGTAAACTAAGTTTCAATTTTGCACGTGTAATTTAGGATTTCAATTCATCAATATTTCAATTTAGCAATTTTAATTCTTGCAATTGTAGTTAGATTTCAATATCTGCAACTTTCAATTAGTTTTCAATTCTTGAAATTTTCCATTCTGTAGATTAGGTTTAGTGTGACACCAAAAGGCTAAACCAACATTTGTTTCACCCAATAAATGTTTGCAATTTGAAGGTCTAAATTGTATTATGCCCTAACCTTTTATCGTAGATAGCCTTGGACACCACCCTAGATTTGATAAATCATAATATTAAATGATGTTATTAATGACACACATCATATATATGCTTTTTTATATGTACATTATGTAAAGAGGAAAATACTTAGTGATAAATCACCCCATCCTAGCTGGCTTGAAAGATTTATTGGGATCTAGTCTCCATGTCTCGGATACCTATTACTATAGGTATTCATTGGGAATGTATGGGTGCATCTCATTAATGAAGTAGTTAGAGTCCAACAATTATTCCTCTACTAAGTAGGCCAGTTCATTTTTTCCTCTCTTTAAAGGGATTCACTCTATATGGTATGTGTCAAGGGGATTCGATGATATTTTGAACTTGGTCCTATATCTAGTTTGGATTAGAATGTGGGTCTAGTCGAGTGACAAGTTTCTTTTGATCCTAGTGATACTCACTATAGAATGTGGATCTTGAAAGGAAAATTCTAAATGAGATTGAGAGATTGATCATCGCTATGATCTAATGAACCATAAAATTGAGGTATTATTGGAGTGCTAAAGGAAGGTTTTATATAAGCATAAATACTAGCACTAGAGTGCCATCTAACTTCACCAATTTATTGTTGGTGTGTTTTAGTGGTAGGCCAAATTCTTTTGTTAGCTTTCTCGATATTAACGATGTGTTGGACCCTTAATAAACTATGCAGTTGAGTATCAATTGATCTATATAGATCAAGGTTAGGTAGAACAACATGCGATTGGTTCTATTGAGTTCTAAAATCTATAGCATGATGGGTGTTCCTATTTTATTTGACACAACATATTATTTCACTTAATCCCAAGTAACAAAGGTTTATTTTATGATTAACAAGGCAATAACTAATGGTGTAATTGGAGACTAGGTGATAGGTTATTGACTTGGTATTAGGACTTTTAATTGAGAATAATAAGTGCCTTTATGGTAAAAGGACGAATTCTTGATTTATTGAGTTTTCATTCTAATAAAATAGTCAGAGGGAGGGTGGTTATGAGTGGGATAGTATTAGCTATTGGGATCTTCAAAATAGTTCTTATGGATTGCAAATAGATATCTAGCTAAGATTTTAGGCACTTTATAGGCTAGGAATAATACAGGTACTATCTCTTAATTCAAGGCCTAGGGATGACCAAGATTCTTGTTGGTAGAAAATGTGGGCTTATGATATCTAGATAGGGGTGATAAAAAACCTAGGTTTCCCTATTTGAAAGAAGGATTTGGGTAGCTATAATTGTTGGCAATTTTGGGTACCTTGGGTACATTTCCTTTGCTCAAATGTATAAGTTGTCATTGATGTCAAAAGGCATTTTTGTGTTGATTTCAAAAGAGTGTGATGTCAAGAATAAAGGGTTTTTATTAAAACCATGGTGGCAAGGCTAAAGGTTTTTCTTAAAACCATTTGGACTCATTAAGGGTTTTTATTAAAACTAAGCTTAACTTAATGCAAAGGTCCATGTGTATTATTAATAATTAAATTAACTCAAACCTTGTCAAAGGTCCAAGTTTAATTTATTATTAATAAAATAATAATAATTATTATTTTAATTATTATTAAAGGGTCTTTCAACCCTTAAGCGATGGAAGAAACAAGAATTATTTCGCCGATTTGTTGCCATCGTTGGAAGAGCGCCGACGTCAAATAGTGAAGGAAAAATTGCTATATAAGGTGGCATGATTTTCAAAAGTTAGTACCTCCGATTAATGTTGACATCTGTGATTTGTGGCTACTCTATTTCATTTGATTTGTGCTTGGCATCCGTGATTTGCATTTGCACTATTTCATTCGATTTGCGCTTGGCATCCGTGATTTGCATTTGCACTGTTTCGTTTGATTTGCACTTGGCATCCATGATTTGCATTTGCACTGTTTCGTTCGATTTGCGCTTGGCATCCGCAATTTGCATTTGCTCTATTTCCTTTGAATAGCGCTTGGTATATTTGAGTTGAGATTGCTCTATGTTTTCGATCTTCGTTGACGTATTTGATATCATGCTTGTTCTGTGTCTTCGAGACTGTGCTTGGCAAACTCAGATTTGAGCTTGGGCTACATCCTTACCTTTTGGCTTGATGGCAGTGGATTGTTGCATGTGGTTTGTGGAAGACGTTTATGTTTTCTAGGTTCTTGGCATCAAAGGAAGATAAAAGAGAGGGCAGCGGTGTTTTATTTCGTTGGGCACTTGTGACCCACTAGTGGTGGCATTTAAGTGAAAGTGCTAGACAGAAGAGGTGCCGAGTTTGATTCTCTTCGTTGGGAATTTCCTTTTGGTCGCGGTGTGCAAAGAATGGTGGCTGTGATTGCGTGGGAGGTATAAGGTTAAGGTATCATTTTTTATTTTGACATTGGTTTATTGATGGTTAATGTTTATGTGGAGTAATAAGGTGTAAAGAGGTTTTACTTTGTATGTTATTGTACTTTGGTGTTTTTACTAAGTTGGAGAAATAAGGTGTTATATTTGGATCTTTATTATTGTGTATTATTGTATAGTTGCTAACTCTAATTGGTGGCAAATTGAGAGTTTGTGTTGTGATAGATTTTGAGTTCTCCTTCTTCATCAAAGTAAAGGTATGGGCAACTTCTTCCATGTATGTTGTTTATGGTATATTTTCTGAAATTAAGTTTGGAGTGAAAAGGTTGTCTACTAGGTATTATTTTCTGGATATTGAAGATTGGTTATGCATTAAAGTCTTTGATGAATTTTTGGGTAAATGCATAATTCTGGTTGAGTAAGAGGAAGCATTTTTGCACTAGGGTTTATTTTAGTAAGTCTTGCTACTTGCATTGAGATGATGAAACCCTAGTTTTTGGTAAAAAGAATATAAGCATCATTGTTATATGAGATATTGCATGGTTGGCAATTGTTGGGTTGTGTTTCATATTCTTGAGAAAAACATACTACATCTATCTTATTCTTTTGAGATTGAGTTTGAGTTGAGATTGAGTTGAGTTTGAGATTGGGAGTTAAGTATAGAACATATTGGGTCTCTAACAATTCTCTTTATGTTTCTATGAGATTTGAGATTGAGATTAGGAGTTAAGTATAGAACATATTGAGTCTCTAACAATTCTCTTTATGCTTCTATGAGGTTTATGAATCACATTGGGTCTCTAACAATTCTCTTTGTGAGTTCATACTAAGAAAGTTTTTCTTGATGAGCTTGTTGAGGTTTTGGACAGGTTCCAGTGGGGACTTGAGAGTAGGTTGTGGACAGGTTCCAGTGGGGACTTATGAGTAGATTTGGGCAAGTCCTAGCAGAGGACTTGTGAGATGAGTTTTTGAGAGTTCTATCAGAGAACTTGAGGACAGAGGTGTATTGGTTCTTTGAGAAGAACCTAAGGATAGTTTTGGTAAGTCTTTGAGAAGGCTTGTGTGCAGAGGATTGATTTGTTCATAGAGTTGGACAAGATCTGACAGACAGAGGAAGACTTGTACTAGACCGATTGACTATGTTTGGTACAGGTAGCTGAGCTGTTGTGGACATGATAATAGAAGGTAGAGGTCTCTTAGGCTAAGCATTGAGGACAAGAGGTCTTCGGTAGAAAGGAGTTCCACGTGCTGGCAAGAGGTAGAGGCATTTGATCTTTTGAGGGATCATTTCCAGAGCAGAGGGGAAGGTATCTACTTTGAGCAAAGGCTCATAAATTCAGATTGGGGGAAGGTATCTCCTTTGAGCAGAGGCTTATAAATTCAAATTGGGGGAAGGTGTCTCCTTTGGGCTGAGGCTCATAAACATTGTAATTGGGAAGGTTTCCCAAAGAACTTTGAGATAACTTTTAGAGAAAAGTTTTGTGGACATAGCCCAGGCATTCTAGGTGAACCACATTAAAATTGGTGTCACTTTGTGGATGATTTTATGCATTGTTTTGATATTGCTTTGGGTATATTGCTTTATTGTTTTGAAGTATAAAGGAAAAATTAAAAAGAGGTCTTATAATGTTCACCCCCCCCTCTCAGTATAAGCTTGTGTTCTTCAATAATAGGGAAATATTTGGGTATTATATTACCTTTTAAGGGCTATGACATCATTAGTGATGGTCCTCATAGTTCTGAAAACTATCCATTTTAGCATCTCAAGGAGAGGAAGCTTAGTTTCGTTCCTAATATATGGGAGGATGAGTTGGATTGGTAGTAGGTAGTATTGTTGGAGAGTAATGGAAAGTGTGTTGGATAGAGGGAAACAATGATGGAGGTGGTCTACAAGCTAGTATTCCTATTTGGATTAGGTCTTTAATATATTGTATGGTTATCCCATAGATCTTTGATAGTGAATCACCTCCCTTAGAATCGACCATCATGACAATCTTAGAATTTAAATCTTGTAGAAAGTAAATGAATGTCATACTCGAAGGTGGTTCGATATACTTAGGGATCCTCTACTATGCCTATGGAATTAGATATTGAAATCATCCATTGTCTCCATAGGTACCCTCTTGGTAGTCTTGAGTTTTTTCAGGAGGAATTCTTTGTCTACCTTCTCTTTAAACTACTTTACTAAGAGCTCTACCAATTGGTCCTAAATTTTGACTAATTTTGCGTAGATACTAAGGTACCATTCACAATATATCCCTAAAAAATAACTCATAAACAACCTCATGACTATATATTTATTTTTAATAAAATGCATAGCACATAAACTAACAAGGTGTTGCAAATGTTCTATCAGAGTTACAACATCTTCCCTCAAGAAGTAGGGTAAATATTTTATCATTGAGGAAGGAATTGGGTGCCATGTGTTAGGTGGAACTAGAGGAATTAAGGGACCCCTATCATTCCATTTCAAAATACTTCTAGGATGCTGATGGATCATGGATTCCCTATTGCATTGTTTATTCCTTATTCTTTACCTCTGATTCATAGGTAGTACCAAATCTTGCTGATTAGCTTTGGTGAATACTCTGGTCATAGACATTTTGGTCATATAAGTATGGGTCTTCCATTTGAGAATGACATTTCTATGTGGGGATATTTTTCTTCAACAAGTTGATCAGAAAAATACCCCAATAAAAATCCTAGTCTATATTTTGTGAGGCAACTTCTATAAAATCTATATTTAAAATATCAATCATCAAGAAGAGTCACAAGGTGAATTGTCCAAGTGCTTCTATTCAAGCAAAAATACTATGGTCTTCACTAGGTTCATAGTCATACTTCTTCAAACTTAGTGGGGAAAACATTGAAGTTTATCCCATCAAGCATGCTAGAAAAATTGCATCGGGGGTTAGGATATGGGAGACTTAACAAGATAGATGCAACCACACCTCATGTAGAGGAGAACAACAAGAAGTGTAAAGGTAAGAAGGGAATAACCACTTATGGGGTGATCCTTGGGGTATTTAATCAAGATTAAATCCTCATCAAAATTTAACAAATTGATGCATAGTGACCTCTGCAAGGTGATATCAAGAGATAGAAAAGAATGAATTACAATGAAAGTAATATATAAATAAATAAAATTCTTGTTAAAATTTAAAGTCCTAATCTATGGATGTGATGCATGAAAGAATTAAAAGGGCCCCTAATTTTTTACTACAACAAGTAGCAATTGAACACAAAAAAATGTTACCTATGGATAGTGAACACAACCAATCAAAAAAAACCACCAAGAATCAAGACAAGTCAAGATAAGGAGGACAGAGTGAAATTAGTCATGGATTCCATTAACATGCCTAAGTGATTATAATACAATGAGGCCTGGAGGGCTCGATGCTCCCTAGGAATGAGAAAAAGTTTGGGATCCCCTTGTTACAATAGGAAAGAAGGGTAAAAGGAAGAGCTTGCAAGGCCAGGTACTAGGCACAAACAAATAACTTCCAATACCTTTTACAATAAAATTAGGTCATTTTATAAGATGAGAGGAGGGTGCATTCCCTTTAAAGTTTTATGTAGAAGGTCTACATATATATTCTATTCTTGTAGCCAAGAAATCCTTCTACAACTTATGCAATAGTAGCTTCAAAGTCTACATACCCAAGACCATAAATGCAAAAAAATTCAAGTATTTGGCTGATTGATGTGGTTGGTTGAGCTCTTTGTTATTGTGTTGAGATGGTTGCACCATAACTTCTCCATCATGCTTCTTTTGGGATACATCATTTTGTTGAAACAATGGACAAGGCCTCCCTGATTGGTATATGTGGATAGGGTAAGCTCATGTGTATGGTGGGTTGTCACCATGGCTGGCATGTGATTGTATCTGATGGGCTTGGAGATAAAATTCAAGCTTTGCATCCATCGATGAATACCTTATTTAATGCTCCTTCACCTACTCCTTTTTTGCACATGTGACTGCCAAATATCCTTGGATAGAGTGGAAAATCCTTCAATAAATGGTATACCATCTCCTTAGTGCACTAGTTCTTTTATCTCCTAGGCTCTTGATTATTCATGTGCCTTGCTTTAGATTTTGTTAGATATTTTCCTCACTAGTGCTTTCCTTGATCAAAAGGACCACATAGTTTGTTAGATAAAAAATCAATTGTCTATGGGCCTTAACACCATTGCTTTGGTTTGATTTAAATAGATGTAAAGTGTTGGTCATCGATGAAAGACCTAAAAACTAATGTGGCTTCTAGCTTTTACACCTTCCCTTGAAGTTATTTTTTTCTACAATAAGTTGGGAAGTGCCTTCTAATTGTGTAGTCTTGGCTTGTCCCACTTTCAACCTGTTTAGCTTGGTGTGAAGTGATGTTGTAGGGAAGAGTTACCTACACTTACTTTAGATTAGAATATTCAACTTTGACTTTCAATGTGACATAGTTTGATCCATTGAGCAATGATACATGTTGATCCATAAAATCCCTACCAAAAATTAATCTCTTAGACACAAATAGAACAAGATATAGTACAATTAATGTAAAGATCTCATAAAATCATATAATTTAAAAAAGGATCAAAACACTTCCATATGAACAAGTCATGGCACCTAAAATTTTATCCCAAATATTACACAAAATAGCACCAAAATATTTTAAAATTTTCAAAAAATTAAATTTGCCTTTAGTGAATGGGAAAATTTAATGTTTTACAAATTGGATGGTTAAGGGGGTGCTAGTTGTGCATTGATGAGTAGTCTAGCAAGATAGTGCTTCAACTAACAAAAAATAGGGGTAATTGATCTACATAGAGGGATACCACTAAGATTCTAACTTGCAAGCCATGAGATAGCAAATTGGTGAACCATAGCATTCCATATATCACCTTTCAAAAGAGAGAGAGAAAAAACTTACACATCATGTTTCTACTAATTGGGAAAAGGAAAGCATAATTAAAATGTCAAGATGTCATTATTTAACTATTTGACCATGCTTTCATATTACAAAATAAAATTTTCAAGCTACATCAACCATCAATACCATGTTGAATTATTAGCCATCAAAATCTATTTCAATAACAAGGGCAAGTAGTTTGGACCGTAGACCTCTTAAGTATCAATCCTTAGTTCTCTCTTAGGTAGCCAAGGAACCATTAAGGTGCTTTGGCACTAAATCTCTACCTCTAGCCAATGCCTCATTACCTTTATAAATATTGTTAGGGTACCTAGGATAGGTACCATACAATATAATATCATATTATTAGGTACCTTTTTAGTTATTAAGATGACAACTTTATCTTCTTTATTTTCAAACAACCACTATGTGCCTTGGCTAAGGAAAGATTCCTCTCAGCCAGTGGTAGGTCTTTTTTGAATGTTTTCTAGTGCTTCCTTATCATATTTTCAAATGGTTTCCATGTGCTTGGTTGGGTCTTCGTCAAGGAATTCCTTTTTCTTAAACTGGACTTCACCAATGGAAACAACGTGGGTTGTTGGATGGAAAATCACATCTCAATAGGATGCTAGCCTTGTAAAAAACTCCCAAAGACCCTCCATTGAGCCAACCCTATGTTATTGATAGAGGCCCTACTCTATTGCTTCACATGAGGTGCAATTTTCCTGGCTAGGAAAATCAAAGATGATAACTTTACCTTCTCATTTTTTCAAACAACCACCATGTGTCTTGGCTAAGGAAATTTTCCTCTCAGCCAATTTTAGACCTTTTTGAATGTGTTCTAGTGCTTTCTTCTCATTTTTTAAAATGGTTTCCATGTGCTTGGTTGAGGCTTCATCAAGGACTTCCTTTTTATTACACTAGCCTTTACCAATGGAAAAAACATGGGTCATTGGATGGAAAATCACATATCAATAAGAAGCCATCCTTGTACAAACTTTCAAAGGTCCTCCATTGAGTTACACCCCATGTTATTGATAAAGGCCCTACTCTTTCATTATATATGAGGCGTGAATTTCCTGGCTAGGATAATAAAAGATGACAATTTTACCTTCTTTATTTTTAAACAACCACCATGTGTCTTGGCTAACGAAATATCCCTCTCAGCCTACCAATGTCATGTGGAAGCTATAGCATCTGCCTACCACATTGGTAAACCTACACTAATCATAGGGCCATACAAGTGATATCAGTAGGTGAGATGTCCCAAAACATAGATGAAGATCGAACAGAGTTGTGACATCTGGAACCTCAAATTGGGTATAAATTAATGGCACAAACACCTTTCAAGAACACCATAGGAGGCAATGGTAGCAACAAATTCCTATTTGAGGGCATAAAAGCCTCTAGCATTAATAGCCCTAGATCCTAAGACTTCAAGGTAACCAAACATAGGTGCAAAAGTATTTCAACTATAGAATAGGGGCTAATTTTTAAGTCCTTTATGTAGGGTTTTGGAGGGAAGATCTTCTTAGTCTTAGCCTATAAATAGGTCTTTAAAACTTATTGTAAGCCATTGGGAGATAATTTTCCATGCCTCATATATGGCCTTTTAAGCTATTCCTTTCACCTTTTATCATCCATATGAGTGGGACTTGAACCTTAAGTTGCCATCTAAGGAGCACCAAGCCTCTTCAGGTCGCATACCTTATAATTATTTGATGCATAAATGGAATTTGTGACTATATTTGCTCTATCCTACATTTGTTTACTATCAATTCTAGGTTATGTGTGATGAAATGTTTTTAATTTATAGCTATTAGACTATGGTGAATATGCTCATCTTTAACTCATTTAGGCATTTGAGGGAACCTTGATATTGGCACATTGCTCCCATGGATTAGGTTTTACTTTCTTACAATTTAATTTATTATTTTTTGCTTTCTATTATTTCCTTTTCTAGTCGATAAAAACCATATATCTAAGCCCACAAGATCTAAAATATGTGCAAAAGATCATATCTAATGAAGTGTTAGCCTAAAAAAAAAACCCAAAGGTGGACTTGCAAGAATTCTCTTTGCTTGTAGAACATCCAGCTATGTTGTTCAATGTGAGATGTTGGTGCCCAGGCACATAGAGTTGCTTACCTGATACAACATGATAATTTAAGATGATAACAGTCTCTTTTATATATTTAATAGGTATATTGACTCCTTACATATCCTAGCTAGCCTAAAGTGAATTGTGTGTTAGGGATTTTGCTTTAAATCTCATGGCCTTTTCTTGTGGATGACTTAGAATAATTTTGTAAAAATTAGGCCAATGTAAATTTAAACTTGATATCATGATGTGATATCAAATACTATTTTCATACATATATACCCTGCCAACAAATCAAATCATAACAATTTGTTTTTCATTATTTATTTATTTTTGACTTTAGTGGCAAATTGGTGGTAAGAGATAAATGATACTCATCTACAGATCATTACATTGCAAGTGGAATTTTGTTTTTGTTAGTTGTAGATGTTATAAGTTTTAAGGGGCTAATATATTTATTTATCTTCTATTAAACATCTAAGTTAAATATATTGAACCCAAGACCTACCATGTATGCAAACTTCTAGTTGTTCAATGTGTGAACGTTGCACTAGCTGTGGGCTTTGCGTTGGGCATTTTCACAATATTTTATAATCTAATTTTGTGCTGATTATGGAGGGGGATTTATTTGTGGTAGTGGCATTGCTCATATCCTTGCTCTTGCTATGGGAAAAGGTTCAAATCCACTTTCATGGATGTATATCTTTATGCTGAACTTTATATTACTAAGAATAGTGTGTATGACAAGTTCACAAGGATGATGTCTCATCATATGACAACCAACCTTGGCTTGAGATAAGTATATTTTTGGGAAGCAGCATAGTTATGTTTTGGATTGGGATCAAAGGTACAACATTGCCTGTGACGTGGGCTCGGCTCTGATTTATCTTCACAAGGAATGGGACCAGCGGGTAGTACACAGAGACGTGAAGGCCAGCACATACTGGCTCATCCAGCTTGTCGGCACACACTGGCTCATCGAGTTTAAGCTTCAAAGTAAAGGTGTCGACGCCCCTATTATTTCAGACAGACTAGCACGAATTGTTGTTTAAAGTGAATTTGTTTGAATTGTAGAAAGTAAATTGTAGTTTGTGGGATATAGTTTGGTTTTGAATTTTTTAGAATATTTATATTCAAATTATTGTAAGTGTATGTGAGAATAAGTTTAATAAAACGTTAATGTTTAAAATATGTAAAAGATGAGGATGTATTATTTAGTTTTTAGATAATAAAATATATTATGGTATTTTTATATAATAAGATATATGATGATATTTTAATGTGTGGGGAGAATTGTTTAAGGATTGATTTTTAATGACTATTATTATTTTATTTTGTTGTTTTTTGTTTTTTATATATTAGAGGAATTGGTAAATTTTTATAGTATGTTTCAAATTTTGTTCTTCCTACCTCTAGTTGTGTCCGGTAAACTTTTAAATATAAATGATGACTTTGCCACTGTAATAACTACTTGAGTAAACTTTTTAAAACAACCGAAGTAAACATTTTAATATAACCGATCATATTAATGTCACACATCCTTTGGTTCAGAATCAACTTCAAAGATTTGAAACGAATTATTTAAAAGATATTATAAAGCAAATTAATATTATTAGTGGATAATATGATATATTATTTAATTTATAGATAAAAATACATCACATGGATAATCTTTTTTATTTTGTAATAATTTATAATAATGAGTGATGAGATATTGAGATGGAGTTGTTATTTTGTTTTATAATACTTATTGGATGGAGTCGCTCTTTTCTTTTATAATATTTTATAAGTGCACGTTTAGATATGTGCAAAAGCATATAATTTTATATATTATATTTTGTATTTTATTTATGTGTTTTATTTTTACTATGGTTTATAGTTAACATTTGATATAATAACCATCTAAGAATGGGTGTAAAGGCTTCGTTTATGCTTTGCGTTTTTAGTAGTAAAAGTGTAACGCAAATATATTTTATTTAGTTTGACGCGGATTTGTATTGTTTAATTTTTAGAAAATAAAATATATTATGATATTTTTTATATAATAGGATATATATGGTGATATTGTTTAGTTGATAATTAAGAGTGATCACATAATTGGATGGAATTATTTTTTATTTTATAATATTTTATAAGTACATATGTTTGGATAAATGAAAAAGCATATAGTTTTGTATATTATATTTTATGTTTTTTTTCCTTTGGTGGTTTATTTTTAGTATGATTTATAGTCAACATCTGATAGAACCATCTAAGAATGGGTGCAAAGGCTTTATTTATGCTTTGTGTTTTATAGTAGTGACAATGTAAGGCAATTGTGTTTCTTTAATTTGAGGTGGATTTAGTGTTGAAGTTTTGTTACTATTAGAGAAACTAGCATGAGTGCATGACACTACCTATAGTCACTATACTAGCTTTAAATCGTAAACCAGTGATCTTATGAAGGAGGAAATAATGAAACTAGAGGAAGATGTCTCCACTAAAGTTGCTACACCTAGTGTTGTCATATTTGGAGGAAACCCTAGTAGAGAAGTTGACAATGGAAGCAAATACATTGGTTGAGGAAGTAGAAAAACCAATAGAGGTGGTAGAAGACACACCCATCAAAGAAAAAGAAGAATCCTCTATCAAATAAAATAAAATAAAATAAAAGACAAGAAATACATTGAGATGAGTTATGATGATAGTATCTAGGGCTTTGTTTTTTGTTTTACGTTCCAAGAAGATTAATATTCTGAGCACATATGGTAAGTTTAAATCCTACATAGAAAATATTTAAATATCTCATCCTAGCCTTGTTTTTGTAGCCTTATATCCATCTTCCTAATGTTTTTGACCCTATCAAATGTAGTGATCATACTCATACTCATCCAAATGTCATTTATAAATATTTTGCATGGTTGCATTACCTCTTTAAACCCTTATCTACAACACTAGCTATACCTCACATTTATTGGGTTTGTATTTTTTAAAATATCATATTGTTTTTCATTTACCATTGAAATGTTAAGTTATTCTAAATAATAAAATATACCATTGAAATGTGAAGTTGTAATAATATGTCATCTCTATGAATAATTTAAGTTGAAAGAAGGTAATATTCTATTATTTAAAACAAAAAATATGAAAAAAAAGAGAAAAAATGTTAAAAAATAAGGACATGTTATGTGAAAAGGGAGCCAATATAAAGTGAATTATACCACCCTTATCATATTAAAGAAAAACAATTCCTTGAATTTATGGAGAGGGGATTCATGAAATATGTTTACATGCTTGAATTATCATTATAGAATAAGGTTTATCAATGTATCTTTAGTGTTAAAGATAAATATAAGATAAAATTATGTAGGGTGTGTGTCAAAAGCTATGCGGGGTATGTTTTAAACAAAAATCCAAATAAAAAAGTGTCAAAGTAAAACATCATAATTTTTTGATAAATTTGAATGTGTATATACTATAACTAGGGTCAAAAGGTGCACCTCAATGTTAGTAATGATGATTCAAAAGCATTGAGTGAGTATGGTGTCAAAAAAACAAAAAAAGAAAGAGAGAGAGAGAGAAAGGGTAGTTTTGTGAGGAGCTATTGTATTCACAATGCATGATCTATAGGAGTCAACATTTGCATGGTTGTGTTGATAAAGTCATATTTTTAGTAAATAAGGTGATTCTTTCACATAAAAAAAAATGTGTGAGGTCAAGAGTAAGAAAAATCAAATTCAAAATAAATGTACATCAAATCAAGATTATCATATTGGAGAAGGAAGTGAAGATGAAATGATTTCTAATCTTCAACTAAATTTAAAGATGTTTTTCGGAGGATCTAAAGATTATGAATATGGATTCATGTACTCTATCCCCATAGTGATGCTGATATGCAAAGTGTACTCCAATTTTTCCATGTTTAAGGGGAAAAACAGAAAACTAAAGGGGCAACACAATGCATGGTTAAAAGAAAATCCTTTATTGGTGGATTATTCTTATGATACAAGTGATATCAATTTAAAAGTAGGTTCTTCTTGTGGTATTACAAACTTGTGTAGCACTAATAAAGTTAATGTTGCTCATGATAGTTATAATAGTGCACTTGATGATACCCATATTGAGCCTCAATATGAAGATAATATTGATGGTGATGCAATAGAATATGGTAATTATGCTTTTTATGGCCATAATAGAGGTCATGTTGATGTTTTTTATAATCATTATGATACAAATTATGAAGAATTCGGGTTCTTTGAAAAGCACACCAAAGATATCAACTTCCACACCAAAACAGGATGGCATATGATGGCAAAGGATTAGGAAGAAATGCGTACGGAATAAGAAAGTCCGTACATCTAAGAATAACACAAGAAATGAAGACCTTATTTTGATGGTCAAAAAAAAAATAGGGACACTAAATCTATATAAGGATAAGCCTATGTATGAAAACATGTTCAACTACAAGGATTTTGTTGTAGTCAGTGTAGTCAAGAAGGACTTCGGAAAACAAATTGTTGGGATCTATATCCATGTGATATTTGTGATGGAAATAATAACTGTGAAAAATATTATTGGTACAAAATTGATATGACCATCGAAATACATGTCAAATATGGATGGGAGAAGGTAACAATCATGTTAAGAGGATTCTATAGAAAAATATTTTCACAAATAAGTAAGATAAATAGTAAAAGAGGGTATTATAGCAACGGTGATTGCTGATGGTTATTAAGCCGCATGTGTGTACTAGGTTAAATGAATGAGAGATACTATGGTTATGGTTACAAGTTATCCACATAAAAACCTTGTATGAGGTTGGTTAGGGGTTGATCATAATAGAAACTTTTGTTGATATGGTTTTGGATTAACTACTTGAAATTTTTTTATGTTGTTTGTGTATAAAATACGATTCTAGGTGGAATGAATAGGTATCCAACATTATAATTATTGCACAATGGTGCATGATGAGGGTACCTTGTTAATGTTGAAGAAATGATAAAACCCCTTGTTGTAAATGGGTACCTAATCAACCATAATACCCAAAGAGGTACATGAGACCCATATTTCCCTATTGTGTTTGTGAGATATCTTCAAGTTTTAGATACAATTAATTTATGGAGAGGTGTAAGAGAGTAAATTATTTTTATTGCTAGAAAATAGGATGTATTTGCCATTGTCAAGAAAATAAATTATATTTTGGTAATTGTAGTGAAAAATTCACTACCATCCGGCCAAGAAAGTTGTGCTTGAAGCTGAATCAAAATCCTATGCAAAATGATAAGTCCTCAAATTATTACCAACTAGTAGGACTCCCATGGCAGGAAATCACCAGGAAATGTTGTTATAATAAGGGGATTCATTTCCTACAAAACACTTTCTATTTCCATAATCTATAGAAAATCCTATAAGTTTAGAGTGGCAAAGCAGCTGAAACAAAGCCTAAGTTAACTATATCTTATTTGTGTAGGAGTGTTCACAAAATAATTGAGAGGAAAATAAGTAGCACCCAAAACCCCATACCTAGTACCGAGCATTTTATTGATTCTTCAGTTATATTCCTATTTATATTTGGCTAAGAGATGTCATCCTAGGCCCCTCAAGACACGATCCTTAAGTTTTTGAAATATTCAATAGATGGAGGAGCGGATCCCAAATTATCAAAGAGGACTAAAATTCTAAAGGATGAGGTGTTAGATAATTTCAAGTAGAGCCCTTTTGAATGCTTTAGGGCCCAAATCTAGGGTAGTACCTTGTCCTAGTTTGTGGTGCCTAAGGTACATATTTGCTTTGAAATAGTGGTTGCATGTGCTAAGCACTACCATCCCAAGACTCAAGAAATTTGGTCTTTTAGTGGGGATTTAAGGTTTGTCATACATGACCGCCTGATTTAAAGAATGTTTATGGTGGATATAGAGAGGACTATCATGAATATTGAGAGTACCACTAAGATTTACAATGCTTTTCTCAACAAGGTTACCTATCTATAGGATGAGTGCAATGTTAAAGGGGATAAACTATTAAAGTTCCCCTTTGTTATCAATATTTTGAGGGGAGAAAAATAATTTTTCTAGATCAAAATCAACATCTTATATCAAATAAGATGCACACCTAGAAAATAAAGGATGGTCCTCAACATTGTCAACTACATAGCTGACAACATTCATGAAGGGATGTCCATATTCCAAGAGACTCATTTTTTTTGTTCTCAGCATTCCAAGCCTATTTTTCAAAACTTAGGCATGTTCCTTGGGCTAGCTTTGAAGATCATGGATGGATTGCATCAACAATGGCTTATTTCCTCTTGGATAGAGGGCTTAAAATTTTTTGACTACTACTACAAATATGTAGAAATATTTTTGGTCCCAACATTGAAGGCCCTAAAGGGAAAAAAATCCCAAGAGTATCTAGATGGATTGTAAGAAATTTTGAGGAGTCACCCCAAGGATTGGTTCTTTACTAAGAAAAAAACTCTCATTAGGATTAATAACCTCAACAAATGTGTTGTTGAGATATGTAACAAAATGGGTCTTTACAATATAATTGCTTTGGTAAATGGACTCCATCAGCATAACCTTCATGAGTAGAATAAATAAGATAGGATTCTTTGATCTTCCTTTCACTCGCAACAAGATTACCTTGCTAAAGTTGAAGATCCATGACCTCTTGGAGAATAAGCTCAGGGACATTAAATTATATATGGTATCAAAAGAATGTAAATACAACCCTAAGAAGAAATTTATGTACTAGCTAACCAAGGTTAATAACTTGATAGAACTCATGCATGAGTCTAGAAAAAACCTAAAAGCTTTTTAAAATCCCATGGATAAAGTTAACGTACCCTTATTGAAGTAGCTACTAGAGCAAAAATCAATATCACCACCAAGAAATAAGTCCTATGAGACCTTCTATATAGAAACATTACAATAGACCCAAAATGTTAGATTAATGTGGCCAAGTTGAAGGACCTAAAGAAAGAGTTCTATATAGAAGATAAAATCAAGGTCTGATGGAAATTTTGATAAAGGATTAAGTAACTTACACCAATATTTAGATAGATAGATAAGCATTCAACTCTCAATAATAACTAAGAAAATTATTAGATAGATGAAGGGATCACCTATGTAGGTGAGGGTAGTGAAGAGATAGTAGAGAGATGATTTTTCATGATACAATAGTTGAAGAAGAAAATTTGAAAGAATTCATACATGTGGAAGAATCCCTTTTAAATATTATTGAAGTCACAATGCCTAAGGAGTATGTTCCTACAAACTCATGCATCTTTCCCAACCCAATGATGGCATAGAGAGAGAGAGTCACCTTATGATATCATCCGTCCACCTGATAAGAAGAAGAAGAAGAGGGAATCCTTGAAGTCAAGGTATTGGGATGCTACACCCTAGACTATTGATGAATCATCCAACACTCCTCTTCCTTCCATATTAGTCATTGGTTTCTTTCCACCTGTGGTGTCATTACCATAAACTTAGGGCTATGTAACCCCACTTTCATTAGCTAGAATCCCTTATGTAGCCTCATTGGCACAACAATTTTATATCGAGCTTCCACTCTTGAATCCTAAAGCCCTAAATTCATTAGCTTTTCCCCCTACTATCCCACATGCTAATTCTCAATCCTTCCTAGCTAAGGAATTATTTTCTTTCCTCACTACCTCTTAGCCCCTTTTGACTCATCTTTTTTTCTACTTGGTGATGTCATTGCTTCCTCCATAAGAACTTCTAGTAGGTACCCCAAGTGTGCTACCATATTTTGATAAAATTTGGGAAAATGCCTCCTAGGAAACCCAAAGGAAGGAAGCAAAAGAGGTGGCAAGGTCATTAAAAGAAATAATTAAAATATAATTTTATCCACAAGAGAGGTACCTCCACTTTTACCACATGAACCTGATGGTCTCCAAGATTAAGGGATAAATTCAACTATAGGATTAGTAGGTGACATTGGTAACTATCAATTTCAAAGGTATTGAGGCTAGGGATAAATTCAAGATGGCCAATCAAGCCAATAAAATTGTCCATATTGATTAAGTGTATCTTGAGATGAAATAAATGAAGAAAGAGAAATATCTTGAGGAAGTCAAAAACACTCTCAAGAGATCATAGCTCAAGGTCAAAGGAATTTAAAATTATATGGATTAGACTACAAGTGCTCAAGCAATAACTGCTCTCCTAGAAGAGGAGAAAATAAAGAGTCATAACTTGATTGATTTATTGATCACCATGGAGCTGATATCCTCATGAATAAGGCCAACTTCTAGATAGAGTTAGAGGTAGAAAAGAAGAAGAGCTTAGAGGCCCTGTAATAGAATATTATAGATTTTATAAGAGGTATTTTTACTACATATTAGGACAAGATAGTCAGGGCCATAGTCTCAATGTCTCAAAAGATTGATTTTATTATCACAACATCCTAGCAGAGCATAAACATTTCATAGGAGTTGAGTAGGAATTAAGGATGGGTTTGGGAAGAGTAACCAAAGTGGAAAAAAATTAATATTGAATTATCATAGCAAGTGACAAAGATCTATAAGCCACAAATATTGATAATCAAGTGGTAACATTGAAGAAAATATGATACACCCTTGAAAAATAATAAGAAGCATAAGAGCGTAAGGTCAAAGCATAGGTCTTGATCATAGTGATTTCTAGCTTACAGGGTCCCATCGAATCCCTTATTTGAAATGTTTGTCATCCCCTTATGCATCCAATGAGAGGATCCTATCAAAGCAAGAGTATGCATAGGTGATGGAGGCTCAAAATAAAAGGAGACTAGATTTTCAAAAGTGGTCAAAAACTCCTCTTTGTTAGATATTCTTTGAAAGCCATCAAACACATAGAGGAGCTCAAAGTATAAGTGCAATATTTTACATGTGGAGCGACAAGAGTTTCATACAAGAAGTAAATTAAGCTACAAAGGTGCTACTGTCACTTCCAAGAGATGAATTCACCCTTCAAAGAGGAGTGGGAAGAAGTGAAAGACCAAATGAGGAAGTTTCCATCATAGTATCATCGTCATTCTATTTTTTATATTGTTTCTTTCCTTTGATTTTATTTTAAATTTTGTTGTCTCATAGTTTTTATTTTTGACTCTATGCATGGGGATAAGGCAAGTAGTCTAGTTTTTTTCATCTTTAGTATGTTAAAGAACCCATTGGAGCTACCAATACTATATGGTATTTTTCCTAAATTCTCGCTTTGCTTAAAGGTATGCTCCACTTGAAAGTGATATCAATATAAATAGGGATCAAAATGTATGATCTGACTCTATTTATAAGGGAAGGTGCACTTCAAGTCATGTCAACCGTTAGATATTTCATCAATGGTGGGTTCTCCTTCTTTATCTTCAATAAGTAGCTTCAAAATCTAAAGCCTACAAGTGATTAGTTTTCCATCCAATAGCCTATGTTGTTTCCATTGGTGAATGCTAGCATAAGAAAAAGGATGTTGTTTGTGAATCCTCGACTAAGCACATCATAGCCATTTAAAAATATGAAAAGGAAGCACTAGAACAGAGTCAAAAAATGTCTTCCATTTCTTGGGAAGGATCCTACTTGAACTAAGACACATGATGGTTTTTTCCAAATAAAGAAGGCAACATAAAATGTAATTAAATATATATCCACAATTGGTTGTCAAAGTTGACTTTTGTGGTCTAGCCTATCACAGTCAATCGCATGTGGAAGTTACAGTGACTATATGCCATGAAGCTTGAACTAATTAGAGGTACCATACCAATGATGTTAGTAAGTTAGGTGTTCCAAAAGTAGATAAAAACACAATGGAGTTTTTACATATGGAATCTCAAGTCAGGCATAAATTACTGGCATAATCACATTTTGAGTACATTGTAGGGGAAAATAGCGATAACAACTTTCCATCTTAGGACTTGAAAGACTCTAGTAAATAATAGCCTCAAATATTGAGATCCCAAGGAAATATAATTCATGTGTTGAAGTATTTTGACTATATAATAGGAGATGATTCTCAAATCCTCTATGTTGGATTTTAGAGGGAAAGAACAGATTAGTCTCAATCTATAAATAAGTCCATAAAACTCATTGTAATCCATTGGGAGTAGCCTGCTCATACCTCATATCTAGACTTGTAAACTCTTCCTTTCACCTCTTCTTAGTTGTATGAGTGGGACTTGAATCTTGAGTCACTATCTAAGGAGCATTAAGCCTCTTCAAACCACATAGCTTGTAATTATTTGATGCATAAATGGAAGTTGTGATTATCTTTGCTTCGTTCTACTTCTTTTTTATATTGTTGATTCTAGGTTATGTGATGAAGTGTGTTCAATTTATAGCTATTAGACTATCATGAATGTGCTCATATTTAACTCATTTAGGGAGTTAGATAGAACCTTGGTCTTGGCACATTTCCACCATAGATTAGAATTTATTTTCCTATAATTTTATTTATTAATTTTTCTTTCTATTATTTCCTTTTCTAGTCAATAAGAATCATAGATCTAATCTTGTGAGGTCTAAAATGTGCATAAAATATTGTATCTAATGAGGATTCAACCTAAATAAAAACCCTAAATGTTTCTCCATAGGCATTATCTCTACCCATGTAGCTTATTTTTGTGTCGCTCAATGTGAGGTGCATGTTCCTAGGAATACAAGGTTGCTACCCTAATAGACCAAGACATACTAAGATGACAATAGTCTCTTTAGTTTATTCAATAGGTATATTGACTCCTTACATAGCCTAGCTAGCCTAAGGTGACTTGTGTGTCTCATGATATTTTCTTGTAGAATACTTAGAATGACTTGGTGGAAATTGGGGTAACGTGGAGTCCATATTGGTATCATGATGTGATATCAAACAATATTTTCATACCCTACCAACAAATCATCTCCTACTAAGTTGTTTTTCCTTATTTATTTTTGGACATCAGTGGAAAATAGGTTGCAAGAGATCAATGGCATTCATCTACAAATCATTACAATCCAAGTGAAAATTTTTGTTAGTTTTATATGTTATAAGTTTTGAGGGCTTAATATATTTTATTATTTTGATGATTATTAGGGTATACCTTTAAGAGACCATAAATTCTCTATACAAAAGTGATTTGAGCTCATTTTCTCAAATCATACATTTTTCAAGCTCTTCATATTGGTGGTACTTTTTCAATAATTTATTATAGATGGAGAAACATTTCATTGTTTCATTATATTCAATATGTACACCACCCATTTAAAGGGGAAAAAGTATAGTATATTATAGAGTAAAAATCTTTGGTCCATATTCAAAGAAGAGATGGCTGAATTTGATATATTAAAGATAGATATTAGATATTTTAGAGGTATAATTCAATATATATTCTTGTCAATACCTTATCTTCCTGTAGATTTTTTAAGATATTAGCTCACTCTATATTCTTAACAAAGCATGAAGATCTAAGCCTTCATGATCTCTTCTCTTTTTCATATTTTGTCTAGGTATCCTTGGGGAGCTATGATGGTTCTTCTCATAAATAGGTTATTGCAAAGTCTCCATCATCCATGGTGACTACAACCAAGTTATCCAAGGTCTTTTGAATCCTCCAAAGAATGAGAACTATGCTATAACAAAGAAAGTTCAAACTTCAATGTCTTGTCTTATATGGCTATAGAATATTGAAACAATTTCTAAGATGGATTATCTTAAATAATTGCTTCATATAAGAGCATATTGATGAGGTAAAGCTTCCTTTATGGTGGATATATGTTATCATAACTAATATATTATCACTTTGATACCTTATTTCATATTATAAGAGGATGTTGAAAGTTGTATAATTCAACTTTATTGGCTAAAGTTGATTTTGTATGATCTAATTATATGTAAAGAGTACAAAAAATAATTATGTAATGTAACTATTAATTATTTATTTATATATTATGGGTCTAAAATTAACCTTGTCATGGTTAAACCTTTACTAAATTTCCTTAATGTCTAATGTACAATATACAAGGGTTTAGTAACTTATAATTAACTTTAAAGTTATCTTGTATTAGGTTAATGTGATTATGTAATTATTATTGTTAGGGTTTAGATGTTAGTATAAATACTTGCAATAACCTAATCTATTTTATCAGTGTGATATCATCTTGATAATAGTATTTGGTGATCAAACACAAGAATCCAATTGTATCTATTTACAACTATGGTCCTCATTTTCCTCTTTTATAAAAGCAACTCAAACACTCACTAGTTTTAGATTTATATATTAATAGAACACTAGCATCTCAAGCATGTTTAGTTTTGAAATAAGGAAAATGATAATGAAAGTTGAAAATTTTAGGTACAATTTATACTATGTAAAAATTACCAAATGTAGATTTCAATCTAGATATCATGTTTCCAATCATAATTATGAAGAAAACCTAGTGCATACCCGCACATAATATAAGTATTATCATCACTAAAATTTTATGAGCAACAACAACACCTCCTCCTCCATTGTTCTAGGAATATAAATGAGATCCCCTATTTCTAGAAATCTCTTCTTATGGGCATATCCTTATCCAATTATATTTTCTTCTCTTTTCTTCTATTTGTATAATGGGTATTGAACAATACTATCTTTCCCCTTATCCTCCTCTCCTTTTCTATATAACCAACTCATAAATACAAATGAAAAAATTCCATTACCTTATGGTCATAGTGGCTATGAAGTCGCATCTTTAGAAGCTACTCATCTTTGAGAATAAACTAAAATTCTAAGTCAAACATCTTGAACCCAAGACCTACCATGTATGCAAACTTCTAGTTGTTCACTGTGTAATTGTTACAAGCACTAGTTGTGGGATTTGGATTGGGCATCACCTTTATTTTCACAACAATTTAGAATCTAATATTGTTGATTATGGAGGGGGCTTTATTTGTTGTAGTGACATTGCTCATGCCCTTGTTCTTGCTATGAGAAAATTATGACAACCAGTTTTATGGATGCACATCTTTATTTCGAGCTTTATAGTACTAAGAATAGTTTGTATGACAAGTTCACAAGGATGATGTGATATCATAGGATGACTAACCTTGGTTATGAGATATTAGTATTAAAGGATATTATAGACCTCTAGTCCCTCATTATGTAAACATGCCCTATCTAAATGGTTTTATGGATTTAAAAAATATTTTTTAATTAAAACAAAAATGGGGTATTCATTTTATATTTGGATAACATCATGTGTTAAAATTTAATTGCACCATTTTATTTTTGATATTTTTTTATTCATATTGGAAGTATATTCATTATATATTTCTAATGATAAATTGTTTCCATCTATAGATTTTATCTAAAAACAACATAAAGTCTTCTTCAAGAATCCAATATAAAATATATCAATAATTTTTAATCTAAATGATATTGTTTGTCTTCACTTCAGAAGAAAGTCACTCAAATTTATTGTGCTACACACCACTAAAAAATTCCTTAAACTATGGTATGTGGCTCTTGCTTAAATGACTTATCACCCAAATTATTGTGTTCATTATGCTTCTTGATGTAGGCATCATTGTAAGCCTTGATCACATAATACAAAAATTATTGAGTGTTTTTTGCTTGTCTTGGTAAAACTACTATGTAAACAAGTAGGCCTTGATCACATAATACAAAAATTGTTAGGTGTTTTTTGCTTGTCTTGGTAAAACTACTTTTTAAAAATTGTATAGAGTGCACTATCCTTGTCAACAAGCCCATTACATTGTTGGTACTTAGAGACTTTATCAACTTTTTTCCATTAAGTAGAATAAACAATTAACGATTTTGATAAGGTTGTCAAATTTCTAAAATAATTTTGTTAACATCAACCAAAGTTAATTTAAAAATCTTAAAATCTTTATTGAATATTTCAAAATATCTATAAAATTTCATCTTTTATATATAATAAATGATCAATAAAATTTTAAATATTTTTTATCAATTTATACAATAAAAATCTGATAAAACTTTTAAATATAAACATATTAATTTTAAAAATAATAAATAAAATATAATTTAAAAATAAATAAAACTTTTAATTTAAGAATAAAATATTTAAAAAAAATCATTAAAATATAAAAATTAGTGATAGAAATGAAGGTGTATATATATATATTTTAATTAAACAACATAAACCTGTCAATGATTTATTATAATTTATAATCCTTTGCCGGTCTCTGAACGGAACCTTACGTTGATCTCTTCACAGTGGCAAAATACCTGCATAACCATTTTATGTAGAGAAAGTTGGAGAATAAGCGACAATCGTCGAGAAAATTCATAAGCCTAAGTCGTGAAGTGGAGTACTCACAAAATAAGTACATCATATCCAACAAATAACCTTGTTTGTAGATATGGGATCTACTTAAAGGACTATTGCCTGATTAATTTTCAAATCAGCTGCATTCTTTGTCTAAAGCTTCTATTGCCTTGCCATGCACGATCAAAAGTCACAACCCATGTATCCTTATTTACACCAGGTGTTACTTCATGATTTCACTCTTGTTCATAAAAATATGCTTTTGTTAGTGGGCTAAGGCAGCTGAGCTCAGAGTTCGCAGAAAACAGAAGGGGCTTTCTTGCAGACTTTCCAAGCACTTTCGTTTCTCGTTTTAACGTAGAACTTTTCTATTTAATTTCTTGCGAATATTTAAAATTGATTGAAATTTAACATCGTTAAACGGTACAATGACGGAGTAAGCCTTCTCCATCATTGACCATGTCAATGAAGAGGTTGAATTGGTTCTCGTCTACGAATTCCTCCCCAACGGGAGTGTGGGTAAGTATATTTTTGGGGTTTTGGATTGGGATCGAAGGTACAACATTGCCTGTGGTGTAGGCTCGGCTCTGGTTTATCTTCACGAGGAATGGGATCAGCGGGTCGTGCACAGAGACGTGAAGGCCAGTAACGTGATGCTCGATTCTAATTTCAATGCATAGCTGGGGGGCTTTAGGCTGGCGAGACTGGTGGAACGTGATCACGCAGCCTCCCATACGACCGTGATTGCAGGGACATTCGGGTATTTGGCGCCTGATTGTGTGGTGACGGGAAAGGCGAGTCCGGATTCGGATGTGTTCAGCTTCGGAGCCGTGACTTTGGGAATAGCCTGCGAAAGGCCGCCGGTGGATCGGCCGTTGGAGGAACATGACTGTTGGTGGAATGGCTATGGACAGGGAAAAGTTTTAATGTTGTTATTATAACCTTTAATGTTGTTATTATAACTTTTAGTTGTGTTTGATAATCTAATATATTCTTCAATTTTACAAGGTTCAAATATTTTTAAAAAACAAATTAGCATTGTTAGTAGATAATAAAATGTATTATTTAATTTATAAATAATAAAATATATTATAATATTTATATGGTGATATTGTTTAGTTAATAATTAAGAGTGGTAAGATAATTGATGAATCATTTTTTTTATTTTGTAATATTTTATAATTTTATAATGACTAGTGATGAGATAATGGGATGGAGTCGTTTTGTTTTATAATACTTTATAATTGGATGGAGTCGCTCTTTTGTTTTATAATATTTTATAAGTGCATATGTCTAGATAAGTGAAAAAGCATGTAATTTTATATATTATATTTTGTGTTTTTTGTATTTTATTTTTAGTATGGTTTATAGTCAACTTGTGATATAACAACCATTTAAGAATAGGTGTAAAGGCTTCATTTAGTAGTGACAATGTAAGGTACATTTGTTTTCATTTGTTTGACGTAGACTTGTATTGTTTAATTTTTAAAAAATAAAATATATTATAATACTTTTTATATAATGGGATATATAGTGATATTTTTAGTTAATAATGAAGAGTGATTACATAATTGGATGAAACACTCATTTATTTTATAATATTTTATAAGTATATATATGTTTGGATAAATGAAAAAGTATGTAGCTTTGTATTTTATTTTTTGTGTTTTTGTGTTTTATTTTTAGTATGATTTATAGTCAACATTTGATATAACCATTTAAGAATGGGTGTAAAGGCTTCATTTATACTTTGCATTTTTTAGTAGTGATCATGTAAGGCAATTGTGTTTTTTTTACTTGAGGTGGATTTAGTGTTGAAGTTTTGTTACTATTAGAGAAACTTGCATGGCATTGCTTATAGTTACTATACTAGCTTTAAATTGTGAACAAGGGATCTTATGAAGGAGAAAATAATGAAACTAGAGGAACATAGCCCCACTAAAGTTGCTACACTTAGTGTTGTCATATTTGAAGGAAACACTAGTAGAGAAGTTGATAATGGAAGCAAGTACATTGGTTGAGGAAGTAGAAAAACCAATAGAGATGGTAGAAGATAAACCCATCAAAGAAAAAGAAGAATCCTCTACAAAATAAAATAAAATAAAACATAAGAAATACATTGAGAGAAGTTATGATGATAGTATCTAGGGCTTTGGTTGTTGTTTTGAGATCCAAAAGGACTAAAATTTTGAGTACATATAGTGAGTTTAAATCCTACAGAGAAAATATTTAAATCTCTCATATTAGCCTTGTTTTGTAGCATTATGTCCATCTTCCTAATGTTTTCGATCTTGTAAAATGCAGTGATTCTACTCATACTCATACAAATTCTATTTAGAAATATTTTTGCATTGTTGCATTACCTCTTTAAACCCTTATTTACAACACTAGGTAATCCTCACCTTTATTGGGTTTGTATTTTGTAAAATATCATATTGTTTTTCATTTACCATTGAAATATCAATTTATTCTAAATAATAAAATATACCATTGAAATGTGAAGTTGCAATAATATATCATCTCTATGAATAATGTAAATTAAAAGAAGGTAACATTCTATTAATTAAAGGATTGTGAGGTCTAAAATGTGCATAAAATATTGTATCTAATGAGGATTCAACCTAAATAAAAACCCTAAATGTTTCTCCATAGGCATTATATCTACCCATGTAGCTTATTTTTATGTCGCTCAATGTGAGGTGCATGTTCCTAGGCATACAAGGTTGCTACCCTAATAGACCAAGACATACTGAGATGACAATAGTCTATTTAGTTTATTCAATAGGTATATTGACTCCTTACATAGCCTAGCTAGCCTAAGGTGACTTGTGTGTCCCATGATATTTTCTTGTAGAATACTTAGAATGAATTGGTTGAAATTGGGAAAATGCGGAGTTTAATTGGTATCATGATGTGATATCAAACAATCTTTTCATACCCTACCAACAAATCAACCACTAATAAGTTGTTTTTCCTTATTTATTTTTGGACATCGGTGGAAAATAGGTTGCAAGAGATCAATGGCATTCATCTACAAATCATTACAATCCAAGTGAATTTTTTTTTTAGTTTTATATGTTATAAGTTTTGAGGGGCTAATATATTTTATTATTTTGATGATTATTAGGGTATACCTTTAAGAGACCATAACTTCTCTATACAAAAGTGATTTGAGCTCATGTTCTCAAATCATACATTTTTCAAGCTCTTCATATTGGTGGTACTTTTTCAATAATTTATTATAGATGGAGAAACATTTCATTGTTTCATTATCTTCAATATGTACACCATCCATTTAAAGGGGAAAAAGTATAGTATATTATAGAGTAAAAATATTTGGTCCATATTCAAAGAAGAGATGGCTGAATTTGATATATTAAAGATAGATATTAGATATTTTAGAGATATAATTCAATATATATTCTTGTCAATACCTTATATTCCTATAAATTTTTTAAGATATTAGCTCACTCTATATTCTTAACAAAGCATGAAGATCTAACCCTTCATGATCTCTTCTATTTTTCATATTTTGTTTAGGTATCCTTGGGGAGCTATGATGGTTCTTCTCATAAATAGGTTATTGCAAAGTCTCCATCATCCATGGTGACTACAACCAAGTTATCCAAGGTCTTTTGAATCCTCCAAATAATGAGAACTATGCTATAACAAAGAAAGTTCAAACTTCAATGTCTTGTCTTATATGGCTATAGAATATTGAAACAATTTCTAAGATGGATTATCTTCAATAATTGCTTCATATAAGAACATATTGATGAGGTAAAGCTTCCATTATGGTGGAAATATGTTATCATCCCTAATATATTATCACTTTGATACCTTATTTCATATTATAAGAGGATGTTGAAAGTTGTATAATTCAAATTTATTGGCTAAAGTTGATTTTGTATGATCTAATTATATGTAAAGAGTACAAAAAATAATTATGTAATGTAACTATTAATTATTTATGTATATATTATGGGTCTAAAATTAACCTTGTCATGGTTAAACCTTTACTAAATTTCCTTAATGTCTAATGTACAATATACAAGGGTTTAGTAACTTATAATTAACTTTAAAGTTATCTTGCATTAGGTTAATGTGATTATGTAATTATTATTGTTAGGGTTTAGATGTTAGTATAAATACTTGCAATAACCTAATCTATTTTATCAATGTGATATCATCTTGATAATAGTATTTTGTGATCAAACGCAAGAATCCAATTGTATCTATTTGCATGGATGTGTTGAGAAAGTTAAGTTTATAGTAAAGAGGGCATTTATTTCACCTAACAAAGAATGGGTGAGGTCAAGAGTAAGCAAAATCAAGTTCAAAATAAATGTACATCAAATCAATAATTTCATATTGGAGAAGGAAGTGAAAATTAAATACTTTCTAATCTTCAAATGAAATTAAAGATGTTTTTCAAAGTATCTAATTATTATGAATATGGGTTTATGTACTCTATCCCCATAGTTATGTTGATAAGCAAAGTGAACTCCAAGTTTTCCATGTTTAAGGAGGAAAACATAAAATTGAAGGAGCAACACAATGCATGGTTAAAATAAAAGCCTCCATTGGTGGATTATTCTTGTGATACAAGTGAGCTCATTTTAAAAGGGGATTCTACTTGTGGTATTGCTGACTTGTCTAGCACTAACAATGTTAATGTTGCTCATGATAGTTGTAATAGTGCATTTGATGATACCCATATTGAGTCTCAATATGAAGATAATATTGATGGCGATGTAATAGAAGATGGTAATTCTGCTTTTTTATGGCCATAATAGAGGCCATGTTGATGGTGTTTATAATCATAATGATATAAATGATGAAGAATCTGAGTTCTTTGAAAAGCACACTAAAGGTATAAACTTCCACACCAAAAGAGGATGGGATATGATGGTAAAGGATTAGGAAAGAATGTGTAAGGAATAAGAAAATCCATAGAGCTAAGCATAACACAAGAACTTAAGGTCTTGTTTTGATGTTCAAACAAAAAATAGGGACATTAATTTTATAAAAGGATAAGCCTATATAGAAAATACAACATGCATAGGTGTATGAAAACATGTTCAACTACAAGGATTTTGTTGTAGTTAGTGTAGTAAAAAAGGACTTAGGAAAACAAATTGTTGGGATCTATATCCATGTGATATTTATGTTGGAAATAATAATTGTGAAAAATATTATTGGTACAAGATTGATATGACCATGAAAAAGGAAGTTTGGAGTTGAAATTGATTAGACGTTTTTCGTAGGACTTCCCAAACTACCAAACTCTTTTTGGTCATATCTCACTCATCCGGACTCAGATTCAACTAAAATTTTGAGGGTAGATGCCAGAAAAACCCTAGAATGTCTCCACTAATTTTCATATCATTTGGAGCAACATAGATCCTAGTGCATCCCTATGTGTGAACAATATATTTGGCAAGCAACTATGCGAGAGTTTAATTTGGGTTTAGTGCAAGCAGCTCCAGAAGTTGGTTTTTAGGGCCTTTGGGTCCTAGCGGAAAATATTTTTGTGGTTTATGCTCAATATTTTAGTAGGAAATATTAAAGGGGATAAAATATGGGTTAGAAATTTGTCTTTCAATAGATCATACTCTGAACTTGAGTGACAACGGCTTCCAATTTGCTGCACAAAAGAAAAGTGAAAACCATACCTTTCCATGATGTCTAGGGCAAGGATTAAAGATATCACAAAACAAGTTTCAAGCAGTTGATCAAAAAATGGCTCATATCTCAAGTGAATTTGGTGCTAAGGTGCACCCACAAAATAATTCTACTGTGAAAACCCCTATCAAGGGTAAGAATTTTGAAGAAATAGTACCAAAAATGAATTTTAGGAATGCCCTTAATGGTGGACAGCCTCAGCCCAATGCTAATATCAATATTAGGGCTTCCCATAAACCTCTAAGAATGCCTAAGATTGATCCTAGGAAAATGGAGTCAGGGTGTCTTAAAGCAACTGATGGAACTCCTATTGTTAAGCTTGATATGGGTAACATTCAGACTGGCATTGAAGATTTGGAATAAAAGAGGACTAATTTGTCGGTTCATGGGTTTTCGTACGAGTCTATCTGCTTTCAAAGTTTGGGCTACAAAAAGCTGGAAAACTAAAGGTGAGTTACAAATCTCTATTTATCCAAATGGTTATTTTCTTGTTTTATTTGCTAATAATGAAGATAGAGAGAAAAAAATTCAAGGGGGTCTGATGGGGAACCAAACTTGACGAAGGATTATTCTCATTAAACAACTTGAAAAGATTTACAGAAATGGCATCAGTCTACCAAATAAACTCCTTTATTCTGAAATATAGTTTATTTGTTTTTTTTACTACAACATTTCTCGCCCTAGAAGAAAAACAGCCCAAACAGGTCCAGAATGGCCCTCTTGCCTTCAGCTCTGCAACTCTGTCTCAACATTTTTCTGACCCCGTATGCATACCTTTGCTTCCCATTTAAAATCTCTGGTGTGACTCTCCGTTTCCCTTTTCTAGCCCTTCGTTTCATTTCTCGTGCCTCTTCGTTGTCTTGGCTTTTGAAACATTTTTCTTTTTGACTCTTGGTCTTCGTCTACTTTCATTGCACCTTGGTGCCACATGCTTGTCCAGTGCTGCTACTGTAGACTCTGTCCACCTATCAACCAGTGATGACATTCGGTATACCCACCACTCGATAATTTCCTCTGTAATGGCCCTTGCAACTGCCTGCCCCCTTTTTTTTTCTTTTGGTCGTGAAAACGTGACATGTCATGATATCGCGACACTTTTTATTTCTCTCTCTTTCTCCTTGCTTTGGCCCATGAAAATACATGTCACAATATCGTGACACTTTTTCCCTCTTGCTCTTTCTCTTCTCTTTCAGTCGTGAAAATGTGACATGTCGCGATATCGCGACACTTTTTCTCTCATGCGCCTTCTCTCCCCTTTGGTCACGAAAATGCGACATGTCACGATATCGTAACACTTTTTCTCTCCTGCGCCTCTCTCACATTTTGGTCACGAAAATGCAACATGTTGCGATATCGTGACACTTTTCTCTCTTATGCCTTCTCTCACCTTTTGGTCGTGAAAATGCAACATGTCGCGATATCGTGACACTTTTTCCCCCTTACGCCTTTTCTCGTCCTTTGGTCACGAAAATACGACATGTCGCGATATCAGGACACTTTTTCCCCTTGCGCCTTTCTCCTCCTTTGGTCACAAAAATGCAACATGTCGTGATATCGTGACACTTTATCCCCCTTGCACCTTTTCTCGTCCTTTGGTCACGAAAATGTGACATGTCACGATATCGTGACACTTTTCTCTCTTGCACCTTCTCTTGTCTTTTGGTCACGATAATGCGACATGTCATGATATCGTGACACTTTTCTCTCTTGCGCCCTCTCTCGTCTTTTTGTCACAATAATGTGACATGTTGCGATATCGTGACACTTTTCTCTCTTGCGCCCTCTCTCATATTTTGGTCGCGATAATGTGAAATGTCGTGATATCATGACACTTTTTCTCTTTTGCACCTTCTCTCGTCCTTTGGTCATGAAAATACGACATGTCGCGATATCGCGACACTTTTTCTTTTTTGCCGACATGTCACGATATCGCGACGCTTTTTCTGTTTTGCGCCTTCTCTCGTCCTTTGGTCACGAAAATACGACATGTCGTGATATCACGACACTTTTTCTTCTTTGTTGACATGTCGCGATATCGTGACACTTTTTCCTCTTTGCAATATTTTGCTTTTCGTTGGATGCTCCTACATCAGACAACCGGGGTGGATTGATAAGTGACCTTCACTTCTGTACTGTTCTATCACCTTCTTTTTCAACATCTCAAAAATTGTAAAATATTCAGCCTCAACACTGCTCTTTTCTCCTTTATCAATCGTTCTCAACTCAGAAGCATTCCTTGGAATACTCCCACATACAATCTAGAATGGTGATTTACCAGTTCTCCCGTTGACAGTCCTATCTAGAGTAATTGGGACTGTACAAGCTCTCCAAGATTCAAAAATTTTTGGGTCTTCAGGGTATAAACCCTTAAGTTCTTCCAACCCCACAACTTCCACTCTCATTTTTGTCAGCAACCTCTTTTCATCCATCCCCTTCAGTGGCTTTATTTTATGGCACACTCCATTTTTTAGGGAGTAAGTGTTGGTATGTCCATCATGGACTACACGACGATCAAACTGCCATGGTCTTCCTAACAGCATATGGCAAGCATCCATAGGAAGGATATCACACAGGACCTCATCCTAGTATCTTCCAATATTAAACTTGACTAAGGACTGTTCACTGACCAATGCCCTATGGTCCTTCTGCAACCACGCAATCCGATATGGGTGCGGGTGTCTCCTCCTATCTAGCTGTAACTTAGTAACCATTTCTTCATAGACCAAGTTATCAGTACTACCATTATCTATAATAAAATTACAGGCCTTACCTGAACATTTGCACCTTGTGCGAAACAGGATCATCCTATGGTCTGGTTCTTTCTCCTCATTCAACAAGGTTCTCCTTGTGACCATAACTTCTCCTCTCTTTGCCTCCTCAGAATGTTCTGATTTAGCACCTTCATCTGCTACCACAACTTTGGCATGACCCTCAGGTCTCTTATTCGTCTGCTCTTGGTGTTGGGGACACTCATATGCTCGATGTCCTCCTTCTCCACAGTTGAAGCAGGTTCCATGAAACCCTCTTTCTCCATTTTATCAACTATACCTACCTCTCTGTCTTGGGTAGTTGTTCTGACCATGGGATCTATAATAATTATCTCCCTTCTGATCCTGACTACTGCTAGCTTCTTCTTTCTTCTCATCTCATCCTCCATCTATTCCTCCACCAGTTATTTCTCCATGACCTCTTCCTTTCTGCTTACCCTCAAGCCTTCTGTTCAGCTTCTCTTCAACCTTCAAGGCAAACTGATATGTATCCTCAATGGTGGTTATTATGACCAAACTGAGTTCTTCTTGGATATTCATTCTTAACCCATTTATGTAACGAGCTAATTTCTCCTTACTATCCTTTGAATGTCTAATTCTTATTAAAATTTGGTAAAAATCCTCTATATATTCTTTGACAAGCTTTGCATTTTCCTCAATAGATCTAATTCATAATCTGCAGGAATAAACTATCTCTTCAACTTCTCTACCATTCGATCCCATATGGTTATCTTTTCCTTTCCTCTCCTATTTCTTTCTAGCTGCACTTCTTTCCACCATATGCTAGCATGGCATTTCAACTTTGTTTTTATCAATTTGATCCGATCTAGATCTACAACCTCTTCATAATAAAAATACTCCTCCATATCATTGATCCAATCAATCAAATCCTTTGGATTGAGATTCCCAAAATATGTGGAGACATCAAACTTTGGCTTCTTCCTGATTCGAGATATGGCCTTACCTAATCTGGCTTCTGCAGGATCCATTGCTTCTTCTTCATCTGATGGATCATCAACCTCCCAAGCTTCATCTTCACTATGGTCTTCTCTCCTTGGCTCAACCCCTCTTTGCAACTCCTCTTGCAAGGCTTGCACTTGCCTCTACAAAGCTCTGAAATCTTCTTCAGGTACCACATTCCTCCCACCACCACGGTTTCTTTGTGGAGGCATTCTTCTTCACTCTCTTCTCACAACCCTTCCACAAATCTTGGTGCAAACTGCCTCACTTTCGATGATCTGCTCACACACTCAGGAACTCCAACTCTGATACCACTTGATGGGGAGCCAAACTTGACTAATCCTAATCATGATTAGACAACTTGAAAATATTTACAAAAATGGTAACAATCTGCCAAATAAACTCCTTTATTTCAAAAGATAGTTTATTCATTTTTTTTTATTACAACATTTCTCGCCTTGGAAGAAAAACATCCCAAATAGGTCCAGAATGTCCCTCTTACCTTCAGCTCTACAAATCTGTCTCAACAGTTTTCTGACCCCCTATGCATACCTTTGCTTCCCCTTTAAAATCTTTGGCGTGACTCTTCATTTCCCTTTTCGGCCCTTCATTTCATTTCCTGCGCCTCTTCATTGTCTTGGCTTTCAAAATGTTTTTCTTTCTGACTCTTGGTCTTCGTCTGCTTTCATTGCCACGTGCTTGTCCAATGCTACCACTGTAGACTCTGTCTGCCTATCAACTAGTGATGATGTTCGGTATACCCACCACTTGATAATTTCCTCTGTAACAGCCCTTGCAACTGCCTACCCCCTTTTTTTTATTTTGGTCATGAAAATGTGACATGTCGTGATATCGCAACACTTTTTCTTTCTCTTTCTTTCTCCTTGCTTTGGCCCGCGAAAATACAACATGTCATGATATCACGACACTTTTTCCCTCTTGCTCTTTCTCTTCTTTTTTGGACGCAAAAATGCGACATGTCACGATATCGCGATACTTTTTCTCTTCTGTGCCTCTCTCGCATTTTGGTCGCAAAAATGCGACATGTCATGATATCGTGACACTTTTCTCTCTTGTGCCTTCTCTCGCCTTTTGGTCACAAAAATGCGACATGTCCTGATATCACAACACATTTTCCCCCTTGCACCTATTCTCGTCCTTTGGTTGCGAAAATGCGACATGTCACGATATCGTGACACTTTTTCCCCCTTGCGCCTTTTATCGTCCTTTTGTCGCAAAAATGTGACATGTCGCGATATCGTGACACTTTTTCCCCCTTGCACATTTTCTCGTCCTTTGGTCATGAAAATGCGACATGTCGCGATATCGCGAAACTTTTCTCTCTTGCGCCTTCTCTCATCTTTTGGTCGCAATAATGCGACATGTCGCTATATCGTGACAATTTTCTCTCTTGCACCCTCTGTCATCTTTTGGTCGCGATAATGCGACATGTCATGATATCATGACACTTTTCTCTCTTGCGCCCTCTCTCATATTTTGGTCACGATAATGTGACATGTCGCGATATCGCGACACTTTTTCTCTTTTGCACCTTCTCTCGTCCTTTGGTCATGAAAATGCAACATGTCATGATATCGCGACACTTTTTCTTCTTTGCCGACATGTCATGATATCGCGACACTTTTTCCTCTTTGCGGTATTTTGCTTTTCGTTGGATGCTCCTGCATCAGGTTCCTTGGGTTTTTAGAAGGACAAGGCTTTTCATGAATCCTTGGCATACTAAATTTAAAGCCAAAGAAGAGATACCTTCTATAGCTCCCGTGTGGGTTAGACTCTTTGGCCTCCCTATTGAATTTTGGAATCCTACTATTTTTTATTCATTTGGAAACTCTTTAGGAACATTTATGATGACTACTGATTGTACTCAAAATTTTGAACATATTATTTATGCTCGTATTTGTGTTTTAATGGATTTTGACAAACCCCTACCTAAAAAGATCACATTACAATTTGGGGAAGAAACTTGGGAGCAATTAGTGGACTATGAGAACATTCCTTTTCATTGTAGAATTTGCCATGAATATGGTCATTTGGCTAGTGCTTGCCCAAATAAAATTCCTGATCAAAAGAAAGAAGATATAAACTCAAAAGGTTTCCAAATACCTAAGAAGAAGAACACTAAAAAAAAACCAAGTTGTGAAGGATCAATCAAAGTCATCTGCTAATATGTTTGAAATCCTTTCCACAAATGATGTCCCAAGTGAGGAAGAGGAAATAATGGAAACTAAAATCTTAGAAACACAATTTAAATATGAAGGGAAGAACTCAGAGACAAACCAACAAATCAAAGGTTTTCAAAAAAAAAAAAAGGAGAAAATTTACACAAGAAAAACAATATTTCAAATGTCAAAACTTCAAATAATACAAGTCCCAATATAGACTCCGTTGAACCATCTAATAAAATTTTGGCTGTGTACGAGCATTCTTCAAGGTTAGAAGCCATCTCAGATTCAATTGGAGTAAGTCAAGAAATAGGGAAAACAAAATTGAAGATGGATTCTAATAAAAAAGTAGGTCACAAGACCAATCAATATCATATGGTAAAAGAAGGTGAAAATATTGTAGAGGAAGGTAAGATTAATGCCCTTCCCAACTTTTTTAGCCCTGGTATTAATGAAGATCATCACTTGGAATATTAGAGGACTCAAAGGGAGTCTTTCAAAACAAAATGAAATTAGAAGAATGATTCAGATAAATCATCCACATCTTATTTTCCTTCAAGAAACAAAGATGTCAATGGAGGATATGGACTTAATTGCCAGTAAAATTTGGCCAGATAGAAAAGTGGTTTCCCTCGGTTCCTAAGGGACTTCAGGTGGGATTGCTTGTCTTTGGGACCCAAAAGAGGTAGTTATTCACCATATGGTTGGTAGTTGGGGTTTGTTGGCTATAGATATTCAAAGTAGACATTCCAACCAGATTATGGTCTGCATTACTGTTTATGTTGTGACTTCTTTGGAGCAAAAAAGAAGACATTGGAAGGATATTACTCATATTATCTCTCATTTTCCTAAATCTTGGATCTTGATCGAAGGATATTTCAATACCATCCTCTCTCTGGATGAGAAAATGGGAGGAAATAGAAATTTGGACAAAAGCACTAACCTCATGAGCGAATATATTGCAAACCTCCATCTTGTGGATATCCAACTAAGTAATGGCCTTATGACTTGGTCTAACAGAAGGCAAGGCTTAGCTTGTATAATGGAGAGATTGGATAGGTTTTTTCTCTCTAAAAATTTCTTAATCCATGGTCACATTCCTAAAGTGAAGACTCTTAATAATGCAGGTTCGGATCATTGGCCAGTCATGGTGGAAATGTGGAAAACCAATGTGAGTTTCTCTCCTTTTCATTTTCAATTAATGTGGCTTAGAGACATTTCCTTCAGACCTCATGTGCAACAATGGTGGAAGGAAGGTAAACCTAGGCATGGGACTAAGATGTTCTATTTTGCCAAAAGACTACAATACATTAAATCCAAAATCAAGACTTGGAACTGGAAAGAGTTTGGGGATGTTCATAAAAAAAACATGAAGTTATTGCTCATCTTGAAAATTTGAATAAGAAAATCCGTTTAGATGGCCTCACAGAGAAGAGAAGTGCAGATGAAATTAAACTCACAACTCAGTTAGAGGAATGGGAAAAAAGAGAAGAAATCTTATGGAAGCAAAAATCTAGAATTCAATGGCTCAAAGAAGGAGATCGAAACACAAATTTCTTCCACAAATATCTTCTAGCTCGAAGATCTCACAACTTTATTTCTTCCTTAAAATCAGATTCTGGAGATGTTGTTTATACTTGGGATGGCATGAACTCTATTGTTGTTGATTACTTTTCCAATATTTTTGTTGCTACTCCTCTTGACTCAACTTCACAACAAAATGTTCTTCAAGCAATCCCTTCTCTTATCACTTCTGAGGAGAACTCTATTTTGACTTCTCCTGTTACTATCAATGAGCTTCAACAAGTAGTTTTTAAAATGCAAAAATGGAAAACCCTAGGTCCTGATGGTTTTCCTATTGAGTTCTACCAAGAGTTTTGGGATATCCTTCATGTTGATTTATTAGAGGTGGTGGAAGAAGCCAGGAAAGCCAAAGAAATTTTGAAGGTTATCAATAAAACTTATATTACTCTTGTTCCAAAATCTCAAGAGGTTGATCATATCTCAGATTTTAGACCTATTGCTTTATGTAATGTTCTTCTCAAAATCATTACTAAAATCATGGCAGAAAGGTTGAAGCCTCTTTTGCATAATATTATTTCCCCAGAGCAAGGGGGTTATGTGGAAGGACGTCAAATAGTAGATGAGATAGTTCTTGCTCAAGAAGCCATCCATTCCATGGATATGCAAAATTCTCCTTCCATGTTCATTCGGTTAGACTTATCCAAAGCTTATGACAGAGTGGATTGGCACTTCCTTATCAAAGTTTTGAGGCAATTTGGTTTCTCTAAGGATTGGATGGATTGGATTATGGGATGTATCTCTTTAGTTTCCTACTTAGTTCTTATCAATGGTAGGCCTTCTCAGTATTTCCTAGCTTCCAGAGGTATTAGGCAAGGTGACCCGCTATCCCCTTATTTATTCATCATTCTTGTTGAATGCTTGGGTAGGACTATAACCAAAAAGAAGGAAAACAAAACCCTTGAGGGAGTTACCATTGCTCATGGAGCTAGACCTATCTCTCATCTTCAATTTGTGGATGACTCTACTCTTTTAGGTAAAGCTATAGTTAAGGAAGCTTCTAATATTAAGCAAATCATTAGTTGTTTTTCTAAGGCTATTGGGCAGTTGATCAATGAAGACAAATCTAAAGTTATTTTCTTTCAATGTTCTACTAGACAGGAATCCATGGTCTTGGATAAATTAAGATATAAGAAGACCTCTCTTCCAATCACTTATTTAGGTATTCCCATAAATATTCAAAGGCAGAAAAATAAAGATTGGAATTGGTTGTTGGACAAAGTCAAGAAGAAAATTGGAAAGTGGACCAACAAGTGGCTTTCTTCTGGGGTAGAATCACCTTGGTAAAATCAGTCCTTCAAGCTATTCCTATTTATGTTTCTTTCATTTTGAATATCCCAAAGGCTGTTCTTCGAGAATTGGATCAAATCAGTCATCGTTTCCTTTGGAGTGGTACTAAGGAGAAAAGAAAATGGGCCTTGGTGAAATGGGATACTTTATGTCTTCCTAAGAGTGAAGGGGGTTAGGATTCTGGTCTTCAATTAATAACAACAAATCTTTAGCTGCTAAATTATATTGGAGGATGTTGCATAACCCTAATGCTCTTTGGGCCAATAATCTTCGTGCTAAATATGTTGAGAACAAAAGTCCTGAAGACCTTGTTCGCTATCAACTTCCTACCAAAGGTTCTCCCATTTTAGCAGTTCTTAAGACTAGTGAGGATTTGATAAATAAAAAATTATTTTGGATCATTCATAATGGTCAACATGCAAATTTTTTGACAGATTCTTGGGATGGTCACAAGCCTTTGATAACTCAGTTTCCCGATTGGAGGCCTTGGATGGAGGAGCTTCACCGAGCTAATTGGATAAAGGTGGCTAATTACTGTCGGTACCATACTGGTAATTCAAAGGTTGGTAGATATTGGATCCCTATTGAGGAATGGCCTATTCAAATCCCAGAAAGGCAAAGACAAGATATCCAAGGCATCCTTCATATGAGATCCCTCTCTTGGTCCCATGAAAAAAATTGTTTTGGATGGAACAACACTACTAAGGGTGAGTATTCAGTTGCTCAAGGTTATTTGACCTTATGCCATAATAATCCCAACCATTATTTTGACATCTTTTCTCGATTGTGGGCTCAAGATCTGGCCTAAGGTGAGGTTCTTTAATTGGATTTTATTGCATCGTAGGGTGCTTACTGGTGAGCAACTTATGAAGTGTGGTTTTCATGGCCCTTTTAGATGTGAAATGTGTGAAGAGAATGTAGAAAATATCAACCATATTTTTATTGAGTGTACTTTAGCCTTTGAGCTATGGAGGAGAATGGCCACTTTACTTGGCTTATAGTGGTCCAATTTTTTTACTTTTGAATAGATTTGGAGGGATTGGCCTAATCAAGAGGGTGTTGATCATTTTATTAGGAAGTTAGTTTGGATGGGTTCTACCATTCTTCTTTGGAATATTTGGAATGAAAGGAACAACCAAATTTTTAATCAATATAGGAAGGATATTCACTATATTTGGAAAAATACCATAGCCAACTTAGTTGAATCAGTCCATCAACTCCTTAATCACCCCCAAAACTCCCACCAAAGATGGGATCAAGTGATGCAAATATTGAATATTAAACCTTCTAAGGGCAACCAACTTAAAGGGAATGTGAGTATTAGTAAGATGGATAGGACTAGAAATTGGCAACCTCCTCCTAAGGATTTTGGAAAAGTCAATACCGATGGAGCCTCTAGAGGGAACCCTGGAAAAGCCGATGTGGGAGGAATTGGTAGACTTTTAGATGGCTCCCTGGTTTTTACTTTTGCTGAGAATTTGGGTATTCTTTCCAATAACCTTGTTGAGGGGTATGGTATCCTCGAGAGGCCTTCAAGAGGCTACTAAGGTTGGATGGGAAAAGGTGTTAGTTGAGTCCGACTCTCAACTTATGATTAATCTCTTGAAGACTCCTTCTAAGAATCATAAGGTGGATTGGAGAATAAAAAGAATTATTGAGAAGATTCAGTTAATCCAGATGGGATTTTTGAAAGTTGATTACAATCATGTGGTCAGAGATCAAAACAAGAGTGATGATGCTTTAGCTAATTGGGCTTTGGACAAAGGTGATCTTACTTGTTATGGCCACCCTCCTATATGGTGGGCTTCTCAAATTAGGGAAGCTCTTCTTTCTATCATTTCTTTGGATGGCTCCAGTTTTGAAGGTACCTAGTTTCTTCTTGTTTTTTTTTTTTTGCTTCTCTTTGGTTCATTTAGTTTTTTTTAGTTCCCTAGCTCATTCTATTCTTTATTTTGTTTCCTCTATTGATTCTTGCCTTAATAGTCTTCTGGTCTAGATAGGTCATTGTTTTGTTCATTTTTTTTTTTTTTCTTTTTTTTCTTTTTTTAGTTTAGTTTTTTAAGGTGGGTGGGTTCTTTTGTTTTGTTTTGTTTTTGTGTTCTTTGTGTTGTTTTTTGTTGTTCTTGTGTTTTTTTTGTTTTTTTTTTTTATGTTTTTTGTTATTGTTCTTGTGTTTTTTTCATTCTTGTTCTTGGGTTTCTCTTTGTTTGTGTTATTTCATGTTTTTATGTGTGAGTGTTTTCTATGTTTTTTGTTTTTGTTTATTGTCTGTTGTTGGTTGTTTTTTATTTTTATTTATATTTTATTTTTTTTTATTTTTTAGGTTTTTGTTGTGTTTATTTTTCATGTTTTTTTTTTGGTTATGTCTTTGTAGTGTTATGTTTTTTTTGTCTTGTTTGTGTTTTGTTATGTGGTTCTTGTGTTTTTCTATGTGGTTTGTGTTGTGGTTTATTTTATCTTATTGTGTGTGTTTGGTTGTGCTTTTGTTTTTGACACACTCAAGGAGCATGTTTTTTATTTTATTTTATTATTTTTGTTGTTATTTACTTATTTTTAAATTGGTTTTGTGTGTTTGTTTGCTCCTTGAGTATGTCAAAGGTGGTAGGCCAGGTCCGAGTCTTGGGTATTTTTTGCGGAATGGATACCCCTGCCTCCTTGGGTCTTACCCGAAAGTGGCATCCCTTTTGGGATGTTTTCCACAAATAAATAAATAAATAAATAAAATTGATATGACCATCGAAATACATGTCAAATATAGATGGGATAGGGTAACAATCATGTTAAGAGGATCCTATAGGAAAATCTTTGAGTAACATAGGGTTTTATAGCAATGGTGATTTTTTGTGATTATTAAGCCTCATGTGTACACTAGGTTAGGTGATTGAGAGATAATATGGTGATGGTTACAAGTTATCCACATGAAAAATATTGTATGAGGTTGGTTAGGGGTTGATCATAAAATAACCTTTTGTTGATATGGTTTTGGATTAGCTACTTGAAAAGCCTTCATATAGTTTGTGCATAGAACACAATTATAGGTAGAATGAATAGTTTTCCAATATTATAATTATTGCACAATAGTGCATGTTGAGGGTACCTTTTTAGTGTGGAAGAACTGATAAAAACCCTTGTTGTAAATAGGTACCTAATTAGCCATAAGACCCACAAGTAGATGAAGGCCCAATGGAGTTTTGACATTTGGAATTTCAAGTTAGCCATAAATTAATGGTATAAACACCTTTTGAGAAAATTATAGGGGGCAATAGCAATAATAACTTCCAATATGAGGACTTGAAAGCCTCTAGCAAATAATAGCCTCAAATATTGAAACCTCAAGGAAATCCAATACATGTGTTGAAGGATTTTGACTATATAATAAGAGCTAATTCTGAAATTCTCTATGTAGAATTTTAGATGGAAAAGAGCACCTTAGTCTCAACCTATAAATAGGTATTTAAAACTCATTATAATCCATTGGGAGTTTCCTACTCATGTCTCATATCTAGACTTCTAAGCTCCTCCTTTTACCTCTTCTTATATGTATGAGCAGGACTTGAATCTTGAGTCATTATCTAAGGAGCATCAAGCCTATTCAAAAAACATACTTTGTAATTATTTGATGCATAAATAGAAGTTGTGATTATCTTTGCTTCGTTCTTCTTATTGTTTGTATTGTCGATTCTAGGTTATGTGTGACAAAGGGTATTCAATTTCTAGCTATTAAACTATCATGAATGTGTTCATATTTAACTCGTTTAGGGAGTTAGGGAGAACCTTGGTCTTGGCACATTGCCCCATAGATTAGAATTTATTTTCCTATAATTTTATTTATTATTTTTTCTTTTTGTTATTTCCTTTTCTAGTCAATAAGAAGCATAGATCTAAGCTTGTGAGGTCTAAAAGGTGCATAAAATATTGTATTTAATGAGGATTCAACCTCAATAAAAATCTTAGAGGTTTCCCGATAGGCATTATCTCTACCAATAGAGCTTCTTGTTGTGTCGGTCAGTGTGAGGTGTGAGTTCCCAGGCACACAAGGTTGCTACTATAATAGGATATGACATTTTGAGATGACAATAGTTTCTTTAGTACAGTCAATAGGTATATTGACACCTTACATAGAATAGCTAGCCTAAGTTGACTTGTGTGTCTCATGACCTTTTGTTCTAGAATACTTAGAATGACTTGGTCGAAATTGGACCAATATGGAGTTTGAATTGGTATCATTATGTGATATCAAATAACATTTTCATACCCTACCAACAAATCAAATCATAATAAGTTGTTTTTCCTTATTTTATTGTGGACTTCAGTGGAAATTAGGTGGCAAAATATCAATGGTATTCATCTATAAATCATTACATTCCAAATGAAAATATTTTTTGGTTGTAGATGTTATAAGTTTTGAGGGGCTAATATATTTAATTAATTTTATGATTATTAGGGTATACCTATAAGAGACCATAACTTTTCTATACAAAAGTGATTTGAGCCCATTTTTTTTTAAATCATACATTTTTCAAACTCTTCATATTGGTGGGGTATTTTTTCAATAAGTTATTATAGATGGAGAAATATTTCATTGTTTGATTATCTTCAATATGTACACCACCCATTTAAATGGGAAAATGTATAGTAAATTACAGAGTAAAAATATTTCGTCCATATTTAAAGGAGAGATGGTTGAATTTGAGATATTTAAGATAGATATTAGATATTTTAAACGTATAATTCAATATATGTTTTTTTCAATCGCTTCTCTTTCTATCAAATTTTTAGGATATTAGCTCATTCTATATTCTTAACAAAGCATGAAGATCTAACCCTTCATGATATCTTCTATTTTCCATCTTTTGTCTAGGTATCCTTAGGAAGTTATGATGGCTATTATCATAAATAGGTTCTTGTAAAGCCTTCATCATCCATGGTGACTACAACCAGGTTATCCAAGGTTAGTTCAATTCTCTAGAGAATGAGAACTATTCTATAAAAATGAAAGTTCAAACTTCAAAGTCTTGTCTTATATGACTATAGAATATTGAAATAATTTCTAAGATGGATTATCTTGAATACTTGGTTCATATAAGAGCATATTTATGAGGTAAAGCTTCCATTATGGTGGAAATATGTTATCATCACTAATATATTATCACTTTGATACCTTATTTCATATTATAAGAGGATGTTGGAAGTTTTATAATTTTACTTTATTGGCTAAGGTTGATTTTGTATGATGTAATCATATGTAAAAATACAAGGAATCATTATGTAATGTAACTATTAATTATTTATGTATAGACTATGGGCCTAAAATTAACCTTGTCATGGTTAAACCTTCACTAAATTTCCTTAATGCCTAATGTATAATAGGCAAGGGTTTAGTAACTTATAATTAACTTCAAACCTTTATGTTATCTTGTCTTAAGTCAGGGTTATGCACAATGGTGAATATTCGCAAATTGGGTGAATATTAGGATTTCCAAAATTAGAAATTGGTGAATATGAGGACCCTCGACGTCAGCCCATTCATCTAAAATGTTTAGGACTAATTTTTTCGTAGGGTAAATTCGCCACAATATATATCCAAACACAAGCATATTTGTACTCATTGGAAAGATATTTTCGAGCATGATCTAATGGTGGTGTTTTTATGAAGTTATAATGTGATTTAATAGGTAAAATTTTACCCCAAATATGACCTTACTTTTAAGGGCTTCAAATACCTCAAATTTTAGTGTGAAGATGATTGATTTGATTTTTTGATGATTCACCCTAATTTCAATTAGGATTTGCCATTTTTTTACAAGTATATTCTGAGTCCAACCCCTTATGCATAACCATATCTTAAGTTGGTGTGATTATGTAATTATATTTGTTAGGGTTTAGATGTTAGTATAAACTTGAAATAATATAATCCATTGTATCAATGTGATCTCATATTGATAATAGTACTTGGTGATCAGGGATGCCCATCCAATTATATCTATTTATAGCTATTATCCTCATTTTATCTTTTATAAAATCAACAAAAAATCTCACTAGCTTTATAATTAGATATTAATAGAACACTAGCATATCAAGCATGTTTAGTTCTAAAATAAGTAAAATGAAAAGGAAAGTTGAAGGCTTTAGGTACAATTTATAACATGTAAAAATTACCAAATGTAGATTTCAATCTATATATCTTGTTACCAATTTTAGTTATGAAGAAAACCTAGGGAATACATAATATAAGTAATATCATCACTAAAATTTTATGAGCAACAACACTTCCTCCTCCATTATTCTAGGAATGTAAATGAGATCCCTTATTTCTAGAGATCTCTTCTTAATGTCATATCCGTATCCAATTTTATTTTCTTCTCTCTTATCCTCCTTTTCTATATGCCCAACTCATAAACACAAATCCAAAAAATTCTATTGCCTTATGGTCATAGTGGCTATGAAATTGCATATTTAGAAGGTACCCATCTTGGAGAACAAAATAAAATTCTAAGTCAAGTATCTTGAATCCAATATCTACCATGTATGCAAACTTCTAGTTTTTCACTATGTGACTGCTCCAAGAACTAGTGGTGGGATTTGGGTTGGGCATCACCATCATTTTCACAACAATATAATCTATTTTGTTGATTATGGAGGGGGATTTATTTGTGATAGTGATATTTCTCATGCCCTTGCTCTTGCTATGGGAAGAGGATCACCACCACTTTCATGGATGCACATATTTATGTCAAGCTTTATAGTACTAAGAATAGTTTGTATGAAAATATCATAAGGATGATGGGACATCATAGGACGACCAACATTGGTTATGTGATATTAGTATTAAAGGATATTATAGACCTCTAGTCCCTCATGATGCAAACATGCTAATGAAAAAGTTTTGAGACCCAAGATAAACAAATGGGGTCCCATTAAGTGTACCATTAAGTTGTTTTTCTCTCTATTTATCTTGATTGTCAGATGGGGTGTGGACCTAGTGGTTGGGACTATCCCACCTTGTGCATAGTGACATACCAAGGCCAGTCCTAAGAGCACAAGGTTTGAATTAGTTAGATGCCTTTGGGATTTTGACAAAATCTATATCCTTTACAAGATGTGATATTAGGTGCATATTTCCTAATATAATAGCTTAGGGTAAAATGCAGGGTTATGCATAAGGGGTTGGACTTAAATTATACTTGTAAAAAAATGGTGAATCCTAATAAAAATCAAGGAGAATCATGGAGAATCCTAAGAAAATCAAATTGAGCATCTTCATACCAAAAATTGGGGTATTTGAAGACCTAAATTTTAAGGTCATATTTAGGGCCACTTTTGACCTATTAAATAATATTATAACTTCATACAAATACCACCATTAGATCAAGCTTGAAAAAAACTTTCCAACGAGTACAAATATGCCTATGTTTGGATATATATAACCCTAAGAAAACATTGGTCCTTAACATTTTAGGCGAATAGGCCGACATCGAAGGTCCTCATATTCACCAATTTCCAATTTTAAAAATCCTAATATTCGCCCAATTGACGAATATTTGCCACTATGCATAACCCTCATAAAAGGTTTAGAGAAATAAAAGGTCAAGATAGTGGACAAAAAAAATAAACTAATCTAAAAAGAGGAAATGTGCCAAAGATCAAATAAAATCCTTTTGCATAGAAAATTTGACTGTAATGTGCAAAGATAAACACTTCCTCTCCTTGACATGCATAAGTACAAATTGAAAAGAAAGCATACACACACAAATAATACGAGTAAGGGCATGAGAATCAAACAAATTTGGAACCAAATAGATGTGTAGGCATCCAAAATATTTATATGTAACCAAAATATTACAAATATTATGCTAAAAGTGGGGGTTTAGGTTACTTGTAAGTCTGCCCATGGATACAAGTATTTCTATACAAAGTAAAATCAAGAGAAAGTTATACAACTCGTCGATCCTTTATAATGCTAAAACTATTACTATTTATAGATTCAATTCAGGGAATTTTCCCTCTAAAACTATGTAGGAGTTTCTAATAGTCTCAATTATTCCTTTCTATAGGTTTTTAAGAATTGAATTGAGGTGACATCTTCCATATCTTTGGTTTGTTTTTGAATTGCCACTTTAGAGGCACCGTGCTATTATATTTATTATATCATCTAATTTTCCTAAATTTTCAAGCTAAAATGACCTTGGTAGGTGATCATTGTCTTCCCTAGGAATGGTGCAATGATCTACCACACTACTTATTGTATAAGTTTGTGCATTATTATTATAACCTTATAGCCTTATTTGATTCTTATCTCATTCCACTTCATAGAGTTATTTGTCACTCTATAGAAACGTTTTGTTGTATTATCTGTTTGTCAAAATATTTATTTTATTTCTTTGGTACTTTTAAATTTTTTTATCATATGACATATTCACTATCTCTTTTGGAACATTACTTACCACTTTTAACTTTAAGGTTATGCTATCAAAACTTTAGTCTCTTTACTTTAGTCAAATATTTTGAAACTCTTGATCTCCCTCTTCATTTGTGCCTCCAAAATGTTTTCATAGTTTGAATCTTGGAAGCCAAATAGTGTGGTCCCAATGTGACCTTTATTTTCTTTTAATATTCTTCTAGCTTTGCCTTTTGAATCTATCTTTCCCAACATATTTTAAGACAAATTCATTGGAAACCCCCTTTTAGATGTGAACTGTAGATGATGGCATGTAGTCTACGAAGTTATCATTTAAAAATATTGCCCATGTTTACTACTTTATTGTCATTTGGGCTCACTTCTCTTTTGGAGGAGTTGTTAGTGCATAGATATTCACATAGGTGACCTCTCTTGATTGAAGATGAGGAATTATATTTCTCACTATATCTCTTGATGATAATTTCTTATGAATCTTCAACTATTTACCACAACTATTGATTCTTCCTCAATAAAATCTTACCATTGAATTTTATCTTGAAATCATGGTGGAGAGAAGATGAATGAGATATCTAGAGCCATGAACCCAAAAAAAATGGATGATAGCTAGATTTTCTATCTCACTTGTAAATATTTTTTGGATAGAACCATCATAAATGATGGAGTTATTTTAGTTATTATTGAAAAGACTCATTAGCTACCATTAATAATAAGATTTGGTTCAAATATCATTGAAAATGCTAGGCCACTTCTATGAATCATTAAATATGAGGTTTCAATGATTATCTTGTCCATATAACATGAGGGTTATTACACTCATATTCAACCTTTAGATATCTCTTCTAGGTGATTTTCTACCATGGGATTCATAGTAGTTGGCAAATGATTCGAGGACTTCTCATTCTACACATGGTTTCGAGTCAACTTCAAGTGCAACTTTCTGGGCTAGATGGTAGTGATTTTTCACTACAATTACCACAATACATCTTATTTTCTAGACAATAACAAATACATCATATTGTCTAGCAAAAAAAATAATTTACTCTCTTAAACGTTTTCATAAATTAAATTTTATCTAGAACTTGAAGATCTACCACAAATACAATAGGGAAATATGGGTCTCATGTACCTCTTTGAATATTATGGTTGATTAGGTACCTATTTACAACAAGGTTTTTTTATCACTTCTTCCTATTTTAGAAGGTACCCTCACCATGCACCATTGTGAAACATTTATAATGTTGGACTTCTATTCTTTCTACCTAGAATTATGTTTATACACAAACAATATGAAGGGTTTTCAAGTAACTAATCCAAAACCATCTAAACAAAAGGTTCTACTATGATCTACCCCTAACAAACCTCATACAAGATTTTTCATATGGATAACTTGTAACCATTACCATATTATCTCTCAATCACCTAACTTAGTGCCCACATGAAGCTTAGTAACCATCAACAATCACCATTGATATAATATCCTCTTTTACTATTTATCTTACTCCTTTGTAAAAATATTTTTCTATGGAATCCTATTAACATGATTTTTACCCTACCCCATCCATATTTGGCATGTATTTCTATGGTAATATCAATTTTATACCAATAAAATTTTTCATAATGATTATTTCCACCACAAATATCACATGGATATAAATCCCAACACCTTGTTTTTATAAGTCTTTCTTGAATGCACAAACAACAACAAAATCCTTGTAGTTGAACATGTTTTCATACACCTATGCATATCATGGTGGTATATAAAGCACAAACCCACATAGATCTTTGTAAATCAGGAAGTAGAATTTTGAGTGAAATGCCCTAGTGGAAGCAACCTAACCATGACCCAACCCCTCAAACAAGTGAATCATGGCCAAGTTATATGATCCATCGTCTCCTATGGGAGAATCGCTCTACGGTTTTGAGTGTGGATTTCTCCCCATGTGTGGTTTGTGTTGGTTTATTCTTGTCAACCCCATGTAGCTCTAGGGTCCATTCTCTACTCCTCTCATACTGCCCAATCTTGTACTTTCTTAAATAAAAAATTCTAAAAATACCTTGAGCAATGTTGTGAGAGCCTTGAGCCATTATCCTACATGTATCCCATGATGTCCCTCATGGTGGTATATAAAGCACAACACCCACATAGAGATTTGCAAATTAGGAAGTAGTATTTTGGGTGAAATGCCCTAGTGGAATCAAGTCAACCATGATCCAGCCCCTCAAATGAGAAAATCATGGCCAAGCTATATGATCCATCCTCTCATTTGGGAGCATCACTTTATGGTGGTGAGTTTGGATTTCTCTCCATGTGTGGTTTACATTGGTTGATTTCCCTTGTAAACCCCATGTTAGCTCTAGGGTCCATTCTTTGCTTCTTTCGTATTGCCCAATCACATACTTTGTCAAATAAAATATTCTAAAAATACCTTGAGAAATACTATGAGAGTCTTGAGCCATTATCCCACATGTGTCCCACAATAGCCCTCATGGTGGTATATAAAGCATAAAATCCACATAGAGCTTTGCAAATTAGTTAGTAGGCTTTTAGGTGAAATGCCCTAGTGGAAGCAGGACAACCACGACCCAAACCCTCAAACAAGAAACAATGACCAAGTTATATGCTCCATCCTCTCTTATGGGAGCATCACTCGATAGTAGTGAGTATGAATTTCTCCCTATGTGTGGTTTTCATTGGTTTATTTCCCTTGTGGGCCTCATGTTAGATCTAGGGTACATTCTTCTGTTCACTCGTACTGCCTAGTCTCATACTTTCTCAAATAAAATTTTATAAAAATACCTTGATCAATATTGCAAGAGTCTTGAGCCATTATCCCACATGTATCCCATGATGACCCTCATGGTGGTATATAAAGCACACCACCTATATAAATCTTTATAAATCGGGAAGTAGGATTTTGGGTGAAATGCCCTAGTGGAAGTAGGTCAATCATAATCCAGTCCCTCAAATGAGTGAATCATGACCAAGCTATATGCTTCATCCTCTCATGTGGGAGCATCACTTGATGGTGGTGAGTATGGATTTCTTCCCATGTATGGTTTTCATTGGTTTATTTCTCTTATGGGTCCTATGTTAGCTCTAGGGTCCATTATCTGCTCCTCTCATACTACCCAATCTCATACTTCACTGATGAGATCTTTAGGTCAAAACACATTCAAATTTTTTTATATGTATCACTTTTTTTATGAATAAAAATTCAATCAAATATTTTTTGTTACTTTACTAACTCGTCTCTTTCTTTAAGTTTATAGTTCCTCATTTTTCTTTATTTTATTTTCTAATATATTTTTTCTGGTAGTATTATGCTCTTCACTTGCTTGTAATGTGATCTAGTGAACCAGAAAGCTTGCAACACTAGTACTATACTATTCACTTGGACATTTGTGATCTAGTGGATCAGAAACTAGTTTATGTTTTTAGAGTATTGCTTTGCCATGTTTTGTTTTCATTAATAAGTCTGATTCCTCATTCTCAAGGGCCTACTTGATGGTGGAAGCATATTTGAAAATTATTTGCCCCAAAAAGGATAATATTTTCATGTGGTTAGCTTTGAGAAATAAGGCTTTGACTTGGGAAGTTTTACAGAGGAGAAACAAACAAGGTCCAAGTATTTGTATGTTGTGTCTGTCAATGGAGGAAAACATCACACATTTGCTAATTAAATGCCCTTTTTATCAATAGGTTTGGTTAGAAGCTGAAAAAATGATTGAAGTACAAAATATTTGGGAAGAAGAAATAGTGGAGGTATGCTTAAGATAGTGGTTTTTGAAAAAAGAGTTAAAACAATTTTTTTCTTTACCATGTCTTATATGTTGGGGTATATGGTTGGCATAGAATGCAACTATTTTTGAAAGGAAGTTAATTCCTTCATTTCAAGTCATATTTTAGGTGAAGACTTTGGTCTCGATCAACAAAGGGCCTAACAAACATAAGAAACCTCAACAAGTAGACAATTTTTTCATTAAAAAGTCTTAGCCATGAGGTTTTTTTGATGGGGTTAGTCAGAGACAGTAATATTTTAGTAGCACGAGAGGTATTCTATACTTTTTGGATACCCACTATATCAAATTTAAAACAGGTCTTGGGATAGGTTCCAACAATTTTGCTAAGTTTCAGGTGTTAGATTGCTAATGAAGTGTGTTGTGGAGAGAAATATGAAAAAAATACAAAATTTTAGAGATTCCACTCTAGTCATCAATTGGATGAATAGATCTGCTCAACTAAAAAATAATTTTCTTAGACCATTGGAATATGAACTACTGGAGGTGATTTCCCTTTTTGAAAATATCTCTTTTAAACATGTTTATAGAGAATTAAATAAAGAAGCATATAGGATTATCAAAAGAAGGTCAACATGTTCCAGAAGGTTTCTTGCAAATGGAAGAGAACAAGGATGGAGTTTCTTATTTCACCCACATATCATATCCATAGTTGTTATGCTAGCTCTAGGTTTTTTTTACTATGGGCATGTTTCATTTGATTAGAGCTTTATGGCAGTTTCTACCTTTTTTTCGTATTTCGTTGGTTTCTTTTTCACCGATTTCTATCCAGGTTTTGATCATGGAGGTTGTTTGGATAATTAAGTATTGATATATAAGGATATTTATTCTTATTATCCTCATGCTATTTCGAAGATGTTTTATTTTTCCTCTATGTTCTGCCCGACTGTAATTATATCTTGAATCCTAGTAATATGCTTTTATTTTAATTTATTGTTTATGCTAAAGCACTTGAAAAATATAATTTTCTTTTATGCTTAAAATAAAATTATATTTTTTTCTTGTAAATAAAAATATAAAAAACAAAAACCAAAATAAAATAAAATAATAGTAATTTTAAAAAATCCTTTAAACAATTCAAACACTTTTTTTATAGACATGTTCTCTCACACATAAAAATATCACCATATATCTTATTATATAAAAGTACCATAATATATTTTATTATCTAAAATTTAAATAATACATCCTTGTCCTTTACATCATTTAAACATTATTTTTTTTATAAAACTTAGTTTCATGAATATTTTAAAAATAAATCCAAAACCAAACTACTACTATGCTCCACATAAACCATTCAAACTTAATTATCTAAAGTAGAATTTACTTTTTCTAATATCCTTTAGACAATTCAAACAAAATCACTTTAAACAACAGTTCGTGCTAGTCTGTCAACACCTTTACTTTGGAGTACCTCCAACATTCAACCCCATCGACAAAACGTCAAGATAACCTGATTCGCTATACACGGCTACTGGCAATTTCAGGGGACGTAAGGCAACTCAGCTGATATTCTCACAATGACACTGAGAGGGGGGGGGTGAATCAGTGTAACTACTTAAAAACTTAAATCTACAACTTTTAAAACTAATAATGCAAGCTTGAAACTAGATAATGCAAGTATCACACAAGAGCATAACACAACACAGGATTTTACGAGGTTCACCGATGTGGCTACTCCTCAAATAATGATTGTTTGGACTTCAATCCAAATCCAGTCTTTGCAAGGATTCAATATTTACAATTGTTTACTAGCACCCACTGGAAGGAGCACCAACCCCTGATTTATCTACTGCAACAGATAGGAGCACCAACCCCTTTATCCAAGCACCAACTTGGATTTCTATTTTGCAAGATAAATGGACATAAAAATGCCTTCTCTTTTGCAAGACCCTTATTGGTCTATAGCTCATGCAATTTTATCTCACATAAGCATAAAGAGACTTGTTAGAGACTCAATATCTTCCTTTCAAATCTAAAACCTCTCTGTTATTTTACAAGAAGAATATACAGGTTTTAGTTCTCTTGTTGTTCTTCATGCAGCACACTTACCACACTTTGCCTTTTGATTTATTCAATACAGCACAGTTGCGGTAACCTTCTAACTGTGCCAGTTCGATCCTTATATCCTTGATTTCCTCGAATGGCTCAATTTGAAACGGCTCAATTTTCCCTCCAATATTTCATGTACTTTCGGCTACGATCAATGCATTAATCCTTCTCTGACCTGATCCGCCTTTTAGCCACTTTCTTATTGACATTCTGACCATATTTTTCTCTGCATATTCTGCATATACTGACAGTCCTTCTTCTCTGCACATTCTGCACATATTGACAGTATTTTTATCTGCATATACTGACAACCCTTCTGCGCATTTCGATGCTCTATTATCTTGTTCTTCCAAAATATACATAACTGCTCTTTCTAATTCTTTTGCACTCTTTTCTAAACGGTGTCGATCCTTCTATTCTACCCGTTACTTTCTTGTGAGTCAAGCACAACCATCGAGAGAATTTCTTGTTTGCAGAGATTATCTGAAAAACTGCTCTTTACGCCAGCTTGCAGCATCACGGCCCTGCAACAACCATTCTACATTCAATGCTTAGTTTCGTGGCTACTCTTTGTAATTGCCACCTTTGCCAGCCATGCTGCAACACGGCCCTACAACGACCGTTCTTTTCTTACATTCACTTGTCTAGTCACTTTCACTTGTAACTATAGTTAAGCTGCGAGCATGAATTTCTCCTATGCATTCTCACCACCTGTCACTTGGAACTGCAGATCTGAATCCAGTTAGGTTTATCGTAATTGGCGCTATTTGCCACTTGTCACAATGCATGTATCTTTGACTTTTTCCGGCCAAAAAATTACCTGTCGTGATATCGCGACGTTTTATTTCTCCTAGAATTCCTTTCTGTAAGCAACCCCGAAAACCTTACATGTCGCGATATCGCGACGTTTTCCGCTTTACTGACGTCATCCTCCATGTTGTCACGAAATCGCGATGCTTCTGGCTTGCTGAGGCTTCTCTGGAAACTTGTCATGATATCGTGACATTTTTTAAACTTGCTGACGTCATCTTCAAAGATGTCACGAAATCGTGACGTTTCCTGCTTGCAATGGCTTTTCGTTCACCCTGTCGTGAAATCGTGACACTTTTTGGTTTTGCTGACGTCATCTTCTAAGATGTCGCAAAATCACAACGTTTTTGGTCTTGCTGACGTCATCCTCATTGCCGTCACGAAATCGCGACGCTTCTGGCCTCCGTACACTTTTTACTCCATGCAACCGCGAAAACCTTACATGTAGCGAAATCGCTACACCATTGTTGCCTTAGCATTTTTCTTTCTTTGCTAGCTAGTGAAACTCCGACGTGTAGCGATATCGTTACACCTTTCCACTTTGCACTTTGAACTCGTAGCAAGATCGCTGCACCTTCCCAACATGTGTTTCAAACCTGTAGCGAAATCGCTACACCTTCGCACTATGCACTTTCAACCTGTAGCGAAATCGCTACACCTCCGCACTATGCACTTTCAACCTGTAGCGAAATCGCTACACCTCCGCACTATGCACTTTCAACCTGTAGCGATATCGCTACACCTTTTTACCTTGCCTTTCGAAATAGTTAGGAAATTGCTGCACTTTTGTTCTTAGTGTTTCAAGCTTGTAGCGAAATCGCTACATCTTTCATCCTTTGCATTTAGAGCCTGTAGCAAAATCGCTACACTTTCCTTACTTAGTGCCTTTTCTTCGCTTTCACCAGCGAAATTGCAACATGTAGCGAAATCGCTACACTTTTCTTAGTTAGTGCCTTTTCTTCCAGCATATCGTGAAATCGCGACAATCTTACTTGTATCTTCTCTCTCCTCAGACATGTCACGAAATCGTGACAATTTGGCTTGCAATTTCTCTCTCCTGCTTTTTGTCGTGAATAGCGACACATTTTATCTCTCCTCAGTGAAAACTCGACATGTCGTGAAATCGTGACATTTTGGCATGCTTTTTCTCTCTCCTCGGATATGTCGTGAAATCGCGACATTTTTTCTTGCACTTTCTCTCTCCTACTTTTTGTCGCGAAATCGCGACAGGAACCATGTCGCGATATCGCGACAGTTTTCTTCCTTGTCTTTTTTCGCAAATTTTTGGATCTGGGTCCCCTCTATTTTTCTTGAGATTTTCTGCACTTGATCCGACTGACCTCTGTATTGCTTCAACTGCATCACTTTGTCTGTGTTGACAACAATTACAATCCTTTTGCACTGCTTTTGCTGCACCTTGCTCAAAAATCTCCCCCTTTGGAATTGTTGGCAACACACTGTAGCCTTGCTCAAATTCTTCTCCCCCTTTGCCAATAATGCCAAAGGGCTACCGCAGACTCCCCCTGAGTCTATGCACACCATTCTCAAGCATAAATAATTTGAATGCTCCCCCTGAGAATGTATTTCCCATAGCTAGTCAGTGCTTGGGAAGTGTGACTACTCCCAACTTCTTTCGAAGGTACTCAAATACTTCCTTTGGCAAGGGTTTGGTGAATATGTCTGCTACTTGCTCTGTAGTGGGAACAAACTCTAATCTGACTTCTCCTTCTGCAACCTTGTCCTTCAAGAAGTGATACCGGATTGCAATATGTTTTGTGCAGGAATGCATTACCAGATTCTTTGAAATGTTGATTGCACTAGTGTTGTCACATTTGATTGAAATGGGCTCATTGAAGTGAATTCCTAGATCTTTCAATGTTTGTCTCATCCATAGTATTTGTGTGCAGCATGTTGTTGCTGCAATGTTTTCTACCTCGGCTGTGGATAGAGAGACTGATTCTTGCTTCTTACTGTGCCATGCTACCAATTTATCTCCAAGAAAAAATGCTCCTCCACTTGTACTTTTTCTGTCATCAATGCATCCTGCCCAATCTGCATCAGAATATGCAAAGAGAGTGAAGTCTTTTCCTTTTGGATACCACAACCCATACTCCATAGTACCCTTGAGGTACCTAAAGATCATTTTCATAGCTGTTACATGAGTCTCTTTTGGGCTAGCCTGAAATATTGCAACCATGCAAACAACTTGTAAGATATCCGGTCCAGTTCTTTGTCAAATACAGCAAGCTCCTAATCATTGATCTGTACATTGTTTGATCAACATCCAGAGATTTATCATCCTTGCTCAACTTGCAGCTTGTTGTCATGGGGGTGCTCACTGGCTTACTATCTTCCATAGTGAACTTTTTCAGCATTTCTTTCACATACTTAATTTGAGAAATAAAGATCCCCTTTTCAGTTTGATTAACTTGTAATCCAAGGAAATATGAAAGTTCACCTATCATAGACATTTCAAACTCTTTCTGCATTTTGTTTGCTATGTCTTTGCATGATTCATCATTGCTGCTCCCAAAAATTATATCATCTACATAAACAACTAGGACAATGAAATTGCCATTTTCAGTTTTCACATATAAATTGCTATCTACCATACCTTTCTTGAATCCTTGCTTAGTGAGATAGCTGTCCAATCTTGCATACCAAGCTCTAGGTGCTTGTTTCAAGCCATACAATGTCTTCAGCTTGCAAACAAAGTTAGGATTATCACAAAGTTGAAAACCATCAGGTTGTTCAATGTATATTTCTTCTTCAAGATTTCCATTCAGAAATGTTGATTTTACATCCATCTGATAAACCTTGAAATTCTTATGAACAGCTAAAGCCAAAAATAGTCTTATTGCTTCAAGTCTGGCCACTGGTGCAAAAGTCTCTTCAAAATCAATCCCCTCAACCTGGGTATATCCCTTACAGACTAATCTTGCTTTATTCCTTACAACCTGTCCATCTTCATTCAGTTTGTTTCTAAATATCCATTTAGTACCAATTATGTTTTCATTTTCAGGCCTTGGTACTAATTTCCAAGTTTTGTTTTTCTCAATTTGATCTAGTTCTTCATTTACTGCTTCCATTCAGCTTTCATCCATGCTTGCTTCAATAATATTCTTGGGCTCAATACTGGATAACATAGAATAGTTATTTACTACTCTTCTTCTTGTCTGAATGCCAACTGTAGGGTCCCCAATAATATGCTCTTTGGGATGATTTTTCTGCCAACTGTCTATTATGTATTTTCTATTTTCATCTCTTTCTAAGTCCTCTGAATCTGATTTTTGTCTCTCTTCTTTTTCTTGATCTTCATCTTCTTCAATAAATTCTTCATAGGTTGGGTAATTTTCACTTTTGGTGGTTTCTTGTTTTCTCGCCTTCATCAACCTTCACATCTCGCACTCTCCACTATTTTCTTAAGTCTTTTGTTGTAGCATGTATAGGCTTTGCTTTTAGTTGAGTACCCAAGGAATATTCCTTCATCAACTCTGTCTTCAAACTTGCCAAGATTGCTTTCAGTTCTCTTAATGTAACACTTGCTGCCAAACACTTTGAAGTATTTTGTTGTAGCATTTTTGCCAAACCACAGTTCATATGGTGTTTTGCTTTCATGCGGCCTCAACATACATCTATTATGAATGTAGACTGCAGTGTGAACTGCCTCTTTCCAAAATCTATCAGCAATTTTGCTCTCTATTAACATGGTTCTTGCCATTTCTTGTACAGTTCTGTTCTTTCTTTCAACTACTCCATTCTGCTGAGGTGTTCTTGCTGCTGAAAACTGTCTTCTTATTCCATATTTTTCACAGAATTCTGCAAACTCTTCTGAAATAAACTCTCCTCGTCTATCAGATCTCAAACATTTAATTCTTTTTCCAGATTGATTCTCAACAAGATTTTTGAAGGTTTTAAACATCTCAAAGGCTTCGATTTTTGTTTCAGAAAGAGTACCCATGTCATTCCGGAAAAATCATCTATACACAGCATGAAATATTTGTATCCATTTATGCTCTCTGTCCTCATGGGTCCACACAAATCAGTGTGAATCAGTTCTAATGGCTTGCTTGTGAAATACTCTTTTGCTTTGAAAGTAGATCTGGTTTGCTTCCCCTTTTGGCATGAATCACAAATGCTATTTTATGGTTTACTAATTATGGGGATGTCTCTTACTGCTCTTTTCGAGCTGATTTTTATCAGATTATCAAAGCTTATGTGACCGAGTCTTTTATGCCACAGCCAGTTTTCTTCTTCTTGACCAATCAAGCAGGCTCCTTCTAAAGTCTCCGAGAGAGTATACAAATTTCCAGAAGTTCTCAGTCTAGTGGCTATTAACTTTCCATTTTTTGTCTTTCTTACTTCACAGCCCTCCTTCTTGAAAATTACTTCATGACCTCTATCACAAATCTGACTTACACTCAGTAAGTTGTGCTTCAGTCCTACCACAAAAATAACTTCCTTAGAGTTGATTTTACCGTCACTTAACTTAACAGATCCTTTACCCACTATTTTTTCTCCATCATTGTTTTCGAATTTTACAGAACCACCTTCGTATGTCTGTAGCTTGTCAAACTTCTGTTTGTCTCCTGTCATGTGACTGGAGCATCCACTGTCCAGAATCCAAGGAGAATATTTATTCTGTGCTTTGAGAGTTGTTTGAACAATCAAAGATTCCTTGTCTTTCATTGGTTGTTCCTTTTCTTTCCACTGAGATTTAATAGCAGATCTGGTCACTTGTTTTACTTTCTCCCTTTCATTGGCTTGTGACAATTTTTTGGGCAATTTTCTATACTATTTTGATCCAGATGAGTGATATTTTCTTTCTTGGTATTTATTTCCTGCAAAAGAGCTACAACAATTCCTTGCAATATGACCGAAGTTATGGCAGTTATAACATTCTACAGCATAATCTATCAAGGGAGAAAAAATATTTCTACTAGTAAAATTTCTTTGTTCTACATTATATCTACGACTTGAAATTTTATGACCATATGCATTGCACTTAAAACAATAACCAGAAAAGAAACGAGTGTACACGGGAAGTGGTTGTTGCCAGGTGGAGGTAGGAGCCCTGGGTCTTCTTCTTCTTTGATGAGTGACTTTGATGAATCTATCATTTGCAGCACTCCTTTCAAGCTTGGACTTGTTGTTTTCTTTTGCATGATATGGATTATCTTGGTCAACTTTAATCTTGTCTTTAATATTTATTGGTTCTACGATTCTGACCTTTGATTTCTTTGAGGTTTCTCCTTCATCAAAGCCCAAACCAAACTTGATACCTGTGGGCCTTTGATTATTCAACATTTTATTCAGTTTCTCAGAACTGTCTTCAAATTTTTGATGACAACTCAGTTTTCGATTCATCCCTTCTAGCTACAACCTTAATCCAACTATATCTTCTTCTATCTTGTTGCACTCATTTATTTTCACGATTAGCTGTACTTCAAAATCTTTAGACTTTTTCTTATGCTCTTCAGTTTGTACTTTCAAACTAATTATTAAATTGCTGGCCTCCTCAAATTTTCTTGTAATCTTTTTATTTCTTTTCCTTTCTGCACTTAACTCTTCAAGAGTAGCCACCAACTCACCTTCCAGATCTACCTCGGCCTCATCGTCTAATTTTTCTTCACACTCCTGGGTTTCTTCAGTTCTTTGTTCTTCGAAGGCCATGAACAAGGCTTCACCAGTTTCTTCTTCAGAGTCCTCACTGGACTGTCTTCAGAAGAATCAATGTTCTGAGAAATGAAACTTTTATTCTTGAAGTTCCTTTTTCTAAAATGTGGTTTCTTTTTCCAAACATTTCTTTCTGGATGTGTTCCTTCATCATTTTTATTTTTCTCCTTCATTGGGCATTTTGCTGCAAAGTGCCCGATGCCTCCACAGTTAAAACATTTGAACGGTAGCTTACCTCTGTACTTTCCTTTTCCCTTTACTAACTTCCTAACAAAGTTTGCTTTAGTCTCATCTGCAGATTCTTCTTCCTCAGATTCCTATTTAGATTTTATAATTTTATGTGCTTGGAAAGCTGCTTCTCTATCTGAGGGCTTAGTTTGACCAATCCTCATTTTATATGCTGTTAGAGAACCATGCATTTCATCCATACTAAAAAAATTTAAATCTTTTGCTTCTTCTATGGCAAAAACCTTTGCATCAAACCTTTTATTGAGGGTTCTTAGTACCTTCTTTACAACAACTACATCTTCCATTTCTTCCCCGAGTCCTCTTATTGCATTGATGATTCCATTTACTCTCAGCAGATAGGCTTCAATGTTCTCATCATCGGTCATCTTTAATGCTTTGAACTGGGCACGGTGTGTTTGCAGCTTAGCTTCCTTGATTTTGCTATCTCCTTCATGAATGCTTTGCAGTTTGTCCCATATGTCTTTAGCAGATTTGCAGTTCATAATGCGTATCAACTCACTGTCTACTAATCCACACATAATAGCATTCTTGGCTTTTGAGTTGTTCTCAAACTTTTTCTTCTCAGCCGCATCTGTTGGAGGAACAGTGGGTATGGTGTATCCATTTTCAACAGATTCCCAAATGTCATAACCCAATGCACATAGATAAGTCTGCATCCTGAGCCTCCAGAAGGAATAATTTGTTCCATCGAACAGAGGAGCTTTGTTAGAAGAAAAACCTTCACCATCGGCCATTGTGTATCTCCCAAGAACACCTTAGCTGATCAAGCTTGTACAGGTGCCTGGCTCTGATACCAATTGATATTCTCACAATGACACTGAGAGGGGGGGTGAATCAGTGTAACTACTTAAAAACTTAAATCTGCAACTTTTAAAAATAATAATGCAAGCTTGAAACTAGATAATGCAAGTATCACACAAGAGCATCACACAACACAGGATTTTACGAGGTTCACCGATGTGGCTACTCCTCAAATAATGACTATTTGGACTTCAATCCAAATCTAGCCTTTGCAAGGATTCAATATTTACAATTATTTACCAGCACCCACTGGAAGGAGCACCAACCCCTGATTTATCTACTGCAACAGATAGGAGCACCAACCCCTTTATCCAAGCACCAACTTGGATTTCTATTTTGCAAGATAAATGGACATAAAAATGCCTTCTCTTTTGCAAGACCCTTACTGGTCTATAGCTCATGCAATTTTATCTCACAGAAGCATAAAGAGACTTGTTAGAGACTCAATATCTTCCTTTCAAATCTAAAACCTCTCTGTTATTTTACAAGAAGAATATACAGGTTTTAGTTCTCTTACTGTTCTTCATGCAGCACACTTACCACACTTTGCCTTTTGATTTATTCAATACAGCACAGTTGCGGTAACCTTCTAACTGTGCCAGTTCGATCCTTATATCCTTGATTTCCTTGAATGGCTCAATTTGAAATGACTCAATTTTCCCTCCAATATTTCATGTACTTTCGGCTACGATCAATGCATTAATCCTTCTCTGACCTGATCCGCCTTTTAGCCACTTTCTTACTGACATTTTGACCATCTTTCTCTCTGCATATTCTGCATCTACTGTCAGTCCTTCTTCTCTGCACATTCTGCACATATTGACAGTATTTTTCTTTGCATATACTGACAACCCTTCTGCGTGTTTCGACGCTCTATTATCTTGTTCTTCCAAAATCTACGTAACTGCTCTTTCTAATTCTTTTGCACTCTTTTCTAAACGGTGTCGATCCTTCTATTCTACCCGTTACTTTCTTGTGAGTCAAGCACAACCATCGAGAGAATTTCTTGTTTGCAGAGATTATCTAAAAAATTGCTCTTTACGCTAGCTTGCAGCATCACGGCCCTACAACAGCCGTTCTACATTCAATGCTTAGTTCCGTGGCTACTCTTTGTAATTGCCACCTTTGCCAGCCATGCTGCAACACGGCCCTGCAACAACCGTTATTTTCTTACATTCGTTGTCTAGTCACTTTCACTTGTAACTACGAGTTAAGCTGCAGACATGAATTTCTCCTATGCATTCTCACCACTTGTCACTTGGAACTGCAGATCTGACTCCAGTTAGGTTTATCGTAACTGGCGCTATTTGACACTTGTCACAATGCATGTATCTTTGACTTTTTCCCGCCAAAACATTACCTGTCGTGATATCGCGACGTTTTCTTTCTCCTAGACTTCCTTTCTATAAGCAACCTCGAAAACCTTACATGTCACGATATCGTGACGTTTTCTGCTTTGCTGACGTCATCCTCCATGTTGTCACGAAATCGCAACGCTTCTGGCTTGCTGAGGCTTCTCTGGAAACTTGTCGAGATATCGCGACATTTTTTAAACTTGCTAACGTCATCTTCAAAGATGTCGCGAAATCGCGACGTTTCGGGCTTGCAATGGATTTTTGTTCACCCTGTCACGAAATCGCGACACTTTTTGGTTTTGCTGATGTCATCTTCTAAGATGTCACGAAATCATTACATTTTTGGTCTTGCTGACGTCATCCTCATTGCCGTCGCGAAATCGCGACGCTTTTGGCCTCCGTACAATTTTTACTCCATGCAGCCGCGAAAACCTTACATGTAGCGAAATCGCTACACCATTGTTGCCTTAGCATTTTTCTTTGCTACTAGCTAGTGAAACTCCGATGTGTAGCGATATCGCTACACCTTTCCACTTTGCACTTTGAACTTGTAGCAAGATCGCTGCACCTTACCAACATGTGTTTCAAACCTGTAGCGAAATCGCTACACCTTTGCACTATGCACTTTCAACCTGTAGCGAAATCGCTACACCTCCGCACTATGCACTTTCAACCTGTAGCGAAATCGCTACACCTCCGCACTATGCACTTTCAACCTGTAGCGATATCGCTACACCTTTTACCTTGCATTTCGAAACAGTTAGGAAATCGTTGCACTTTTGTTCTTAGTGTTTCAAGCTTGTAGCGAAATCGCTACATCTTTCATCCTTTGCATTTAGAGCCTGTAGCAAAATCGCTACACTTTCCTTACTTAGTGCCTTTTCTTCGCTTTCACCAGTGAAATTGCAACATGTAGCGAAATCGCTACACTTTTCTTAGTTAGTGCCTTTTCTTCCAGCATATCGCGAAATCACGACAATCTTACTTGTATCTTCTCTCTCCTTAGACATGTCGCGAAATCGCGACAATTTGGCTTGCAATTTCTCTCTCCTGCTTTTTGTCGCGAATCGCGACACATTTTCTCTCTCCTCAGCGAAAACTCGACATGTCGCAAAATCGTGACATTTTGGCATGCTTTTTCTCTCTCCTCGGATATGTCGCGAAATCGCGACATTTTTTCTTGCACTTTCTCTCTCCTACTTTTTGTCGCGAAATCGCGACAGGAACCATGTCGTGATATCGTGACAGTTTTCTTCCTTGTCTTTTTCGCAAATTTCCGGATCCGGGTCCCCTCTGTTTTTCTTGAGATTTTCTGCACTTGATCCGATCGACCTCCGAATCGCTTCAATCGCATCACTCTATCTGTGTTGACAACAATTACAATCCTTTTGCACTGCTTTTGCTGCACCTTGCTCAACATCAGCTTTGGAATTCAAATATCTTCAACACTTCTCTCCTACTCGGTCTTGCTGTCGGATTTGGATGCGAACACAACAATCTGACTGCCATCAAAACTTCCTCTCCTTGGGATGAAAATCCCCATCTAAAATTTTTTCCTACAAATCCCAAACCCAATCTAAAGTATGCTCGAGAATATTAATTATTTGTAATGCTTAAGCATTTGATAACCTAATAGTTAGGTTGTCAACGACAGCTAATTAAGTTTTTTTATAAAAACCACATCTAAAATGTATTATTTGAAATATCATTATGATCATAATTAAAATGATCATTCTTCTTTTGTCTTGTTAGCAACATTGAGTATGGGTATTTTGATAATTTAAATGACTGCTGTATTTTTGCATTGTTTTACTCTAAATATATTGTTTTCAACAAATTGTATCAGAGCTCGATGTGAAGGTTTTTGGTGTATGATAAAGTCCTAAGCATTTGCAAAGTGGCTTAGAAAAATGTTGGAGCAATGAGCAAGTCTCTGGCATTTAGATTATAAATTCATAGGCTAGTATGAGGAGCTGGAAGCTCCTATTTTGTTCATACCTTTAATAGGGTATGAGAGTCGAAGCAATTGAAAAAAAAATGTAATGCAGATAGAAGATAAAAAGCAGCAAAAATATACCCAAAATAAAAAGGAGAAGTTATAAAAATAAAAAAATTGAAAGTTATATATTTGTTAAGGTCCTCTTTTGGTAGTGAGACTATGTTCAAAGTCTCACGTTACGAATATTCATTCTACATTGGTTAAGTGGGTGAATTTGTTAAAAATTACATGTTGATGTTGTTTCTAATTTGGTGAATGAAGCTGTTGAAATTCATTTTAGGTGTCAATCAACACAGACACCATTTTCTTACTTGTTGCAGAATAAATTTGTTGAAAATAAATTTGTTAAAATTCATTATGGGATGTCAGAGACATCATTTCCTTATGTGATGCACTTGAAATGTTCGAGGACACATCATGACCAGAAAAATAAAATGAATGTTGCAATTTAAAAACATGAAGAAACTTTGTTTGAAAAATTATCTTAAACATTAAAAAGGAAGATTATTGGAGAATATTAATTATAATGCTTAAGGATTTGATAAACAAGGTGCTCTCACGACATGGGACATGCAGTCAGTTAAATTTCGTAACCGCATCTACCTGTTTTGTACCTTATAAAATGTATCAATATTCATCAAAATGACTTCCTCCTTTTTCTTAACATCATTCAGTATGGGTATCTGTTCATTTGTTGCATTGCTTTAGTGTGCAGATCTTGTTTTCAACACCCTCCAACGTCCGATCCACCCGCGGCCTTCGGCAGGCCATTTCCAAAGTCACCGCGCCGAAGTTGAACACATCCAATTCCGGACTCGCCTTTCCTGTCACCATACACTCAGGCGCAAAACACCCGAGTGTCCCCGCAATCACGGTCGTACGGGAGGCTTTGTGATCGCGTTCACGGTCGTACGGGAGGCTGCGTGATCACGTTCCACCAGTCTCGCCAGCATTGAAATTAGAATCCAGCATCATGTTACTGGCCTTCGCGTCTCTGTGCACGACCCGGCGGTACCATTCCTCGTGAAGATAAACCAGAGTCGAGCCTACACCACACACAATGCTGTACCTTCGATTCCAATCCAAAACATAACCATGCTGCTTCGCGAAAAGATACTTATCCAGACTTCCGTTTGGCAAGAATTCATAGACGAGAAGCAATTCGCCCCTCTCGTGGCACCATCCCAAAAGCTGCACAAGGTTGCGATGCCTCAGCTTACTTATTGTCGTAACCTCGGAAACATATTCCTTCCTACCTTGCTTGGACCCTTGAGATATTCTTTTAACCGCCACGACCTCGCATGTGCCCGGCAGGATTCCTGTGTAGACTCCCCCGAAGCCACCCTTTCCGAGCTTTCCGTCGTCGCTGAAGTTTTTGGTGGCCGCGCTGAGCTCGCCATGGGAGAACCTGCGCGGGCACTGAGCAAACCATTCGTCGAGCTCTGCGTCGCTTTCTTGACTCTGAGGGAGGATCCCCATCTGTAGCAGAGTGCAGCATTGTCTTGTACAGTTAACACTGGTGATATATGTATGGATAACCTCATTGACATGGTCAATGATGGAGAAGGCTTACTCCGTTATTGTACCGTTAAAGATGTTAAATTTCAATGAATTTTAAATATTCGCAAGAAATGAAATAGAAAATTTCTATTTAACTTTTTAAAACAAGAAACGAAAGTGCTTGGAAAGTCTGCAAGAAAGCCAATTCTGTTTTCTGCGAATTGTTAGCTGAGCTGCCTTAGCCCACTAACAAAATCATATTTTTATGAACAAAAGTGGAATCATGAAGTAACACCTGGTGTAAATAAGGATACATGGGTTGGACTTTTGATCGTGCATGGCAAGGCAATAGAAGTTTTAGACAAAGAACACAGATGATTTGGAAATTAATCAGGCAATAGTCTTTTAAGTAGATCCCATATCTACAAACAAGGTTATATGTTGGATATGATGTAGTTATTTTGTGATTACTCCACTTGTAATATCTCTTCTCAAACGATCATTGATTATAGATTTTTTAATAAATTATATTTGCTTTTTTTTATAGTGTGTTATTCCTGATGTTTATTGTGTATGTAGGATTAGGTATACTTTTTCTTTCGACAAACAGGATTGGTTGACGGAAAGATAAGAGGAAAGTGATGATTGGGCTCATGAACACATGGAAGTTCACACTGAGGTGTTTCATGTATGTGCACAAGTAATGAACTGAGTTAGGCATGTGTCTTGTCTTAATGCATGCATATTATTTGTGAAGAACTAGGTCATATACTTACCCTAGTCTTTTTGTTAAAAAAAAACTCACAACAGTGGTAAAGTAAGAAAATGTAAGTACCGCGACCTTGTTCAACACGTTAATCAGGAGTTGAAACCTGAATGATGGTTAATGGGGAGAATCTATTAGTTAGGATCCAAAAAAAACTCACATAATCTTGTGGAAACCAAAACTTATAGAAGCATTTCTAACAGTAATATTCTACATTGTATAGGTGTAGAGTGTACTTAGATAAAATATGTTAAAGTTGTATGCTTACTAGTAATTTGAGTTCTTTAATAAGAATGTTTTACTTTTATAACAATTATGAGGAAATATTGAGCTTTAGTGTAGCACTTAAAGAACTATTGATACTAAGTGGATTTTCTAATTTATTTTGGGACTTAGGAAAGTAGACCTTCCATAATCTTAACCATTAACCTTGAATCAAGAATTGAAAAAATGGAAAATTGAAGAGGTCATCGAGAAAGGATGACTAATTGAAAACACCCAATATCATTGAGGTGCGGGTATACACACAAGTTTCAAAAGAAACCGTAGTATGAAATAATTGGTTGAAATAAGTGACTTGGTCAAAAGTGATAATGAGAGGCAGTATGGGATACCACCTCTACGTAATTTCCTGGGTTGTACTATGATAAGTCCCATGTTCATTTGACTTATCTAGTTTAGCCACAATGTTTAGTATAGGATAAATAATCATGATTCATAATGGGCATGAGTGATGAAATCCAAGGTTAGGTTATTGACATGGCTCTAGTTGACTCTAGGAAGTAGACAATCAGCTAGGCACTAGGCATATGTATGCATTTTCTTACATACGATTATTGGAATAAGTCGACAAATTAGTTGAGGGTTTTGTATGATAAGACATTGGGAATTATGCATCCACCCTTTAGGTGTTATGGGCCCTAAAGGATAAACCCAACCGTGGTTCGACCCTCATGCCAAAACACAAGGATGATAAATGAGGTAATTTGACTCCACTAAATGGTACCTTTCATGGGATTTGGTCAACCTAAAATTGGTATGATATGCCTGTACTAATTTAAGGATATATTATTGAATCATTGGGTGAAATAAATTTATAGTAAATATGAAAGCACTTTTTAGAGTTTAAAAATAAATTGAAACAAATAAAAAAATTACCCTATTAAAATTGCTTGGCCTGTTTTGTGGTACAATTAGCTGGGTAGATTTGGGTTGTTACATATGGTATTAGAGTAGAAGAGATATTTAGTTGTAGAACTCTGATTAACTATTTTTTTCTAGATTAATGAAAACTTGTAAGTTGACTTACTTCTTTCACTTGCAGTTCAAATGACACAGATGCTAAGAGGTGGGTTTTCAAAAAAATCCTACGGAAGACAAGGAGGAAGAAGCCTTCGAAAGACCTATGAGGGTACTAAGGTCAGGCATAAGATGAGAAGACCTTCAATGTGAAAGTAGGATGAAATTGTTGAATGATTCTTCTCTAAATGAGTCTAGCAGGTAGGAAGGAAACCTTGCAAAGGTTATGCAATTATTACAAAATCACATAGAACAACAAAGAGAAGAAATGGTCCAAAAACAATATTTGATTGTCCAACAAAAAAAAGTCATAGAAGACTTAGCTAGGGGAAGAGAAATTAGAATAGGTAGGGTAGAGGAAGCACATGGTGAACCTATAGGATCTAGTAATAGTAGGGCCAAAGTGAGTAAAGAGTTGGATAGGAACTAGAAGAAGGTTGTAATATTTAAGTTTAATGGGAAAAGTGACGAGGATGCAACAGAGAATTGGATATGTAAATTGGAGTCATACTTTATCCTGGTTGTTTTGTGATCTAAATCTAAAACTATATTGGTAGTTATGAACATGACTGAAGTAGCCCTAAACTAGTGGAAGTCCAATAATAAATGGCATGAAATTCAAGTTATAGGTCTCAAGTGGGAGGAATTTGTTAAGGAATTCAAGAATAGATTCCTAACCAAGTAATATTATGTGGAAAAATTTGGGAAGTTTTCTAATTTAGGGTAATACAATATGTCAGTATGATATTACCACCAAAAGTATATTCAACTATTAAAATATGCATCACAATATGAAAGTAATAAAGAAATGAATGTTTAGAAATTCATTCTAGGATAGTATCCTAAGATCAAAATGATGGTGAATATGCACAACCCTATAGATATTCCTATAATGTTTGACCTGGCATAGAAAGAAGAAGCAAACCAAGAGATAAAAAAAGCATACTTCAATTATCAAAATATATCTAAAAACAAAAAATATGTATGTATTCTTATAGATAGTGGATCAACTAATAGCTTTATATACACTAGATTAGTGATGGACATATCTGAAAGTCCTAGGATTTTGGCTAGTGGTTGGAAGGTAGATTACGGGTTAGGGAAAACCTACCAAGTCAATAAATGTTTGTTTGACTCTTAAATCATTTTACCACAAGGAAAATTAACTGACATTTGTATGTGGTACCTTTGCATGCTTTTGATAGCATTCTTTGTGTTGAATGGTTAAAATCCCATAAAGCTCTTCTAAATTTTGAGAAAATATGGCTGGATTTTTTGGATGAGTCTAATCAAAATATTAGGATTCATCGTGGTTGTGGTAAAATTAGGCCACATTTGTTGATTGCAATGCAAATAAATAAATCCCTTAGGAAGAAAGGAATGGTTTTGTAGTTAAAATGAATAAGGAAGAGGAAACTAATATGGGATCGAACCTCTTCCAAAAACATCCCATCTTAGAAGAAATCAAGGATGTGTTTCCAGAGTACCTTCTTGAGTTACCTCCTCAGAGAGAGTATGATTTTTCCATTGAGTTGTTACCTGGATTTGCACCCATTGCAAGTGCACCATATAGAATTAATCCTAGTGAACTACAAGATCTCAAGATGCAACTTTAATATTTGTTAAAAAAATTGCTAATCAAGCCAATTGTGTCACCATGAGGAGCTTCTATCTTATTTTCTAAGAAGAAAGATAGTACCTTGAGAATATGCATAGATTACCAGATGTTGAATAAGGTTACTATCATAATAGGTACTCATTACCTAGGATTGACGATATCTTCAATTAGCTAAAAGGAGCAACATTCTTCTTGAAGACTAACCTAAGGTCTGGTTATCATCAGTTAAGGATTTAAATAGAAGATACTTCTAAAAGAACTTTTAGAACAATGTATGGGTATTTTGAGTTTACAGTCCTACCTTTTGGGCTAACTAACACCCTAGTCACATTCATGAATCTCATGAATAACATTTTTAGAGAGAAATTTGACATATTTGTGCTTGTGTTTTTAGATTACATATTGAACTATTCCAAGAACAAGGAGAAACATGATCAACATATGCAAACTATACTTGAAATTCTTGTAAGGGATCATTTATATGGAAAACTATCAAAGTATGAATCCTACACTCCACAATTACAATATTTGGGACATATTGTCTCTAGAGATGGGATTCAAGTTGATCCTAAGAAAATAGAAGCAATTATTGATTGGCATACACCTACTAATGTGACTAAGGTGCAAAGTTTTATGGGGATTACAAGCTATTATAAGTGATTTGTTAGAGGGTTCTCAAGAATTGCCCAACCCATTACAAACCTTCAAAGAAAAGGTAAAGCCTTAAAATGGATAGAACATGTGAAGAGGATTTTTGAATTTTGAAAGAAAGGTTAACAACTGCACTAATTTTATAATTACCTAATCCTAACAAGCAGTTTACAATATGTACTAACACATCAATTGAAGGATTAGGAAGGGTTTTGATCCAATATGATGTGGTTATTGCTTAAGAGTCCAGAAAAATTAAGAGGTATGAGGTTAATTTTGCTACTCATGACTTGGATTTGGTAGCTATTGTACACGCCCTTAAGATTTGGAGGCACTATTTATTGGAAAAATATTTGAACTAATGACATATCACCAGATCTTAAGATACATATTTACTCAACCCTTATTGAATACCAGACAACAATATTGGATGGAATTTCTAGCTGAGTATGATTTTGGAACCAAGTATATTAAGAGTAAGGAGAACAAAGTTGTTGATGCTCTAAGCAGGAGAGGGTGCATTGTTGCATTGACTAAATTTCAATATGATTTTTTGGAAAAATTAAAAATAATTTTTCTAGTCTTGCAATACTCAAATGGAGCAAGAACTTGGAAAGGATATTGGCTTTGTATATAAATATGACTTGTTGTTTTATAAGAAAAGGTTGGTAGTTCTAAATATAGGTGGATTGAGAGAAACAATCCTTAAGGAGGCTTACAATACCCCTTATTTTGTGCACCTGAGAGGGGTAAATGTGTGTGTGAGTTTTATAAAGATCTATTATTGGCTAGGTATGAAAAAGGACATCAAAAACTATGTGGCTAGGTGTTTGGAGTGCCAAAAAGTGAAAGTGGAATATTTACATCCAATAGGTAAATTGTACCCACATGAGATACCTATGCAAAAATGGTAGGTGATATCAATGGACTTTATAGTGGGCTTGCCTAAAAAAAGGTTTAGGTATGACACAATCTTGGTAGTTATGGATAAGTTAACCAAGGTTGCATATTTTAAACCTGGTAATGTGGAAGATGATGCACCTACTATAGAAAGCAAGTTTACCAAGGAAGTGGTGAGACTACATGGATTTCTAGAAGTCATAATCTCTTATATAGATTCTCGCTTTATCTCTAAATTTTGGTAGACTTTGCATGAAGCATTAGGAACCAAATTGAATATTAGTACCACCTATCACCCTAAGACAGATGGGTAAACTGAGAGGGTGAATCAGGTGCTAGAGGATATGTTAAGAATGTATTGCATGGATCAACATACGAAGTGGAAATACTATTTATACCTAGTGGATTCCACATACAATAAAAGTTATCATACATCACTAGGTTTGGCACATTTTGAAGCCCTAACAAAATAAGATGCAGAACTCCCTTATCTTGGGATAAAATAAAATATCGGGTAGTGATCGAACTGGAAACTATAAAAGAAATGGAAGATCAATTGAAAAGAATTCAGTAGAAGCTAAAGGAGGCTACATACCGCTAGAAGAGTTATACGGATCTCAAGAGAACACTGAGGGAATATTCTATGGGAGACAGGGTATTCATAAGGGTGAAGCCAACTAAAATTTCCATAAAATATTTCAAAATTGACTCAAGATATGTAGGTCCATTTGAAATTGTGATCAAGATCAACCCTATTGCATACAAACTTGCTCTGCCACCAAGCTTATCGAAAATCCATGATGCCTCCCATGTGTCCCTCTTTAGGAAGTACATTTTTATCCTACTTATGTTTTGGATGTTTTCAAATTATATATGACCGATCCACTAAAATTTGAAGTTCATTTTTTTCGTATACTTGGTTTTAAGACCAAGAACCTAAGGAAGAGGAATAGAGAGCAATGGCAGGTCCAATGGGACCACTACTCGAATAGAAATGCCACATGGGAGAACATGGCAGATATACAATAATAGTTTCCTTATCTTTTTGAGGAGATTAGAACATTTTATATGGTTTGATAATATATGTATATATGCATATGGATATGAGACTAGACACTGAGTAGAGTAGCTTGTGTATGTTTTGAGTTACCTAGTAGAGTAGCTTTGCTTATATGATGATGTATGTTTTAGTTTATTCATTGACATTTGGTTGAATGCAAAGTGACATATTAAATGATTTAATTGCACATTCAAATCTAAATGATTTTTTATTCAAAGATGATTTTTGATACACATAATGAAGTATGATTTATAAATTGATAATGGTTAATTTGGCATATGTGAAAATTTGTATTTGAATATATTCAATTTTTTTGACCATACCATGAAACATAGGGATTGTATTTGTTTCTAGTGGGGGAGGATTTAATGTCCCTTCTCACACGATCATTGATTATATAATAATTAATGAATTAAAATTGCCATTTCCTATAGAGTGTGGTACTGTTGATGTCCATTGTGTATGTAGGACCAGGTATGCACTTTTGACAGGTAGGGTTGGTTAGTGGAAAAGGTAAGAAGTAAGTGATGATTCGGCTCATGAACACGTATAAGTTAACACTAAGGTGTTTCATGTAGGTGCATAAGTAATGAACTGCATTAGGCATGTGTCTTGCCTTAATGCATGCATATTATTTGTGAAGAACTAATTTATCGCTATGTTTTGTTTCTCTTATGTGGAAATGAAGATGCTTCGACATAGGAGCCACATTTTTTTATAAATCTTGTGATGAACTGAATGAATTACGTATACATTGCTTAGAAAATGACAATTATAAAGGTAGAGAGATATATTATAAAAAAATGTGATTTTAATTGGATGATAGGAATATAAGTTATAACCTGTGGTTATGCAACTGTAATATCGTGATATAAACTAGGCTAGAATAAAATTAAATTAAACAAAAATTGATCCCTCAATACCTTTTCATGATGAATGAGAATATTTTAGGTAGCAAATACACCTCCCATAAGAAGAAGAAGTGACAAAGAGGATTTGTCTAGTTTTGACAATTTTGACAATTTTGGTAAAACATACAAAGCAGGAGTAAACGTACAAAGTAGGAGAAAAATGTATAAACTAGAAGCTAAAACGTACAAGGTATAATGTAATGCAATGAAATACATATGAAATGTAATTTGAGTTGTATTTGTAAACTAATTTGATAATAAATTTAATTAGAATTAGTAAAGGGTGTAATTAAGATCCGTTATATGTGGGCAGTTGTAAATAACGAATTGCCTCAAAAACCACTTGGAACGACCTGGGCAAACATTATATAAGGGCCCCCCTTTCAATTTCATAGGTCTGGTTATTGAATGCATCCATCTGATCATTATGTGGAATTACTATTTTATTGTGTATCCTTGTGGAAGTTGTTAGTGATTGTAATGTACCATTGAAGAGTAATGAATGAAGAACCATATTGCATAGCATTCTCTCACATTAGTGTATGATTTTGAAATTATGGATTAGTGTTTTATAGTACCATATTTTTGCATGTTACTTTTATATGTATATGGATGATGTTGATGTACTAGTATGAATAATGGAATCGAACCACCACTAGTGGGAGCCTTGGAAGTGATCTATGAGGAAGATTGCTTCAATAAATTCGTATTGGGATCTATTGTACGGTTTGAGTCTATACAAGTTATTTTGTAGTTACATATAAATTTTTGGGAAGACTATGATTGTATGATTTGGGCATTTGAACAAGAAAAATAAATTTATCATTCTAAGCCTCTGAGAATCACCTTCCCATCAAGAATGCTACACCCCTATGCTACATTTGGCACCATTGCCTTATTGAACTTGGTATTTTTATTAAAATGGGTTAAAATAACATAGTAAGAATATCATAAAATTGGAGGTGAATGACAGGAACCAGAGTGCAAATATGTAGGAGACAAGAAGTACGAGTGGATATTCTAGTGAGAAGGAGCATGAGAATTGCTCAAAGAGGGAATGCAAGTAATTCTGACCATAGTACACATGAACCAAAAATAGAGCAAGTTTGGACATCTAATGAAGGATATATCAAGGTGCTATTGATAGAGACAAAAGAGAAGGTACCAGATCCACCTAACATAGAGTAACAAGTTGAGATAGAAGTAGTGCATGAGGAAGGAGAGTGGATGGTGACACATAAGAAAGAGATGGAAGGGTTTCAATATAGTGTGGAGTATGGGAGTCAAGCACTAGGGAAACAAAGTGTGGGGTCTTAGGAAGAAAGACCAAGACCATCTCCCTCACATAAATGAAGGAATTCATGGAGTGAATATGCACGTGAGTTTGGTCAATAACTGGTGGGAGAGTACAAGATACCTCATATAGAAACTTTTTATTATGAACATCGTGAAACAACCCCAAGGAGAAATCAGATAGAGATTCCATGGGACACCTCAAGTGACAAGGATGATTACCAAAGATGGCTAATAAGGTAGCCAAGTAAATATGTCCAACCTTTACAGGTGAGGCTAAGGAAGACCCCACAAGGCATATCAAAACCTACATAATAATTTGGAAGGGAAATGACATGGATCAGCTAGATGACTAGTTGACTTTATTTCCTGCTACCTTGAGAGGATTCACGATGGATTGATATCAAAAAAGGGAAAATGCATTAGATTTCCAAACATGGAATGCATCTATCTTATCATTGTGTGGAATTACTGGTTTAATATGTATCCTTGTGGAAGTTGTTAGTGATTGTAATGTACCATTGAAGAGTAATGAATGAATAATCATATTGCATATCATTATCTCACATAATTGTACAATTCTAGAATGATGGATTAGTATTTTGTAGTACCGTATTATTGCATGTTACTTTTCTATGTATATGAATGATGTTGATGTACTAGTATGAATAATGGAATTGAACCACCACTAGTGTGAGCCTTGGAAGTGATCTATGAGAAATATTGCATTAGGAAAGACGTATCGGGAGTTGTTGTATGGTTTGAGTCCATACAAGCTATTTTGTAGTTGCATATAAATTGTTGGGAAGACTACGATTGTACAATTTGGGTATTTGAACAAGGATAAATTTATCAGTCTAATCCTCTGAGAATCACCTTCCCATCGGGAATATTGCACCCCTGTGCTACATTTTGGACCGTTGCCTTATCAAAATTGGTATTTTGTTAAAACGGGTAAAACTAACATAATAATAATATCACAAAATTAGAGGTGAATGACAGACACCAATATGCAAAGATGTAGGAGATGAGAAGTATGAGAGGACATTCCAGTGATAAGGAGCAAGAGATTTGCTCAAAGAGGGAATGCAAGCAATTTTGATCATAGTACACATGAACCAAAAATAGAGTAAGTTTGGACATATAACAAAGGAGATTTTGAGGTGCTATTGATAGAGACATAAGAGAAGGTACTAGAACCACCTAATGTAGAGGAACAAGTTTATGTAGAATTAGTGCACGAGAAAGGAGAGTGGATGGTGACATCTGATAAAGTGATGGAAGGGTTGCAAGGGAGTGTATAGTATAGTAGTCAGGCACTAGGGAAATAGAGCATGGGATATCAGGAAGAAATACCAAGACCATCTCCCTCACATCAATGAAGGAAGTCACAGAGTGAATATGAATGTGAGTTTGGTTAATGATTGGTGGGAGAGTACAAGATATCTCAGATAGAAAATTTTGATGATGAGCATAGTGAAACACCCCCAAGAAGGAATTAGATAGAGATTCCATGGGACACCTCAAGTGATGAGGTGATTACCAAATATGGCTAATAAGGTAGCCAAGAAATATATCCACCCTTTACATGTGAGGGTAAGGAAGACCCCACAAGGTATATCAAAACTTGCATAACCATTTGGAGGGCAAATTGTATAGATTATCTAGATGATTGGTTGACTTTATTTCCTGTTGCCTTCGAAGGATTGGTGATGGATTAGTATCTAAAAAGGAAAAATGTATTAGATTTCCAAACTTGGAATATATCTATCTAATCATTGTGTGGAATTACTGGTTTATTGTGTATCCTTGTGGAAGTTGTTAGTGATTGTAATGTACCATTGAAGAGTAATGAATGAAGAACCATATTGCATAGCATTCTCTCACATCATTGTACAATTTTGGAATGATGGATTAGTGTTTTGCAGTACAAGATTGTTGTATGTTACTTTTCTATGTATATGGATGATGTTGATGTACTAGTATAAATAATAGAATTGAACCACCATTGGTGTGAGCCTTGGAAGTGATCTATGAGGAAGATTGCATTAGGAAAGACATATTGAGAGCTATTGTACGATTTGAGTCCGTACAAGCTATTTTGTAGTTGCATATCAATTGTTGGGAAGACTGTACGATTGTACGATTTGGGTATTTGAACAAGAATAGTAAATTGATCATTCCAAGCCTCTGAGAATCACCTTCCCACCAGGAATACTGCACCCTTGTGCTACATTTGGCATCGTTGCCTTATCAAACTTGGCATTTTTGTTAAAATGGGTCAAACTGACAGAGTAAGAATATTATAAATTTGGAGGTGAATGATAGACACCAGTGTGCAAAGACGTAGGAGATGAGAAGTACGAGAGAACATTCTAGTGAGAAGGAGCACGAGAATTTCTCAAAGAGGGAATGCAAGTAATTCTGACCATAGTACACATGAACCAAAAATAGAGCAAGTTTGGACATCTGACGAAGGAGATTTTGAGGTGCTATTGATAGAGATAGAAGAGGAGGTACCAGAACCACCTAACGTAGAGGAACAAGTTGACATAGAAGTGGTGCACGAGGAAGGAGAGTGGATGGTGACACCTGAGAAAGTGATGGAAGGGTTGCAAGGGAGTGCAGAGGATGGGAGTCAGGCACCAGGGCAACAGAGCATGGGGTCTCAGGAAGAAAGACCAAGACCATCTCCCTCACATCAGTGAAGGAAGTCATGGAGTGAAGATGCACGTGAGTTTGGTCAATGACTGGTGGGAGAGTACAAGATACCTCAGATAGAAACTTTTGATGATGAGCATAGTGAAACACCCCCAAGGAGGAATCAGACAGAGATTCCATGGGACACCTCAAGTGATGAGGATGATTCACCAAATATGGCTAATAAGGCAGCCAAGAAAATATGTCCACCCTTTACAGGTGAGGGTAAGGAAGACCCCACAAGGCATATCGGAACTTGCATAACCATTTGGAGGGAAAATGGCGTAGATCATCCAGATGATTGGTTGACTTTATTTCCTACTACCTTGAGAGGATTGGCGATGGATTGGTATCTGAAAAGGGAAAATGCAGTAGATTTCTAGACTTGGAATCAAGTGAAGGAGAAATTCATTGAAGAATTTCATCCCTTGAAGGATGATGGAGACATTGTCACTGAACTTTGTATGACTAAGAAAAATCCTGATGAAGATGTAAAATCATATAACCATAGATTAAAGCAGTTAGTAGACAAGATGCAGATGCCTTTGGCAGATGTATTGGTAAAGCGGTGGTTCGTAGATGGATTGCTACCAAAATATAAGAAAAATATGAAGGCAATACCATCAAAAATGTATGATGAAGCTTTAAAGCATGCAAAGAATTTTGAAAGTGACTCGAAGTAGACGTATATAGGAATATTATCTCATCCCAAGTCCAATGATTCAGATAGTGGAGAAGATGACACTATACAAAGGACAGTAGCATCATTCCATCAGGAATTTGACAAGATCATAAAAGAACAAAGAAGCAAGCCTGACAAGAATGACATTTGGTGCACAGAATGTAAAACCGAGGGCCATACAAATGTAAAGTGTCCATGGAATGATTACTATCATATCTGTAACATGTTGGGACATGAGGTGATGCTATGTTCATATAATGCAAGAGTGCATCCATAGGTCCTAACAATCTAGGAGCAGGAAGAGAAACCAAAGGCCCTAGGAAGCGGGCAGCAAGCAACAAGTGGTGGTTATAGAAATAGCCGATGAGGTGGAAGGTAGAACCAGGGAAATCGGCAAGGAGGACAGAGTCATTTGTAGTATGACTCGGAAGGGAGGCCGATCATACAATGTCACAATTTCTAGGAGTGGGGGCATTTTGCAAAAAATTATCCTTCACCTCAGAGACAAGAAATGCAGCAAGCAAACACTACACACATGTGTAGGTGGTGTGGTTCGAGGTAACCACAAGGAAGTAAATTACCCCAAGCAGGTGAGTTCAAGTAACCCATAAAATGTAAATTATTTGGATATTGAGGTTCCTCAAGTTAAAGAGGAAACTCAGGAAGTTTTAGTCATGACAAGGAATCAGGCTAAAAAGGATAAGTATCCTGAGCCAACAAAAGAAAAGTAGCACTAGCAAGTAGCAAAGAAAGTACTAGAAGATGAAGCACAAAAAGCTAAGCAAGTAAGGTTAGCAGAAGAGAAGGAACTAAAGAAACCATCAGAAGAGAAGGTAGTTGTGCAGAATCTGGTAGCACAAGTTTTGAACACCATAGTAGAAATCAAAATGGCTAACTTGTTGGAAGCTATCCCATCATTACAAAAAGTGATGGTGGAGGAGATACAACCCCACAAGGTGATGGAAGTTTAGAGTCAACCGATTCAGGAGAAGAAACAAAAATACCAATTTATGGACCCCACCATATTAATGATTGATGTGGGAAAGAAACCCGCATTAGTTCATATGGAGATTTTAGGGCACAAATTGATGCAAGTTATCATAGATGGAGGATCCAATGTCAATGTGCTACCTGAAAGGACTTGGCTAGAACTTGGTGCTCCATATCTATGGGCATCGAGCTTCTGACTATATGGTGCTGACCAGTATGGTATCGAGACAAAGGGAGTCTTGATAGCACAATGGGTGGTGATAGCTGACCAAGAGTTCATCTTGGATTTCATTGTGATTACTATGTAGAAGCCTGCATATGATGCTCTATTGGGAAGAGGATGGCTACGTGTAGCCAAAGTTAATCACAACTAGGGAAAGAATCAGATCACTTTTAAAAAGGGACAACATAAGTATATGATTAATTTGAATAATCAAAGGGTCAGTGAGGATGTAGCCATGACCGACGAATCAAAAAACTCTTCAGGAGATGAAGGATATGAACTTGATGAAGAAGGAATGTTGTACCTTGATGAATGTAGTGAAGATGAAGCTAGATCTGATAGTGGACTTCTTCATTGGAAAATGGAGGAGTACAAAATTTTTCAGCCCAACTACCTCTGTATTAACTCAGAGGAGATCAAGGAAAAACAAGACAAAATCAAAGTCAGCTAGGAACCTAAAAAGGAAGCAGAAGAGAAATGGACATTTCCAAAAAGTTTTGTAGAATATACAATAGGAGATGTAAAAATTGATGCAAGACCAACACACCCAAATAATGTGGAGAAAGCAATGAGTGAGCCAAAAAATATCAAATACGAAGGACCCCGGATAGTGGACATCAATCTAGGGATGGAGGAGGAACCTAGGATGATTCACTATGGTGATGATTGGAACCCTATATTGAAAGTGATAACCTTTAAGATATTATTAGAATATAAGGATGTCTTTGCATGGACATACAAGGACTTGAAGGGAGTACCACCTGAGTTATGTGTCCATAAGATCATGTTGATTCTTGGAGCACAACCAGTAAGGAGAAGACCATATAGGATGAATCCAAAATATGTTGCATTAGTGAATGCAGAGATAGAGAAGATGTTGGATGTAGGAATCATCTTCAGGGTTACAACTAGTGAATGGGTATCACCTATAGTGGTCACTTTGAAGAAGGAAGTGGAAAAAATCAGAATATGTGTGGACTTTAGAAGTCTAAATGTAGTAACCATTAAGGATCCCTTCCCTATTCCCTTCACAGATTCCATTCTGGAGGAAGTCGTAGGACATGAGATCTATTCATTTTTGGATGGATTTTTGGGTTACAATCAAATAAGCATAGTCGAGGAAGATAAGTTGAAGACCACATTTATTGTGGAGAATGGCATCTATGCATATAATCGAATGCCATTCGAGCTCTGTAATGCCCTAACTACATTTTAGCGCATTATACTGTATATATTTGATCAGTTGGTGATGGGGAAGTTCAAAGTATTTTTGGATGATTGGTCCATTTATGGGGAGATCAAGGAGCATCTTCCTACCCTCAGTGAATGTATGAGTAGGTGCAAAAATGCATAGATCTCATTAAACCCTAGAAAGTGTTACCTGATGGTACCATATGGAAAGTTGTTAGGGCACATAGTGTGCAGTGAGGGATTAAAAATAGATCCTGATAAGATCCATGTGATATTGCACATGGAAGAACCATATGATGTGAGTTCACTTAAAACCTTCCTTGGATCGATGGGGTATTATCGAAGGTTTATCAGGAATTATGCACATGTGTCTTATCCATTGGATTCATTGACAAAGAAAAATGTTCCTTTCAGATGGATAGAGGAGCACCAAGGAGCCTTTGAGGAGTTGAAGGCCAAGCTTGTCAGTAGCCCGATTTTGGTGTTTCCAAATTGGGATAAGGAATTCCATGTCCACATTGATGCTTCAAATTTTGCAATTGGATGTGCTTTAGCACAAGAAGGATAGTTCAGGTTGGATCAACCTATTTTCTTTGCTAGTCATCTATTGTCAAGGGTGGAAAGAAACTATAGTACAATAGAAAGAGAAGCCTTGGGAATGGTATATGTAGTTCAAAAGTTTAGGTATTACTTACTAGTGAATCCCTTCACTTTTTATGTAGATCACCAAGCTCTATTGTACTTAATAAACAAACTGGTGATACAAGGATGGGCCAGTAGGTGGCTCATCACTCTACATGAGTTTGTATTTTGAGTAGTAGTGAGACCTAGTAAGAAGCATGTAATTGTAGACCAGCTATCTCAGATACGATCAGGAGAGCCTACAAGAACAGGGATTCTAGATGAATTCCTTAATGCATAGTTATTCACCATCAATGTTGTTCCATCATGGTACAAGTTGATTGGCCAGTATCTATCCATAGGAGAGTTACCACAAGAGATGATGGCAACCGAGAAGAAGAAAGTAATTATGAAGTCAACACCCTTCCAGTTGATAGCAGGATTGTTGTATAATATGGGAATTGATGGTATCTTACGAAGATGCATGATGGAGGAAGAAGTTAAAGTGGCATTGAAAGAAGCTCATGAAGGCTTAGTAGGAGGGCACATGGGACCAGATGCCACTACTAGGAAAATATTACTAGCAGGATTATGGTGGCCCACATTGTATAATGATGCAAAAGAATATGTAAAAGCATGTGATACTTGTCAAAGGATAGGGAAGCTAGTAAAGAGAGACTTTATGCCATTGCATCCATCACAACCCTAAGAACTATTTGAAATATGGGGATTGGACTTCGTCGAACCATTGAAAACCTCTCAAAGAAGGAAGTGTAGGTACATTGTGGTAGCAATAGAGTACTTGAAAAAGTGGGTCGAAGCGAGAGTACTACCTGATAACTCAACTAAAAGTACAACAAGATTCTTGTATGAGAAGGTAATTACAAGATTTGGCATTCCATTACAAATAACAAGTGACTAGGGAGGACACTTTGTAAATGAGATCATTAAGATACTGACAACCAAATTCAAGATTTTGCATTCATTGTCTAGTCTATATTACCCCAGAGCCAATGGGCAGGTGGAAGCAACAAATAAAGTCTTGGTATCTACTTTGTACAAAACCTATGGAATAGAAGGAGAAGATTGGGAGGAAAGGTTACCATCTATTTTATGGGTATACAGAACAAATTTTAAACCAACAACAGAGCATACACCTTTCTAGTTGATGTATGGACAAGAGGTAGTGGTGCCAGTCAAATTCTTGATACCAAGTCTGAGAGTTGTAGTGGAGCATCGCTTGGGTGATCAAGAAAGTTTGGAGGAGTGACTGACAACACTGATTAAGTTGGATGAAAGAAGAGTCATGGCACAATGGGCAATTGAGGTAGCCTAGAAAAGAAGGAAATTATGGCATGAAAAACACCTGAGGAAGCTAGAACTTAGTCTGGGTGACTTAGTTCTAAAGTTTAATGGGAAGTGAGAAATCAAGCCTGGTAAGTTGAAGACTTTATGGCTTGGTCCCTACAAAGTGGTGGAAGTAATGAATAATGGAGTAGTCAAGTTGCAAAAATTGAATGGGACTGAGGTACCCGACACTGTAAATGGCTCAAAGTTGAAGCCCTACAAAGTACAATGCTTATTCATTACTTCGAAAGAGATTGAATGGAGAAGATGAGCAAGAGCTCAATGGAGAACTCAAGATGAGCAAGGTTCATCATAGGAAGAGCCTGACATGGGACTCACACACTTATTTGTAGAAGGGGAGGAGACATGACCAACTATAGAACAGTAGGAGTTGGTACCTCAACCCAGAGAAAGAAGAAGATTATGGGTGCATGTCAGATTTATAGATGGGACCGAATGAGTAATAGAGGAAGATGAAGAGTGGATTCCTCCAAATGAAAGAGGATATCAGGAGATAATATTATTACCCAAAAATAGGGGAAGGCAAGAAGAAGCACCCCAAGTAAATCAAAGAAATCCTTACATACATTATTAATAGTATGATATGAAGATAGAGTGGACACTTTTGAAATGGAAGTTCTAGAGGAGAATGGGAATGAGACCATTGATGAAGAATTGGTTGGACTTACTCCATTAGCTCAGATAGGGCTATTACAACAAAGAATGTGACTACAGACCCAACAACTATAGGAGGAATATCAGATGTTGCAAGGTCATAATGCAAGGTTGAGGGAGCAAATCATCCAAGAATTGGATGGTACAATACGAAGGTTGGATGAGAAAAGAGTAGCTAGGCTACAGGAACTAGAAGGGGAAGTTGAGGATAATGAGGGGATAACTCAAAGAAGTGGTATAAGAAATGATGGTGCAAGCACAAGTGAAGGAAGAAGATCACAAGTAGCACCAATTGATCCACCAATGATAAATGAAGATGCAAAAATACTTTGGTGAGACATTGAGGAAGCAACCACATCACCTAAACCACAAGGTAACACACAAGTAGATTCAAGTGAATCTAGTGATGAAGGAATACCTTGGATAGTAAGGGAACCTAGCACAGAGAGTAGTGGTGATGATGACTACCTAAGAAGACCCTAGGAGCCTCAAGATAACCTTGATCCTCAAGCTTATACAATGGCCTATCGACAACTAAGAAGACAAAGGAGAGAAGTAAGGAGATTGGAGAGATTGATAAACTTACCAATAGATTGGTTGGAGCAAAGAGAGGATAATCAGAATGACTCAAGTTTTGATATGAATTTTTTGATGCATACAGGGAGATCCTAGCAACCTCATCTCCATAAAGATGCTTTGAGGAAAGAATATGGAGATATCACTTAATACGTGTAGATCGTAGAATCAGAGCACTACGACAATTATCACCAAGTGTAAGATGAAGTAGAAGTCCACTAGCCAATATTGAATTGGTAGATATAACTCCTGATAATCAAGCAATGAGAGGGAGGAATCGACAAGGACCCCTAAGGCTTCAGCTAGGAAGGGGAGGAGGTATTCGACCATGGAATGAAATAAGTCAAGGTGATATTACACCAAGAGGAGGAAGAGGATGAGGAAGGTTTCGACCCCCTACTCCTAGATGGTCGGGAGACACACCTTTAGCATGTTTGAACTGGACAAGGAATATGCAAGGTATACCAGGGATAAGAGGAATCTTACCAAACCCTACAGGGTGGTATCCATTGGGATGACCACCACTAATCTGATGAGGACCTCAAAGAGTGGAAGGAGGTAGAGGATTACTCCAAGGAAGGGAGGAACCACCAATTGTTTAGAGAGGTTCGATGTCAAGGGGAGTAGGACATGGAAGGCACTTGCGAGGTAGAGGCCTTGTTGGTAGAGGAAGAGTGCATTTTGTAGATGAAAGAAACCATGGATAGTAAAGGATTTGATCACCAAGTCTAGAGATAGAATTGATTCGAGGAGATAGGTGGAGAAGTCACTCAAATGATAGTAGAATAGTGAGAGCACCACCACCAAGGGATCCATCACCTATACGACAAGAGGAAGAGACATCAGGAGAAGATACTCCAACTTGCAATTGTACAATTCCAAATTGCACACATGGTAGTGGAAGGCCAGGGAATTTGGTAACATCACAAGTCGAGATGAATCACCCTAGAGAACAAGTGGTACCAGATGATACAATCACTCATAATGTCATGGTCGAACCTCCAAGAGAAGAATCATATGGGACCATGCAAGTGAATGTCACTATGCGATTCCCATGATGGTAAATAGTATTAAAAAATAAAATTCCTTAGTTGTGAAAATCCCTTGGGATGCAATTAAGAAGGAAGTTGGTTGAAAACCAAAAACGATGACCTCTTCAAGAGAAAAATGGAAAATTTCTCTAAGTGATAGATCGTACAAACCAGTTTGAAGGTGGAAAAAGCACAAGTTTGAAATTGTACAAGCAAAAATAGAAAAGGCATAGGTAGAAATCGTACAAGGGAGCCTATTGTATGATTTAGATCATATAATGTATGATTTGATCATACAGATGTATGATTTGCAACCACCACAATTAATGTTCACATGCATGGAATGATGAGTTGTTGAGAAATGTAGGAAAAATATGAAATCACATGTGAGAAGTAGTGAGTTGTTGATCATCCATGCAAAAGAAGACAAAAATGCATGCAAAGAAGGTGAAGTGGCACAATTTTAAGAATTGAATGGTTAGGGTTTTGTAGCAATTTAAATAAGAGGATATTTGAAGTATTTTTACAAACCGTACAAGGGTAAATTCAAAATTTTGAGGAGAACGAAGGTGAAAAGCATGCAACCAGATAAAATATTTTGCATGGGCATGGAAATTCACTAGTAGAACTACAAGATTGCATGACCCATCTTAATTTTGCACTAGGGAGACTTTTTGCATTCAAATAAAATCAAATCGAAAGAGAAAAAGTGAGGGTTTTGACTCCATTAAAAGCAAATTTTGAATTGTAGCTGAAGGGAAGTGAGGGTTTGTAGTAGAAGGTATCAAAGAAGAAATAGATTGTTGAAAACATCCACCTAGGGTTCAAGGAAATTGTAAGAAAAAGAACTCACAAACCCTAATCAGAGAAAAAGTAGCAAAGATCAAAAAAAATTGGGAGTTGTACAAGGTAGAAGGAAAAGGGGAGATGACCGTACAACCCTACAACATAGCCAAGAAAGTTTATTTTTGGGAGAAATTGTGCCAAGTAAAGGAAAAATTATAGATTTGCTCCAGAATTGCACTAGAAAGATAGATCAAGATATTTCAGCAACTGGGTCGATGAAAAATCATGGAAAGGGAGTGAAAAACATAAGTTTTAGGTAAATAAGGGTTTTAGAAGATGTGTTGTATGATTTGGAGGATATATTATATGATTTTAGGGAGAACTTGTGCGATTTCAAGTAGTTCAAAGGCCAATTTAAGCCTTTTTGAGAAAATCATATAAAATCATATGAATCCGACAAAGGAGAATAGGTGGAAAGGGATGTTGTATAGATTGGTATAGCCCCTATACATTTTGGTGCAATCAATGTATGATTTGTAGTTTGTTGAATAGTTTTGAAGTAGTTTGAAGGATTGTATGATTTGGAGGTTGTTGTACGAACAAAAAATGTACATGAATAGTTTGGAGGGTGTACTATACAATTTACAGTAGCATTGTATAGTTTTAGAGGACTTATAGTTGCATGATGGTTGATGTCCAGAAAGCAAATCTAACCAAAGGAATTGAATATGAAGAGTTTGGATACCGATTAAGAAGAATTGTAGCCAACAGAGTTGAATGGTCACCAAGACCTCTACATGAGAGGGAGTCACATCCATAGCAACACCAAGGGTGATAGTTTTAGTCCCATAATTGGTATGGTAATCATCCTTGGAGGAGAGGAGGATACAGGCCATGGAGAGAGCAGAGGTATTGGAGGGTTGATCAAAGAAGGACACCATCAAGGTTTTGAGAGGAGGAAATGGCATAAGAAAGAGCCTCGAGGAGGGAACTACATAGTGAAGTCCATTACTAAAATCTAGATCTAGAGGAGGATCTGAGTAGTGAATCTGAGGAGGACCAGGTTGATATAATAAGGATATCATTTATACAACATGGGGGAGATACATGCCGAAAGTGGTGGAACAAAGAAGAAAATAAGAACCACCCATGGAGAAAATAATTTGAGAAGGTTGGTGTAGCTATGATAGCATAGGTGCCACCACACCAGAAGACCTTATTTTATAACTATCTATTGTATATTGTTCAGGCATACGATCCTACAAGCAGACTTACCTATGTTAATGTGGGAAAATAGTCGATGAAGGTAGAGTTCATAGTAGAGGCATTCAGAAGAACATTTGGATTGCCAAAAAATGGCATTGAGATAGTCAAGAAGTTGCTTGATCTGATTGAGACACATCACATCATCACTTCACTCACCAATGTGAAATCATCGATCGAAGCAAAGATCTCAGGTGTAAGAACTCGAGGGATTAAATAGAGCTAATTGATAGGAAAGGATTGGCCATGCACCATGAATATTGTAATGGCTTGACTATCAAGAGAAACATGAGCCATAGAGATGCCAATATGGATGGCTCAATACATGGAAGGTATTACCAAAGGAATTCAGTATGATTGGGGTACCTATCTGGAGAGAAAAATGCATGACATACTGAAAAAAAGGCCAAAGAATTTTGGGATGACTTTCCATGCCATTGGATTGTTATTGAATATTGTTACATAGATGGGAATTCATTTTCTGGGCTTGATAGAGCCTAGGAATATTGATGTAGGTAAGCCAACCATTCTACGATGGGCAAAGTCAGTGCCAATTCAGAAGGAGACTCTAGATAAGTCTCGGGCAAAGAAAGCACCTAAGAAGTAGGCCACTATAGTGCATGAGGATACTCCTTCGGATGAGGAGGTACACCATCAAAGGAAAAGACCTAGGAAGTTGCAACCTAAACTAGAACAACAAGCACTTCAACAATGGTAGTAGGAGCAGCCATCAATTCAAGAAAGGGAGGAAATTATGGGGAGGCAATCTAGCCTAGTATAAATAAGAACAAGAAGACAATGGGAGAGAATGGCAAATAATCCCATTCTAAAAAAGTAAGCCGAGCCTGTACAGGAGAATTAGCAAGAGGAAGGATAGTCAGACTTGGAGAGGTTGGATTTACACAATTGGGATTGGGCAGATGTAGAGGAGATGGTAGAGTCCCCATAGATTTTCTAGTCTACCGATCTTAAAATTTTGGACTCTTCTAAAATTTTGGATGATACAGAAGTGAGGCAAATAGTACAAGAAGTGATATCCACTACACAAGAAGTAAGGGAGAAAGCCAAGGTGGTAGTGGAAGCCTCAGAAGAAGAGTCAAGAGAGAAAAATAAGCCCCACTTTAGATTCATGATGGGAGGAGGCACTAATCAAACTAAACAGAGTGATGCACAAGAAGATACAAATGAATATAAATGCATGCATCATAGGAATAGGAAAATCCTATTGTTGAAGAGGTCACAATGATGGAAGTTCAATAGAATTAGGAAGAAAAGTAGGTGATAGAAGAACAATAGGTGGACTTGCCTGAACAACAAAAGGAAGTCTAGGAACCAACAGGGAAACAACAATCTCATCCTGAGGTTGTTGATATTGAAGATGATATGGAGGTTGAGAGACCTATGGTACAGACTCCACCATAGGAAAATATAAACATGGAGAAAGCACTAATGGAGCTTGGGGGAAGCTCTGGTCACCACTTGGAAGAAGAGGAAGAACAAACTCCTACACAGGAAGAACTACAGAGGATGCAAAAAAGCTACCTCCTAGAAATACCATAGTTCTCAAATATTGAAATAGAAGAGGATGCAAAAAGGGTAGAGGATCAGGTGGACCATTTCTTCTCTCAGATGGGCAATGCCATGGCCAACACCAAACTATAGTTTTGTATTGGATACGTAGGATAATTGAAGCTATGGGAGGAACAAGTGTTTATCGAATTGGAAAAGATAATAGAATGGGTGAGTAGTGAGGATCATACAAGGAGAATTGTTGATATCCATGTACAACACCCATGGAGGTTACCCAAGGGAGAGGTAACAATGATGTTAGGAAGAGATGACTTACCAGAAGGAGTGAGAACCAACTATAGGCAGCATCCAAGGTTGTACCTGGATAAAGCCAATTATCCGACTTGTCCCTTGAATACAATAGAGTTGGAACATAAGAGGGTAAACTCAGGCTTGGCTATCACTCTGAGGAAGTTGAACTTCCTAACACATTGGATAGAGTGGTTGAGCATAGGATTGGAGTAGATCTATCAGCTCAAGGAAGCTCAGAAAGAAGAGATAGAGGCCACTCGAAAGGAAATGGTTGCAATGGAGGAAGAATTGAATAAGAGTAAGGCTGCGGTAGAAGAAAAGTTAAAGAAATTGGAAGAAGAACTGTTGAATAATAGGGCTGGTTTTGAGGCCAAAATTAGTTCGCTAGAAGAGGAGAAGCGACAGGTCTCACAAATGGTAGAAGAAAGGATCAAGGAGTTGGAAGCTCAATTAACAACAAAAGAAGAATAGTTGCAGGTGAAGGATGAACAACTGAAAATACAGTTGGCTATGAAATATGAGCAACTAGCAGTGAAGGATAAGAAGATAGAAGAGCTTACAAAAGACAATAAGTGATATAATGATATGATCCTAGAGAAGCAAACACAATTGAAGGTTAAGGAGGAGACTGTTCATGCTTTGGAGGCTGATATTAATCACCATATGAAGACCATTATAGACAAGAATGAAGAGTTAGAAGTAGCAGCTCGAACAGAAGCACATTTATAGGAGAAGCTTAAGAGGAGTGCTACTGAGTGCAAACAACAATTAAGGGAACTCCTGAAGACTATCGAGGAGACAACCAACCAACATGGTATGAAAGTAGTAGAAATGGGCAACTACGCAGCCAAGTTGTAGAACCAACGCGTAATTCTTCATGCCCAACTGGAAGATAGTGAAGCCTTGGTCAAATAATATGAGGCCCAACTGAAATAGAAAGATGAGTCGGTGAGGACACCAACCAAAGTAAAGGGGAGGGCAGATGTAGGCAACAAATCCACCTCCTAGAAGAAGAAGTGACAAAGAGGATTTGCCTAGTTTTGACAATTTTGATAGTTTTGGTAAAATGTACAAAGCAAGAGTAAAACGTACAAAGTAGGAGAAAAATGTACAAACTGGAAGCTAAAACGTACAAGGTATAATGTAATGCAATGAAATGCAGATGAAATGTAATTTGAGTTGTATTTGTGAATGAATTTGATAATAAATGTAATTAGACTTAGTAAAGGGTGTAATTAATATTTGTTATACATGGGTAGTTGTAAATAATGAATTGCCTCAAGAACCACTTGGAATGGCCTGGGTAGACGTTATATAAGGCCCCCCTTTCAATTTCGTAGGTCTAGTTATTGAATGCATCTATCTGATCATTGTGTGGAATTACTGGTTTATTGTGTATCCTTGTGGAAGTTGTTAGTGATTGTAATGTACCATTGAAGAGTAATGAATGAAGAACCATATTGCATAGCATTCTCTCATATCATTGTACGATTCTGGAATGATGGATTAGTGTTTTGCAGTATTTGATTGTTGCATGTTACTTTTCTATGTCTATGGATGATGTTAATGCACTAGTATGAATAATGGAATTGAATCACCACTGGTGTGAGCCTTGGAAGTGATCTATGAGGAATATTGCATTAGGAAATATGTCTTGGGAGTTTTTGTATGATTTGAGTCCATACAAGATATTTTGTAGTTGCATATCAATTGTTTGGAAGACTCTACAATTGTACGATTTGGGTATTTGAACAAGAACAATAAATTGATCATTCCAAGCCTCTAAGAATCACCTTCCCATCAAGAATACTACATCCCTATGCTACAAATGTGTGCTAATGGATGTCAATAATATCTTTTTGAGTGGGTACTATGCATGTTTCTATTTTTGTATAAGAGTCTCAACAAATTTATGAGAAGAAAGGGGATAATTTTCTTTTGCTAAAAAGTGAGACGAGTATTGAAAATTAATTTCATATATAATTTTTATCTATTTGTTAAGGATTTTGATGGGCACTATTTGGAAATATTAAACTGATTAATGAAGGAGTATAGTGGGAAATAGTTTGTGCATCAATTTCTAGATTATACTTTTGTTCTTTTTGTTTTGAATAGCTTGTAAATGATGGTGTGTTTCGTTCTACAAATTTTTTGATTTGAAAATAAATTGCCTTTGTAAATACATTGAATAATTCAATGATGTTACTGTGAATACTCTGCTTGAAAATTGAAAATAAGTTTAAGGCACGTACTTCGTTGGTTTTATTTATAGCATAAAATTTTCTTGAGGTAAACGAGCAAATGTGGATGTTGTGTTATGAAAATTGGAATGGATGTGGATTGCATGATTTATTGTTAATAGCTTGAATGCATGGATGTTTTGGATGGCAAAGAAGATATATACATGTGGTCTATTTAGCTTTATGGTTTTATTTGACTGTCACTACAAATCTATTTTGTGTTAATGCCTGGATGTTGTGGATGGAAATAAGATATATACATGCGACCTATTGAGATTTATGGTTTTATTTGACTATCATTGCAAATATTTATTGTATTACATGTTAATCTAGTTGCAAAAATAAAATGCACTCATGATAGAGTCGATTCTAATCATATTCTCCATTAATACTCTGTCGATGGAGTTGGGAACTATCAAAAACAAGTTCAAAGTCTTGTGCATGTTTTGACAAGCATAATTAATAGTTAATCAAAACCAGAAGCATATTGATGGTGGAAAATATCTTTAAAGACACTAATTTGATTTTAAATTAGCTATTAAGCTATATCAAGGTGATTTTCATAGTAAAAGAGGTTTTAACGTTTAGATTAGTGTCATGGAGAGAGCCTTCTATTTTATATATTTTACCCATGCAATAATCAGTTGGGTGAGTCGGCTAGATTGATATGGTGGAATTTGATTGAAGTGAGACCATCCTGGGCACAACATGCATGTGATGTCTTCTAAATGAAACTTTTTTTGTAAAATCATGTAATAGTGATCCCTAGTGTACAGTTGTATTGTTCTATAGAAATATTAAAGAATCATTTGTATTAAAATTTACTACATCTACATGTAACATGTTTACTTTGGAAGGATTTAGTTTCTATCATTGGTAATCAACTAGAATGTGATTTTTGAATCTGGCTTGTTTGCACCCAATAGAGGTTTAGGGAAATTTGATGATGAGTAAAGTTAGCTAAAAATGACTCTTTGGAATGGGCTATTGATAGTATATTCTAATATTTTCACATCTAGTTGTACACATACATAAATAATAATAAAACTCATACTTTTGTTTTATTTAAATTAGCCTTGGTTGTTCGTCTTGGTTTAATTGAGAAAAAATGAAAGAGGCATCTGTGTAAAAATAAATGTAGAGACAAACATGATATCAAGGAAATATTTTATGAGTAAATTGTATGTTGAACAAACTCAAATAAGATTCTCCTTGTAACTGTCTCTATGGATTACCATTTTTTCATGGTTTGGTAAATAAATATTAATTTGCAGTTATATGGCCAATTAGAAATATTTGAATATTAAATCCAAAAAAGAGTTGGAGCATATTTTGTTGAGCTTGTTTACTAGATATAAGATATTAGAGATTCCCTATAAAATTTTGGAATGGAGTTTGAAACCTCACCTAGATTTAATACAAAATTAAGAACAATGAAATTATTCCTTCAACCAATCAAGAAAATATATAATACTATGTAGATAGTCGTGATCTATTTGTTGTGAGATAGAATGAGTAATTAAAATTATAGTTGGAGAGGAAGATGCCTCCTCTCATGGTTAAGCATGAATTTTAAAACTATTAACTACATAGAGTCTTCTAATATGAAGTTGAGAAAAGGAGTTAGGTCATATACTTACCCTAGTCTTTTTGTTTAAAAAAAACTCACAACAATGGCAAAGGAAGAAATGGTAAGTACCACAACCTTGTTCAACGTGTTAATCAAGAGTTGATATATGAATGATGGTTAATGGAGAGAATCTATTAGTTAGGCTCCAAAAAAGCTCATAGAATATTATGGAAACCAAAACTTATAGAAGTCATTCTAAAAGTAATATTCTACATTGGATAAGGGTAGAGTGTACTTAGATAAAATATATTAAAGGTGTATATCCTTGCTAGTAATTTGAGTTCTTTAACAAGAATGTATTACTTTTATAACAATTATGAGGAAACATTGAGCTTTAGTGTAGCACTTAAAGAACTATTGATAAGAAGTGGATATTTTGAGACTTAGGAATGAAGACCTTCCACAATCTTAACCATTAACCCTAAATCAAGAATTGAAAAAAAAATAGAAAAATGAAGAGGTCATTAGGAAGGAATGACTAATTGAAAACATCCAATGTTATTTAGGTACATGTATGCACACAACGAGTCTTGAAACAACTGTAGTTTGATAAAATTGGTCAAAACAGGTGACTTGGTCAAAACTGGAGTGATAGATGGTATGTGATGCCACCTCTAGGTAAATGTTTGGCTAGTATTGTGATAAGTCCCATGTTCATTTGACTTAGCTAGTTTAGTCATGATATTTGATATGGGACAAATGATCATGATTCATAATAGGCATGAGTGATGAGTTCCAAGGTCAGAGTATTGACATGGATCTAGTTGACTCTAGGAAGTGGAAAATCATCTAGACACTAGGTATATGTATGCTAATTCCCTTACATATGATTATTGGAACAATTCGATCAACTAGTCGAGGGTTCAATATGATAAAGGATGGGGAATTATGCATCCACCCTTTAGGTGTTATGAGCCCTAAATGATAACCCCAGTTGTGGCTCAACCCTCATGCCAAAACACGAGGACGATAAAAGAGGTAATTCAATTCCACAAAATGGAACCTTTCATGGTATTTGACCAATCTCGTCCACTTGGGTGGCTATTTGTAGAAATCTTAAACCCAAAAGTGGTATGATATACCTATACTAATTTGATTATATAGTATTGAATCATTAGGTGAAACAAATTTGCAGTAAACCTGAAAGCACTTTTAGAGTTTAACAATAAACTGAAACAAAAAAATTACCCTATTAAAATTGCTTGGTTTGTTTTGTAGTACAACCAAGTGGGTAGAATTGGGTTGTTACACTACTTCACAACTTTAAAACTTTTCTAAGTAAAGGCTTATTAATTTTCTCGATGATTGTCGCTTATTCTCCAACTTTCTCTACATTAAAATGTCTATGTCGATATTTTTTCACTTTGAAGAGATCAACATAAGTTTCCTTTAAGAGCCCGACAAAGGATTATGAATTATAATAAATCATTTACTTGTTTAAGTTGTTTAATTTAAATAAAAAAAATTAGACACCTTTATTTCTCACACTATTTTTTATATTTTAATGATTTCTTTAAAAAATATTATATTCTTAAATTAAATAATTTATTTAATTTTAAATTATATTTTGTTTATTACTTTTTTAAATTAATATCTTTATATTTGAAATTTTTATTAGATTTTTTATTGTATAAATTGATAAAGAATTTTTTAAAAAATTTAGTATTTATTATATATAAAAGACAAATTTATAGGCATTTTGAAATATTCAACAAAGGTTAAGGATTTCAAGATTTATAAATTAACTTTGGTGAAATGTTAACAAAATTATTTAGAAATTTGATAACTTTATCAAAATCCTTAATTGTTTATTCTACGTAATTGAAAAAGGTTGGTAAAGTCTCTATAAGTACCAACAATGGACTTTTTGACAAGGACAATGCACTCTATACAAATTTTAAAAATTATCTTTCCCAAGACAAGCAAAAAAACACTTAACAATTTTTATATAATGTGATCAAGACCTACTTTTTGATAAGGATAGTGCACTCTATACAATTTTGACAAAGTAGTTTTACCAAGATAAGCAAAAAAACACTCAACAATTTTTGTATTATGTGATCAAGCCCTACAATGATGCTTTCATCGAGAATCATAACGAACACAATAATTTAGGTGATAAGTTATTCAACCAAGAGCCATGTACCATAGTTTAATGAAATTATCAATGGTGTATAGCATAATCAAATTTAGTGTCTTTCTTGTGAAGTGAAGACAAACAAGATCATTTAGATTACAAATTATAGCCTTGATATATTTTATGTTGGATTATTGAAGATGACTTTAGTCATTTTTAAGTAAAATCTATAGATGAAAACAATTTGTTATTAGCAATCTATAATGAATTTACTTACAATGTGAATAAAAAAAAATATCAAAAATAAAATTTTGCAATTAAATTTTAACACATATGATGTTATCCAAATATAAAATGAATACCCCATTTTATTTTAATTAATTTTTTTTTTTAAATCGATAAGACCATTTAGATAGGGTATGTTTACATCATGGACTAGAGCTCTATAATATCCTTTAATATTAATATCTCATACCTATGGGTGCAATTTTGCACCCCATTTTTTCCAAAGATGATGGTTTTCTTAAAGGATTCTGCCAAGTTTTGAAGGTATTGATGGAGGGGAAAAATATGTCAAAGTAGCAGCAGTGGCCACAGGGTGAAAAAAACTAATGGGTGGATGGTAGAATCAAGCAAGGTGGGTAATAAGAGCGGGCAAACACCCACCCTTATTTTTGGGTGAAAATTTCCAAAAGATCTTGGGCTGACATTTTGAGGGGCTAGCAAGGATGGATAAATCAAAAAAGCTTTCCCTTGAAAATGAAATAGAATCCCACCCATCCTGAGTGGGAGACACAAATACAAAGGGGGTGATACCTCAAAGAAATATTGGTCTTTACTTCCCAGTATCCCCATATATGGAAATAAGAGCAAAGGAAGCACCTGCCCAGTATGCAAGGCTCCTACCACCACCCATAATTCAAATAGAAGACTTGTCTGCTACTCCAATGGTTTGGGTACCTGACAATGGACACAAAAGTGATGGATTTTTGATGTGATACTCCCAAGGTACTTCGGTGCCTATCATGCACCACGTAACCAGAGGATCTCCAGTAGAGGAGAAAGATGAGGTAGCTGAAAATTGACAAGTGGGAAGAAGCATCAAAATATCTAAAGGTCCAGATTAAACGAGGTATAGCTACCTCCTTCTAGGTGATCAAAACTTTACAGAGAAACAATGTACTAGTGCAGTGCTTTTTTGCTACAAGGATTGTCTTCTCGCCTTCCTCCATTAATGTCTGATTTTGTAATTCATATAAATATACCTATAAATAGTGGAATGTTGGTCATTCATAAACATTGATCTTTAGCCATTACAATTCTTATGTAAGGTTTACCACTATGTAACTACAAATTCTACATTTTTTGATCTCTGGCTTTATCCTCTTGTTATTTATTGAATGTGTGAATGCTCATTGTCGTTTAGTCATTTAATTTATCCTATGTTATTTTGTTATGTATATTCCATGGGTTTTACTTGAGTGGCTCAGTAGTGCACATTTTTGAATATGGATTTATGGTTTATATCTGCTAAAGCCAATCAGACAGGAGCGCTATGATTATGCATCCTGGATCTCATGCACCTATATGTTGGTTCTAGAATTTTCCTCCCATCCATCATTGATAGGAGCTAGAACTAAGGTATAGTTGGGTGATTTTATAGGTGTAGGGTATGTATTCATACAAGGCATGTCACTTGCATGGGTCTTGATGCAACTATACACATCATTTTGAGTTTTGGCTACAACCTTATTTTATTACTTTCATTCCCTTTTCCATTTTCCTTGTTTTATGGTATAGAGGAGTTGGAACCACCCCCTAAGTAATCAACCTTCAAAGATCATCTACCCCATTATCCTGATGTGATGGCTATTCTATGCTACTTGACGTTGATCTACCCTCTCCACCTACGTGTAATGATAAAATGGTGGCCAATGGTTTTTGGAAACTCTACTAGGGAGCTCACTGAGTCTCCAAGTTTCAAGAAATTAGAGTTTGGTGGCTCTCTGATTTGCCTATATCTACTCAAAATCATTGATGACTCTGACTGAGCAGCACATCCAAATCATGAGATTAGTTGCCCAATCATGTTGAAGATCCAAACATCTCAAAGAACTCAATGTATGGTGAGAAATCTTGACATCATTGATGGATATATTATCCTCACCTATAAACTCTGACTCTAACTTTGATATCATAGTGAGGATCTCTAAATACTGGTGTCTTAATGGCTCAGTTGTCTTTTCCCCAATGGAATGACCTCTGTCCACTCAATCTCCATTGCTTGCATGATATTCCTAAGGGTGCCCTAAAGGCCCTAACTAAATACAATGGCACCTTGGGAATGGCTCTAGAGCATCTTGATTATGTTGCTACACTATCATTCCTCCATGGTATTACTCACGAAGATGTCATGATCAGGCTTCTAGTCATATTTTTATAGGGAATGGCATTGTTGTGGTACCAAACCCTTGGGCGAAGAACCATTTTCTCATGGGTGGACTTCGTGGGATCTCTCATCGACACATTCAACAACTCCATGGATCCCTTCCAACTCTTGATGCATCTCTCATTCATCAAGAGGACACCTTTCGAATCCCTCATTGACTTCAACATTTAATTCAAAAGGAGCTAGAGGAGGATTCCTCCTAAATACCAACTGTCACCTACCTAGGATCACTTGTACTTTATATGAGCTCTAAGCTTGAATATAGGCCTACTCCTACTACAATATGGGAAAATAATATTCCCTCAAGTATTTCAAGAGGTTGTACGACTAGAGCAACTCCTACTTCAATTAGGAATGATATCTTTAGGAGACTTTGCCCTTCCATCCTTATTTGCATCTGCTACTGCTCCCTACCTTACTACATAGTATCCCCCATGGATATCATATCAAGTTGTGCAGTAGCTAAGGGTGCAGTCTGGTATAATATATAGGGTGTATCCTATCTTGGGTCCATATGGGAGAAATACAAGCTTCAACACTAAAAGATATAATTCTACGAGAACCACACCTGGGTGTGAACACCATGCATAAAAAGGAAGTATTTTTGCATCCTTTTTGTGTCCCAAGGTATAGTGAGTGAGGGCTAAATCATTTCCATTATGGCTTACCTGATTAGAACCTATTTATTTATGAGGTCCCATCGATAGTAGGCTCAATCAATGTATCTTGTGCAATAAAATGTGCATGGACAATGAAGGTGTGTGAAGCAAGGATTTCACAATAAGTGAATCACCATATCTGGCAACATCAAAGCTTATTGTTGGACAAGCCAGTACAAAATTAAGGCTTCCACATGGATAAATTTATTGTCATCCTGATCATTGACTGCATAAGTACTAGTGTGCATGATGATCTACTAAGTTTTGGGTTCTCCATGACTTGGAAAAGTTGGCAATGTCAGCTAAACTACAAAAAGTGCCTCAAGTACAATATAATATGGTCTGGTCATTACATATTCACTAGATAATATCCATAATGAATCGATGGTTATGGCATGCCACTCACACTATGATTTTGTGTACATAAGTTGGCTAATAAATAAAATCACTCCATGCACATATCGAAGTGACATCATATGAACCCTTGGCAACTGGAGGAAGACTGTCAAAATCCTCCATATTGAAATGAACTCTTGATTTCTACATAATTTTTGTTGTGACCTCATTCCCAATGAACCTAAGGCTCATGATTTAAGCATATCTATGAATAATATTGTAAAATATATCTCCTACTTCTAGGAAGCAACACCCACTCCTTGAATAATGGAAAATAAACTTTATAAGACCTTGAAGGGTAGAAGCAACATGAAACATGAAGATGAATATGAGGCTATGATTGGAGATTATTTGGGATAATATAAATAAACAAACAAGGTTCTTACAATATTATACCAAAAATAGGTGTTACACTAGAGCTAGCAAATGCCTTCGACATTCTATCTGTTCTTGAATCTACCATGATCCTTGCTGGGGTATGTTAGTGGGAATGCAGTCTATGGTGGTATCCCATGGATCACTTTCCCTTTTTTTTCTTTTATTTTGATGCACCCTTTACTTCCTTATCTTTCCTTAGTTCTTCATTACTGCCAATCATCAAGGTTAGTAGCAGCTATCTCCTTACTTTTGTTTCTTCTTGTGTTCCCCTACGTCCCCTCTTCCCCTCTTGTTCTATTTTTTTTGTTTTATTTGTTATTTTCATTTGTTGACTCTCCTCTTTTCTTCTCTTCTACCCTTGTACCCCTTGTTTTCCATTAAAATTTTGCTCTCGTATTCCATTTTATTGTAGCTTTCATCAGCTAATTTTGTTTGTGCCCTCATTGTCCCATTTCCTCCTTTTATTTTGTGTTTTTAGAATGTAGTGTTCTAGGTCCTCCTTTCCCACAAGGGAAAAGTCCCTCTGAGTTGCCAAGAGTGTGGGTGCAATTTTTCACCCCATTTTTTGCAAATATGTTGGTTTTATTAAAGGAATTTGCCAAGTTTTGAAGTCATTTATGGATGGGTATAAGATGTTAGAGTAGCAGTAATGATCGTAGGGTAGACCAAACTGATGGACGGATGGTAGAATCAAGTAGGGAGGGAAACAAGAGTGAGTGGACATTCACCCTTGTGCACATTTGTGAATATGGATTTAGGATTTATTTCTTCTAAATCCAGTTAGATAGGAGTGCTCTGACTCTACATCTTGGATCTCATGCACATTTCTATTGGTTCTCGAATTTTCCTTCCACCTATCATTGATAGGAGCTAGAACTAAGGTAAAGTTGGGTGATTTTTTAGATTAAGAGTCTATGTTTGTACGAGGTATGTCACCTGCATGGATCGTAATGTGGCTATACACATCCTTGTGAGTTTTGGCTATGGTCTTCCTCTTTCCTTCCCTTTTCTATTTTTCTTGTTTTATAGTGTAGAGTAGCTAGAACTACCATCAAAGGAATCAACCATCTTCGGAGATAATTTGTCCCATCATCCCGATACGATAGTCATTCTATGCTTCTTGGCATTGATCCACCCTCCCCACCCTATGTGTGATGATGGATTGGTAGCCAAAAATAACCAAGGTTGGTCATCCTACGATGTCCCATCATCCTTGTGATCTTGTCATACAAACTATTATTAGTACTATAAAGCTCGATATAAATATGTGCATCCATGAAAGTTGTTGTGATCCTTTTCCCATAGTAATAGAAAGGTCATGAGCAATGATACTACCACAAATAAATCCCCCTCCATAATCAACAAAATTATATTATAAATTATTGTAAAAATGAAGGTGATACTCAATCCAAAGCCCACGACTAGTGCCTATAGCAGTCACATAGTAAACACCTAGAAGATTGCATACATGGTAGGTCTTGGGTTCAATATGCTTGACTTAGAATTTTAATTTATTCTCAAATATGGGTAGCTTCTAAATATGCAACTTCATAGTCACTGTGACCATAGGGTAATGGGATTTTTTGGATTTTTATTAATGATATGGGCATATAAAAAAGGATGGGAAGATAAGGAGAAGGATAATATTGTTCAAAACTCATTGTACAAATAGAACAAAAGAGAAGAAAATAAAATTGGATAAGGAGATTCCCATAAGAAGAGATCTCTAGAAATGGGGGATCTCATTCACATTCCTAGCACAATGGAGGAGGAGGTGTTTCTGTTGCTCATCAAATTTTAGTGATGATACTTATATTATGTGTGGGCATGTCCTAGGTTTTATTCATAATTAGGATTGGCATCATGATATCTATATTGAAATCTACATTTTTTAATCTTTACATGTTATAAATTGTACATAAAGACTTCAACTTTCCTTGTCATATTGTTTATTTTAGAACTAAACATGCTTGATATGCCAGTGTTCTATTAATATCTAAATATAAAGTTGGTGAGAGTTTGAGTTGATTTTATAAAAGAGAAAATGAGGACCATAGCTATAAACAGATACAATTATATGGGTGCCCTTGATGACCAAGTACTATAATCAAGATAAGATCACATTGATACAATGGATTAGATTACTGAAACTATTTATATTAACATCTAAACCCTAAAAATAATAATTACATAATTATATTGACCTAATACAAGATAACATAAAGGTTTAAAGTTAATTATAAGTTACTAAATCCTTACCTATTATACATTAGGCATTAAGAAAATTTAGTGAAGGTTTAAACATGAGAAGGTTAATGTTAGGCCCATAATCTATACATAAATAATTATAGTTAGATTACATAATGGTTCTTTGTACTCTTTACATATGATTACATCATACAAAATAAACTTTAGCCAATAAAGTTAAATTATACAACTTTAAACACCCTCTTATAATATGAAATAAGGTGTCAAAGGGATAATATATTAGTGATAATAACATATTTCCACCATAATGGAAGCTTTGCCTCATCAATATTCTCTTATATGAAGCAAGTATTGAAGATAATTCATCTTAGAAACTATTTCAATATTCTATAGCCATATAAGACAAGACTTTGAAGTTTGAACTTTCCTTTTTATAGCATAGTTCTCATTCTTTTGAGGACTCAACTAATCTTGAATAACTTGATTATGGAGACTTTGCAAGAACCTATTTATGAGAAGAGCCATCATAACTTCCCAAGGATACCTAGAAAAAATATGGAAAATATAAGAGATCATGAAGGATTAGATTTCATGCTTCGTTAAGAACATAGAATGAGCTAATATCCTAAATATTTGATAAGAATAAAAGGGATTGATAAGAATATATATTTAATTATACCTCTAAAATATCTAATATCTATCTTAAATATCTCAAATTCAACCATATCTCCTTTGAATATGGACCAAATATTTTTACTCTATAATATGCTATACATTTTCTCCTTTAAATAGGTGGTGTACATATGGAAGATAATGAAACAATGAAATGTTTCTCCATCTATAATAACTTATTAAAACAAATACCACCAATATGAAGAGCTTGAAAAATGTATGATTTGAAAAATGGACTCAAATCACTTTTGTATAGAAAATTTATGGTATCTTAAAAGTATAACCTAATAATTATCAAAATAATTAAATATATTAGCCCCTCAAAACTTATACCATGTAAAACTAACAAAAATTTACACTTGGAATGTAATGATTTGTAGATGAATGCAATTGATCTCTTGCCACCTATTTTCCACTGAAGTACAAAAACATATAAGGATAAACAACTTATTATGATTTTATTTATTGTTAGGGTATGAAAAGATTGTTTGATATCACATCATGATACCAAGTCGAACTCCACATTGGCCCATTTTTGACCAATTCATTTTAAGTATTCGATAAGAAAAATTCATGAGACACACAAGTCACCTTAGGCTAGATATGCTATTTAAGGAGTCAATATACCTATTGAATGTATAAAAGAGACTATTGTCATCTCAGAATGTCCTAGCCTATTAGGGTAGCAACCTTGTATGTTTGTTAATACACACCTCTCATTGACTGACAAAACAAGAAGCTCCATGGGTAGAGATAATGTCGATGTGGAAACCTCTAGGGTTTTTATTGATGTTGAATCCTCATTATATACAATATGTTATGCACCTTTTAGACCTCACAAGATTAGATATATGCTTCTTATTGACTAGATAAGGAAATAACAGAAATAAAATATAATAAATAAAATTATAGGAAAATAAATTCTAATCTATGAGGGAAATGTACCAAGACCAAGGTTATCCCTAACTCCCTAAACGAGGTAAATATGAACACATTCATGATAGTCTAATATCTATAAAGTAAACACAATTCATCACACATAACCTAGAATCAACAATACATAAAAGAAGTAGAACAAAACAAAGATAATCACGATTTCCATTTATGCATTAAATAATTACAAGGCATATGGTTTGAAGAGGCTTGATGCTCCTTAGATAATGACTCAAGATTCAAGTCCCACTCATACAACTAAGAAGAGGTGAAAGGAAGAACTTATAAGTCTAGATATAAGGCATGAGAAGGCAAATCCTAATGGATTACAATGCATTTTAAAGGCCTATTTATAGGTTGAGACTAAGGTGCTATTTCCCTATAAAACACTACATAGAAAATTTAAGATTTAGCTCTTATTCTATAGTCAAAATCCTTTAGCACATGTATTGGATTTTCTTGAGATCTCAATATTTAGGGCTATTATTTGCTATAGGCTTTCAAGTCCTTATATGTGAATTTGTTACTACTATTGCCCCATACAATGTGCTCAAAAGGTGGTTTTATCATTAATTTATGCTTGACTTGAGATTCCAAATATTAAAACTCCATTGGATCTTCATCTAATTTCAGAACACCTCCCTTAATAACATCATTGGTATGAAACCTCTAATTAGTGCAGTCTTGATAGGGTAGTCTTACCCATGTGGTAGATGGTCACTATAACTTCCACATGCGACTTACTATGATAGGCTAGACCACAAAATCCAACTTTGATGACCAAATATGGATATATATTTAATTACCTTTTGTATTACCTTCTTTTTTTGAAAACAACCATCATGTGTCCTAGTTGAGGTAGTATCCTTATCAAGAAATGGAAGGTATTTTTAACAATGTTCTAGCATTTCCTTTTCATATTTTAAAATGGCTACAATGTGCATAGTCGAGACTTCACCGACTTTTTTTCCTTGTGCTAACCTTAAACAATGAAAACAACATAGGTTGTTGGATGGAAAATTGATCATATGTAGTCTTTAGAGTCCTCAAGCCACTTACTTATGATAAAGAAGAAGAAACCACCATTGATGAAATATCTAACAGTTAGCATGACTTGAATTGCATCTTCTCATCTAACTAAATTCAGGTCACACCTTTTGATCTCTCTTTTCTATTGGTCTCACTTTCAAGTGGAGCATATCTTTAAATAAAATGAGGATGTAAGGAAAATTCCCTATAGTCATGGTAGCTCCAAGGGGTTATTTAGCCTACTAAAGATGGAAAAACCTAGACTATGTGCCTTATCCCTATGCATAGAGTCAAAAATAAAAACTATGAGACAACAAAATATAAAGTAAAATCAAAGGAAATAAATAATATAAAAAATAGAATGAGGACGCTACTATGATGGGAACTTGCTCATTTGGACCTTCACTTCTTCTCACTTCTCTTTTAAGTGTGAATTCACCTCTTCAAAGTGATAGTGGCATGTTTGTAGCTCAAATTACTTCTTATATGAAAATCCTATCATTCCACATGTGATATATTGCACCTATACTTTGATATCCTCTATGGTTTTTATGGATTTTAAATAATATCTAATAGAGAGGAGTTTTTGAGCACTTTTTAAAATATAGTATCCTTTCATTTTGAGCCTCCATCATGTATGCATACTCCTTCTATGAGAGGAGCTTATCATTGGATGCCTAAGGGGATGTAAAAACCTTTTAAATAAGTGAGTCTATGGGACCCTGCAAGCTAGCAATCACTATGATAAGGACCTATGCTTGGACCTTACACTCCTAAGATTCTTGTTTTTTGTTGAGGGTGTCCCATATTTTCTTCAATGTTACCTCTTGATTATGAATACTTTTGGCTTACAGATCTTGATCACTTGCTATGAAAATTCAAGCTTAAAATATTATAACCTTGGTTACTATTCCCAAATCCATACCCAAGGCCTACTCAACTCCTAGAAAATATTCATGCTCTGCTAGGATTTTGTGATAATGAAATTAACCTTTTGGTACATTGAGGCTATGGCCCTGGCTATGTTGTCCCAATATGTAGTACAAAGACCTCTTATAAACTCAATAATATTTTGGTGTAGGGCCTATGATCTCTTCTTCTTTTCTACTTCCAACTCTCTCTATAAGTTGGCCTTATCCATGAGGATATAGACTCCATGGTGATCAATTAATCAATCAAGTTATGACTCTTTCTTTTCTCCTCTTCTAGGAGAGTTATTATTGCTTGAGCACTTGTAGTCTACTCCATATGATTTCAAATATATTTGACCTTTAGTTATACGATCTTGAGGGTGGTTCTGACTTTCTCAAGATATTTCTCTTTCTTCATTAGTTTTCTCTCAAGGGACACATAGTAAGGCTTGATGATTTTGTTGGCTTGATTTACGAACTTGACTTTATCCCTAGCCTCAATACCTTTATGATTGATATTCACCAATATCACCTAGTAATCCTATAGTTGCATTTACTCCTCAGTATTGGATACCATCGGGTTCATGTGGTAAAAGTGGAGGATCCTCTCTTGTGGATAAAATTAGATCTTAAGACTTTTTACACTTACCTTACCACATTATTTGCTTCCTTCTTTTGGGTGTGCTAGAAGGATGTTTCCCAAATTTTGCTAATATATGGTAGCACACTTGGGGACCAACTAAAAGTTCTTATTGAGGAAGCAATGGTATCACCAAGTAGAAAAATAGACAAGTTAAAAGGGTCTAATAGGTAGCGAGGAAAGGTAATAATCCCTTAGCTAGGAAGGGTTGAGGACTAGTATGTGGGATAGTAGGGGCAAAAACTAACAAAGTTAGGGCTTTAGGATTCAAGGGTGAAAACCTGATATGAAAATGTTGTTTCAATGAGGCTACATTAGGGATTGTTTCCAATGAAATGGGAGTTACATAGCCTAATTTGATGGCAATGACACCATAGGTGGTGAGAAACCAATGACTATTATGTAATAAATATGGATGTTGGATGACTCACCAATAGCCTAGGGTGTAGGATCCTAAGACCTTGACTTAAAGGATTCCCTCTTCTTCTTAATAGTAGGTAGAGGGATAACATCATAAGGTGACTTCCCTCTATGCCATATTTGGGTTGGGGAAGATGCCTAAGTTTATAGGAACATGCTACTTAGGTATTGTAACTTCAACAATATTTGAAGGGAATTCTTCCACATGTATGAATTCTTTCAAAGATGCTTCTTCAACTATTATCTCTTGAGAAATCATTCCTCCTATTATCTCTTCACTACCCTCACCTACATAGGTTCTCCCTTCATCCATATGCTTATTTTCCTAGTTTTTATTGATATTTTAATCCTCATCTATCTATCCAAAGGTCGGTGTAAGTTGCTTAATCCTTTATCAAAATTTCCATCAAACCTTGATTTTCTCTTTTATATAACACTCTTTCTTTAGGCCCTTCAACTTGGCCATATTAATCTAATATTTTGGATCTATTGTATTTTTTCCATGTATAAGGTCATATATGCCTTATTTCTTGGTGGTGATGTTGATATTTTCTCTAGTATCTACTTCAACAAGGGTATGTTATCTTCATCCATGGGCTTTTGAAGAGCTTTTAGGTTTGTTCTAGAATCATGCATGAGCTCTGTCAAGTTAATAACCTTGTCTATCTAGTCCACAAATTTCTTCTTAGAGTTGTATTAATATTCATTTCACATCATATTTAATTTGAGGTCCTTGAGCTTCTTCTCCAAGAGATTGTGGGTCTTCCACTTTAATAAGGTAATATTTTTATGAGTTAAAAGAAGCTTGAAGAAACCTATCTTATTTCTTCCACTAATGAAGGTTATGCTGATGGATTCCATTTGCCAAAGCACTTCCTTTCACAAATATCCATTTGGTTACATACCTTAGCAACACATTTGATGAGGTTATGCATCCTAATGAGATGTGAATCCTTAGTAAAGAACCAATCCTTGGGGTGTTGACTCCTCAAAAATTTCTTACAATCCATACAAATCCTCTCGACATTTTTTTACCTTTAGGATATTCAATGTTGGGCTCATAAATATTTCTACATATTCATAGTAGTAGTTGGACATATTTAAGCCCTCTATCTAAGAGGAAACAAGCCATTTTTTACCCAATCCATCCATGGTATTCAAATCTAGCCCAAGGTTATGCCTAAGTTTTGAAATAAGATTAAATAGGCGTGGAATCCTAAGAACAAAAAAAATGAGTCTCTTAGAATATAGCCATCCCTTCATGAATTTTGTTAGTGATGTAGTCGATAAAGTTTAATACCACCCTTTATTTGCTAGGTGTGCATCTTATTTGATATAATATATTGATTTGGGCCTTGAATAATTCTTTTTATCCCCTTAAACTATTGATAGCCAAGGGAAACTTTAGTATTTTATCCCCTTTGACATTGCACTCATCCTATAGATAGGTAAGCTTGTTGAGAAAAGTATTGTAAAGCTTAGTGGCACTCTCAACATTCATTATAGTCCTCCTTGTCTCCACCATCAACATTCTTTAAATTATGTTATGAATGAAAATACTTAAATCTGCATTGGAAGACCAAATTTCTTATCTTTGGATTGTAGTGCTTAGCACATGCAACCACTATTTCAAAGAAACTATGCACCTTGGGCACCACAAAATAGGCCAAGGTTTTGCCCTAGATTTGGGCCCTAAAGCATTTAAAATGCTCTACTTGAAATGCTCTAACACCTCATCCTTTATACTTTTAGTTCTCTTCAATAATGTGGGGTCTGTTAATCTCTCTATTGAATATTACAATAACTTAAGGACCATGGCTGAGGGGCCTAAGATGACAGCTCATAGTCAAATGTAAATAAGGATATAACTGAAGAATCAATAAAAAGCTCAGTCCTAGGTGTGGGGTTGTAGGTGGTACTTCTTTTTCTCTCTATTGATTTATGAACACTCCTACACAAATAATATCAAGTTAAATTAGGTTTCGTTTTAGATTCTTTGCCACTCTAAAATTATAGTATTTTCTATAAATTATGGAAATAGAAAGTGGTTTTTAGGAAATGGATCCCCTTCCTATAACAATATTTCCTGGTGATTTTCTACCATGGGAGTTCTAGTAGATGGCAATAATTTGAGGACTTCTCATTTTGCAAAGGGTTTTGACTTAGCTTCAAGTGAAACTTTCTTGGCTGGATGGTAGTGAATTTTTCACTACAAATACCACCATACACCTTATTTTCTAGACAATAATAAATACATCCTAATGTCTAGCAAAAAAATAATTTCCTCTCTTACACTTTTCCATAAATTAATTTTATCTAAAAATTGAAGACCCTCACAAACACAATAGGAAATATGGGTCTCATGTACCTCTTTTGGTCTTATGGCTTATTAGGTGCCTATTTACAACATGGGTTTTTATCACTTCTTCCACATTAACAAGGTACTCTAGTGCACATATGAGGCTTAATAACCATAAACAATCAACATTGCTATAATGCCCTCTTTTACTATTTATCTTACTTATTTGTGAAAATATTTTCTTATAGAATCCTCTTAACATGACTGTTACCCTATCCCATCCATATTTGACATGTATTTCTATGGTCATATGAATTTTGTACCAATAATATTTTTCATAGTGATTATTTCCACCACAAATATCACATGGATATAGATCCCAACAATTTGTTTTTCTAAGTCCTTATTGACTACACTGACTACAACAAAATCCTTATAGTTGAACATGTTTTCATACAACTATGCATGTCATAATTTCTATATAGGCTTGTCCTTTTATAAATTTAGTGTCCCTATTTTTTATTTGACCATCCAAAAAAGGCCTTCATTTCTTGTTTTATGCTTAGCTCTATGGACTTTCTTAATCCTTACACATTATTTCCTAATCCTTTACTATCATATCCCATCTTCTTTTGGTGTGGAAGTTGATACCTTTGGTGTGCTTTTCAAAGAACCCAAATTCTTCATAATTTGTATCATTATGATTATAAACACCATAAAAATGGTCTCTATTATGGATATCAAAAGCATAATTTATAGGTAGCAAATCCTCCTCTCAAAAGAAGAGAAAAAGATCAAGGTATTTGCTCCATTTTGACAGTTTTGATAGTTTTCCCAAGTTTTACTAAACCATACGGGTAGGGGTGAATCGTACAACTGAAGAGGCAAACCGTACAACCAAGGGACAAAAATATACAAGGTAGGAGCAAACCGTACAAGGTGCACCAAAATGTAATAAAATGTACGAGAAATGTAATTTCGGGATAAAATGGCTCATGAGTTTGCTAAAATAAGGTTTTAGACATAGTAAAAGTCTAATTTCATGTATTATATTATGGGTGGGCAGTTGTAAATAACTAATTGCCTTAGGAACCGCTTTGGAATTGCCTAGGAAATGTTATATAAGGCCCCATTTTCAAATTCATAGGTCTGGTTGTTGAGAGATAGAAATAGAGTACTTACTAGTTGTAATAGCTAGTTATCTTCTGAGTTATTGCAATAGATTAATAGAACAACCTTTTTGTAATGCTATGGATGCATAATGAAATATAATGCATTATTATAGGTTTTTTATGATCCTGGTAATGAGGAATGATGAGTTATGGTGAAATATTGATTGCATGTGTTTTCTAGTAGTTTTTTTAGCTTAGTTTTATGTATTGTTGCAACTTCTTAACAAATATTAGTATTGGTGACATTTGAGGAATGATCTGAGAGCATGGTATCCTTGAGGAATATTTTATGAACCCTATTGTATGATTTATATATGTAATCAGATGAATGGAATCTCTCACAAGCCCTATTAAGATGTCTTACATGTCATCCAGAATGGATTGATTGGCATATCAAATAATTACAAAACCCCCCTGAGAGAGATTGAGGCATTGGAGAATATGATTTGACACATGACTATACCTTAATTTCATGTACATAGTACATTATAGTTTGTACAAATCATACAAGGAAAAATTACTTGATTTGGTAAATAGATCGATGGAGATAAACTTACTCGATTTGGTAGTTTGAGGCAGAGTAGAGGCAAAGTATATTGCAATGACATCATGATGTACACAGGTACTTTAGATGAAAAAAACTTTGAAGGATATTTGAATAAATTTTAGTGAGCCCATATTGATCATGTGTGACAATATAAGTGCAATCAATATCTCAAATAATTCGGTTATGCATTCTCGTACAAAACATATTGTTATCTGGTACCATTTTTTGAAGGAGAAAGTTGTGAAAGGTGAGGTTAAGTTGGATTTTGTTCCAACAAAAGAGCCAGTAGAAAATATCTTCACAAAACCATTGCCCAAGGAAGTCTTTGAGTACCTTCACAATAAATTGGGAGTGGTCACACTTCCCAAGAACTGACTAGCTATCGGGGCCACATTCTCAGGGGGAGCATTGTTGTCTTTGTTTATCTTTTTGCTCATGTTTGTAATTTTGCCTAAGTATAATAAATTTTGCATGAGAATGTTGTGCATGGACTCAGGGGGAGTTTGCAGCAGCCCTTTGTTCTTGTTTTCAAAGGGGAAGAAGAGTTACAGGAAATTGTGCATGTGTTGCCAACAATTCCAAAGGGGAAGATTTTTATTGAGCAAGATGCAACGATAGTATTGTCATTGTCATCAACACACTCAAATGGACAAGTGGACGTAGTGGAAAATTTTTTAGAGGTTGTTTGGAGTATGTACAATGGTTTTCAATGCTTATGAGGATGTTTTTGATTTTTGGGTAAAGTTTTTATAGGTTGTTCGTGCAAATTTGCAAAAGTTGCAAAAATCCTCAAAAAATTGTCAAAGTTGCAAAAATCATAAAAATTGCAAAAACGTCAATGGAATTTTTTGGACAACCCAAGATACTATTTAGAGTCTTGTTTGACAGTAGTGAGTGCAGTCGCAGTGTTAGTTCAATTTTTTGATCGGTCGGTTGCATCGTCGGTACTTTTATGGATGACTTTGTACATTGTTGGATAGTTGTAAAATATGCATCGGAGGCCATGTTGTCAGAGGTATATTAAGCAATATGTGAGGAATCAGACTTTGAAATTTTTACTGGAGATATTCGGATGTACCAAGAGCAATTTTTTTAAATTTCAGTCCAAACAGATATCTGAGGAGGAAATGATAACAGTTGCAAAACGGATTTGAAGCATTTTTTCCAGGTTATGTGACGTGTAAAATTTGCATCGGAGGTCACTTTGAAGGAGGAATACTAATAAATTCATGAGGAATTGAAACTAAAATGTTTTAATGGAGGTATATGGATATACTGAGAGCTTAAATTTTAAATTTCAGCCCAATCTGAGTCCGAAGGAAGAAACGGTGAACGTTGCAAAATGGCTCCAGAGCACTTTTTTCAGTTTTGGGCAGCTAAGTGTTTTTGCATTCAAATGCTCAAATTCATATATTTTTGTTGCCGAATTCACCATTTAAGTTTTTTTTCACGTATAGTTCACCATACTGAGCATTTTTTCTTTTTGGTCGAAGTGGTTTTGAGGCCTCCAAGTGTGATAACGAGTAATGTGCACAACACTTTACCTATGAACTATTTGATAAAATGCCTCTCCAAAATGTAAGTGAAGAGTAGGCATGGAAATTATTTGAAAAAATACCTATTAAATATTGTGTGTGTGGCACACATATTAGTTACTGACTTGGTATGTTTTAAATTAAGAAAAATAAAATAAAATAAAAGGGAAAAGGTAAAATAATAGTGCAATTTAAAAAGGTCATAGCTTTTGATCTGTAATGCCTTTTGAGTTTGTTATTTTTCTAGATCATGCAAAATTTTAAACTCTATAAGAACACTATATCTCACATGGGAGACGTTATTTGAATGTTGAAACAATCATCTTGCAGCTTGAGATTTTTTAGGAAGTTGAAGGGTTTGCAAAAAGGTTTTTAAAAGGAGTCAGTGTGAGTACAAAGATATGTGTGAGATTGAGATTCAGATCAGATAATATTAGACAATATTTTATAGGATAATATTTGTGAGATAGACCACTTAGGGTCTTTTGATAGGATTCAAAACTTTTAATTAGAGATTTTTAAATTTTTTAGGTTGGTGCTTGGCAACAGGGATCGATGCTCTTTGCAGTTGGTGCTACTAAAGTCTAGGTTGTTTGGTGCCATTCCCTATAGTTGGTGCTACAACAATATTGTAAAGACTAAACATTTTTGAGGTTGTATTTGGATGGGATTCAAAACAGTCCATTGGCACAATGGTTTTCCCACATCGTGTTTCCACTATAAATATGGTGTAATGTGATGCATGTTTGTGTGATTGCTCATTTTGATTTGATTTCATAGTTGGATTAATTCACCCCATTCTTAGTTTCACGCTTAGTTCAACATTTATGAAAGATCATGAGTATCATTGCTATGTAATATTGTTTGATAAGCATTGTGAAACACTTGTTTAGGGTTGTAAGAAAGTTGTGTTTCATTGAGTGATTTATTATGTGGAGTTGATTGAGAATAGTTGATTGAAAGTGTTGGAGTGATAGTTCATGTTCTATGAAACAAATTTTTCTTTACTAATTTGAGAAGATATTAAAGATATTTTTTGGAAGAGATTAAGTTGAGTTTTATGAGTGTGAAACATATTGAGTCTCTAACCATTCTCCATATGTTTTTATGGCTAAACAAGAGAGTTTGAAAATGATTAAGTATTGATGTGAGTGTGAAATATATTGAGTCTCTAATCATTCTCTATACATTTCTATGAGATTAGAACAATATTCTATGTGAAACTTGTTTGTGTAATGGAAAAGGTTTTCTGTAATAGATTGAGTTGAGTAAGCTTTTGTGGAAGCTTACAATACCAATTTGAGACAAGTCTTGATGAAGACTTGTTGAGTATATTTGAAAAGTTATGGTGAGTACTTGTAGAGAATAATTGAGGTAAGTCTTGGTGAAGACTTGTTAAGTATATTGGAAAAGTTCTAGTGAGGATTTGTGGAGGAGATTTGAGACAAGTCTTGCTGAAAAATTATGGATAGATTAGTATGATATTTTGTGGAAGCTTACAACACAGATTTGAGGTAAGTATTTGAGAAGACTTGTGAACAAAGTTGTTGATTGATTTGTTCAAACCTTGAGTTAAGGTTTGGGGTAGATCTAGTATATTTGATTTGTGATTGGATCAAGCTTTGTGTTAAGGCTTGATGACATATTTGAGGACAGAGTATGGTGTAGATTTGGGTATACATTTATGCCATAGTAGAGATAGATATTGAGATGATTTGTGCTAGACCGAAAGATTGTGTTTAGTGCATAATTAAGATAGATATTGAGAATATTTATGGTATACCAAAGGACTATGTTTAGTGCATTTTTGAGGCAAATATTGAGAATATTTGTGTTAGATCAAAGGACTATGTTTAGTGTAGATTTGAGATAGAGATTGAGTAGATTTGTGCTAGACTAAAGGACTATGTTTAGTGTAGATTTGAGGAGAGATAAGAGCAAGCTTTGGAGTTGATAGAGTAGAGGACAATAGTCTCTAGTGGATATAGATTCATTAGCCAGGGCAATGAGGACAAAGATCTTTTGAGTGAGGACAAAGTCTTTTCTGGATAGAGATCCATAAGCCAGTGTAGTGGAGGCAATAGTCTTCTAAAGGATCATCAACCAAAGTAGAGGAGTTATCTTGTGGGTAGAGATCCATGAACAAAATTAGGGGATTGGTGTCTCCTATGGATAGGTATACAAGATCTTGATTAGGGTATTGGTGTCTCCTTTGGATAAAGGTCCATAAACATTGTAATAGGGAAGGTTTTCCAAGATATTTGTTGAGAAAATTTTAGTGAAATATTTTATCTTTGTAGTAGCCCACATTGGGTGAAGCATGTTAAATTGGTGTCTCTATTGTGTGTGGTGATTTATGTATTGCTTTGATTACTGTTTTTGATATTACCATTGATATATTCGATAATATTGTTTGGGAAATAAAATTAAAAATTGGTCTTATACTGTTCACCCCACCTCTCAGTATAAGCTTGTGTTATTAAACTGATAATGTAAAGATCATGCAAAAGTCATAAGATTCTAGATATAAAAAATGAAGCAAGTAAAATTGATTCCAATAGTAGAGGAAATAGAGGAATTAGAAAGAATTCATCCCATAAATATGGGGAACAAAACAATGTCAGGAAAAGCAAAAAAAGCATCTACTAGTGAAAATAAAGGGCAAGTAGACCCAAATAAATTTACCTATAAATATAAACAAAAAAAAGATGAGAAAGTTATTCCTAAAATAGTTGAAGTAATTGAAGATATACAGAAGGAAGAAAAGGAGGAATATATAAAGACATTAGATTTCAATAAAATCAAGTTTGATGCTTGTTCAGAGACAACTAGAAAAAAAGTGAATATAACCTTTGCTGAATTAATGATAGTCCCAAATATAGAGATCAAGTCTACAAAGACTTTGGGTTGATAGAATATACAGGAAATCAGCCATCTAATGTCATAAAACTAGAAAATCATGAGACTAGAACACCTTCTTTAGTTAGACACTTTTATGTGTCCCTCAGGTACAAATCAGAACTAGGGGATCAATATGTATTTTACAACTGTATGCTTGATAGTGGTTTTTCGCACAATATTATGCCTAAAAAAATAGCAAACTAGTTAGAACTTATTTGTATAAGAGAATATCCTTCTATTTTAGTAATGGATAATAGATAGATACCATGTGTAGGAACAATAATTGGTATATTGGTATTCTTAGATCAATATCCAAAGAAAGGTATAGTAATGGATGTAGCAATTATATATGTAGACCTCTTGTTTTCCTTAATTTTGAGTAGACACTAGGCTGAATAATTAAGTGGTTATATTCAATTAAACTAATCTTATGCCAAAATACCTCTATTAGAAAAATAAAATACTACTCTCAAGAGAGAACCAGTTAATAAATACTCCGTGAAATTAAGAAAATCTGATGATACTATGATTAATTTTGTTAATTATGTTGAATATAAAGAAATAGGAGTACTTAGCTTCGCATATATCATTTTTAAAATAAGTTACTGATGCTTAAGATATGGATCCAAAAATTAGAGCAAGAGTTGATGCAAAATCTACTAGGATTCTAACTACAAAAAATGTGGACCATGAATTTTTATGGAGCAAAGTCACAGTCTAGGGTTGGTGTAGGAATAAATTTAACAAATGTTAAGGATAACAACTTAGGAATCCCTTATAGTTTTGAATTTTATTGTACCAATAATGTGGCTGAATACGACGCTTTACTATTAGGACTCAAAAAAGCCAAAGAGTTAGGCATAAACTACTTTATTGTTAGTGGAGATGCAAAATTAATAATTCAATAGGTAAAGGAAAATACCAAGCCAAGCATCCAATGATGAAAATATTATAAACAATTAGTGCTATAAGATATAGATAAGTTTTTGGTATTTAATTTGTTGTATATTTTGAGAGAGAAAAATTATGTTGCAGATCTATTAGCTATAAATAGATCTAGTGCAGATTATCTACAAATTTACACAGAGTACATGGATACTATTTTTTCCTATAAGCCATATATACCAGATAATGTGGTTTATCCTTAAGTATTTCAAGATGACATACACATCAAAGACGTCATGAATCTTCAAAACCAATTTATGGATGTAATATGTGAGGAAGAGGATGAAGAAATATTAAAGAATGTAACTAGAGATGTAGTTGAAGTTATTCAATTAAAATAAAATATAATTCCTAAGGGGTTTATTTCTCTAGAAATATTATTTGATGATTTTTATTAAGCTTCCAAACCACTCTTCCAAGAATATAAATTAGATGATATCAATATTGGAATAGAGGAAGAGCCTAGGCTTGTCAAGATAAATAAAGCTTTGTTAGGGAAGGAAAGAGAATAGTATATTAGCTTTATGGAAAATGATAAAATGGTTTTTACATTGAGCTATAAGATCTGAGGACATTCAACACTAATTTTATGACTCATATTATACCTCTTTAATAATATTTAAAGCCCTTCGGGCAAAAACAAATAAAATTTAACCCCACAATACATCCAGTAATGCAAAAAGAAGTAAAAAAATTATTGGATGTCAAAATAAAAGATTAGTGATATTTTCTTCTTGGATAACAAATTTGGTACCAATTAATAAGAAAAATGGATATATTAGACTCTGTGTTTATTCAAAAATTTAAACAAGAGCTCACTTATAGATAACAATCCACTCCCCAACATGGAATAATTATTGCAAGCAATGGTAGGATCATCAAGAATGTCTTTGCTAGATGGATTTTTAAGGTATAATCGGATATTATTTAATCTAGAAGAAAGATATAAGACTACTTATACTACACCTTAGGGAACCTTTGAATATCTCAAAATGTCATTTGGACTAATGAATGTAGGTGTTATGTTTCATAGGGCTATAGAATTTGCTTTTAAGCGTCTCATGTTTGAAATTGTTGTTGTATACCTTGACAATATAATAGTGTTTTCTAAGAACCTAGAAGACCACTTTGAGCACTTAGCCATTGTGTTTGCTACATGTAAAGAATATGGAATATATTTAAATCTAAAGAAATACATTTTTGGGGAAACTCAAGGGAAGTTATTAGGGCATGTGGTATTAAAATAAGGGATTAGCATTGACCCACAAAGAATGAAATCTATAGCTAAAATACCTCCTCCTAAATATATGAAAGGAGTTATTTATTAATTTGGAAATATTAACTTTGTAAGGAGGTTTGTCTCCAATTTTTATGAAATTGCAATACCCATTAATGACATGATTAAGAAATATGGGGATCTAAGGTGGGCAGAAGATAATGTCAAATATTTTCGAGGTATTAAAAATACCATAAATTCATCCCCTATGCTAAACCATCCTAACTAATCCAAAGACTTCAATATATACTCTTTTGCATTAAAGCACACTATTGTTGCAGTTCTATCTCAGAAAGATGATGAGAATAATGAAATAACAATAGATTTTATGAGCATAGGACTGAAGGGATCTCAACTAAAATATTCCATGATAGAGAAGCATGGTTATGCTCTAAAAATAGCATTAGATTTTTTTAAAAGCATATTGGGGTTAAGCAAAGTTATAGTCTACATTCCTTACATAGTTGAAAAATATATCCTCACTCGGTCTAAACCAATAAGTAATGTTTCAAGATAGATGGTGAAATTATTTTAGTAAAGCAATTCAAATTGTTAGAGGTTAGGCTTTGCCAAAATACATGGCTAAAATAGAAGGAAAAGATATGAAAAATATTTTCATAGTTGATGAAATGCATGAAATTAAAATAATTAACAATGTTGAGTGCAAATTGTATGATGACATATTAATGTGTCTTCACACACTATATTTCCCAAGGGGTATGTCTCAAAACAAGATGATATTTATCAAACAACAAGCCCAAAAATACCATGTACAAGAAGGTAAGATATATTGGAACATCCAAATGGTGTGTTTTTGCTCTGTATGTTTGAAAAGGAATTTCATCAGGTATTTAAATACTATCATTTTAGATTTTGTGGTGGTCATTTCGTACCAAATGCCACTATCAATAAAATAATGATAGTTGGATATTATTGGCCTACCCTCTTTAAATATGTCCACCAATTGGTAAGAAGTTGTCACAGTTACCACTTATTTGTAGGAAGAAACATTTAATAGCCATACCTTTAAATCCAATTATCATTAAAGCACATTTTACATAGTGGCGAACTTATCTCATTGGAGAAATTAACCCAAATTTCTTAGAAGACCATAGATGGATTATAACAACTACTAATTAATTTACAAAGTGGGAGGAAGTAGCTCCTCTCAAGAAGTCAACAATCAAGGTTGTAATAAAGTTCCTAGAAGAAAATATATTAACTAGATTTGGAGTCCCTAAGAAGATAGTTACAGATAATAGCAACTACTTTATGTAATTCAAAATTATAGAATTTTATGTCAAATATAGTATAGAGATTTCACATGCTACACATTATTTTCCTCATGGAAATTTTTTGGTTGAGTCTTCAAATAAGAATCTGATTACCAGGATCAATAGATCACTAGACAAGAACAAAAGAAGTGGGAACAATGAGCTAAAATTTGTTGTGGATAGATAGATTTTATGTCAAAAGAAGCATAGAAAAATTGCTATATGAACTAGTTTTTGGAGAGCATGCTTTGTTTACTCCTTAGGTAGAGAGAAATACCTTGTTAGTCTTACAATGGCACTGAGATGGGGGGGTGAATTAGTGTAGCTATTTAAATTCAAATCTACAACTCTTAAATCTAAAAATGAAAGCTTAAAACTAGAAACAACAAGTATCACAAGAGAGCATCACATAACACAAGATGTAACGAGGTTCACCAGTTTTTTCTACTCCTCAAAAATAGACTGCTAGGACTCCCATCCAAATCTGGTCTTTGCAAAGCACCAACTTTACAATCAATTTACCAACACCCACTGGAAGGAGCACCAACCCCTAATTTACCAGCAACAACTGGAAGGAGCACCAACCCCTAATTTCAAGCACCAACTTGGATTTCTATTTTGAATCTTAGATTGACATAAATATGCCTTCACTTTTACAAGACCCTCACTGGTCTATTGCTCACCCAACCTCTCTTTCAATTCAAGAAACACATATTCCTTCTGTGCACTTATAGCCACACTCTCTCAGTCACACTCTATCAGCTGCGCTCTTTCTCCACTACTCTTCTCTCAGCAGTGCTCTACCTTCACTCAATTTCTCTCTTCGGCTTTTTCTAATATGTCTTTGCCCACATAGAGCTCAACCTAATGGATCACTCTTACCACTCTGCTTACTACGCTCTAACAGCCTTCTCTGTGCTCTTACAGCCTTCTCTACACTCTGACAGCCTTCTCTGCTCGCTTATAGCTCTGATAGCCTTATCTTCTCATTTACGGCTCTCTAACAGCCTTATCTGCTCATTTACATCTCTCTGACAGCCTTGTATGCTCTCTTACATAGTTCAGAGCTCAACCCTAATTCTTAACTTATATGCACATTCTTACGACTCTCTTCAACAACCTTTTCTCAGCACATATATTATTTTATCAACGACACCTTCCCTCTTTATGGCTACACATTTTTCAATTTTGAGTGGCTCTTTTTTCTTCTACACGCAACTGCCATTTTAAAACAATATTTTTTATTTTGAAACCCTAAGTCTTCTATATCTTCCATTATCCCGCATGCAGCCTATTCATAGCTACTCCTGTAAGTAACTCCTTTCTGACACAATATTCTTACACGCAACCTATTAATAGTTACGGCTCTTCGAAATGACTCTCTGTCTATCTCTTGGTTTTCGTCTGATGACTTTCAGTAACCACCGCTGCATGATATTTCTCTGTTACGGTTCCTATAACTGCAGTAATGACTTCTGTTCACTATTCTTATTTAACTGCATGATTTCTATCTGTAACTGCACCTATAACTATTGTACTAACTTCAGTTAACTCTTCTTATTTTGGCTGCGTGAATGTATTTTGTAACTGCCCCTTTTACTGTCATACTATCTACAGTTCACTGTTACATTTCTTTGTTTCGGCTGAGTTCTCTTCTTAGCTCGCGCCAAGGTGACCTATCGTGAAATCGTGACACTTCTACCCCTTTGAATTTTTCTTGCCATTTGACCGCGAAAACATGACATGCTACGATATCGCGACACTTTCTGCCTCCTTGTCCTCTTCTTGGATTGCACCCGCAAAGACACAACATGTCACGATATCGTGACACTTTTTGCCTCCATACACTCTACTTGGCTTGCACCAGTGAAAACATGACATGTTGCGAAATCGTGACACTTTTTGCTTCTTTGCACTCTTCTCGAAATGCACCAGCAAAAACATGACATGTCGCGAAATTGTGACACTTATGCTTCCTTGCACTCTTCTTGGCATGCATCAGCGAAAACATGACATGTCGCGAAATCATGACACTTTTGCTACCTTATGCCTTTCTCTGCCTTTCGCCCATGAAAACGAAACATGTCGCAAAATCGTGACACTTTCGCTGCCTTGTGCCTTTCTCTACCTTTCGCCTATGAAAATGGAACATGTCGCCAAATCGTGAAACTTTCGCTGTCTTTCACCCACAAAAATGGAACATGTCACGAAATCATGACACTTTCGCTTCCTTACTCTCTCTCTTCTCTTCGGGTTGCGAAAACCTGACATGTCGCGATATCGCGACACTTTTTCTCCTTAGCGCTTTTCTTCCCTTCGGGTCATGAAAACCCGACATGTCACGATATCACAAAATTTTTTCTCCTTAGTGCTTCCTCTTGCAAATTGTCGCAAAATTGCGACACTTTTCCTTGTGAGCTCTTTCTCTGAAACCTGTCACAAAATCATGACACTTTTTTGTCCCTACCATCCTTCTTGCAAATTGTCACGAAATCGTGACACTTTTCTTTGCGAGCTCTTTCTTCTTGAACATGTCGCAAAATCGCTACAGTTTTCTTTGCTTGTGCCTTCTATCCGAACATGTCACGAAATCACGATAGTTTTCTTTTCTTGCGCCTTCTCTCCGAACATGTCACAAAATCACGACAGTTTTCTTGCATGTGCCTTCTCATTGAACATGTCATGAAATCATGACAGTTTTCTTTGCTTGCACCTTCTCTCCGAACATGTCATGAAATCATGACAATTTTCTTGCATATGCCTTCTCATAAAACATGTTGTGAAATCATGACAGTTTTCTTGCATGTGCCTTCTCATCGAACATGTCACGAAATCATGATAGTTTTTCCTGTATGCGCTGCTTCTTCGAACATGTCACGAAATCGCGACAATTTTCTTACTTGCCTTCTTTGCTTCCAACATGTCGTGAAATCACGATAGTTTTTCTTGCACTTTCTCTCTCTTCCAACATGTCATGAAATCGCGACAATTTTTCCAGCTTCTCAACATGTCACGATATCATGACAGTTTTCCTTGTGCTTTCTCTCTCTTCTAACATGTCGCGATATCGCGATAGTTTCTCATGCTTGCTCAACATGTCACGATATCGTGACACTTTTCTTACTTGTCTTTTTCTTTGAGATTTTGCATATGGGCCACTACGTTCTTCTTGGAGAATCATTATACATGCTTTGTATGACCACTAAACTCCTGTCCATTGCATCAACCAATCTATTGTCCACTGCATCAACCGATCTCCCTGACTGTGTTGACAACAATGAAAATACTTTTGCTGCACCTTGCTCATCAATGAACTCCTATCCATTGCATCAACCGATCCTCTGTCTATGTTGACAACAATGACAATACTTTGGATGCATCTTACTCATCAATCTCCCCCTTTGGAATTGTTGGCAACACACGTAATTGTGTGCAATTACCTGTAACTCTTCTCCCCCTTTGAAAATAATACCAAAGGGCTGTTGTAGACTCCCCCTGAGTCCATGCACAACATTCTTAGGCAAAAATTATTACAGTTAGCAGAAATCATAAACATGAGCAATAAGGTAAAAAAATGCATAAATGCTCCCCCTAAGAATTTGATCCCGATAGCTAGTCAATTCTTAGACTATTCTTGGGAATATGTGACCACTTCAGTTCACGCTGTCTTCTGAGCCTCAACCCTCTATTGCTCTGCAATCTCAAACTTGTCCATTGTTAGTGAAGGCATACATTGGTCGTATATATATCCAAATTTTTGTTCTGTAATGCAAGCAACATCTGCATATACATCCTAGATATTCTCAACAAGCTTGAACCTACTGACAACTGTTTGTCTTTCTCTGTAGTGAGAATCCAGCAAACTACCTCAATCCACCCAGCCACAACCAATTTTCTTCTTCTTGTACAATCAAGTAAGCTCCTCCTTCAAAAAGTGATACCGGATAGCAATATGTTTTGTGCGAGAATGCATAATCGGATTCTGCGTGCATCATGTTGTCATTGCCATATATTCTGCTTTTGTTTTCGATAAAGAAACTGACTCTTGTTTCTTACTGTGCCACATGACCAACCTGTCTCCAAGATAGTATGCACCTCCCCTCGTACTTTTTTTATCATCTACACATCCTACCCAATCTGCGCCTGTTGTTAAAAATCAATCCACAAGCCTTCTCAAAGATTTGCCTCAAATCCGCTCAACAAAATCTTAGCTCTTTTTGGATTGCTTATATTTATTCCTGCAAACAGACTTCACTTGTACCGAATTTTTTCCAACATAGTACTGACACTACGAATCCATGGTTAACTTTGTGCAAGCACCAAACACTGTATCTCAGCACAACCAAATCCCTTTTTATATTTACAACCTGATCTATGTTTTCTACAGTCACCGCTGGTCACACTTTACTTTCAATTGAGAAAATTAGGAGAAGACATTTAGTCAAACACTTCATGGCCAACCATGGTGCACCTTACTCAACCTCATACTTCGTAATCTCGGATTGGCATTTTATCAACAGTTAAAACGAAACTGTCTGTTATAATCCGATGCTTTGAACGAGTGGCAATAAGAACTATCAACAGAACAACAATGACGTATAGCAATACTACCAATGGTGACAATTCTCAATTTAATCATCACCCTTCATGGCACTTCCACACACAACTACATGAACTGACAACACACTTGACAACTATACAACAATAACCCAACTGCTTTCCTTTCATCCTCAGATAACCAAACACATACATAAGAGAATTAAAATAAGACTTTAATATTGCTCCCCCTGAGGATGTGCCACCTGGAGTGGCTTAGTGCAATAGCGGAGTAGTCTCCTTCAGTCCAAGGAGACATGATTCCCTTTCTTCTGTCTTTCTCTAGACTTTCTTGAACTTGGGCTTGATTTTTTCAACTACATCCTAGTTTTGCACCTTTTCATGAACTTGAACATTCTTCTTGCATAGTTGTTTCTTGTGCATCCTTGATGGTTGATTATTTTCCTTTCTTTTATGCACATGATATGTTCTTTGTCTATGTTGCATTCTTTGCATCTGATGAAATCTACGGTCTTGCCTTAGATTAGATACAGACGTGCTTGGACAAAACCTTGCTATGTTCCCATGGCCATTACAATTAAAACATTGCACATGGTGTTCACTCAGAGAAGCAGATGTATTTCTATCAGCATAACTCTTTGATCTATTATTCAATCCACAATAAATTGCCTTGTGACCGTAATGATTGCATCTAAAACAATAGTCGTTAAAAGCATTATTATGAATAGAATGGGAGTGATAAAACCTCTTTTGTTTTGGTTGCTTTGCTGTAGATCTCCTTTGATATTTTCTTTCTTTTGAGGATTCAGCTTCAAAGTTTTCTTGCTTTGATTTTTCAACAGTCAGCTTCTTCTTTTCTGCACATTTGGAAGATGAAGGTTGTTCTGCTTCCACATTTTCTTGCTTCGATCCTTTAACTGTGAACTTCTTCTTCTCTGCATATTTGGAGGATGAAGGTTGTTCAGCTTCATATCCAAGACCACGCTTATCCATGGAACTTCTTTGTTGGCTTATCATTTTTTCTAGAAACTCTGTGCTATTCTCAAATTTGAGATTTGTATTGGATTTTTCTAGTTTTTTCTTCAATAAAACAATCTCTTCTTCTTGTTTGTAGCAAACAGTCTCTTTCTCATTGATCTGAGACCTAAGGATTTCTTCAACCCTTTAGGACTCTTTTACTTGCAGCTTCAGATTACTAACAGCTTTGTTAGATTCTTCTTCACATTTGCTATATGCATCGACCTTATCATCCAGTTGTGTCTTCAAGGCTTCTTCTATTTTCTTGGCCTTTTGAAATTGTAAGAAAATATCTTCAATCTCATTCCCATATTCTTCCAACTTCTTGGAAAGTATTTTGTTCTTTTTTTGTTCTATACTCAACTCTTCAAGTGCAGAGATCAACTCTCCTTCAAGATCTACTTTAGCCTCATAGATTTCATCACATATTTCAGAGTTCACTCCTTCTACCTTTTTTGGTTTAATTTTCTCTTCCATAGGAACTAAAACTGACTGAGATGCCTTATTGGAGGAGGATCTATTCTTCTTACCCATTGTGTACTAATCCAAGATCAACCCTGACTGATTTAGCCTAAACTAGGAAACTGGATCTGATACCAATTGTTAGTATTATAATGACACTGAGAGGGGGGGTGAATCACTGTAGCTATTTAATTTCAAATCTACAACTCTTAAATCTAAAAATGAAATCTTAAAACTAGAAACAACAAGTATCACAAGAGAACATCACATAACACAAGATGTAATGAGGTTCACCAATTTTGGCTACTCCTCAAAAATAGACTGCTTGGACTCCCATCCAAATCTAGCCTTTGCAAAGCACCAACTTTACAATCAATTTACCAGCACCCACTGGAAGGAGCACCAACCCCTAATTTACCAGCACCAACTAGAAGGAGCACCAACCCCTTATTCCAAGCACCAACTTGGATTTCTATTTTGAATATTAGATTGACATAAATATGCCTTCACTTTTACAAGACCCTCACTGGTCTATTGCTCACCCAACCTCTCTTTCAATTTAGGAAACACATATTCCTTCTACGCACTTACAACCACACTCTCTCAGTCACACTCTATTAGTTGCACTCTTTCTCCACCGCTCTTGTCTTAGTAGTGCTCTGCCTTCACTCAATTTCTCTCTTTGGATTTTTCTAATATGTCTCTGCCCACACAGAGCTCAACCTAACAGATCACTCTTACCGCTCTGCTTACTACGCTCTGATAGCCTTCTCTACACTCTAACAGCCTTCTCTATGCTTTGACAGCCTTCTCTGCTCGCTTACGACTCTGACAGCCTTATCTGCTCATTTACGGCTCTCTGACAGCCTTATCTGCTCATTTCATGGCTCTCTGACAACCTTGTATGCTCTCTTACACAGTTCAAAGATCAACCCTAATTCTTAACTTATATGCACATTCTTACGGCTCTCTTCAACAACCTTTTCTCAACACATATATTATTTTATTAGCGGCACCTTCCCTCTTTATGGCTGCACATTTTTCAATTCTGAGCGGCCCTTTTTTCTTCTACATGCAACTACCATTTTAAAACAATATTTTTCATTTTGAAGCCCTAAGTCTTCTATATCTTCTATTATCCCACATGCAGCCTATTCATAGCTACTCCTGTAAGTAACTCCTTTCTGACACAATATTCTTACATGCAACCTATTAATAGTTATGGCTCTTCAAAACGACTCTCTGTCTATCTCTTGGTTTTTGTCTGATGACTTTCAGTAACCACCGCTGCATGATATTTCTCTGTTACGGTTCTTGTAACTACAGTAATGACTTTTGTTCACTATTCTTATTTAACTACATGATTTCTATCTATAACTGCACCTGTAACTGTTGTACTAACTTTAGTTAACTCTTCTTATTTTGGCTGCATGAATGTATTCTGTAACTGCCCCTTTTACTGTCATACTGTCTGCAGTTCACTGTTACATTTCTTTGTTTCGGCTGAGTTCTCTTCTTAGCTTGTGCCAAGGTGACCTGTCACGAAATCGTGACACTTCTACCCCTTTGACTTTTTCTTGTCATTTGACCGTGAAAACATGACATGCTACGATATCACGACACTTTTTGCCTCCTTGTCCTCTTCTCGGCTTGCACCCACGAAGACACAACATGTCGTGATATCGTGACACTTTTTGCCTTCGTACACTCTACTTGGCTTGCACCAGCGAAAACATGACATGTCACGAAATCGTGACACTTTTTGCTTCTTTGCACTCTTCTCGGCATGCACCAATGAAAACATGACATGTCACAAAATCATGACACTTTTTCTTCGTTGCACTCTTCTTGGCATGCACCAGCAAAAACATGAAATGTCATGAAATCGTGACACTTTTGCTGCCTTATGCCTTTCTCTGCCTTTCACTCGTGAAAATAAAACATGTCACAAAATTGTGACACTTTCGCTGCCTTGTGCCTTTCTTTGCCTTTTGCCCGCAAAAACGGAACATGTCATGAAATCGCGACACTTTCACTGCCTTATGCCTTTCTCTACCTTTCACCCATGAAAACGGAACATGTCACCAAATTGTGACACTTTCGCTTCCTTACTCTCTCTCTTCACTTCGGGTCACAAAAACCCGACATGTCGCGATATCGCGACACTTTTTCTCCTTAGTGCTTCTCTTCCCTTCGGGTCATGAAAACTCGACATGTCACGATATCGTGACACTTTTTCTCCTTAGCGCTTCCTATTGCAAATTATCGTGAAATCGTGACACTTTTTTGTCCGTACCATCCTTCTTGCAAATTGTTGTGAAATCACGACACTTTTCTTTGCAAGCTCTTTCTTTTTGAACATGTCGCAAAATCGCTACAGTTTTCTTTGCTTGCACCTTCTCTCCGAACATGTCACGAAATCATGATAGTTTTCTTTGCTTGCACCTTCTCTCCAAACATGTCATGAAATCACGACAATTTTCTTGCATGTGCCTTCTCATCAAACATGTCACAAAATCATGATAGTTTTCTTTGCTTGCGCCTTCTCTCTAAACATGTTGCGAAATCGTGATAGTTTTCTTGCATGTGCCTTCTCATCGAACATGTCACGAAATCATGACAATTTTCTTGCATGTGCCTTCTCATCGAACATGTCATGAAATCATGATAGTTTTTCCTGTATGCGCTGCTTCTTCGAACATGTCACGAAATCGTGATAGTTTTCTTGCTTTCTTTGCTTCCAACATGTCACGAAATCATGACAGTTTTTCTTGCGCTTTCTCTCTCTTCCAACATATCATGAAATCGTGATAGTTTTTCCAATTTCTCAACATGTCGCGATATTGTGACAGTTTTCCTTGCACTTTCTGTCTCTTCTAACATGTTGCGATATCACGACAGTTTCTCATGCTTGCTCAACATGTCGCGATATCGTGACACTTTTCTTGTCTTTTTCTTTGAGCTTTTACATATGGGATACTACGTTCTTCTTGGAGAATCATTATACATGCTCTGTATGACCACTGAACTCCTGTCCATTGCATCAACCGATCTATTGTCCACTGCATCAACCGATCTCACTAACTGTGTTGACAACAATGAAAATACATTTGTTGCAGCTTGCTCATCAATGAACTCCTGTCCATTGCATTAATCGATCCTCTGTCTGTGTTGACAACAATGAAAATACTTTGGATGCACCTTGCTCATCATACCTTATCTCTCCTTCTCTAAGATCAAGATAATATAGATGCACTACAAAGAATATTAGATTATATTGCACAATTATTGGAAGATAGAAGAGAAGCCCTTGATAGAATGATAGAATATGCATAAAAATAGTGTAGCTTTTCAATAAGAAATCAAGAGGTAAACCATTTTTTGTAGGAGATATGGTTATATGCTAGGACCTAAAATTATAAACATAATGAAAAAGAGAAATTCAAGCCCAAATGGCTTGGGCCATATTAGATAGTTTAGATTGTTGGACAACACAGTTATAGATTGTAGACTCTGGAGGGAGAACAAATGTAGATCCCAATCAATGGACAACACCTGAAGCTATGTCCACCCTATTTTGGGGTCAAGAGAGAGTGAAGTTATACTCTTGTAAAAAAATAAATGTGTAATTTTCAAAGTCCTTTGTTTTGTTACTAGGTGATTAGGATGCCCTTTTTTTCCAGTATTTGTTTGAGCATTTTTCTTTCATTTTTTTTATAGCACTAGGTGATTAGGTAGGATAATGTCTATTTTTCAATGTCTTTTTCAAAAAAAATTAGGTGATTTTAGGAAATTGTAACCAACAATTCTAGGTTTATCAAGTGCTTCAATATTTTACCACTTGTCCCAGTCAGAGCTTGTGTTGGATTCCAAAAATCCAACACGTAGATTTACGCCTAATTTAAAAATTTGAGGGGTCTCATAGAGTCCTAGGTTTAGGTTGTTTTTGTTGAGTCAAAGTAAGTGGCTTTCAAATTTTTGTTTTTGTTGAAAGCATTTCCATTCTCAATAAAATACCAAGGTTTTATCCTTTTACAAAATCATGAGTTCTAGTTCTTTGATTTTAAATTCTTAGTCTCTGAGGCTAAAACTTAAACAAATCCCTAATAATCAACCTCCATTCATTTTTCCCTCCATAAACAATTAGTTCTAATATCCACCAAATATTAATACTAAGTCATAAACCTTAGGTCATTCACTAATCATTTTTCCTCCTTCACATTCCATATTATCGCCATGCCCACAAAGCCTTCCAAAGACTAACATTTCCATCCCTTGAGATCCATACCATAGTGGCATACAAGATAAAATTCCCCATTTCTCCTAAATATCTATGTCCAAAATATAGGTCCCTGAAAATAATATTTCTCCCATTCACTAAGGCCCAAAGTTATTACTACCAAAAAATATATGTGTGACCTTTTGGCTTGACTTTCATGCACACCCTACAGAGAGTAAACTGAAAATGCAAGAAACATTTAATGGAAATAAATCTCTCTCACTTTAGGATCTTTTTGGATATCCAAGGTGTGACTTACAGAGTCGGGTCGAATGCTATCACTCTTTTCCTCTTCTAAAATAGTTTCAAGTGGACTTCTTGTGTACCTGCAAGGGGGTTCAACTTTTGTCTGTTGCTTTTTTTGGTTTTTCAATAAGATTTATATCGTATTGGATCTAGCTCATCAGATTTTAGCAGATTAAATGAATAATTTTTTTTAAAGAAAATAAAAATGAGAACCTTTTCGAAATAAAATAGAGAGAGCAAGGTAGGGTAGGAAAGAGAGGATGAAATATTATAATTTTAATTAAAATATGTTGCTATGTTCATTAACTAGGACAAATAGAATAACAAATTATTCAAATTTCTAAGATTAAATTGTTATCTAGCAAAGGACAGAATAGGGGAATAGAACAAAGTAACTTATTTAAATTACAATTTTCCCTAAAATTAGCAAAGTGAATCTACCAATTCTCATGCACACAGACCAAAACTATCAAATTTAGATCTTCAAACCAAGTGATTTAAATCATTCTTAAGATAGCTTAACACTTCTAAAATTCCAAACTTGCTGGTATTATTTTATCAATAGCATAGTACACGCAACAAAACTAGAGCTAGTAGGAAAAGAAATTAATTTTTAGAAATATTAAACTGCAATTCAGCTCTTAAATAACATCAAAAACATACTAAAATCAATTGAATTCACAATAATTACAACAGTATATATTTTAGTTAAAACAAGAATAAGGAGATAAGAATCATTCAAACTCCAAGAGTAGATTAGGTACCTGGCCATGCCACTTCATGGTAACAACACCATACAAATCTTATGTCCACAACAAAGGCTTTTCTAGAAAAAAAATCCCAACACCAGGGCCTTATATAATATGCCATATTTTAATATATTTTAAACCAAATCCAACCACTTCGAAAATATGCCTAAAAATCTTACCATAAATGGTGGAGGCACAATTTGATCTTCTTTTCACCAAATGGAGACTACATACAAATGTTTTCAATTTCCAGCCAATTGCAGGTATATTTCATTAAATGGGCACTCCCTCGACCATGCCTGATAAAGTTTTTGTTTGCGATGAGCCTTGGAGAATTTGGGTGGATCATCAATTTTATGCATCCTCTATCTTTGCATAATCACCTTTGCTTGGATTTAGCTCCATCACTTTCGTCATTAAATGCATTCACCAAAAAATTCCTGCAAAAATTCAAAAAGGGCAAATGGTAGAACATTAGGTTTAAAATAAAATAAAATAAATTTAATTTTTTCTAAGGTTCAAACTTTAATTCTTTCGGGCTAAATTTTTAATTTTTTTTCAATGTTTGTCGTGATGATACCTTTTATAGCTGAGATTTTAATTATTATTCTTTATATTATTTTAATCTGCAAGGTTTGACATTGACTATCATTAAATTTTCTCTCCCTAGGAATGTCACGAAGTCACAACATTTTTAATCTCTCACTCTTTTCTTGAGAATGTCACAAAACCGTGACATTTTTCATTTCCTTCTAGCTTCCGTTTAGGAATGTCGTGATATCATGACATTTTTTATTGCTCTTCCTTCCTCTCGAGAATATCACGAAATCACGACATTTCTTCATTGCTCTTCCTTCCAACACTTACAAAAATTTCCACTCATGAAATCATGACCATTTTGAACACAAAAATAATCTTAGAATTTGCACATTAACTTTGATGACTCCGTCCTTCTGTATTTTGGTATTTTAAATATTGGTGAAGGATCCTCCATTCTCAAAAATGATTTTTAGATAATGGAAAATGATTTTTAATTACCCGAAAGTTGTCAGTTTCACATGGTGTAAAATTTAGGGAAAATTTTGAAAGTATTCATAACTAAACAAAAATTTCTTGGTATTCAAACAAGCCAAATGGGTATCCAAATCTATATAAAAATATTTCAAATTTACTTCGGATTAGAAGATATCGCATTAATAAGCTCACTAGTTGGAAATAGAAACTGCTATTTATGGAAGGTGAATCACACATAAAACCTTGAAATTTTGGTACCATCATAAAGAGCTCGAGATATTTCACCCAGAATTTAAATCACTCAAAATGGATTTCCGTGGCAAAACATATAGCATTTCCAAGATTGAAGTAAACATTAGGGTAAAATGAAAATTAAAGAACCTTAAAAATTTAATTTAATATCTTTCAGACCTTAGGGACCTATTGAAAATCAAATTTTTTGAAACACTTCACCAGAAATAATACCATTGAAACATAAATGTTCAGAAGAAATTAATTCAAATCAATGTGTTAGGCAAGCATTTTTTGACACCTTGATGTCAGTAAAATTTAAAGACTTTATGTAAACAAAATTTGGATTAAAGAAACGAAAAATTCAATAGGGTACCCTTGGAAATAAAAATTAACCATTTTCACATGCTCAAATAATTTTATTTTCAGTAGGGGTGTGTTACTTCTCAAAAAATGGTAACATTTGCAGGGAAATAACAACACTATTTAGAACCTAGAACTCTAGTTTTAAAACAATTTAAACCATGTATCCAACCTTAGCGTAAATATTTTTAAAATATTTTAATTATTATATACCATTCCATTGAAATTTTCTAGGGACATACTAGGTTGAATCACTCAAGGAAACTCTAGTATGTGGTTGCAATGCATAAATTCTTCCTCTTAATATGATCATGGCTTAGAACTCCTACTTAGGATTAACCAAACTACTTGGGCTATAGAAGTTTATTTGAGTAGAGCTCTATTGCTAGTTTAGCATTTTAGAGCCCCAACAGAGTAGAGCTCTATTGCTAGTTTACTCTTAACTTTATTTTTAAGACCTTGGTTCACAACCATAGAGCATCTATAACTCTGGTGAACATGTCTAAGATTTCTCTTTCAAAATATCGGCTATCTCCATTTTATAATGAAACCTATTTTTTCTTTGGAACTCTATTTATCTTCCTTCTTTTCTTTTTGATAAAAACTAGATAGCTGAGAAGCCTTATTGAAGGTTTGAAAGTTGCATTTGCCTAGATATTTCATTCACCAAATAGTCAATCAACTAACCATTTCAGATTTTAGACACCAATAGCCTCTTAAGAGTTATCAAAATGATATTTGTGAATTAGAGTTCTCCTTTTAAGACCAAATTTTCTTGGATTCCCTAGGAGTTCACCAACTAAACAACATAACAGTTCTTTTATGATTAAAATAATTACGGTGGCAAGGTGCAAAATTTAAACTATCTCTCCACTATCATTTCAGACAACAAAAATTACCACTCTCTCCTTACTTAGAACATCCCTTTATTAGACCGCCATTCTTTGATTCCTGAAACCAAGAGAAAGACCCAAAATAAGAAAGAAAAGGAAAACAAAGAAATCTAGGAGAAATGAACTTAAAGTTGAAAAAAAACAAACTTAAACAAAAGCATAGACACTCTTATATATATCTACATATGTACAAATATTCCTTCAATTACTCAAATGATGTAGCAGATGGAATAACCAAGAAGTAATGCTTCATATATTAACCATTGATAGGTAGGTTAAGAAAATTACCTTCCAAGTTCTATAGATGAAATGCATTATTACCCAAAATTTCTACAATTTGGTATGGCCCTATCCACAAAGGTTGTAGCTTAGTGTGCTTACCTTTCTTCTCATGGGACAGAAGCACCATTTCTACAAGTCTGGAGGCTTTTACTTTTGCTCTTATGTCAAACCAATGCTTGACTATCTCTTGATGTTGACTGAAATGCTCCAAAGAATGAAGTTGTTCATCCTGCAAATTAATTAAGTCCAGTACACGAGCTTCTGCATCTGCATGTTCATTAAAATAATCCAAGGCAAATTGGTATGTGGAAAATTTTAAATAAATAGGAACAATAAGTTGAGTACCATACAATAAAGTAAATGGTGAAGTTTTAAGAGATTCTTTGTGTCTTATTCTATCAGCCTAAAGTGCATACTTCAATAATATATACCATTGCCTGGGTTTATCTACAACAGAATTCTTAATAGATAATAATTAGATGAAAATTTTATGACTATCCCTTTCTAGTATACCCACTCTATGAATTCTAATTATTGAAAGGTTGACCCATTATCAGAATTCAAATTCAAAGGAATCCCAAACCTAGTTATGATATTTGACTCCAAAAACTTAAGAACTTCATGAGTTGTGCTCCTCATTGTAGCTATAGCTTTAGTCCATCTTGTACAATAATTAGTGGCAGTTAATACATACTTATGCCATACTGATGAATTTGGGTTCATCACTCCTAAAAAATCAAGTCCCCACTGTATGAAAGGTTTATCTATTATAATAGGTTGCAATGGTAGAGCTCATTTAGTCTCCTTGGCTGTAAAGATCTGACATTGGTGATAAGCTCTCACATGCATATGTGCATATTTAAACAATGTAGGCCAGTAGTAGTTTACTATCAATATTCTGTGTGTAGTAGATGAACCTAAGAGTGTCCTACCCCTAAATTTTCATGAAAATTGGAAATCACTTCATCCACCTTATATTGAGAAATTCATATTAAAAATACACCAACATAATTCTCCCTGTATAGTTTACCCCTTTGAGTAGAAAATAAGCAGATTTCAATTTAAGTGCTCTTATCTAAGTTTTGTTTAGGTGATGTGGATAATTCTCGAGTTTCAAAAAATGGATAATATCCCAATACCAATCATCCAAAATGGAGTCCTTTGGGTTAATTTCTTCCTTTGCAGGTATTTCAGTGATATTTTGGGATAGACCAAGACCTCTAATTAATTTAGCAGGTCAAATTTTTAAGTAAAATTCTTACAATTTTATGGCCCAATTGTCCCTCAATTTACCAAATTCACTTTGAATTAATAAATATTTAATAACCGGATCAAGGACTATGGCATGGACTTTGCTCCTTATAATGTAATGCATAAACTATTTAACTGCTTTCACTAAGGCATAGGCTTGCTTATCCAAATGAGAGTACTTCAACTCAGCACCCTTTAGATTGGTACTTTTGAAGGCAATGGGGTGCTCCTCTATTTCTTTATATTGAGTTAAATTACATCAAATTTATGTTCAGAAGCAAAAGAATATAGGTAAAAATCTACACTAAAATCTGGACTTACCAGAACTGGAACTTGTTGGATAGCATATTTGATATCTTGAAATACCACCTTGGCTTCTATTAACCAAACAATCTGAGTATTCTCCTTTAACATATCATTGAGTGGTTTGACTATTTTAGCAAAGCCAAAAATAAACTTCCTAACAAAGTTAATCTTCCTAAAAAATGATTTTAACTCTTTCTTAGAGTTGGGAAAGGGTATCTTTGATATGGCATCGACTCTCTCAGGGTCTACAAAAATACCTTATTTGGTGATTAAGTGGCCAAGGAGTTTTCCTTGAGATACACCAAAGACACATTTCTTTGGATTCAAAGAAATACCAAATTCTCAATATTTATCAAAAACAGACTCCAAGTGTTTGACATGATCAAATCAAGATTTGGAAAAAATTGTCACATCATCTATGTATACCATAATACACTTTCCTATGAGACCTTTTAATATGTGATCCATTACACATTGGAAGGTGGCTCCAACATTTATAAATCTGAACAACATTCTCTTGTAGGTAAAGGTATCCCATTTGGTTGTAAAGGTAGTCTTCATTCGGTCTTCTCTTTCCACAAATATCTGGTTGTATCTTGAAAATCCATCCAAGAAGGACCTCATCTCTAAAAAATTCACAATCTATAGTATATATTTTTTTTGATTGGTTGAAAGGGTTTTGAAAGGTCCCTGAACCTTGTACAAGTATTTTTTACATGTTTTCCAAACCGATCGAAGAGGCCCAAGAGCTAAAGATCAAATAAAAAGAAAAACAACAAAATAAGAAAGGTGTCGCGATATCATGACAAGTTGCATTTTCATGGTCCAAAGCATAGTGGAAAAGCAAGGAGGAAAAGGTGTCGTGATATCGTGACATGTTGCACTGTCATGGCCAAAGGAGGAAGAGATGTCACGATATCATGATAGGATGCAGCATTGCGGTCGAAGGAGAGAAAGTGTCGTGACATGTTGCAACGTTGCTGCCAGAAGAGAAGAAGTGTCGCGATATCACGACAAGTTGCATCATTGTGGCCAAAGGAGGAAAGGTGTTGCGATATCGCGACATGTTGCATCGTCGAGGCCAAAGAAGAAAATATGTCGCGATATCGCGACATGTTGCATTGTTGCGACCAAAGGAGAAAAAGTGTCGTGATATCACGACATGTAAGGCAAACAATAATTATCCTTATTAGAAGTCTTATTCAGATTCCTAAAATCCACAGACAGGCATATTTTCCCCTTCTTCTTTCTAATTGGTACTAATTAGCTACCCAGGTAGAATGCTTGATAGGAAAAATAATGGCAGCACTAAAAAAAATTTCTACCTCCTTCATAATGAGAGGTTCCAACAAGGCATTAACATGCCTTTGTTTCTATCGAAAGGATTTATAGAAATATTTTAGGGGTATAGTATGCGTATACACTTTCAAATAAAAAATATTCAGATCTTTATAAGACTGGGTCATAACATCCTTGGACCTATGCAACAACTCTGTGAGATATCTTTTAATTACAAGGTCACAGGTTTTAGCCAATTAAATGTGCTTGGGATCCCCTTTAGTTCCAACATTCAGTTTTTCACTCTCATTCCTTGTCATGCCAACATAATTCTCGAAATTTACTCTTTGTTTAATTCTATCATGGTCAAATAGCCTTTCAAGTTCTACCATTCCCTTGGAAATCTTATTTTTTTTTAGTCTCATTATTCCCTCTTCATTATCAAAATTTTCAAGCACAATATCCCTTTGAACATCATCAATTATGGTTTTTTCAAACGCATATGTATTATGTTAGAAATTCATAATTTGATGGTCATCAAAAAATACTTGAAATGCATTTACATTATCCAGAACAAAAGGGTAAGGAATTAATTCCACTAAAAAAATTTCCCATTTAAATTCCTCCAAGGGCTTTAGATTGGAATCTAATGAATCCAAAACATCTATAGGTGAATTTTCTTCCTTAGGAATATGCATTAAATTGAAAGAATTAAAATCTTCCATGCGATACAAATCTCGATGTTTGTATCTCTTTAGATAATAAGCCATGCACTAAAATTTACTTTTAACTTGATTGGATACCAACTCAAAGTCTATAAATACTTGGATATTCTTCACATTTTTATCTAAATAAAATTTCAACCCCAATATTAGTACCTCATACTCAGTCAAATTATTGGCATAGGTAAACTACAAGCATTAAGACATAAAATATTTTTTATTGTGAAGCCCTTTGAGAAAAACCCTCGTACCATAGCCTTGCTTGGATTTAGCTCCAACAAAATGAAGTATCCAAACATCATCATCATGATCAGGCAGAGCCTTAACTAGTTTCACCTTTTGTGTAGTTATCAGATTATAAATCCCCACATCTGTATCAGTAAAATTAACCGTATCATTCTTGATATTCTATTCAGTTATTATGAGCTTATATCAAGGCTTCATATCAATTCTTAATGGATTTGGTATACCTTTCTAGGGTAACCACATGTGTGAAAAATATGTGGCCAAATACCCATTCAAATATTTTGACCAATATTTGCTTATAAGTATTCCATACCCCACAAGAATATCTACCACCTGAATATCAATTTTGTGTTGTGCTCTCAACTCAGATGCTAATTGGATGTGTATGCATTGAAGTTCACCTATTACCTTGACCTCAATTTTATCCAATTGAATGAATCTTCTCTTAGAATTCATAGGATTTAATCCTAATTGTTGGAAAAATGGCTAGAGGCATGACATTTTCTAAAGCACCGAAGTCCACCAGAAATTTATGTCAATTTTTTCCAAATATACAGACTATCAATAGGAATGTGGGACTTCAATATTTTCTTGTAGATGGCCACAGTGGCATTTGCCATTTTATTCCCCTTTTTCAGAGGTTTGATAGAGGGCTCAAAGTAAGTTTTAATCAAATTATCTTTTTTTTCAATGATCTGAGGTAACTCATGAAGAGTAATATTGGTTTTACCTTTTTTCATGTCCTCCACTATATTATACCCTCTATTGAGTGGAGCAACAAATCCATTATTCACTTTTGGATCTCCTCCCTTTGGTGGAGGTGGATTATTATTTAGAGAAGGATCAGGAGGAATACTATGAGAGTTGTTGGGAGGTGTAGATGTAGTGTTGGGCTTCAAATTTTTGCTCTTGAGATTGTAATTATCTGTTATATAATGTTGAAGAGCCTACAATTAATCCATAGGTACTTTTGCAATATTTTTTAACTCTACCAAGAAAGTGAATGAATCCAACACCATAGTTGTACTATGTTTGGATGAACTAGCACCATCAACATTTTTTTTATTTTTAGGAAAATTAATTCACTAGACAAAGCTTCAAAAGCATTATTGAATTCTAGGTAATCTAGTTCTGCATGTTGAGATGTTCCATGAATCCTACACCAATTGGGTAAATCCAAGTCACAAATATTCACTTCATGCCCCTTTCCTTTGTTATAATCCTTATTAGATTTATATGGAGGTTAGGAAAATTTGTTCTATTGGTAAGGAAACTTGTTTGAATTTTCTCCTGTAGACACTTACCTCTTGAAACTCAAGAAGTCATTTTTCAATATTTGGACCATATTTGTAACATCCTCAACCGTAGTTTTATCTGATTCTTTCTCCACAGTCTACACATGCCTAGTGTGTGGTAAAGTCAATGAATTTTCTGTAGGTGGAGCTTAACATGTCGAAAACATAATCTAATGCAGAATAGGATTAAACATCGTCATGTTTTGTGTCACAAAGGGTATCAAAAGAGTATTCACAGGCTAAGGTCCCAACTACATTTCAAGAGTAAAAGCTTCCTTATAAGCTTCTATCAAGTTTGTGATATTGGTGTCTCTTTTCAGGAAAATAGAGGTTACTAGATATAAAGAATTCTTATAAATTTCTAGGGCTAAATCTATGCTTGGAATATAATGACCTATCATCTGACCATAAGCCTTTTGGAATCTCACATTGAAATATATAACAGTTTCACTGTATTCTCTTATAATGCTAGAAAACTACTAATATAGAACATTGGGATCAATCACTTGACCAAATTGGGATACAAAAACCTTTTCCAAATCATCCCAGGTAGTAATTGAGTCATTTGTAAGATTTAGAAACCAGTCATATGCTCATTCTTGGAGAGTGAACAGGAATAATCTGTAGGCCACATCTTCATGTTGCACATTTAATAATTTTTTAGTATTTTAAAAGCTTACCAAGTGCTCTTCCATTGTCCTAATTCCATCACGTATGTAGGTGGCAAGATACTTCCCAAGGTTTCTCGATAAATCATGGGTTGCACCAGGGATATTCAAAGTAGTGGAACCCAACCAGTTAACCATTTGATTAATGACAATATTCTGAGTCACAATTGGAGAAAGTACTAACGGGGACAAAACTATGTTGGAAAAAGATCTGGCCTTCCTAAGATTACTTCTCCTTTGGATTTCCAACTCAGGCACAAGGAGTTATCCAGATCTTGGGTGGGAAGTGGTTACTCTCAAGGAAGAATATATCTTAACTGATTATCTTAAAAATATGCTAAACATAAGTCTAGGCTCTCCTTTTAGCACTATTTTTAGGTTGGCTTGGCTTTCATGCACACCCTGTAGAGAGTAAATTGAAAACATATGTAAAATTTAGTGGGAATAAATCCCTCTCACTTTAGGATCTTGTTGGATATCCAAGGTGTGAGTTACAGATTTGGGTCGAATGCTATCACTCTTTTCCACTTCTAAAATAGTTTTAAGTGGACTTCCTAAGTACCTGCAAGGGGATTCAACTTTTGTCTATTGTTTTTTTTTTTATCAATAATATTCATGTTTTATTTGATCTAGCTCATAATATTTTAGTAGATTAAATGAATAAAGAATTTTAAATAAAATAAAAATGGAAACCTTTCTGAAATAAAATAGAGAGAGCAAGGTAGTTCAGGAAAGAGAGGATGAAATAATATAATTTTAATTGGTAATAATTATTTTAATTAAAATATGTTGTGTTCACTAACTGTGATAAATAGAATAAAAAATTATCTAGCTTTCTAAGATTAACTTGATATCTAGAAAAGTGCAGAACAGGGGAATAGAACAGAGTAACTTATTTAAATCACAATTTTCCCTAAAATTAACTATATGAATCTGCATATAGTCAATGCTCATGAACATAAACCAGATCTATCAAATTTAGATCTTCAAACCAAGTGATTTAAATAATTCTTAAGATAGCTTAACACTTCTAAAATTTTAGACTTTTTGGGATTATTTTACCGGTAGTATAGCACACACAGCAAAACTAGAGCCAGTAGGAAAATAAATTATTTTTGAGAAATATTAAACTACAAATCAGATCTTAGATCACCAACAACATACTAAAATCAATTGAATTCACAACAATTACAACTACATATATTTTAGTGAAAACAATAATAAGGAGATAAGCATTATTCAAACTCCAAGAGTAGATTAGGTACCTGGCCATGCCACTTTAGGGTAACAAAACCATGCAAATCCTATGTCCAGAACAGAGGCTTTTATAGAAAAAAAAATTGAGAAAAATTACTTCTATTATAAATTCTTGCATCTTGAGTTTACATTCAATGGGAGTATTTATAGACTCAGGAGATGCCCTGGTCTTTTTTAAAAAATATCTTCTCCCAGGAACTTAAACTAATATAAAAATCCCACCATCGGGGCCTTACATAATAAAACATATTTTAATAGAGTTCAAGCCAACTCCAACCACCCCAAAAATCTGCCTAAAAATATTGCCATAAATGGTGGAGGCACAATCTAATCTTCTTTTCACCAAATGGAGACTACATACAGATGTTTTCAATTTCCAACCAATTGCAGGTGTATTTCATTAAATGGGCACTCCCTCGACCATGCCTTATAAAGTCTTTATTTGTAGCGGGCCTTGGAGAATATGGGTGGATCATCAATTTTATGCATCCTCTATCTTTGCACAACTGCATTTTCTTGGATTTAGCTCCATCATTTTCATCATTAAATATGTTCACCGACAAATTGTTGCAAAAATTTGAGAAGGGCAAATGTTAAATCGTGATATTTTTAATATCTATCGCTCTTTTCTTGAGAATGTCATGAAATCATGACATATGCCATTCTCTTGTTGGCCTTTTCTTCAAATACTTGTAAATTTTCTATCTCCAAGGGAATATCATGAAACTGCAACATTTTTAATCTCTCTCGCTCTTTTCTTGAGAATATCGTGAAATCATGATATTTTTCATTTCGTTATGGATTTCTCTTGGGAATGTTATGATATCATGACATTTTTCATTGCTATTCATTCCTTATGAGAATGTCACGATATCACGACATTTCTTCATTGCTCTTCCTTCCAACACTCGAAAAATTTCCACTCATGAAATCATGACCATTTCCAACACTTAGAAAAATATTCATATAATTTGCACATTGACTCCAATGACTCCGCCCTTCTGTATTTTGCATTTTAAATATTGGTGAAGGATTCTCCATTCTCATAAATTATTTTTAGATACTATAAATCAAATTTTAATTACACAAAATTTGTCAGTTTCACCTGGTGTGAAATTTAGGGTGATAATTGAAAATACTTAGAATTGAAAAAAAAAATTAACGTATTCAAATGAGCCAAATGGGTATCCGAATTTGCAGAAAAAATATTTAAAATTCACTTCATATCAAAATATATTGCATTAATAAACTCACTAGTTGGAAATAGAAACTGCTATTTTTGGAATGTGGATCACATCTAAAACCTTGAAAATTTGGTACCAGCGGAAATGTGATCTTGAGAATTTTCACCCATAATTTAAATCACTCAAAACTGATTTCCATGGTAGAAAATATAGCATTTCCAATATTTAAGTGGACATTAGGGTAAAATGAAAAATCAAAGAACATTAGAAATTAAATTTAATACCTTTCAGACCTTAGGAAACTATTGAAAATTAAAATTTTTGAAACACTTAACCAAAAATAATACCATTGAAGCATAAATTTTCAGAAGAAATTAATTCAAATCTATGCACTAGGCAAGCATTTTTTTGACTCCTTGATGCCGATAAAATTTAAAGACTTGATGCAAAAAAAACTTGGATTAAAAAAATGAAAACTTCAAGAAGGTCTCCTTGGAAATAAAAATTAACCATTTTCACATGCTCAAACAATTTTATTTTCAGTAGGGGTGTGTTGCTTCTCAACATGACCCAAAAAATTAAAGTCCCTCCTACGGTTTTATCGAAATAAAATGGATGACCCTGATTCACTCAACAAGGAAGGTGTAGACACTCTCGATTCACTCACTAGAAGTGGAATGTTGAAATATCATTGGCTTAGAAATAACCTATTCAAATTTACTCACCAGATTAGGGGTGGACGGTTATGGTTGGCCCACCAAGAGAAAAGCACCACCATGTGATTGGCCTAGAGATGAATGGATCAAAAAGCCCTGCTACATCAAGGATAGATGGTTCAAATGCACCCACCCAAATTGGGTGTCAGTATCCCATTGGCCATAGAATGATTGATCCACAATGTATTTCTATATTAGATGTGGATGACATTGATTGGCCTATCAAAACATGGGCACCAATCTCTAATTTGTGGGAGAAAAAAGACACAAAAGTTTTACCACAAGAATAAAAAGACAAGGAGTTGTAATATACTTGTCTAAATAAAAATTTATTCATATTAAGATACAATAATAATACTAAATCCCTAAGGTACTAAGTCATAGAGCCTCCGAAAATCTTAATCCTTCATATATACCCCTTTCCCTACCAAAAATATTTTCCAAGGTCTTAAGGTTTATCTTCATAAACATATTATGCGTTCCCTAATGAATAAATTCCTCCTAACTATGGTCACACACCTTAGTTCCTAAAGTTATATATATGAGGATCAAGGTCACATATACTAAGTTCTCTCTTTTGCTAGTTTTTTGTAAGCCACAACATTACATCAACCTTAGGGAATAATTGATGTTATAAAGTCTAAAAGAAACCCCTTGAAAATTTGAGTATTCTCCTAAAGGTCTTCGATTCCATCATGTCTATGCAACCTCTCCCTTTTTTTTTCCATGAATAATTAAAAATTTATCCTAAGGTCTTATTGAAATAAAATGAATGACTCTGATTCGATCGCCAAAGAGGGGTGGATGCCTCCAATTTGCTTGCCAGAAGTCAGGTGCTATGACCTGATTGAAAAAAGAATTAATGGCTCAAAATCACTCACCAAAATGAGGAGTGGACAACTCAGATTCACCCACCATAGGAAGGGTACCAACATTCTATTGTTCTAAAAATGGATGACTCATAGCATAATGCGATAGGAAGGTAGACAATCCAAATTGGCCCATCGAAGCTCGAGCGTCGATCTCTAATTGTCAAGAGGTAAATTATAAACAAGTTGTACCACTAAGACTTTTAGTATCTCGGTCTAGGTTGAAATTTTATTCATATAAAAGGACACTATGATCATTTATCCAAAGTCTTAAGTTTAAGAACTCCTAAAATTTAGTTTTTCATGAACAAATATCCCTTGCTATTACAAAGGTCCTTCATCATCCATTTATATAAGTCCTCCCCACCATATTCATACAACTTAAATTCCTAAAAATCATTAAGGGTCAAGGACACATATACTTAGTTCTCCCTTCTACCTATTTTAATTTCATAAGCCATGATATTAAGTCTAGCTTGAAAGATAATTGTCATTTATAAGGTTTAAAATTTCTCCCCCAGGAAAGAATTATCATATTTTCCAAAGATCTATAGTCTCTCATGTCTGTGAATCTCCTTTCATTAAAAATTTAACCCCTTGGCCATACATGCCTAAAGCCTCTAAAGAAAAATTTTTGGCACATGACATTATGATATTTGAGTGCTAAGACTGGGGCAGCTCTAGGTGATTGGCCAGAGATAAACGACCTAGATTGCATCACCAAAATACAGTGTATGGATATTATTCACTAACCAAAGATCGGGTGTTGAGATCCAATTGGCTCTAGGATATATGACTCTCATGCATTCGGTAGGATAAAGGTGGACAACTCTAATTGGTTCTCTGAAGCTCAAGTGTTGGATTTTTATTTGAAGAAGGAATATGATGAAATACTTGTACCCTAACAAATCATTGTAAGTTCATATTTTTGAATTTATTTTGATTGATATCATCTAGTTTTATTTGAAGTATAGACAAATAAGTTGTACCCCGATGAAGCATAGAAATAATTTTATGAGCAACACTCACAAACTTGAATAAAGAAGTTACAGCTCCAAAAGTGAAAGTTGACAGTCATAGCTAATCAAAGATTTAAAAGGAGTCTCCAAATCAAGTAATAAAGTTAAGAAGTTAGTTTACTGGCATGTGCTTTAAAACAAGTAGTGATCACTAAGAATTGAAGGCATGCAAGATAAAGTACAAGGTTGAGTACATATTTTCCCTAAATCTTATTGGGCACATGCCATAAAACAACTAGGATGTGACACGAAGATCATATTTAGATAAGTATATAAATCAATGATCAATTGTAAAAATCAACCATAAAAACACTCTCAATAAAGGTAAAGTCCTTATAGGAAGCAAGGTGGTAGAAAAATGAATATAATTTTTGAAGGTTTAATTATAGATCACACAAAATAAAAACCTCAAAAACATTATAAATTCTCTCTTAGCTTGCTATTTGCAATCACACCGCCAATGTACAATGCTTTAAGAAGTTTTTTGCATAAAATATTCTGAAAGCTTAATACAATGCAATGGCTTCCTCTAGTTCTATTCCTAGAGTCCCCACCACCATGATAAATATTGAAGACTTAATCGACATGTCACCATGCCAATAGTTGTTGGGCATAGCTTCTAATAGGTAAACCAAGTAATTCTCTAGTAGATCATGGTTGACATGATTGACCAATAGTGGGTAGTAGAGAAGACTATAATTTTTAGTTATTACTCAATCGAGGAATATTACCAATGCCACCCTATCCTAGTCAAAGGACTTCTCAAAAGGGTATACCAGGCTCAAAACGGTCCCAGCCTATACAAAAATAGATGGGCAAGCAACTTGGGAAGAGTAATATTCTCCCAATTCTATTAATATTTTGACCTGTTATCTTGGTTGGTGTTATCTTATGACCTAAAGAAGAAGGCGATAAAAGACCATCCAAATCAAGCTCTATTTAGAATCACTCCAGAAAGGATCAAAAAAAATATTTCAGCTCAAGGATACAATGAGGGTTCTGGATAAAAAGGTACTAATTTTCCAAACCCAATACATGATAGGTACTACTTTTTACACTAAGCTCTTCGATTATAATGAAGTATCATCCCAATTTCTCAAAAATATATCTACACTTCATCTCTGGGAAAATGATTACATCAATATAATTAACATACTAATGGGAGACAAAGATTTAAATTGGGTAGAAAAGGAATTCATGTATCTAGTAGTACAATGTAATATAAAGAAACAACACGCCATGTTTAAGTAGAAAACATGATCTCTAACACCCTAGATAGAGAACTGTAGGAATTATAGAAAGTCATTTTTGAATAGAAGGAGGTGATGCCTCTTTTTCTACACTGTTATTTCATTATACACTAATAGGAGGCCATATGGGTAAGAAGGTAATTGTAGAATGGGGAGGGGTTTATTAATAAATTGCTGAAGAAAGAATCCCATGGATATAATATGGTGAGTCTAGTTATACTAAATTTTTTTGCAAATTTATTTTAGCTGTCTATCTTAAGCTTTGTGGTAAATATACTCATAGAATTGGCTCAAGGATAGCCAGGTTCTTGTATGAAAACAATGTGGGAGATTAATTTTTTTACTAAATATGTCACCTACATAAGGATATACGGGTCAAATTATCCTAAAAGCCTTACTTGGATTTTTTACTAGATTGATTGTAGCAATAGGGATCATCAAACAAATTACATAAGAGACTAAAAGAAGGGAAGTGAAAAAGGAAGTAAAAATTTCCTAGTTAAACATCCCTTGTATAATGGGGCATTATGTATATAAATGATACCACACTCTCCTTTCATCCTTGCAGATAATAGGTTCATATGGCTTTGTCAAGATTACCTGAAGACCATACAACCCTCATGGTTATTATAACAATAATTTTATGAAGAAAATATTGAATTGGGTGGTACCCCATAGAGGGGACTTATTTTAAGATATAGTGCAAGTTAATTTAAGGAAAGAAGAATATTTGGGATGCATCTGGTAAGAATATTTTTAATATTAGACCTCATACTCAGATAGATATGGTGGGAAATTACCTTGTCGGTCTAAACATGTTAAGAAAGGTCATAATTGAATTAGTTGCCTTCTTGATCCTGAAAATACACCCTTAAGAATACCAAGATCCTATATTGGATATTATTAATAAATAACCCAAGCAAATAGAAGTTTTTATGGAGGTAACTAGTCTAGCAAAGGCAAAAGCTAAAGACCCCTCAACCACTCAGTCCTCCCAAGGCACTACCTTAGTCACAATAAAAGTTAAAGAGATAGCTGATTCCTCCTCTCCATATATGTACATCACCCCTCTTGACCTTTCCAAAGTGTTGATGGCTCCCAAGAACAAGTTATAAACTACAACAAACCTCCCCCAAGTGATCCCCACTAGCATAGTAATATATAGCAAGGAGCACAAGATTTTTCAAAACTGCTCAAGAGGATCCAACAAGAAGGAGGACTATCCAATTTTCTCAAGGGTATTTAAATAAAGTTTGCTTCTCCTTCAAAATCCCCAAAGAGTAAAAATCCAAGGCTGGAGGCTCTTCTTTCTTCAGCAACTCATACAAGTCTCACCCTAACATGGGTAGAAGAAGCTATACATTTCAGTATTGAAGGAGAAAGGAAGATATACGCTATAGAAGATGGGAAAAATATAAAATTGAATCAATATAGTAGAAGATCCAAACATTCAAGGAACTCAAATCTTAGTTAAGCTTCTTATAATGGTAGAAAAAACAATACCAATGGATTAAATTACAACTCTTCAAATGGATAAGACAACAAGGGACGAAATAGTCCAACATCAATAAAATCCTTTGGTCTTAGCAAAGTCTTAGGCTTAATTACATGTGGCTAAATTAGAAAGCCTTTATAGAATAATCAAACTTTGATAACAAGAGTGAATCATATATATGCTAAAAATGAGAAGTTACAAGCATAAATCAGAAGGCTTAAAGGATAGACACCACAAGTATAGATAGGATAAAAGTTTGACAACACCTACTTTGTTAAAAAGTACAAGAAAGAACTATTATCAAAACTAAAAATGGGGGTAAAAGCATTGGCTAAAATACTCAAAAATATTACTAATATCATGGGTATGAACCAAAATATGAGAGCACTATTGCAAAATGCAGATCAAAGGGAAGCAACTCTAAAACCTATCTATAAAAAGTGTAGAGAAGATTACATCTAGATAAATACCAAACATGTGAATATATCATATGGTAGAAGCTACAAATACCAAGAAGAGTTTCTTAAAATAAATATAACAAATAAAACTAAACACAAATAAAGATAAACACAGAGAAAGAAAAATTACCAAAATCGCTCTTTGTATTGATATTTTGATACAGTGTTACAAATGATTTTGAATTACCCCAAGTGTGTTGGGGGTAATGTTACAATGCTCTTTATCTCTGTATGATACAATATTTTGGTGATAGAATGGGGGTATTCCAAGTCTTCCAAAAGGATGTGTTTTCTTTGTTCTTCTACTACAGCTCTAAGGGGTGAGTGGGCTTTGATATCCAATGTGGAGACCACTCCAGCTTCAGCAGATCTCCAATATACCTATTTCCTATACACATGAAAACCAAATGAGAGTTACTAGCACCTGAAAATAAAAATATAGAAAGTTTTTATCGAAACCTAATTGTAGAAAACATGTAATGTAGAAAATAGAAAAAGAAATAAAACAAAGATACCTTGTCGTAAAAATAAAACATACTAATACATTATGTCATGTTGGTTTGACTCTAAGAAATCATAGAGGCACGGTGGGACCTGTCTAACCACACATGGTTAGTGGGGAAACCATACAAGTGTAGTTCTGATTACAGAATTGTAGATGTGTGGTTTTACTTGAGTGGCATATTATTATAAAATATGACCTACGAGCTTCAGATCTCTCTTCTCCTCAAGATGCGTGCAATACTCTAGTCCTATTTTGCTAGCCTGATGGTACGAATTTTCAACCTCCTTGATTTTATGGGGTAAAGGTGCCTTTATAGGTCCCTTAGGGTTTTGCATGGAAATGATAGGTGGCAAGCCATGAATTTCAAGTGGCAATCCAAGGCTACCAAATGGAGGGGGCAATTAGATTGAGTCACCTAGGGTATCTCACTTAACTAGGGTGATGTGGATGCAAGTGGAGTGATATGTGGAGGGTTATCCCATGTGAAGGGATAAATGGGACAAGGGTGTATGAGATGTAAGGGATATTGGTGATGTGGCTAGGACACATGTCTAGTGGGTAGGCAGGGTATCCTAGGCTGATTTTCCAGATTTAATAAATTCGAAAAATAGGATAATGTGTAGGTTTTTATATACCTAATTCTAAACTTATGCATATAATTTTATTATACCTAGTTTGATGTGGGGTACAAGCGATGACCTTTATGGATGCTTAGGTTTTGATATCTATAGATGTCCTTTTTATACCGCATTGTGTGAAACACAATACGATGCAAAAACCAATGATACTTTTTTTTGGTAGATAAGATACTATAGCATTAATATCGAGTTTTACAGGTTGACCCAAAACCTTTTACAAAAATTAGCCTAGGGATGTTGATGAACATATACTTACTAAGGATCCTATATATGTAAAATCTACATGCAACCAAAGCCATTACATCCAGTAAGGCACATAGCCTGCTATCAAAAAGAAACTTCCCATACAAAATTTTGGGTATACCCCGAGAAAACACACATGCATCATAATTACAAAAAAGAAACAGACATGGATCCCTTCCTTGAGACAATGGAGAAACAAAAATCTACAGACACACATAGCAAAGTACTAAAAAAAACTCCCACAAGCTCTGTATTGACAGTTACTCTTAATAATTCTTTGGCAATTGCTTTCTTTTGTATATGACATGTTTTGGTACCACATACTATCTTGGCCAATCAGCCTTGGAGAAGTTAACCTGTTGGCTAGATTTATGGCGATGGCTATCTAGTGGTCCACGTGGCTTTGGTTTGAAGTCTTATATTGTCATTTATTTCCTTCCCTGTGATTATAAACCAACCTTAAATTACCAATATGACTAGGAGCCATGTCATATAACATGTGACTATCCCCATTAGTCTTTGTGGTATTTCCAAGCAGCATCCACAAAGACTGACAACTTAGATAATTTTTATTGTGAGTCCAATTCAAAAAAGATACGGGAATAGTCCTAGCCTTCGAACTTACAGTGCCTTCTCTGTTGGTAAATTTGACTATCATTCTCATAATTTTTGTTTAATAAGCTCATCTACTTCACTCGGGATATAGTGTTCATATTTGAAAAGTCCGTCACCATCGACACCCAAATTGGCCAGCTTATCAGCAATTTTGTTAGCTTCTAGAAAGACATGTTGGGATTTTCTGTCCTGTATTCCCTGGAAAAGGATCCTAGCCTCTTCAAAAAAAAATTTAATCCTCCAAGGAGGTGTTTTCCAATTATTGAGGAGATTTATAACATGCATAGAGTCTCCTTCTATGATCAAATTGCCTTCTAATTCTTGAGTCATTTGAAGGCCTCTCCACATAGCTCTAGCTTCAGCTTTGTTGTTCGTCATTGTTCCCAAATATTCATTAAATGCAAGCATCATATTCCCATTATGATCTTGCACAATGCCACCAGTGCCTACTCTACCAAGATTGTCCTTAGCTTCTCCATAAAAATTAAGCTTAAACCAACCCGTAGAAGGTGGATACCACTTAACATTGGTTCTAGGGTTGACTACCCTAGGCACAGACTAATCTACCAAGGTTAAGCTTAAATATTGAGCAATCATGGTCTCCTATAGATGAGGTTTATAGCTATCAAAAGGTATAAGGTTCACATTCTCATTGGCAAAGGATGAGATCCTGGCAATGATAGTTTGATGATCATGGATAGACTCATGAAAGACTCTATGGTTCCTTTCTAACCACACCTACCAAAGATAGTGATTGAGAAAAATTTTCCACATGTATCTAAGTCTTTAGCTTGAAAAGGGGCAAGGCCACTAGATGAAAAAATCAAGTACGGTGGCTAGTTTAACCCATGAAATATTGAAGGCCTAAAAAACCCCACTTAGGACAATCAAGTAAAAAGGACACTGAAGTAAAATGTGATAAATGGTCTCCCAATTAGCCCTGCACAGATAACAATGATTAGTGATACAAATACCTTTATGCATCATATTATCAATGGTTAGAATTCTTCCTTGGATAACCAGTCATGAAAAGACTACAATTTTTGGAATTAATTTTTTTATCCAAACTATGTCCTCTTAGACGACAAAATCCTCGTCATCAAGAAGAAGCTTGTAAGTTGATTTAATAGTGAACTGCCTGTTTTTTGTAGGATCCCAAGTCACTTGATATTCCTTGGGTCTCATGGGGATAAATTTTTGCCCGAGAATGTTACAAAGATCATTTTATTTCACTTGAAATCCCTGAATTCTTATTTTTTTCCACTTCATTCTACCTCTGTCCTCAACCATATAATCGAAGACTTTTCTGCCAATGAGTTCTTATGTGATATCTTTGATTTAGGCTAAGTTATGATATTGCGTCAATGGTTCATCCTTAGCCCACCTGTCATTCCAAAAAATTATCCTCTCACCATTGCCTAAAACTCATCTTAAACGTTTTTTGATGTTTTCCTTACAATTAAGAATTGCTTTCCAAAAAGCAGAACCTATGATTCATTTTCTTCACCAGAAATGAGACGCCACGCCTGCTTAGCTAGTAAAGTTAAATTTATATGAGCAATTCTCCTTAGACCTAAGCCCCCATTTTCCCTGGGTCTACACACTTTGGTCCATCCTACAAGGTGTATCATTTTTTTCTCCTCTGATCCAATCCATAAAAATTCTTTTTGGAGTTTCTCAATTTTTTGGAAAACCTTCACAGAGGCTTTGAAAATAGAGAGGAAATAGACTGGAATGCTCTGAAGAGAGGCCTTAGTGAGGGTCATCTTTCCTGCTTGAGATAGAAGATGATCTTTCCATCTAGCAAGTTTTTTTTGAATTCTTTCAATAACCCTGTCCCACATTGACTCTCTCGGAGAACCAATGAAAATAGGGAGACCAAGATACAAAGTGGGGAGGTTTGCTATATCACACCCTAAAATTTTTGCAATCCTTCCTTACATCTAAATGGGGGTTTTCAAGAAATATAACTTGCTTTTACTGAAATTAACTTTTTGACAAGCAGCGTCCTCGTAGAGTTGCAGGATTTATTTAATTATTTTGGCCTCAACCACTAATTCCTTAGTCAATATAAGGGTATCATCGATGAATTATTGGTGAGAAATAACCCTAGTGAGATTGCCTTGATTCCTAATATTAGCCTTGAACTACAAGAATTTTTGATGGTCCTGCCTAAAGCTTATGCCACAATGATGAATAACATGGGGCTAATAGGGTCCCCCTGCCGAATTCCTCTATGAATTTGAAAGTAACCAACATTTGTTCCATTAACTAGAATCAAGAACCATGCTTTAGAAATACATTATTTGATAAAATTAACCCATTGGCGATGAAAACCAAACTTAAGGATGACAACAATCAAAAAGTCCCAATTTAGCATGTCAAATCCTTTGTTCATATCAAGCTTGAGGGCAAAAATAGACCTGTTAGTCTTATGAGCAGAGTGCAGAGCTTCATGAACTGTGATAAATCCATCCAAGATTGAACTTCCCTAGATAGAGCTTCCCTGGAATGGATCTATGATGTGGGGCATAATATCTCTCATTCTATTTGCAATGGCTTTAGTTAGGATCTTGTAAGAAACATTGCACAGACTGATTGGCCTGAAGTCAACCATAGATTCAGGGGTTTGCTTCTTAGGAATTAGAGAAATAAAAGTAGAGTTGATACCTTTTAGGATATGATTGCTTGCTTGGAATTATTTGACAGCAAAAATTACATCCTCACTTATGATGTCCCAAAAATCTTGATAGAAATGAGGGGGAAAGTCGTCGGGTCCTGGGGCTTTGTATGGCTCCATGCTAAACAAGGCTTCCTTAATTTCCTCATCATAAAATGGAGCTAGAAGCTTAAGGTTTATATCCTCATTTATTATGCTAGGAATGGATTGCAAGTGAATATTTTTGTCCTCCTCATTGCACTGCGATTCTTGACCAAGGATAGAATTGAAATAAGTTAATCGCCTCCTTTCTGATTTCTGTTAAGTCTTGAGTAATAGAACCATCTGCTTTTTTTTTAAATTTTATCTTGTTATTGCTTCTGTTTCTAAGCATGGTGACATGAAAAATTTGGAATTTGAATCTCCATATTTCAACCAAAGAGCCCTCAATTTTTACCTCTAATAGATTTCCTCACAGGCCAAAATGTTACGAAACTCTGCTAATTTTGTTCATTCCTCCTTCCTAGTAGTTTCATCAGCATCACCATGTTGGATCCTCTGATCAATTATCTTCAAACTTTCAACAACCTATTTTTTATTTTCAAAGAGGTTCCCAAAGACATCTTTGTTCCAATTTCAAAGCTTTTCCTTAACAAAATTTAATTTGCCAACAAGTTTAAAAGTTGCACTACCCCTGACAGGCTGCTGCCACCACTGACTTAAGTTATCTCTGAAACTGGAATGTTTGATATACATAGATTGAAATATGAAATGTTTCTTGAATGACAGAGAGTTAGGGATCTCCAAAAAAATGGGATTATGATCAGAGGCAATTTTAGGAAGGGCTTGCAGGATAGAATCGTCGAACAAAGTTGTAGCCTCATTTGATAGAAAAAACCTATCAAGCCTTTCTTGAATGAGATGACACCCTATCCGTCGATTGATCCAAGTATAATTTGCTCCTCTATGTTTTACATCCATAAACATTTTGGAGTTCACAAAGTCATTGAACTCGTCCATGCTCAATGATGGACTCAAATATTCTCGATGCACAAGAATGACCAATATTTAAAAAAATTGATGGTATTTTGATTTTTTTTGCTTACCCCCTCAATTGGTAAATGGGTTAAGGATGAAACCAATGATCCAGTTGACAAAATATGGATGGTTAATGAAGTGAATTATTACATGATATGGATGTGATGTATGCATGATATTTTCATCAATTTTATTCCCGAAGTTTGGGATTGTTTGTGTTGTTGTGAATTTACCTTTAGTTTCATTGAGGTGCAAAAATGTTTTGGTAAAAATCATTGACCATATATAGAGTTCTAGGTCATTTTTGACTTTAACAATTCCTACAAAATGATGGGTTTTTAGGAACCATTAATTTAGGAATTTGAAATGCGAGTGGCTCTTGATTAGTACCAAATTGTGTTTGTTTAATTTCCGCTTTTGTATACAACGGAAAGGGCTTAAGAAAACCTTGTGCAAATTTTTTTGAACACATACAAGCTCAAAGATTAATATACCTAGCTAATTTAATGCCATGGTGATTGGATTTTGAATGAGTGTCCTTATGGTGGGCTAGCCATCCTACAAGATTGCATGGATTGCCAATCGTTGCAACCGCCAGGTGTACAGGAATGTCCACTAGATACAAAGTTCATTAAATGATATGATTATGATGATGATGTTGTTTGTGAAATGATGTTTGATGATGTTGATTTTTTTAGTTATTATGAGGGGTTGTTTTTTTTTTGCATTTTTAATTGTTCATATGCAGTTTTTCCTTCCCTAAACTGTGCATCTACGGTTGGTACCACCAACCACAGGTGCATGTTTTTACATACTCCACAAACCACAAGTGTGTGGTTTTTGCTGCAAAGAGCGGTTATATAATGGGGAGGGGCTTGTTTAGATTTCATTATTGCAATGTAGCATTGTTTGGAAGTTTGAGAAGAGAGTAAGAGATGGAAGTTGGTGAGGCTAGTGGTGGGGTTTGGGTAGGGGTGTGAGGACTGGTGGCTTGGCTGGAGCAAAATTTGGAGACTGCTACGCCGAGGTAGGTGTTCTAAACTTTTAGTTTAGGTTTAATTGTGTTGTTTTTTTTGTTTTGTTTGTGATCACTAAGAGGGCGGGCATAATTTTTTGTGTTTTTCAATTTTTTTTATTTCGCAACCACTAAGAGGGGCTGGCAAAATTTTTTGTTTATTTTTTCTATTTTTGAATGCGTGAATGAGGAATGTTGAATTTTTTTTTTGAAATCCGATATTTGCAAATTGATGTGCAATGTTTTTGTGTTTTTCTTGTTTTTGAAATGCAATGTATGCAAAATGATGTGCAATGTTGTGTTTTCTTGTTTTTGAAATGTAATGTATGCAAAATGATGTGCAATGTTTTTGTGTTTTTCTTGTTTTTTTTTAGATGCAACGTATGCAACATGATGTGCAATGTTTTTGTATTTTTGTTTCTAAATATGAACTGATGTGAACTTTTTGTGTGCTTTTAGGTTAATTTTATTACTGCCTAAAACTAGTGGCTTCGCACCATCTCCAAGATAAATAAATCCCTTACAGATAATGATTAGAAGTTCTTGGAGGCTATTGGCTTGGATGGCTACAAATAAGTAGAGACTATCCTAGCTGATGAGGAGGTACTATCTACATTGGTTGAGATATGGGACCTTGATAGGGATTCCTTTCAACTTATGATAGGGGAGATTACTGTGACCTTGGAGGATGTATATCACATCTTCCATGTGTCTGTCAAGGATTAAACAGTGAGGGTGGGCCATGAAAAGCAAAATGCCCTTAGACCTATATATGGAGATGACTAATTTATGGATTACATTAAGGGTGGGATACCTTATCTCCAACTATATAAGGATTAAAATTTGGGCACCCTACAAACTTACCTAATGTACATAGTAGGCAACATGTTGTTGCATAAAAAAATGGGCTTGAGGTTCCATTGGAACCAAGTATCTCTTATTTTACATTTAGTGGCCAAGAGTCAGATTTAGTCATGGGCTCCCACTCTCTTATGTTAGTTGTATGCAGAGCTCTATGGGGTTAAGATACAAGAGTGAAAGGACCTTAGATGCATTTTGGTGATCCAAATTTAGGTATGGAAGCATATCATAATTGGTCACCCATAGATCCTACCTTTGTCTTGGGATCACTCACTTACTTGCACTCTCCACTACCTAACTAGAAAAGAGTCTTCTCTGAATCATCCCATTCATACTACATATGAGTATTAAGTTATCTTGAGTGGTTTGATGACTGGTGATATATTTTGGTGACCTTGGAGGGGTGTAACTTGGGAGGATGATGTGGCACAGCTCTGATGGATCAGGTGAGGTAGATGGGTGGTTAGCAGCCATGGCTAGGAGATGGATTACATATATTTCTCACATGTGATGAGATAATTCGACATGGTACAATAAGTACCAGATGCTCCCATCATAGACATGTGGTGGAAGAATGAGCTCAATATTCTATTGAATCCAAATTTTTTGATAGTGGACGATGTAGTTGTGGATGTCTCTAATACAGATGATGTAGGGATGATTGTAGACTAACTCATTGTTTGCAGTGCAACCTCCATAGAGTCCAAGCCAAGTAGTGGATGACTCAATTGGTGATGATGAGCATGGTATATGCAAGCAAGCTCCACAACAATAGTCAAAGCACCATTGGAAAAACAAAGCTAGGAGGTAGTCTAATGTTGGTGTACAACAGGTAGATATCGATTCTAGGGATGGAAAATATAGATATGATAAATGCGATAGAGACCATGATGTAGTTTTAGGTGATGATGGTGGTGATAGTGGATATGGAGGTGATCAGGGATAGGATGCTCCTCCTCACAACTTGATGTAGGATTGGGGGATATTGCAGGCATAGTAGGATAGCCTAGATGTTTAAGTGATGAGGCTAAAGGGTGAGGTGACTCAAATACACGGTGATGTGGATGAGATGTGTGGTAGACTGAGTGGATATGATGCTATTGCTACTATCACATCTCAAGATATAGATATCATGAGGCTATAGGGTGATATTACTCAGCTATAGGATGAGGTAGATAGGTTGCAATGCAGACCTAGTGAAGATGGAGATGTTGCTACCATCATACCTCTTAGGGATGAGTTAGCTCAGTAAGAGGTACGATAGACTATAGACTTGAATACTATCCATAGGTAGACTTCTTATATTTCTATGCTCAAGGTCACTTTGGATCAGTGTAACATTCCTCTACCTATTCCTCCTTCATCATTAGTTTTGTATTTCTATAGGTAGAGTGAGTCTAGGCCTTGTAGTTTGAGGTCACGTCAGCCATCTGGATCACATGCTCTTTTTGGTTTCCAAGCATCAGCTCATGGGCCTCACAGGGATCATGGGTATGCTAACTAGTAGCACTTATTACCACTTTTTGTAATTTTATACAACCTATGGGTATTTTGTACTTATGTGATTCATATATATATATATATATATATATATATATATATATATATATATATATATACACACATGGCTTTTATTAGATCATTTGTGTTGTGCTTTTTTTTATTGTATATATCGATGCATATGAACTAATGTTATGATATATAGAATGAATGACAAATATTTATTTATGATAATAATTTGGTATGGCATATATTCTTCGCTTAATCCGCCTTATTCTTGTCATTTAATCAAGGGCATAGATAGATGGTATTGACATGGATTTATGATATGTGGTAATTAAAATGTTATGGTGTGATAAAGTTGATAATCTAGGTTATTTTACAAAGACACAAACATCCTAGTGACCTTGATAAAACTTGTTTAGATTTTGCAAATCTTCATGATGAAAGGATTGTCCTAGTGGTTTCAAATTTCTCAAGGACCAACTATGTGTGCAATGATTGTTCATTTTCCATTATGATATAGGTCATACTAATTGATTGTAACTTATGCCAATAAGCTTGCTCATCCTAGAGCAGCCATAGGTCAATATAAAATAAGGTTACTAATGTGATAGACGTGGCACCATGCATAAGGATACCCCATTGTAAGGCAGGATTCATTCAGCCCATTACTGTAATGAGGATCACCCCATGATTTTTGAGATACTAAGAGTTCCATGGATTCAAGCTCCTTCCCTTGTTTTATTACATTGGATTTTTAGGGTTGCTCATTTTGATATGGAGCAATATGTATTTTTATTGCTTTTTTGATACTTGCTCGTTTTTATAGAGAGCAAGGTATTTTATTACTTTTTAAAATGTGTTTGGGATACTTGCTTGCTTTGAAGATTAGTAAGGGATTTTTATTGCTTTTGGAATGATTTTGGGATACTTACTCACTTTGAATATGAGCAAGGAATTTTTATTATTTTTGGAATACTTTTGGATACTTGCTCGCTTTGATGAAGAGCAAGGACTTTTTTTATTTTATTTTTTTGGGTAAGGTGGAGCTTGTCCTTTTGTCAACTCTTAGCTTTCTACGCCATGCACATAACAAGATAAACAGGAGAAACATTTCTATAATGGCAATAGCAACTTTTGACTTAATTATTCCCAATATTCATAATGTATTTAGATGTGTTTTGGTGTGTGTGGCCCAAGAGAAAACTTGATTGACTAGTAAAAACTTATTGCTTTCTCAAGATTTTTTGATTTTGAATTGAAGTTTCTCAAAACACTAGGAATGGGTAAGTGATTAAAAAAATTTGGATTTTTCTTGTGATTAATGTGGCATGTAAGATTTTGTGATACTTTAAATGCAATATTTTTAAAATTAAAATATGCACACAAAATAGTTAGTGGTTGCCTAATCATTATTGCTAACAATTATACGGTATCTATCCTACTTTATGTGCATCCTTTAATTAGCAAAATATTACAAGGAAATTTGCATATTATTGTGATTGATGTATTTTTGAGTGATGTAGGATACCCCTAATTAAGGCAACAAGACTAGTGGACTAGTGATCATCCAATAAATGATCCCTAATGTAATGAATGGTGTGAACAAATGCCTAAAATGCATGTATGTAATGTGTGTGGAATGCATGGATGGATGTGTGAGATTAAAATGAAATGTTTTTTATATTTTTGCTCTTTTTGTGTTTTCTTTAGCCATGTATATGTATATATATATATACTACATTATGCATAAAATGACTTTAGATGTATTATGTTTAATGACTTAGGTTCCAAATGTTCCTTCTAAGTCGGCAATTCTATATGTTCCTGGACCCACCTTCTGCTTGATAATGTATGGACCTAACAAATTAGCTAAAGAGAAATAAATATCCCCGATAAACTAAAATAAAAAAGCAGTAATAATAGAATTAAAATAAAAGGATACCATATTCACACATTACACAATATTTATCTTGAAAACCCTCAATCGGAAAAACCAGTACAATATTATCTTATTATTGCATTAACTTGACCATCTTCAATACAATAATATTCTTCTTTTATCTTTTTTCAAACCCTAATGCAAGTGCGATATATATAACAAAGGCATATGCATGGATTTTATAATATCATGGGAGAAAAAACAAGGGTTCAAATATAGTAACCCTAAAAGACCATATGGGTCTAAATATAACTTTAAAACCCTAAAATTTTGGGACACAACATCTAGTACCTTTTAGTATTAACCCCACTAGAATAACATGGAAAATATTCAACATATTTCCAACATTCTCCCACTTGTTGAATACTTTCCATAGGGGCTAACAATGGCCATTCTCAACTATCAAGGGCAACCATGCCCATACATCTTCTACATCAAGAAATTTTTTGAGTAGGTACAAAATTTGTTAATGAATCAGCAATATTATTATCTGTATCAACTTTCTCCAATATCACTCGGTTCTCTTCAACCATATCTCTCACAAAATGGTACTTTATATCAATATGTTTTCACCGATCATGAAAACCAAGATTTTTTGCTAGAAATATTGCACTTTGACTATCATTTTTAATTCTCATAGCCTTCTATTTAATGCCAATTTTTGAACACAACCTTTGTAGCCACACTGCTTCTTTACTGGCATGAGTTGCTACAATGTAATCTACTTCTACAATGGATAAAGCAAGAACTTATTTATTTATACTCATTCAACTTACTACCCCTCCAAACATCCTGAACACATAAGCACTCATGGATCTTCTCTTATCAAGATCTCTAGCCTAGTCAGCATCCACAAACCCTTGTATATTTACAATATCATTGTCTCAAGATTTTCCTTCATAACAAATAACATTATTTTTAGTTCCATGCAAGTATTTGAATATCCTATTCACAACAATTCAATGTTTCTTTTTTGGTTTTGACATATATCTGCTAACTACTCCTATTTCATGTGCAATATCACGTCTAGTATATACCATTGCATACATAGAACTATCCACAACACTAGCATAAGGAATATGGTGCATTTCTTCAATTTCCTCATCTATTTTGGGACACTGTTCAACAAATAACTTTTGACCAACTGGATATGGAGTACATACTGGTTTACAATCATCGTTCTAAACTTTTGTAGTATCAAATCAAAATATTTTTTGATTTAACCATAAATTTATATTTGCACGACCCCTTATTATTTCCATACCCAAAATAAATTTTGCAACACCCAAATCCTTCATGTCAAATTTAGAAGATAACTTTATCATCTCCTTACTGTTACCAATTAACATGTCATCCACATACAATACAATGATAGCAAAATTTTCACCTTCCTTTTTGAAATATACACATAGATCTTCTTTGTTTTTTCCAAGCCCAAGTGTTAAGACAACCTATCAAATTTTTGGTTCCACATCCCTGGAGACAAATTCAAACCATAAAGAGACTTTTTTAGCATGCATACCAGGTCCTCCTTACATTTACCTTAGAGAATTCTGGTTGTGACATATATATATCTTCATCAATTTCACCATGTAGAAAAGTTGTCTTTACATCCATCTATTCTATTTCAAAATCAAAAGTAGCAGAAATAGCCAACATAAATCTGATTGAAGTTATTTTAGCCACAGGAGAAAAAATCTCACCAAAGTCAATTTCCTCAACCTGGGAAAATTCTTTTGCTACCAAGTGAACCTTGTACTTCTCCAACTTTCCTTCTACATTATACTTCTTCTTGAATAACCACTTACAACCAACAGTTTTTCTACTAGGAGATAATTTCACCAAGTCCCATGTCTTATTTTTATCCAAGGAATCCATTTCTTCTTCCATAGCTCTTTTCCAAGACTTATTCTCACTTGAATGAAGTACCTCCTTTACAATCTTGGGTTCTTCATCAGTAATTGATAAATTAAATGTAGAATAAAAAATTGAAGGACTATACATGTATGGAAGTCTTCTATCTCGATATGATATCCTCAAAATTGGAGTTCTAGGTTCTACATATTAAGCTTCCTCGTCACCTTCTTCCTCTGAATATTCCTCTTCAAACTCTCTCTATAATTTAGGTTTTATCACTGGTTCTTCATCCTATTTCAATTTTACCTACACTATTTCTGGTTCTTTGCTTGGTTGTGTTTCCTATTTTAAGACCCCTTCTATTTTTTTAAAAACCACATTACAACTATAAACAACCTTCTATATTTTTGAGTTCCACAACTTATATCCTTTAACACTAGTACTATAACCCATAAATATGCATTTTTCATATTTATAGTCTAGCTTAGTCCTTTTCTCTTTTGGGACATACATATAAGCATCACAACCAAAAATTCATATATGTCTGAGAGAGGGTTTCTTACTAGTACATACTTCTTGTGGAGTATTATCCATCAAAGATGAGATAGGAGATCTATTGATGAGATAACAAGCTATTAATACAACTTCTACATAGAACTTTTTTTCTAATCCTGCAGCACTTAGCATGCTTCTAGCCTTATCTATCAATGTCCTATTCATCCTTTCTGCAACCCCATTCTATTGTGGAGTATATGAAGTTGTTCTCTATATTTCTATTCCATAGTCCTTGCAAAACTGCTCAAATTCATTAGAGCAATACTCACCACCATTATCACTTCTCAAAACATTTATCTTTTCTCTATATAATTTTCTGCAAGGGCCTTAAACTCTTTAAATTTATTAAAAACCTTAGATTTGTTTCGTAGAAAATATACTTGTGTCTTTATTGATAATTCATCTATAAATGTAACAAAATAGATAGATTTACCTAATGATGGTATTTTTATCAGTCCAAACACATCATTGTGAACTAGATGTAGAATTCCTTCAGACCTTGTAGCACTATTTGGAAACATGACTCTAGTTTGTTTCCTAAAAAATAGTGCTCACAAAAATTAAAATTTAATGGGCAATCAAAAATTTCTTTAGTCATACCTTTCATTTTCAATGTTTGAAGTTCTTTCTCACCAACATACCCCATGCATTGATGCCACAACATTGTCTTTAGTATAGGAATACTTGGAGCCATTCACCTGTATTATTTTCCTGTACAACTAAAGAGTTATTGAAATTAATAATTATAGTGCTAGACTTAAGTATAAATAAAGTTCATATGCAAACTCCTCTTGCCAACACCAAGGATCCATGGACCATCTTGCAGTTATCTTTATTGAATACCACATTCACACCTACATCATTCATCTTACTCATAGATATCATATTCCTTACCAAATCAAAAATATGCAACACACCAAGAAGGATTTTAATTCTTTCATATTTTACCATCAACTTGACTCTTTCTTGACCTATTATTTTATATGTCGAGTTATCTCCCAAGAATACTTTACCTCCATATATATTTTCATATTAATATAACCCATCCCTATGAGTCATATGAAAAGAAGCACATGAGTCAATCAACCATGAGTAATCACATTCACTTGAGCATGCTACAACTAAGAATAATTTCCCTAAATATTTATTTGTGGTCTTCATTTCTGAAGAAGTTCCTTCATCAGATGATTGATTATTATCAGCCTTTTTAAATATGCAATCTCTTTTATAATGTCCTACTTTACCATAGTTCCAACATATTCCCTTTTTTGGGGCAACAAATTTACCCCTAGATTTTGATTTATTTTCTCCTAATTTGTTTTTCCTTATTTCTTGAGAATAACCTCTCACAATAAAGGCTTCTTTTTGATGATAATCCTTAGAATATTTTAATCTAATCTCCTCAGATAACAAATTTTCTACTATATCCTCTACTTTCAATGTAGATATAGTATTGGTGATAGTCATAACAAGGTTATCCTATGAATCAGGTAATGAACAAAGTAAAGTAATATATTTCTTCTCTTAATCTATTTTTACTTATACAAAGGTTAATTGACTTACCATAGTGTTAAAAGCATTCAAATGTTCAACCATAGAGTCATCATCATTCATTTTAAATGAATACAACTTCTTTCGAAGAAAGTGTTTATTTACCAGTCACTTTTTCTGATACAATGTTCCCATATTCTCCCATAACAACTTTGTCATGGTCTTTATAGATATATTCAACAATACCGAATTAGATAAGAATAATCTGATAGATCTCCTTACCTTCTTATCTATTTTCATCCAATTCTCATCTATCATTGATGTTGATTTTATTCTTGAGACCACAATCCACTAATATCTATCATCCAATAGATCTTCCATTTTGAATTTCCATAACTCAAATTTATGTCCATCAAATTTATCAATCTTTATGTGCTTTCCATATTTCTCCTTTGCTTGGATCCTTTCACGTACATCCCCCACTCAAGAATTAATTTATCACAGGGTTGAAACCCTTACTCCTCAAACAAAGCTAAAATCTATATTTGATACCAAATAAAAAGAAATAAAGAGCCTCGATAAACTAAAACAGAAAAGCAGTAATAACAGAATCAAAAGAAAAATATTGAAGATTCGCACATTACATAATATTTATCCTATAAATCCTCAACTGGGAAAACTAGCATAGTATTATCTTATTATTGCATTAACTTGACCATCTCCAATACAATAATATTATCTTTCTGTCTCTTTTCAAATCCTATTACAAGTGTGATATATATAACAAAGGCATATGCACAAATTTTACAATATCATGGGCAAAAAAACAAGGGTTCAAATATAGTAACCCTAAAAGCCTATATGGGTCTAAATATAACTTAAAAAACATTAAAATTTTAGGACACGACATCTAGTACCTTTTAGCGTTAACCCTGCCAGAATAAAATTGAAAATATTCAACATATTTTTAACATTAGCCATGAATTTATCTCTCAAGTACAACAATACATTGGTGTTCTACTAATTCTCTCTAAGAACGAGATCTCCCACTTGGAATTTGTGAGTATTGACTTTTGCATTGTAAGCACACTTGATGTGATCTTGATATACTCGTAGATGTTCTAAGACATTGATCTACCTTTCATTAAGGATTATAAGTTGGTCAAGACGTTCTTGTCTAGTTGCGTCCCATCCATGAATTCTTGTAATACAACTTGTAAATAAGGGATCTCGAGCTCAAGAGGTATTATTGTTTTGGTACCATAGACCAATGGAAAATGTGTTTCTCTAGTTGACATTTTGGTGCTTATTCGATAAGCCCATAGTGCTAAGGGGAGTTGCATATGCCAATCTATATGATTTTCTTTGACAATTTTTTTGAGAATGGCTATCAAGGTCTTGTTGGTTGCCTCAACTTGTCCATTTTCTTGTGGGTAGTAAGGAGTCAAGAAAATTTGTTTGATATTGTACTTGTTGCATAAGCCTCAAACATCCTTCTTCTTAAAATACTTGCCATTATCAGAAATGATTTTGGAAGGGATCCCAAAATGATAGATAATATGCTAAAGTATAAACTTCTCTATTCAAGGTCTAGTTGTAGTGGTCATTATAATTACTTCAACCCATTTGGTGAAGTATTTTGTGGTAGTTATGATGAACTTATGTTATTCCAAAAAGGCAAGTGAAAATTTTCCAATCAAATCTAGAACCCATTATGAAAAAGGCCAAAGGCTTTGAATGCATTGTAAAGCTTGTGATGGTACATGAATCAAATTGGTGTGATATTGATATTTTTACATTTCTTAACGTATTAACAATAATCACTCTCCATGGTGGGCCAATAATAACCCATGCACAAGATGTACTTTGCAATGGCCATTCCACTAAAGTGGCCACCACAAGTACCATAATGGGCTTCAATTATAGCTTGTTGTGCCTCAAGGGGATCTAAGCATCGAAGTAGGACTCCATCATAGCCATGTCTATACAACACATCCTCTAAGGGAGTAAAACGAGTTGCCTTTTTTTTTAATATTATTTTTTCAATTCGCATCAATTCTAATGGGAGGGTCCCAAACTTGAGAAATTCTCTTATCTCATCAAGGTAAGAATTGTATGGTTTCATGTGTACTAGACAAACACTCTTCTCACATTTAGATTTTGCTTGTTCAATTTCTAACTTGGACACTATTGTGATGATAAGCAGTTGGACTTCTCCATGTTCCTTATTAGGAATCAAGGATCCCAAAAAGCAATTGCATCTACAAATCTGTGAGTCGAATGATGTAAGTTATCAATCTCATACTAGTCAAATTTTACTAGCAATTTTATTGCTACATTGTGATATTATTTTAATACTAGTTCTTTGAATTGGTACTCTCCCTTCACTTGGAAAATCACAAGCTAAGAGTCACCAAAAATACTTATTCACTTAATACCCATAGCTATTGTTTATTGATACCCCAAGATTAGGGTTTCATACTCTGCATTGTTATTTGTGCATGAAAAGTCAAGTTTGAATGATAAAGGAATTGGAATTCCTTCGGGTGTGTAAAACATGACTCTAGCACCTTGTCCTCTTTTTCACTTTGATCCATCAAATAAAAGGGTCATGTCAACATCCCCCTAGGGAGGGACTAGTTCTTCTTGTTAGTGATGGAAAATATTGAATCATCTAGAAGATCTATAATAAGTGGTTTATCATTTGGTAATGGAGCTTCTACAAGTTGATAAGATACACCTGATATTTTATGGATTTTTGACTAATGAATTCGATATTGAATTTCATTAATAGCATTATCCATTTTGTGATACAGGTATTATTGTATGTGCGAGCATCATGTAACGTAGATTACTTTCTCTAGCTATGACATAGGTAGTGTTACTTAGCATGTAATATCTTAGTTTATTAGTGGTAAAAACCACTGCTAAGCACAACTTATCGATGTAAGCATATCTTGTCCCATAACTAACCAATGTCCAACTAATGTAATAAATCACTTGCTCCTTGTGATTTTCATTTTTATGAGCAAGCATGGTCCCTAGTGAAAAATCTGTTGCAGATATATAAAGGTGAAAAGAAACTCCTAGACGAGATGGCATAAGAACTAGTGGTGAAGCCAGATATTTCTTTTTATCATCAAAAGCCTCTTGAAATTTACTTGTCCAGTAAAAAATCACCCCCTTCTATAACAAGCGATTGAAAGGCCTACATTTGTTTGAGATTTGTACAATGAATCATCAGATAGATTGAATATTTCCTTGCAAGTTGTGCAACTCTCTCAATTTTATTGTAGGTGGCATCTCGATGATGGCTTTGACATTATTAGGTTCCACTTCAATGCCTCGCTTGGATATAATGAATCTAAGAAGCTTTCCTAATGTGACACCAAATACGTACTTCTTAGGATTCAACCTTACTTAATGCTCAAGCAATCGATTAAGTTTTTATTTTAGAACTTCAATATACTCAAGACGCATTTTAGATCTTGCAATTAGATTATCCACATAATATTCAATGATTTTATGCAAATAGTCATGGAAGATGTACGTCATGGCACATTGATAAGTATCTCTTGTCTTATTAAGACCAAAAGGCATCACCTTATAGCAGATAGTACCCCAAGGTGTGGTAAATATCATTTTGTGTTGGTCCTCATGATTAATTTGAATTTGATTATATCCTAAGAAACCATCCATTAATGAAAGCATTTAATGACTTGCATAAGATTCTACAAGTTGATCAATGTTGGGTAGAGAAAAATCATCCTTGGGGTATTATTTGTTTAAATATAAAAATTTGGTGCATATGCGTACCCCCAATTCAACTTGCGAACAGGTACCATGTTAGAGAGCCACTTTGGATAATCAATGGGAACTATGAAATTCACATCCAGTAGTTTTTTTAGCTCTTCCCAAGGTTATGCATAAGCATGAAATATCATAAATTGGCTCTATTTAGGATTTTTAAAATTTTGAAAAGGCTAATTTTAGATCATTTCACTGGGGCGCATTCACCCTAAAATTACGGGGTGAAAGTTTTTTTGGGGTAAATTTGCCTGTCGTTGAAAATAATTAAAATATTTTTATTTTAATTCACTGACCTCAAACTATAAATGATTTTGAATTTCCCACCCAATTTGCCTTCAAATTATAAATAATTTTGATTTTCCCTCCCAATTTGCCTTCAAATTATAAATGATTTTATTTTTCCTGCCCAAATCGCCTCATATACTACTCGTATATATACTATAGTGGGTACCGATAAACATACATCACTCTAAAACAATGAAAAACTTGCCAAGGTTGAAGAGGAGTGTCTGTTGACATAAGTCGATCAGTTGTAGAGGAGTATCGATTGGCCAAAGATAATCAACATAAGTTGATCAGATGAAGATGTGTCAATTGATTGTAGAGGTGTCGATCGATTGTAGAGGTGTCAATCGATTGCAAAGGTGTCAAATGGTTGTAGTGGTGTTGATCGGTTTCAAAGGTGTCGATAAGTTGTAGAGGTATTGATCGGTTGTAGAGCCATATCTGTCAATATTAGCTGATTGATTACAAAGCCATGTCTATCAGCATTAGTTGATTGATTGTAGAGCTGTGTCTATCAACATAAGTTGATCAGTTGTAGAGCCATGTCTATCGGTATAAATCGATCTACATGGCTACAACTAATCGACATGCTTGCAACCCATCGACATGTCTGCAACCGATCAGCATAGCTGTAACTAATTAACATTTTTGCAACTGATCGACATGTCTGCAATCGATCAACATGGCTACAAATGATTGGTATATTTGCAACCGATCGGTATACCTGTAATAGATCGGTATGTTTGTAACCAATCGACATGTCTGCTACTGATCGACATGACTATAATCTATCGACATATTTGCAATCGATCGACATGTTTGCAACTGATCAACATGGTTGTGATTGATCGATATGTTTACAATCGATTGGCATACCTGCAATTGATCGGTATGTTTACAATCGATCGGCATGGCTGCAATTGATTGGCATACCTACAACCGATCGGTATGTCTGCAACCGATCAAATTTGATGTCTTAGATCGATCGCCATAAATCATAAAGGCTAAAAGCATTTCTTGTCAGCCTAAATATTTTAATTTTACCATACATTTTTAGAGTTTGTAAACCGATATTCATGACCCCAAACACAAAAAAAAATCACCACAATTTGAAATTTTTTGGAGAAAAATAATTGTAATTCACCACGGTTTGAAAATTTTTGGAGAAAAATAATTGCAATTCGCCATGTATACTTCTCCATATTTCTCTAGGAATCCAAGACAATTCACCTTCAATTTATAAATAGATTTTGGGGTCGACCCCTTATGCATAACCTTGGCTCTTCCTTAAAAATTAATACGATGGTTGGATGAATTTTCCTTAGTTTCTGCTTGAAAGACTTAGCTTCTAGTGCTAAGTTAAGGTTGTGGACCACCAATTTGGGGTCATGGCTAGGCATGTTCTTGTATAACCACACGAATATCTCTTTCTTACTTGTTAATTCATCGATCATACACTCTTTCTATTTTGTGGATAAATGTTTTACAATTTTGATTATTTGTGGATTACCTATATCTTGACTAAGATTCAAATCAATGGATTCTTCAATAAGCATATGAGAATATTATTCCAACTAATGTGGAGTTGGGATGAGATGAATATCATCCTCCACATGCTTAAATGACTAGGGTGACCTCTCCTCTACTTCAATTTGAAAAACTAAAGTAGATGAAGATGAAGATTGCTATGGGATGTAAGTGTTTGAAGCTCGTAGTAACTCTTTGGATAGGATGAATTCAATGATGGATGGTAAGGATGAAATATTTTCCATGGTGATAAGGCTAGCATCGATCACAATTGGCTTCAGCAAATTGTATGGGTTATAGAGTGGAGCAAACAAGTCAATAGAAATTATATTGACTTGGTGTAAATGAGGTGGCTGTGATTCAAGGAGTGATGGCTCACTCTCTCTAGGTTGCAATTTATCTAAGGTTGATAAATGACAATGTTGCGAAAGTGGCCAAGCTGGTGGTAGCAGATCTGGCTCAGGCAATAACTCTTATCAGATAGGTGATCCTATTTACGAGACATGGATGGTGAAGCTTGAGGTGGATTAGGCTTGATGGTGTTATTACTTGATGGAGTTGGTTAGGTTGAAAATATGAATGGTGTTTGTGAAGTGGGTGGCACAACTAATGAAATTGGTGATTGATTAGCAAGATAATCGGGTGTGGTGGAAAAATGAAATGATGTGGATGAGGGTTGACTAGATTTGATGCTTTTGGATGCAAAAGTAAGATCAACTATCAGATATTTCTCTAGGATGGGAGATTTTGATGAGGTGATGTTAGTTGGAAATTTTTTGTAGCAAATATTGCACACAAATAAATATAACACAAAGAAAAAAATTGCCAAAATTGCTCATTTTATTAATATTTTGATAGTGTTACAAATAATTTTGAATAACCCCAAGTATGTTGAAGGTAATGTTACACTGCTCTTTCTCTTTGTATGATTCAATATTTGGTGATGGAATGGGGGTCTTCGAAGTATTTCATAGGGATGTGTGTTCTTCATTATTCTGCTACAACTTTAAGGGATGAGTGGGCTTTGGTGTCCAATATGGGTACCACTCCAGCTTCAGAAGCTCTCGAAGATAACTATTTCCTACATACATAAAGACCAAATAAGGGTTACTAACACCTGCAAATCAAGATATAGTATACTGCTATCAAAACCTAATTAGAGAAAACATGTAATACAAAAAACATAAAAATAAATAAACTAAATATTCCTTGTTGCAAAAATAAAATTTACTGATGTATTATGTCATGTTTATTCAGCTTTGAGAAACTGTGGAGGCATGGTGGGGCTTGGTTAACCATGAAAATGCAATGGGGATACCGCACAAGTACGGTTCCAACTACGAAATCATGGATGAGAAATTCTGGCTAAGTGGCAGATTGTTGCAAAAGAAAACCTTTAAGCTTTAGATCTCTCTTATCCTTAGAACATGTGCAATGCTCTAGTACTATTTTAGTAGCCTGATGGTACAAATATTTAGCATCCTTATTTGATGGGGTAAAGGTGCCTTTATAGACCCCTTAGGGTTTTGGAGGAAAATGAGAGGTGGAAATCCAAGATTGCCAAGTGATAATCTAGGGCTACCAAATGAAGAGGGCAGTTAGAGTGAGTCACCCAGGGTGTCTCACTTAACTGGGATGAGATGGATGCAAATGGAGTGATATATGGAGGGTTACCCCATGTGAAAGGACAAAGGGTACAAGGGTGTATGATATGTGGCAAGGGATATTGGTGAGGTGGCTATGACACATGTATAATGGGTAGGCAGGGTATCCTAGGCTGATTTTTCATATTTTATAAATTTGGAAAGTAGGATAATGTGTAGGTTTTTATATACCTAAGTCCAAATTTAGGCATATAATTTTATAATGTTATATTTGATGTGGGGTGCAAATGATGACTTTGTGTATGCTTATATTTTTGTGTATACAACTTATTTCCATGAGAAACCATACTAGAAAAAATTTCTTCAAGACATGGAGACTTGGGCAAGTGAAATGGATGAGAAAAGAAAACAATTTGGCATTCTACATAAACTCATAGCAATGGATAAAGTCGATGAACCAATATATAGAATAATACAAGCGTTCAAGTGTGATGAAAATTATGAGTAAAAGTTAGCCCAACAAATTACTAACTTGTCAAAAATAGTCAAACCAATAGTCAAATTCACCAAAGAAAATAAATTTCTACCAAATGCTTTGGCAAAAAGTCATTAAAAATGAAATATACAATTACCTCTACAACCTCATTTTGTTATGAAGCTTAGGGGCAAGTTGCAAATCTACTAGGAATAAGTCAACCAGGATAGGACAAAGTTGAAGCAGTATCCGATACAAAAAAAGATAAATATCGAGAGGAATAGGGAAAATCATATAAAATATCATACTTGATGCCACTGTACACCATAAGATAAAATTAAAATTAAAATCTTGGAGTATACAAGTGTCAGTAAAATAGGTCAAGACAATTGTAATTGTGTCATAGTACACTCAACTAATCAAGGGTAAAGGATGACAAGTGGATGGTTTAAATGAATCTAGTTATATAAAAAAAGATTTCCTAGAAGCTATAAGGACTGCTACAACCAAGAAAAGGATCAATACTTTTACATAGCCATTTTAGCCAAAGGTATACTAAGAGTACCCTTGTCTTGTTTTTGTATTTCCTTTTGTGCTTGTCTTCTTTACCATATCATATTCCTCCCGTTTCTATGTATATATTTATAGGGAAGTATTTAGCAACTACCATAATTTTCAACTATCGAGTCAGAGGTTTGGAGACCTTACTAATACCACATTATAATATGAGGGTGAAAAATTCTTGTTACATAAATAGAATGGGGAATTATTATTGTATTGAATTAAAAGAGCTCTATGGAAATTCAAGCCAAGATCTTATTGTAAAACTAATTGATATTAATACAATTCCAAGCTTCTTCCCTTCATCAATTCTCTATGTTCAGTCTTGTATGTGTGTTTATTTTAAATATTACATAATTTGAATGTGTAATTGACACTTTCTTTTGTTGACAACCAATTGTGTTTGTTACATCATTTGAATAAATATAATAAACTCAATATCTCCATTCTTTTATTTATGTTATATTATTATGTTTTAAATCTTACTATAATAGCCCAAGAATAAGGTATCAATCATATATTAAGGCACAATTAAAGATTTATACAAATCTTGGTCAAATAACAACTTGTACATTTTTTTATCTAGATGAACATGAGCATGTGAATTAACATTGTAAGATCATTTTAAGCGTATCCTAACCTAATTCAGTGTGTTTATATTCAGTATGAATTTTTTTTTCTAAATTAAAGTGGCAGATCCACCAGGGTTTGTAATACTACTTATGATCAAGAAGTATTATGTGGCTTGACACTTAAAATTAGAAGGACACAAAATAATTCCACAACAAGACCCTAAAGGGGAAAAATCCCAAGAGGGTCTAAATGGACAGTAAGAAATTTTTGTGGAATTAGCACCCCAAGGATTGGTTTTTTTCTAAGGATGAAACTCTTATTAGGATACATACCATAAACAAATGTGCTTACTGGTTGTTGAGACATGTGACCAAATGTGTCTTTGTGATAGAAGTGTTTCGACAAATGGACTCCATCAACACCACCTTCATGAGTGGAAGAAACAAGATAGGTTTCATTAAGCTTCCTCTCACTTATTATAAGATTAACTTGCTAAAGTGTAAGATCCAAAGCCTCCTAGAGAAGAAGCTCGAGGACATAAAATTATATAGATGAGCTAGGTAAGTGGAAATACAACCCTGAGAAGAAATTTATGAACTAGATAGCCAAGGTTATTAACTTGATAGAGTTCATGCATGAGTCTAGACTAAACTTAGAAGCTCTTCAAAAGCTCATGGAAGAAGTCAACATGTCCTTGTTGAAATATATACTAGAGCAAACATCAACATCACTAATAATATAGAAGGTCTATGAGATCTTCTACATAGTAGTGATATAGTAGACCCAAACTACTAGATTCATATGGCCAAGTTGAAGGACCTAAAGAAAGAGTGCTAGATAGAAAAAAAAATCAAGAGCTAATGAGAATTCTAATAGAGGATTAAGCATTTGGATAGATATATAAGGATACAACTTTCAAGAAAAACTAGGAAAAGGAGTAGACAGATGAAGGAAGCACCTACATAGGTGAGGAAAATGAAAAGATAGTAGAAAGTATGATTCCTCAAGAGACAATAGCTAAAGAAGCAACTTCCAAAGGAGTCATACATGTGGAAGAATCCCATCTAAATATCATTGAATTCCTAACACCTGAGTAGCATGTTCCTACTATTGAACTATAGACTCAATAATTTTCCCTATCCCAACAATTACATAGAGGAAGGGAGTCACCTCATGATGTCATCCCCCCACCCGCTAAGAATAAGTATAGGGAATCCTTAAAGTCAAGGTCCTGGGATGATATACCTTAGTTAATTGGTGATTCATAGCATCCATCTTCCTTCCATATTAATTATTGGTTTCTTGCCACCCATGGTGTTGACACCACCAACTTAGGGCTATGTCGCTTTCCCTTTATTAGCCATAACCCATTATGTAGCCCCATCAACACCAAATTTCCATATGGTCCTTCCACTCTTGAATTCTAAATCCCTCACTTTGTTAGCTTCTACCCATGCTATCCTACATTCTAGTCCTTAATCCTTCCTAGCTAAGGTATTCTTGCCTTTTACCACTACCTCCCTGTCCCTTTAAAATTATCTATTTTTCTATTTCGTGATGACATTGCCTCCCCCATAAGGAACATTTGCAGGTCCACCAAGCATGCTACCATATTTTGGAAAATTTTGAGAAAGATCCTCCTAGCATGTCCAAAGAAGGAAGCAAATAAAGTGGTAAGGCTAGTGGAAGAAAAGGTTAATATCCAATTTGATGGTCTCTCCCACATGAACTTGATGGTCTCTAATATTAAGGGGAAATGTAGTTATAGGGTTACTAGGTGATCTTGGTGACCATAAATATCAATGGTATCAAGGCTAGGGATAAATTTGAGTTGGCCAATCAAACCAACAAAATCATCAAGCTTGATTATGTGTCCTTTGACAAGAAACTAATGAAGAAAGATAAAGAGCTTGAGGAATTCAAAAGTGCCCTCAATATCTCATAGCTCAAGGTCAAAGGGTTTTGAAATTAGGTGGAGTAGACTATAAGTGCTCAAGCAATAAATTCTCTCCTAGAGTAGGAGAAAATAAAGAGTTAGGGCTTGATTGATTGATTGAACACCATGGAGGTTAATATCATCGTGGATAGGGACAACTTATAAAGAGAGTTGGAGGTAGAAAATAAGAAGAGCTCAGAGACCTTGCAATGGAATATTATCAAGTTGATAAGATGGGTTTATACTACATATTGGAACAACATAGCCAAGGCCATAGTCTCAATGTTCCAATAGATTTACTTTATTAGCACAACATCCTATCAGAGCATGGACATTGCCCTAGAGTCGAGTAGATCCTGGTGGTAGGTTTATGAATATTAACCAAAGTAAAAATATTTTAAGTCTAAATTATCATAGCAAGCGATAAATATATGTAAGCTAAAGTGTTCAAAATCAAGAGGCAACATTGAAGAAAATACAGGATACCTTTAATAGATAATAGGAAGTATAAGAGTGCAAGGTCCAAGTGTAGGCCCTAATCATAGTAATTTATAACTTGTAGGGTCCCATAAACTCTTAGTTAAAATGTTCTAACCTCCCCCTGTAAATTCTATGATAGGCTCCTATAGAAGAAAGAGTATGCATAGGAAATGAAGCTCAAAATAAAGCAGACTAGATTTTCAAAAGTGGCTAAAAGTCCTCTATTAAAGATGTTTTGAAATCCATAATATCCTTAGAGAAGCTCAAAGTATAGATGCAAGAGGTCACACATGGACAATAATCATTTCATTCAAGAATAAAATCGAGCTCCAAGGGTACTACTATCACTTCCAAGAGTTAAGGTCACCTTTCAAAGAGGAGCAAAAAGACATGAAGGCCCAAATGAGAAAGTTCCCACCATAGTAGCATCCCTACTTCATATTTCATATTGTTTCTTTCCCTTGATTTTATTTTATATTTTGGTATCTCCTAATTTTTATTTTTGACTTTATGCATAGGGATAAGGCAAGCAATCTAGGTTTTGACATCATTAGCAGACTAAAGAACCCTTCAGAGCTACCAATATTATACAAAATTTTCCCTATGTTCCTATTTTGCTTAAAGATATGCTCCATTTAAAAGTGGGACCAATAGATAAAGGGGGTTAAAAGGTGTGACCTAACTTTAGTCAGAGGTATAGATGCACTTTAAATCATGTCAATGATTAGATCTCTTGTTAATGGTATGTGCTCCTTCACCTTAAGTAAGTAGCTTGAGGACTCTAAATCTTGTAGGTCATCAATTTTCCATCTAACAAGCTATATTATTTTCATTAGTGAAGGCCAATGTAAGAAAAAAAAATTATTGATGAAGCCCTAACTAAGCACATGGTAGCCATTTGAAAATATGTATGGAAGAATTAGAACACAATAAAAAAATATCTTCCATTAGCAAAGAAGGATCCTGCCTTAGCTAAGAAAAGTGATGGTTGTTTGCAAAAAGGAAGCCAACACAAAAGGCAATTAAAGATATATCCAAATTGGCTACCAAAGTTAAATTTTGTGGTCTAACCTATTATATTTAGTCATGTGGAAGCTATAGTGATTGTTTAACACATGGGTAAGACTACTCTATCAAGCATGCATTAATTAGAGGGGCCATACCAACGATGTTAGTAGGTGAGGTGTTCTAAAAAATAGATGAAGGCCTAATGGAGTTTTGACATAAGGAACCTTAAATTAGGCATAAATTAATGGCACAACCAACTTTTGAGCACATCATAGTGTACAATGGTAGAAACAACTTTTCCTTTGAAGGCTTGCAAACCTATAGCATTAATGGCCCTAGATCTTGAGACCTCAAGGTAATCCAATGTAGGTGCCAAAGGATTTTGACTATAGAATAGAAGTAATTTTCAAATCCTCTATGTAGGGTTTTGGAGAGAAATATTACCTTAGTCTCAGTCTATAAATAACCTTTAAAACTTATTATAGTCCATTGGAAATTGCCTACTCATACCTCATATCTAGCCTTGTAATATCTTCATTTCACCTCTTCTTAGTTGTATTAGAGGGACTTGAATCTTAATTCATCGTCTAAGGAGCATTGAGCCTCTTCAAATTGTAGACCTTGTAAATATTTTATGCATAAATGGAAGTTGTGACAATCATCACTCGGTCCAAATTTTGTTTATTATCAATTTTGGGTTATGTGTGATGAAGTGTGTTCAATATATAGCTATTATAGTATGGTGAATGTGTACATATTTAACTCATTCAGGTAGTTGGGTAGAACCTTGATTTTGCCACATTAGCCCCATAGATTAGGTTTTATTTTCCTATAATTTTAGTTATTATTTTTGCTTTATATTATTTCCTTTTCTAGTTTGTAAGAAGCACATATCTAAGCTTGTAAGGTTTGAAAGGTGTAAAAAATATCATATCTAATAAGAATTCAACCTCAACAAAAACCCTATAGGTTGGCCCATAGGCATTATATTTACCATGGAGATTCTCATTGTGGAGGTACAAGTTCCCAGGCACACAAGGTTGCTTCTCTAATAGGCTAGAACATTTTGAGATGATAATAGTCTCTCTAGTATATTCAATGGGTATGTTGACTCCTTACATAAACTAGCTAGACTAAGATGTCTTGTGTGTTAGATATTTGGGTTCAAATATCATGGACTTTTCTTGTGGATTACTTAGAAGAACTTGGAAAAATTGGGCCAATACCCTACCAACAAATAAAATCATAATAAGTTAAATTTCCCTATTTGTTTTTAGACTTTAGTGGGAAATAGGTGGTAATATATCAATAGTACTTATCTATATATCATTATATTCCAAATGGAAATTTTTGTTAGTTGTAGATGTTATAAGTTTTAAGGGGCTAATATTTTTAATTATTTTGAGGATTATTGGGGTAGACCTTTAAAAGACCTTAACTTTTCCATACAAAAGTGATTTGAGCCCATTTTTTTAAATCATACATTTTTCAAGCTCATCACATTGCTGGTATTTTTTCATGAAGTTATTATATATGGATAAATATTTTATTGTTTGATTATCTTAAATATGTACAACACCTATTTAAAAGGGTAAATTTATAGTATATTATAGAGTAAAAAATTTTGGTCCATATTCAAAGGAGAGAGAGTTGAATTTGAGACATTGAACATAGATATTGGATCTATTAGAGGTATAAATAAGGAGGATTCAATATATATTCTTGTTAATCCTTTATTTTACTATAAAATATTTAGGATATTATCTCATTCAATGTTCTTAATAAAACATGAAAATCTAACATTTCATGATATCTTCTCTTTTCTATTTTTTTTCTAGGTATTCTTGGGGAGTTATGATGGATCTTCTCATAAATAGGTTCTTATAAAGTCTCCATCATCCATGGTTAATACAACCAAGTTATATAAGGTTAGTTGAATCGTCCAAAGAAGGAGAAATATACTATCAAATGAAATGTTAAACTCCAAAGTCTTGTCTTATATGGCTATAGAATATTGAAATAGTTTCTAAGATGGATTATCTTCAACATTGTATTTATATAGGAGCATATTGATGAGGTAGAACTCCCATTACGGTGGGAAGATGTTATTAACACTAATCTATTATTTCTTTGACACCTTATTTCATATTATAAGAGGGTGTTGAAAGTTGTGTAATCTGAAGTTATTGGCCAAGGTTGATTTTGTATGATATAATCATATGTAAAAAGTATAAAGAAGCATTATGTGATGTAATTGTTAATTATTTATATATAGACTATGGGTCTAGAACTAACTTTGTCATTGTTAGACCTTCACTAATTTTCATTAATGCCTAATGTATAATAGGCAAGGGTTTAGTAACTTATAAGTAATCCTAAACCTTTATATTATTTTGTCTTAGGTTAATGCAATTATGTAATTATTATTTTTAGGGTTTAGATGTTAGTATAAATACTTTCAATAACCTAATCCATTATATTGATGTGATCTCATCTTGATAATAGTACTTGGTGATCAAGGGAACCCATACAACTGTGTATATTTACAACTATGGTCCCCATTTTTCTCTTTTACAAAATCAACTCAAACTCTCACTAGCTTTGGATTTAAATATTAATAGAATACTGACATCTCAAGCATGTTTAGTTCTAAAGTATGTAAAATGACAAGGAAATTTGAAGTCTTTAGTTACAATTTACAACATGTAAAGCTTACCAAATGTAGATTTCAATCTAGATATCATGTTGCCAATTGTAATTATGAAGAAAAACTAGGTCATAACCATGCATAATATAACCATTATCATCACTAAAATTTGATGAGCAACAAAAACACCTCCTCCTCCATTGTGCTAGGAATGTGAATGAGATATCTTTTTGTGGGAATCTTATTATCTAATTTTTTTCTTCTCTTTTCTTCTATCTGTATAATAAGAATTGAACAATACTATCATTCCCCTTCCTCTTCCCCTCCTTTCTAATATGCTCAACTCATAAATACAAATCCAAAAACTTCCATTACCTTATGGTCATAGTAGCTATAAAGTCATATATTTAGAAGCTACCCATCTTTGATATTAAACTAAAACTCTAAGTCAAGCATCTTGAACCCAAGATCTACCATGTATTCAAACTTCTAGTTGTTCATTATGTGAATGCTAGAAGTACTAGTGGTGGAATTTGGGTTGGGCATCACATTCATTTTCACAATAATTTATAATGTAATTTTGTTGATTATGGAGGGGGATTTATTTGTGGCAGTGGCATTGCCCATGTCCTTGCTCTTCCTTGGAAAAAGGATCACAACGACTTTCATGGATGCATATATTTATGTCAAGCTTTATAATACTAAGAATAGTTTGTATGACAAGGTCACAAGGATGATGGGACATCATAGGACAACCAACCTTGGTTATGGGATATTAGTATTAAAGGATATTATGGACTGTAAGTCCCTCATGATGTAAACATACCCTATCTAAATGGTCTTATGGATTTAAAATTTTATTTTTTACTTAAAATAAAAATGGGCTATTCATTTTATATTTGGATAACATCATGTGTTAAAATTTAAATTCACCAATTAATTTTTAATTTTTTTTGTTCATATTGGATGTATATTTACTATAGATTGCTAATGACAAATTATTTTCATCTAGAACTTTACCAAAAAATGATATAAAGTCTTGTTCAAGGATCCAACATAAAATATATCAAAGCTATAATTTGTAATTGAATTGATCTTGTTTGCCTTCACTCCACAAGAAAGATACTCAACTTGATTGTGCTACACACCACTAAAAATTTCCTTAAACTATAGTATGAGGCTCTTGCCTAGATGTCTTATCACCCAAATTAGTGTGCTTATCATGCTTCTTGATGTAGGCATCATTGTAAGCCTTGATCACATAATACAAAAATTGTTGAGTGATTTTTTTGCATGTCTTAGTAAAAACTACTTTGAAAAGATTATATAGAGTACACTATTCTAGTCGACAAGTCCATTACATTTTTTATGCTTAAAGGCTTTATAAACCTTTTCCCATTAGATAGAATAAACAATTAAATATTTTGATAAAATTGTCAAAGTTTTAAAATAATTTTATTAACATTTCACCCAATGTTAATTTATAAATCTTATCATCATTTATTGAATATTTTAAAATGCCCATAAAATTTTATCTTTTATAAAATAAATACTCAACAAAAATTATCAAATTATAAAATAAAAATTTTATAAAACTTTTGAATATACACATATTTATTTTCAAAAAATAATAAACAAAATATAATTTATAAATAAACAAATCTTTTAATTTCAGAATAACATAAAAAAATTAAAATCATTCAAATATAAAAATTAGTGATAGAAATGAAGGTGTACAACATAAACAATTCAATGATTTATTATAATTTATAAACCTTTGCCGGGCTCTTAACGGAAACTTATGTTGATCTCTTCAAAGTGGAAAAAGTCTGAGAATAAGCGAAAATCTTCGAGACAATTCATCAGCCTTTACGATACTTAGTATTAAGTTGTGAAGTGGAGTAATTTTTTTTTTTTTTAATAGATATGGGATCTAATCAAAGGATTATTGCCTGAATAATTTTCAAATCAGTTGCATTCTTTGTCTGAAGCATGTATTGCCTTTCTATGCACGATCAAAAGTCACAACCCATGTATTCTTATTCACACCAGGTGTTACTTCATGATTACCCTCTTGTTCATAAAAATATGGTTTTTTGTTCGTGGGCTAAGGCAGCTCAGCTCACCGTTCGCAGAAAACAGAAGGGGCTTTCTTGCAGACATTCCAAGCACTTTCGTTCCTTGTTTTAACGTTGAACTTTTCTCTTTAATTTCTTGCGAATATTAAAAAATGATTGAAATTGAACAGTACAATGACGGAGTAAGTACCCCATCTCCGGCTGGCACCATTGACCTTGTCAATGAGGTTTTCTATACATATATCACCAGTGTTACCTGTCCAAGACATGGCAAATGCATTCAATGACACGTTGACATGGCAAATCGCCTGCCGTGTAATTTTTTCCTATGAAGTGTACATGAATCATCAATCGTCAATCTGGGTCAGTCAAAAAGGCAATCGTGTATGCCACGAGAAGGAAAAAATCATTAACACCATTAAGACGTCGTCGGTAGGGCATATTTGAGACCTTGGAAACTTACAAGCAAGAGGGCCATAAAATCCGATCTCATTTATATTATTGGTAATGTAATCCGAGTTCAATCAAAAGTATATATAAAATATTTATTCAATAAAAAAAACCTATTTTTTTCTCTTATCTTCCTTCTTCTAACTATTGACGCTATTGTCCCTCGTATTAGGTTTTCTTAAGAAGGACGGTTTATAATATGTTTTATTTTTATTTTTTTTATAAAAACTATTAACTTTACTCAATATATATTATTGAAATTTATTTTTAAAAAGTTATAAAAAACTTCAAATATTTTTAAAGATAATTATTGACTTAACTTAATAATGATTGTTAGTAATTCCGCTTCCTTTTATAGCTGAACTTAAATTAGGGAAGTGTTGAATTTGTCTCGTAAATGATTATAGTTTTTTATAAAATAATTATATATTTATTATATATAATTGAAATTTAATAAATTTAGAATAAGTTTTATAAAATGAGAAATTTTAAGTAAGTGAATTTAATTTTCAGGTTTAAGTTTGGTTAATAAAATTATTTTGTCTATAATAAATTTAATTTAAATTTTTTTATATAGTGTAAAATTTTTTTATGACTAATGTACAGGATTGAGGTCTTCTTCCAACCATGATCAGTGTAAACTTGAGAGCACAACTACCACACATCCACCCCCCTCACACACACTGCTGTTAATTTATAATAAATTATTCTTGTTTAATTATTAAGATATTATTATAATATTGTTTATTGTTTGTTTTATATGTTTATTTTTAACCTCATAAATATTAAAAAATATATATTTTATTCTTTGTTGTCTAAGTTGAATATAAGTTTAATACATATTAATTATACTATAAAACTCATCTAGGATTATAAAAACTACTTAATAAAAAATTAATATGTGCTCAGTCTTGGGGACAACGAATGGTTCGAGGTTTGGTTCTTCTTAGGAAGGTTTGAAGTTTAAATTGTGGCGTGTTTGTGTATGATTTTGTTAATCTACTCTTGATAAGTGTAGCTCTTACCCTTACGGGGATCAAGGCTAGGAGACTACTTAGCCATGTGCGTCAATCATAGGGGTTTGTTACACTTCCCATAATAATAATAATAATAATAATAATAATAATAATAATAATAATATTATTATTATTATTATTATTATTATTATTATTATTATTATTATTATTATTATTATTATTATTATTATTATTATTATTATGTGCTCACAAAAATACTATCTATCATACTAACTGATTCATTACTTATGATATAGACATACTAACACTCATATATAGTAGTATAGATTATAAGTGGTTAAAATTTATAAACTATAACATGCTCACACAAACAATACAAGAGAAGAATTGGATCATAAAGATAGGCATAACTTTACATTTTATATGCAAGTTAGAAGTTAGCCTTACTTTTTTTAATTTTAGAAAGTATGCAAGTGTTGTAAGTGCAAGCAAAAATCAAGTGTGAACAAGGAGCAAACATCCCTTTTTAATGTTCATGATCATTGAAAATATTAAAAAACTAAAGGATCCTTAAGAAGAAATTCTAGGTAGTGTAAGTCATTTTTTAATGTCGTAAATGGAGGTAAGGATACCCTAGATAGGGACAAGAGGAACAAAAAATCTCTAAAACCCCTATCTAAGTACTAAATTTCAAACTAGAAGTGATTATTAAGGATGAGATGATTTATCATGGCATAATGGTTCTTTAAAATAGAGGTTTAATACATAAGTTCCATGGATACTAGCAAGTGTTTTGAAGATTCAAAATTGGATCAAGTGATAGTGGAGATTGAATTCAAATTACTCCATAATTTTTTGTTCAAAAGGATTTTTCCTCCTCATCTTCTGTACTTTGAATATCAAAGAAAAATATTGGATGATGTCTCATTGTTTATGAGGAGAGGTGATTTATATTTTAGCGTGTATAGAAACCCTTCTAATTCATCCTTTTACTTTCAATTTAGGGATAATTAGAAGAAATTATATATATTTTTTTAAATAAAGGGGTAAAATTTTATTGATAAAAAGTCTGGATTACAGAGTATAACTAAGCTTCGAACCAAGACTCAAATAAATAGCCAAACAGGTTAAAACCACTGGACTAGAATGACACCCGAAAAAGAAAACAATAATAAACCACATTAAGTTTGTACATCCTTGTGGATCAACTCCCACAGGCATTGAGAGTCCCTAGATGGGAGACTCTCCCAATTATCGATACTCCAAGGATCCAGCAGCTCAGAAACCCTTTTGGCCAGGTAATCAACAACCACATTCCATTCCCTTGGAATGTGCACAAAGGATATAAATTTGAACTCTTCACTCATTCTGAGAATCTGAATGGCTATAGAGGCCAACTGCCAATTAACTTCCTCCACCCTTTTACTATTTAAAATATTAACCACAATTTGAGATTCAGACTCATAGATAATCCTATGCCATCCAAGAGAAAACCCCCTCTACATGGCCTCAAGAATTACAAGAGCTTCCATAAAATTGTTGGAGTGAACACCTTTATAAATGGAAAAGAAATAACTGACACCACCAGTAGAATCTCTCCCAACACCGCCAATTCCAGCATGTCCAAGATTACCCATGGACAATCCATCAATATTAATTTTTAAAACTCCTCTAGGCGGTGGCCTCCACCTACCATATCTCCTAACCTTCTTGTTGAGCTGAGAAACCCTAATAGGGCTAGAAGAGTTCACACCATCCCCAAAGAGACCAAGGGATTTTTGTACCTTCTCCTCCCTAGAATCTAAAAGAGGGTCCACATCACATTTGCTATGGATGGTTTCCTGAACCATATACAGGATCCTTTGCCAAATCTGTTGAACAGCCAAATAACTTCCCTAAAATATGTGCCAGTTCTATTTGAGCCAAATTTGCTAGATGATGCAAGAAGGACCCAAATTCCAAGCCACCCGAAGGAAGGGGGCCTTGGTCGGAGGTCTTCCCAGACTACTCCAAAACTCCACCAAGGACAACACATGAAAACATGGATGGTTCTAGGTGCTCCACCAACGGTGCCAAATGCCTCTGGAAAAGGAGCATTGGAAAAATAAATGAGAAGAGTCATCCTCATTCTTATTACAAAGGACACAAAAAGAGGGACCCTGAAATCCCCTCTTCCTCACATTATCCCAAGTGAGGCATTTATTACGAGCTACCAACCAAAGAAAGAAGTTACATTTTGGCCAGGCAAATTTGTTCCACACCTTTTTCCACCAAGTGATAGGAAGACTCCCATAATTTTTCTTATCAAGAACCTGATAACCATAGGCTACCGAGTAGGTTCCCTTAGGATTAGGGTTCCAAGCAAGAATATATTTACCCCTCAATGAAGAACAAGACCTCCTCGTAATAATAAGAGCAAACACCTCTTTGTAAAAAGGAGTTTTGGGGGAACCCTAAGAGGACTTGGATTACAAGAATCTCATTAGTTTCTAGTAAATTTGCTCCATGGAAAATATTCATATATAGGTTCTTATTTCCTCTCTTGATACTCAATATAATCTCTTGTTTTTTATTTTTTGGCTAGATGGTGACTTAACTATAATATTGAGTTTTTTGAAGTTTCTTGAAAACCTCATTTTTTATAGATTTAAAAAAATAAAATCTATTTACATTTCTATTTTGGCATTTTTTTTCTAGTCATGACACAAATGAGAGAATAGTCCAGGTGATTGTCAAATAAGAAAAGAAAACGATGAACATTTTTTCCTCCTCTACTTGATGAAGTGTTCAAGTATATTTTTCACCACTAGGCATAAATATAGTGGTATAAGACTCATCCTATCACCATATATGTCCATGTAAAAGAAGTAATTAAGTATGAGGCTAAAAAAAAAGCAAAGCAAGATGACAAAAAAACTAAGAAGCCTTGTATGAAGTCAATTTGCACTTTTTGTAAGAAAGAAAAAAACAAAGAAAAATTTTTCTACATAAGAATCAAGAAGCTCTCATAAGAAGCCAAAAGTGGGTGTTGATGCTACTCTATTGTATGCTCGGGGCAAGGGCTTTCATAATGGTGAAACCTCATAAAAATATGTACTTTTTCATTCATCATATTGGATATCCATTTATGATGAGTGGATTGTAGATTTAAGGGCAACTTGACACATGACCAAACACCAACACCTTCTACATGACTATAACACACAATATTTTGAAGAACATATTGTCATTAGGGATTATTTTTCCTTATAGGTAGTTGTATGTGGTGAGATTAATATTTATTTGTCCTTATAGGCATACTGCATGATCCTTAGATCTTATTCAAAGTGATATTTGTGGACCCATGATTACATAGTCTCTCTACAAATAGGTATTTACTTTTATTTATTGATGATTTTTGTAATATGTATGGTTGTATACTATTTGTACCAAATATGAGGCTTTCAAGAAGATAAAGGAATCAAAGCACTAGTGTAGAATCAATTTAAAAAATATCAAGTGCTTCATAATAGATGGAGGAGGTTAGTATGTGAGGAATGATATTTTGTTTATTTCTCCTCTCTTCATGGCATTACCTTTTAAATAACTATATTAGATATTGAGATAGATAGTTAATATGATCTAAATGCTTTATTTGTGGCTTCTAATGTTGTCCTTTCTTAATATGTGCATAGATTCTCTATGGTTGAAAGGCACATCATATATGTGAAGAGTGTCTTTCTTCATGGTGATATTCAAGAGGATATCTATATGTAATAATCCCTTGGTTTTGAGATTGACGGTCTAAGACCCTTGGTGTGTCAACTACCAAGTACTTGTATGGTATTTAGTAGGATCAACATTCTTGGTATGAGAATATTCATTCATCACTTTAGAGTTATGAATTTTATTGTTGTGAGGTAGTCAATGACATCTACATCAAACATTAGGATGTTAAAATATTGGTTATTTTGTTAAATGTTGATGCCCTTCTCATCACAACCAACTCATCCTTTTTGGATTTAGAAGATGAAGGTATAGCTTCATGATACCTTTGAATGACAAAGTTGGGGATTTTATATTGCTTCCTAGTTATTCATATTGATCAAACTTCTTTAGTTACTACCATCTCATAGATCAAGTATCCATTGGATATTTTATAATATTTTAATATGAAGGATTGTAAGTTTGTTTGGACCTCCTTTGCATTATTATTGAATCTATGAGTAGATTATACTACTTAGTTGGTAGATTATACTTTATAGTAGTCCTTTATGGGAGGTCTTCTTTATCCACTCACACTTGGATAGGTATTTCATTTACCATAAACTATTTTTCTAGGTATATGTAGTCACATTGGGACAGTCATTGAATAATGACCAAGTAGATCCTTAAAAATAGTAGACATTCCAATCACATAGGCAATCACTACTTAATTGGTGCAATTTAAAATTTGATAAGATTCTCAAATGTAGATTGGGTTAGTGATTTGGATCAGCAGAACTTAATTACTAGGCATTTATTCTATCTTGGTTTATATTGTAGATGTCAATCCATTATTTATTAGTCTTTAAGGAAGCTAAATACTATGTTACCAATGAGGCTACCAAGAAACTTTGATGGATTCTTATGGTTTTAGAGGAGATGGTACTTCCTAAGTCCTTCCCAACCACTCTTCATTGTATCAATCAAAGCACCATCAAACTTATTTACAATTCAGAATCCATCAAAAAACCAAGCATATTGACATTTGGATGCACAATGAATTCATGCCTATGGGATGCTTGATCCATATTTTGTGTCATCAATTAAGTATAAACAAACATCTTGACCAAGATCATACCCAAGGTACCATTTATGCACATGTAGGAGCATCTTGGCATTAGAGAGTTTACCTTAAGGAGGACGAATGATAAGTGTCTTTTTTTGTGTCCCCATTTAGTTTAAATGGGATGTTAGAATATTTGGTGTTTAAGCTTCACTTGAGGGTACAATTAGCTTTTGTATTATACTCTTTGAATATACCCTTTGAGTCCTCATATACCTTGTATACATTTATATCTTAATAATTTATTATTTAGCCTAAAGGTTGGTTCTTTAACCTTGACCTAGTTGTATTGTGTAATTGGGTATAGTTACCCCCTCATACTAACCAAATTATAATTTGTGGGAGTGTAATTCTATTTTCTTTAGTGAGATATTTTGGTGTCTATGAACACCCTATTACTTCACAAGTTTTATTTTTGTGATTTATTTCTACATATCTCAATAATATGTTGATTCCATTAGTTCTTAAAAGGTAATATAAAATGTAATAGAAAGTGGTAAATAAATTCCCTCTATATCATAAAATGCATGAAGGCCATTATAGTTTATTGGAATCAACCATTAGAAGTAAAATATGACAAAAGCAATGAGGATATATAATGTGCAAGTTTAAATTCCAATAGATTTAAAGGTGAAAAGGAAGATAGAAAGCCAAATTCTAAAGTAAGTGAAGAAAAATATGTGAAGGTTAATTTAGGTAAAACATCTTCATTTTTTTCTAGTATAAAATCCCCTCCTTGAATAAAAAATAAATATAGTTAGATTGTACCCATTACAATTTAGGGTTTAAAAAACAACATAATAAAAAAATGCGTATGGAGGATATCCATGCAAATTCAGGGTTTCTAGGATAGCATAAGAAATTAATTACTTTGAAGGATCATCCTTACTCTTTAGGTTTTCTAGGGCAACATTAAGGGTTTTAGAGCAACATAAGAAAATAATTGCTTTAGAGTAGTACGCTTATGCTTTAGCATTTCTAGAGTAACATAATGAAGAAACTATTTTTATGATTATTCCTTGCATCTCACATTATATAGTGCACCATATTCCTTTAGAATTTAAGCCTCATTGTGAAAAGTATAGAAACAAGAAAATAATGATGAAGATGAGTGTGTTGTGTGAATAAAAAAAGGATAGAAAGACTCTTAAATAAATAAAAAAGAGAAAAGGAAACACAAAGGGATATTGATTAGGGAAAAAAAAACAAATACTATTGGTGTCAACAAGAAGTGGAGTTCATCCCACAAATATATAAAAAGTGATGATGAAATTTGTGTCATGGAATATTAGGGTTGTGAACAAAATTCCTAAAAAATGGTTATTAAGAAATAAATAGGTTGTTATATTTATGAGTTTATTTTAATATAAGAAATAAAATCTAGTAGTAATGAATGTAAGGATGCATTAAAAAATATTTTGAAGATGGGGGGTGTTTGGTAGTTTCTTCTATAGAGCTTGCAAAGGTATTGTGTCAATATGAGACAAACACAAATAGGATGAACAATTTTTAGAAGAAAAAATTAATTGGGTTGTTGGTCTATTTTATAGGAAAGACAAAAATTCAAATTCCAGGTTGTAAATGTATAGAATTAAACTATAGTTACTCCTCATGAAATATGATGGAAGGACATTAGCATATTTTTGTCAAATGCAATGATGAATCATAATTGTGATCTATGAATTCTAGTGGGGGAATTCAACATAGTTCTATCTTCTTTGAAAACAATGGGTGGTACTCCTGGATGGTTTGAATAAACATGGTATTCTGCTTTATTTGTGAATTCAAATGATATTTGAGACGTTATTTTCTCAAGATTTTAATATACATAGGATAATAGGTGCATTGGAAAAAATTATATAGCAAAAATATTGGATGTAATTTTTCTATCCAACATGTGGTTATAAATTGATTATTCTCTTTCTTGAATACTTCTCTAGAAATGAAAACTAGGGTATCAGTTGGGTAGACGAAGTACTTTATCGTTGTTGCAGAATCAAAGACAAGATCGCTATCCCAAGAGGGTTCAATGGGTATGCCTCCAAATCCTCTTTTAGATAGAAAAATTTTGTTTGCATATTTGTTGAAGAAGAAATATCCAACAGAGAGTGAAGAAGTATAAAAAACTACACTAAAAAAGATCTTTATGGATGCTAAAAAATATCAACATCTCAAAGTGTCAATGGATGCTTGCCACAATAGAATTCAAGGCAAAATATTTTCATTGAGCAAAGGATAGTAGAAGAAATTTTCTTATATAAAGCTAATCACAACCTAATTTATAAATTCATGGGTATTTGCCCTACCCTGAGTTTTTTTAATTCATGGGTTTGACAAAACTAGGAGCCCCTTGGTGAATATTCTTTGTGGTTTATTAGTAATGGACATTTTATTGTTAGTTTTTCCTAACTTATTGAGAAAAATAGGGATTTCAAATCAAAAAAGAGGAATAATGGTCTAATAGGATTATTTATTCATCCCTAAAGAGTGGGATTTGATCCTTGAATCGAACCCATTACTATTCGAGTTTGGATCCATTTATATGCAATTCCAATGGAGTTTTGGGGTGAGAACGTATTGAAAATCATCAGTAATTTTCTTAGAAGATATTTGGGTGTTTCTAGAGACACAATGGAAGGAAACACAATTGTTTATGTTGGATTATGCATGGAAATGGATCTCAACCAACCTTTCCTTGCAGATGTGGAATTAAAATTATAGGACTATTTGGGATTTAGCAATTGGATTACAAGCCATTGCACTTGAAGTGTGGAGTTTACCACAAATATGGGCACTTGGTTGGGTCCTTCCCAAATAATATGAACACAAAAATGAAGGCTCCTCTAGGAATGTCAAATCTTCCTAAGGAGGGTAAGTCAGAAATTAATAAAGAAGCAAATAATATTTCTTAGGGTGGAGAAGCATAGGGATATGGTTTTTAATAACCCAAAAGAAGAAAAAAGTAAAAGACAAAATATGGTAAAGTGCAAACCTATTTCAAGAATTCAAATAGGTATGATATATTCATGACACTACTGGAGTAGGAAGAAGAAACATTCATGGAAGGAGTGGATGGGAATAATGAAAACAATAACAATCATGTTCAAGCCCCTTTTTTGGATCCTCCTATCCTAGAACAGGTAATAGAGGGTAATGAGTTACCATAATTAGAGATTGCAAGGACATTGATAGTGCATAACCAAGAGTAGTCAATAATAAAGGATGTCATCATGGATGTGGCTAAAAAGAATAGAGAAAAACCAACTCTAGAGATAAGCCATATAGAGAAGAGGTCAAATAATATCATCTTTCAAGGAGTGGGTGGAAAATCAAATAAGGAATTGATAGTTGCTCAAGGAGACAAAATAATCACTAGGGGATTGGTGAGGCCAGTAGATTGTTATTGGTCTCAAGGTAACCAATGAATATACAATTATGAAATATATATTTTTTGTTTTTTCTAATTTATTTTTTTAATTTACATGGTGGAATTGATAGCCACCACAAATACGGGAAGGTTGTTCAGATTTTATGGCCGCCACAATATTTTATTTTTTCCACCCCAAAAGCTGCCACATAGTTTTTCACACAGTCCGCCCCTATAACCATCATGCCACAATCATTTTAAACCTTTTATGCCGCTGAAAGCACCAGGAAAGGGACAAGTGTTCAGTTCGATGAGGTCCAAGATTTGAACCTTGGACCTTCGCCCCTCTTACAAGGTTTGGTTGAACCAATTGATCTACACCTCGAACCACTATCATAAAATATTAGGTGTTCAAATAGTAGAAATCATCAATCTGTTGTTTGAAGACTCAAAAAAAGTAAAACATACTTTTTGCTTATCTAGGAGACAAAAATGTCATTGGATCTTTTTGAGTCTAGAAAACAAAAATAAAATAACAAATGGTGTCCCATGGAGGAAGAAATACACTATATTTAAAACTATGGAATGAGAAGATTTTATAGAGACAAAGACTATTAAAAGCCATTTTTGGACTTCCATATCAACTTACCAATAAAAAGGTTTTAAAGAATATTGATAATAATCTTTAAAAAAATTATCTAGGAGGTAAAATTACTAAAAAAGCAGAGGTATGTTGTATACACTATGAGTTACCATAAACATTCTAAAACCTTTAACATAGTTTATTAAGATTAAATTTTAAATCAAGAAAATGAAATCAACAAATAAACTATCAATATAACATATTTCAATATTACATTTATAATAAAAATATAAATATAAAAAATTATAATCCTAAAACAATAAAAATAAATAAAAACATCGTAATAATAAAAAAATTATCACCAATAAAATCCAGACTTTAGTCCGTGCCTTGATCAATGTTTCAATATATATAATTGTAAACCTTGTAATACCAAGGTGGTTCAAGCAAACACTAAGTTATGACTTTTCTTTGCAAACCTAGGTGGTTCAAGCAATCACTCAAGTTATGATTTTTCCCGACATTTATTCCAAAGACTATTCAAAGTTTTTTACAGTTTCTAGTTGAATATTTTCTTTTGGTACATTGGATTTGTCAGTAATATTTTTCGCTAGTCAATAGTACATTGAATGATTTAGTCAATAGTGCATTGAATGAAGTGATATAATAACTTAGACTTGTAAATAATATTTTTCAGTGGTAGGTAATGCATTGAATGACCATGCAATTTTCTTCAATGAAGTATACATCAATGGGGCAAGCTGGGGCAGTTATATAAGCTTTTCTTTGGTGGAAAATGCATTGAATGACATGTTGACATGGCAAATCATCTGCCCTGTAATATTTTTCTATGCCGTGTACATCGATCCTCAATCATCAATGTGGTTCAGTCAAAAAGGCACCCGTGTATGCCACGAGGAGGAAAAATTCATTAAAAACAGCGGTAGGGCATATTTGAAACCATGGAAAATACAAGTTAGGAGGGCAATTAATTCCTGAACAGGACAAATTCACCTTCCTCCTTATAACTGTTGACTTTATTGTTCCGATAGGGACAAAATATGGCTTTTGATAATCGAAAAATTATAAAAGATAATTATTGACTTGATTTAATAATTATTGTGGTAGCCGAACTTAAAATTAGGGAAGTGTTGAATTGGTTTTATAAATGATTATATTTTTTTATTATATATATATATATATATATATTTTTTTTTTTTCGTTATGTTTGGTAGGTTTTTCCATCATGATTTTTTAAAAGTTGAGAACTATGCTTATAAAATAATTATATATTTATTATATATAATTGAAATTAAATAAATTTAGAGTAAGTTTTATAGAATGAGAAATTTAAGATGGGATGAGTTTAATTTTCAGTTCATAGGTAGGGTTGAAGCTTGACTAATTAAAATATTTAGTGTATAATAAACCATCAATTATTAAGATATTATTATAATATTATATTGTTTATAAGTTAGTTTTATATGTTATTTTTAACCTCATAAATATTGAAAATCTTTTATTTTATTTTTCTTGTTGTCTAAAATTCATTTGTCTAAAATTTATACTAGAAAATTTATATTTTTTTATTTGGTAAAATTTTAGGTTAGTGTGAGAAACCCTTAGGACCAGCACATAGGGCTGACCAACCTCCTCCTAACCATGATCTCTCATAAAGTCGAGAGCTATACTTATCAATAGTGAATTTAACACACAAACTTTGTGTCTCCCTTTGCATTGTAGAGGTTCGAATCGTGGACCTCTATTCAACAAGGCCAGGCTCACCTTCTCCACTTGCGCTACAAAGACATACTAAAAATATTTAGGTTAGTGTGAGATATCCCTATGACCAACGCATAGGGTTGGGTAGTCTCCTCCCAACCATGACCCCTCGTAAATCCGAGAGCTTTTTTTTTACAGTTAGGATTATAAAAACTACTTAATAAAAAATTAATGCATGCTCAGTCCTCGAGGACAACACAATGGTTTGGGTTTTGGCTCTTTTTCAGAGGCCCAAGGTTCAAACTGCAATGTGTTTATGTGTATGGTTGTCTTAAAGTGTAACTCTTGTCATTATAATGGGTCATGGTTGGGGATTGCTCAGTCCTATGCATCAGTCGTGGGGGTTTTCCACACTATCCAAATAATAATAATAATAATATATGCTCACAAAAATATTATCAATCACACTAACTAGTTCATTACTTAAAATATATACATGCTAACACTTAGATATAGCATTATATATTATAAGTGGTTAAATATATAGACTATAACAAGCTTAGACAAATAATACAAGAGAAGAATTGGATCACAAATATGGGCATAGCTTCACATTTTATATACAAGTTAGAAGCCAAACTTACTTTTTCTTACTTTAGAAAGTATGCAAGTGTTATGAGCACAAGAAAAAATAAGCATGAACAAGAAGTAAGCATCCCTTTTTATTGTTCCAAATCATTGAAAATATTTAAAAACTAGAGAATTCTTATGAAGGAATTCTAGGCAGTGTAATTCATTTTTGAAAGTCCTAAATGCGGGTAAGGATGCCCTAGATAGGGACAAAAGGAACAACAAATCTCTAAAAAACCCTATTTAAGTAGTAAATTTCACACTATAAGTTATTATTAAGGATGAGATGATTGAGGATGACATAATGGTTCTTTAAAACAAAGGTTTAATACATAAGTTCCATGGATACTAGCCAAATTTTTTTAAGATCCAAAACTATATCAAGTGATAGTGATGATTGAATTCAAATTACTCTATGACTTTTTATTCAAAAGGATTTTTCCTCCTCATCTTCTCTAGTTTGAAGAACAAATAAAAATATTGGATGATGGCCCATTGCTTATGAGGAGATATGAATTATATTTTAACATCTATATACATCCTTTTACTTTGTCCTTTTCATTTCAATATAGGGACAATTAAAAGAAATTATATATGTTGTCAATAGTTTGTAAAAAGGATTTTTGGGCAACCCTAAGATAACTTGGATTACCAGGATCTCATTAGTTTATAGTAAATTTACTCCATGGAAAATATTCATCTATAGGTTCTTATTTCCTCTATTGATACTCAATACAGTCTCTTGTTTTTATTTTTTGGCTAGATGGTGACTTAACTATAAGATTGAGTTTTTTAAAGTTCCTAGAAAACCTCATTTTTTATGGATTTAAAAAAATAAAATCTATTTACATTTCTCTTTTGGCATTTTTTGTCTAGTCATGACACAAATGAGAGAATAGTCTAGATGATTTTCAAATAAGAAAATAAAACGATGAATATTTTTTTCTCCTCTAGTTGATGAGTGTTCAAGTAATTTTTTCACCACTAGGCATAAAGATAGTGGTATAAGAATCATCCTATCACCATATATGTCCATGTAAAAGAAGTAATTAAGTATGAGGCTAACCAAAAAGCAAAGCAATATGACAAAAAACTAAGAAGCCCTCTCTGTAAGAAGTCAATTTGCAATTTTTGTAAGAAGGAAAAAACAAAGAAAAAATTTGCTAGATAAGAATCAAGGAGTTTGAATAAGAACCCAAACGAGTGTGTTGATGCTACTCTATTATATGCTCATGTCAAGGGCTTTCATTATGGTGAAACCTCATAAACATATGTACTTGTTCATTCAACATATTGGACATCCACTTATGATGAGTGGATTGTAGATTTATGGGCAGCTTCATGACCAAGCACATGGATATCCTTAGAAACCCTAAATCTACATGGATATCCTCTACACACATTTTTTTATTGTGTGTTTTTTAAACCCTAAATTGTAAGAAGCACAATCTATATTATTTTCATTTTGTATACAAGGAGAGGATTTTATACTACTTGAAAAAAATGAAGATGATTTACCTAAATTGACCTTCACCTTTTTTTCTTCACTTCCTTTAGAATTTGGTTTTCCATACTCCTTTTCACCTTTAACTCTGTTGGAATTTAAACTTGCACAATATATATCCTCATTGCTTGTGTCATATTTTACTTCTAATGCTTGATTCTATTAAACTATAATGACCTTCATGCATTTGATGATGTAGAGGGAATTTCTTTACCACTTTCTATTACATTTTATATTACCTTTTAGGAACTAATAGAATCATTGAGATATGTATAAATAAATCATAAAAATAAAACATGTGAAGTAAAAGGGTTTTCATAGACACCAAAATATCTCACTAAAGAAAATAAAGTTACACTCCAACAATTATAAAATGGTTAGTATGAGTGGGTATCTATACCCAATTATTAGATACATCTAGTTCAAAGTTAAATAACCAGCTTTTAGGTTAAATAATAAATTATTAATACATAAATGTATACAAGGTATACAATTACCCAAAAGATATATTCAAAGAGTTTAATACAAAATTTGGTTGTACCCTTAAGTGAATCTTAAACACCAAATATTATAACATCCCCTTTAAACTAAATGGGGACACAAAAAGAGACCCTTATCATTCATCCTCCTTAAGGTAAACTCTCTAATGCCAATATGCTCCCACCTATGCATAAATGGTAGCTTGGGCATGACCTTGATCAAGATATTTATTGTCTACTTAATTTATGATACAAAGAATGGATAATTTATGATACAAAGAATGGATCAAAAATCCCATAAGCATAAATTCATATTGCATCCAAATGCCAATATGCTTGGTTTGTTGATGTATTTTGAATTGTAAAAAAGTTTGATAGCTCTCTAATTGACATAATTAAGAGTGTTGGTAAGGACTTAGGAAGTACCATGCCACCTCCTCTAACCATAATAATCCATCAAATGTGTTTGGTAGCCTCATTGGTAACATAGTATTTAGCTTCCATAAAGACTAATAAATAATGGATTGGCATCTACAATATAAACCAAGATAGAATATAAACCTAGTAATGAAGTTCCATTGATCCAAATCACTAGACCAATCTACATTTGATAATATTAACAAATTTGAAGGTGCACAAATTGAGTAGTGAATGTCTATCTGATTGGAACCTCTGCTATTTTGAAGGATCTACTTGGTCATTTTTTAATGACTCTCTAAAGGTGCATACCTATACGTAGACCAATAGTTGATGGCAAATGCAATACTTGGACAAGTGTGAGTGGGTAAAGAAGACCTCCCATAAGGGACTAATATAAAGTAGAATCTACTAGTGAAGTAGTAAAATCTACTCATAAATTCAATATTAATGCAAAGGAGGTCAAATTATACTTACCATCCTTCAACTTAAAACATTATAAAATGTCCAAGGTATACTTGGCCTATGATATGGTACTAACTAAAGAATTTTTATCAACATGAATAACCAAGAAGTAACATAAAATCTCCAACTTTGTCATTCAATGGTATCATGAAGCTATACCTTCATCTTCTAAACCTAAAAAGGGTAAATTGGGTGCAATGAGGACATCAACATTTAGCACAATAACCAATATCTGAACATCCTAATGTTTGATGTAGATGTCATTCACTACCTCACAAAAATAAAATCCATAAATATAAAATAATGAATGAATCTTCTCATACTAAGAATGTTGATCATACTCAAGCCCACACAAGGACTTGGTAGGTAACACACCAAGGGGCTTAGACCCTCAATATCAAAACTAGGATATTTTTACATATAAAGCTCCTCTTAAAGGTCACCATGAAGAATTACACTCTTCACATCTATATGATGTACCTTTCAACCATAGACGATCTAGGCACATCCTAAGAAAATATAACATTAGAAGCTAAAAGTAAAGCATCTAAATCATACTCACCATCTACCTGAATATCTAATATAGTTATCTAAAAGTTAATACCATGAAGAGAGGAGAAATATAAAAAAATATTGCTCCCATACTAACCTCCAATTATGAGGCACTTGATATTTTTTCAAATTGATTCTACACTAGTGCTTTGAATTCCATTAACTTCTTAAAAACCTCATATTTGGTACAAATAGTATACAACCACACATATAACAAAAATCATCAATAAAAAAAATGAAATACCTATTTGTAGAGAGACAATGTACTTGTGGATCCACAAATATCACTATAAATAAGCTCCAAGGATCGCACAATATGCCTATAAGGAAAAATAAATATTAATCTCACCACATCCACCTACCTAGAAGAAAAAATCATCCCTAATGACAACATGTTCTTCAAAATATTGTGTGTTATAGTCATGTAGAAGGTGATGTTGCTTGGTCATGTGTCAAGGGCAAGGAATATTATTTTATTTAGGATTTCTAGGGATATCCATGTGCTTGGTATGGAGGGATATCCATGTAGATTTATGGATAATTATGGAATACACTGCAAAAAAAATTGTCATGTCTAACAAACCAAAATTACGTTTCCATACAAAAATAAAATTGTATCACAGGTTATTTCACATATTCCACCAGAGATAAATGATGAAGCAAAAGCCTAGAGATCTTTGGTAACTAGATAATATTTACCTCCGCACATACACCTATAATATATAGGATAGGTTTTTGCTCTCCTAACTTCAATCAAGCATTTGGAGGTGCCTACTATCACTTGTATGCAAGGATTGCAATCCCCGCATGCATGCGAGCAACCAAGAGCATTAAACCTGTGACCTGAAGCATCATATACTTTGTTGATCCACCCTGACACAAACTAAACAAAACTCCCTTGTCCTTTATGCTTAAAAAATAAGAAAACAATAAAGAGTTGGCAAATTAGGAAATGTAAACTTATCCCTACCTTACACTCCACTTCTATAGCGCTAAATTTAGCATAAGGAGCCTTCTTACTACCTCCCCTAACTTTCTAAACCAAAATTAAAAATTATATCTTAGCATACTCAAGTTTTAAATAATACATAGAATTAAAATAATTTAGTATTGTTTTTGGTATTTCTTTTCTCACAAAATCTGATCATAGCGGGTGCTCTTGCTTGCGTAGGATGCAGCTACTGAGAAATGAGTAGAGAAAATACAATAAGTTGCAATATCACAAACTTCATTACCCTAGATTTTTTTTTTTTTATTTGAGCTACTCAGATTGGAAGGAGGGAGGGTGCAAATTTAGTGTAGATTTATAGCCTATTAATGGTGTACCAGGAAATATAGCAATAGGTGTTCAAAGATAGTCAAGTAGAGTAGCCCATTCATGTAAGCTAGATATATGCATATATTTCACCCCATGCTCATATGGGTGTGTGGACTAATTGGAAATGTGGATTCGTACCATTTCCTTGCTTGGTCCCTCAATAGGTGGATCTTGTTTAGAGATAGTATGAGACAAGGGTGATCTGAGAAAATTATCTTCTTGATCGTGTGGAGGTCCCATAGGTTTCATCCTAGTATGAGTATCTCGATGGTTGGATCCCCCATAAGTAGAACGATCATCACAATGTCTACAAGGCTACTGTTCAGGCCTGAGTGAGTCTACTAGATTGTAGTAAAGGTATTCTAGGCCTTCTTCTAAATTCTTTATAGCATTAGCTTATGACTAATCATGGTTAAGTGTATTGAACATTATCTATTGATTACACATGCAGTAAATAAAACAAACAAATTATATTGAATGATTATCTCGTTTAAAAATTTCTTTGCGAGTCCTAAACTATTTAGTGTGTTTTGATTCATTGTTACTCTTTCTTTCTTGTTCACTATTTTTCTTTCATTAATGATAGTACTTAGTTTAAGGATTTTCACCTAGATGCTCTCACACACTGACTTGGTGATGAAGTCTAAGCTGTGAAACCCATCAAAGTTTGGTAACGACATGCAAACCCGATGAGGGGGCCTATGCCCTACTAGTCCTCACCTAGTTCACCGTGGTTAGAAATACACCCTTCAAAGAGAAATGCGTACTATTTTCCATGTCTTTGATGGTTCTTAGACCAGCCTTGGCCAATAATAAAGTACATAATAATATCATACAAGCCAACAAGGTGGTGATGAAATCCACCATCGTTGGTCTCGATCGACAGTTGGTGATGAAGTGCAACTCATCGATGTTTGAAGTGGAACATGGTGTGTGTGGTTCATTTTATTTTGTAAAAGTAGATAAAGCATAAAGCATATGATGATGTTTTGCTAATGCATATAAAATAATGTTTCAAATTCAAATTCCTACAACAATGTACATTTTAGTTTTATGAATCTCTAAAAATGTATGACCCTAAGATGATATCAGTCTAGTGTTAGGCAACAAGCACACAATCTACTTAAAAAGAAATCTGAGGTTATCTCTCTATAGAATGGTCTATAGTAGAGGTCATCTTACACAAAAACAATCAAGAAATGGGGTCACCTAACCCCACAATGGATAGAAATAGAGGCCGCATAACCTAAATATGGTCGTAGATAGACTAGCATAAATTGAAAAGATTCTATAATTTCTCTACTTGCACATGAATTTTTTTTACATTTATTTACAACAAGCAAAAAAATGAGCTCAAAATAACTTACAAGTGTAGCCTAATTCTGATGGATATTTTGTTTCTACCATTCTAAACTCTACTTGAGGGCCATCATGGGGAAAAGTGGTTGGATATTCTGGCCATAATGGGGTACAACAGCTAGATATTCTGGCCATCATAGGATAGAGTGGCTATATCTTTTGGCCATCATGGGGTAGAGGGATGATGATTGCTGACCGCTCCAATCAAGGATGGTGGTACCTATATCCCACCATGATCGCAACTAAATATTACTAAAAATATCATAGGGACTAGGTCCCACCGTGATCGCCATTGAAGATGACTAAAAATATCATGCATCCAATGATTCCATTAGTTCCTAAAAGGTGGTATAAAATGTGTATGAAAGTGGTAAATAAATTCCCTCTACATCATCAAATGCATGAAGGTCAGTATAGTTTAATAGAATCAACCATTAGAAGTAAAATATGATACAAGCAATAAGGATATATAATGTGCAATTTTAAATTCCAATAGAGTTAAAGGTGAAAAGAAATATGGAAAGCCAAATTCTAAAGTAAGTGAAGAAAAAAAGTGAAGGTCAATTTAGGTTAATCATCTTCATTTTTTTCAAGTAGTATAAAATCCTCTCCTTGCATAAAAAATGAAAATAGTATAGATTGTACCCCTTACAATTTAGGGTTTAAATAACAACATAATAAAAAAATGTGTATGGAGGATATCCATGTAGATTTTGGGTTCTAGGGTATCATAAACAAGTAATTACTTTAAAGGATCATCCTTACTCTTTAGGTTTTCTAGGGCAACATCAAGGTTTTTAGAGCAACATAAGAAAATAATTGCTTTAGAATATTATCCTTATACTTTAGAATTTCTAGAGTAACATAATGAAGATACCATTTTTACAATTATTCCTTACATCTCACATTATCCAGGGCACCATGTTCCTTTAGAATTTAAGTCTCATTATGAAAAGTATAGAAAAAAGAAAATAATGATGAAAATGAGTGTGTTGTGAGAATGGAAAAAGGATAGAAATATGGACGAGTGTTAATGGATGAAAACATATTCCATTTGTACCATAATACTTCAAAAAACCTTGCAATTAAGACCAAAAAATAGATAGATAGATATTAACCTAGAACAAAATTCTAATCATGGAATATACTGCAAAAAAATTTGTCATGTCTAACAAACTAAAATTATGTTTCCATACATGAATAAAATTGTATTGCAGGTTATTTCACATATTCTTCTAGAGATAAACGATGAAGCAATAGCCAATCGGCCTGTGGGAACCATATAATATTTTCCTACATACATACACCTATAAGATATAGGACTGGGTTCTGTTCTCCTAACTCCAATCGAGCATTTGAAGGAGCCTACTATCACTTATATGCAAGGACTGCAAGCCTCACATGCATTCAAGAAATTTGAGAGCATCAAAACTGTGATCTAAAGCATGCTATACTTTGTTGCTCCACCCTAACACAAAATAAAATATAACTCCCTCATCCTTGATTCTTAAAAATAATAAAATAATAGAGTTGGCAAATTAGGACATGTAAACTTATCCCTACCTTACACTTCATTGCTGCTACACTAAATTTAGTAGAGGTGTCTTCTTTATACCTCCCCTAACTTTCCAAACCAAAAAGAAAAAATATATCTTAGCATGCTCAAGTTTGAACTAATACATAGAATTAAAAAATTTAGTATTATTTTTGGTATTTATTTTCTCACCGAATTTTTTCATGGTGGGTGCTCTTGCATGCGTAGGAGGAATCCAGTGAGAAATGATTAGAGAAAATACAAGAAGATGTAATATCACAAACTTCATTACTCTAGATTTTTTTTTGTCTAAGCTACTCAGATTGGAGGGAGGGAGGGTGTACATTTAGTGTATATTTATAGCCTATTAATGGTGTACTAGGTAAAGATAGCAAGAGGTGTTCAAGGATGTTCAAGCAGAGTAGCCCATTCATGTAAGCTAGGTAGATGCATAGTTTTTACCCCATGCTCATATGGGTGTGTGGATCAATTGGGAACGCAGATTTGTGCCATTTCCCTACTTGGCCCCTTAATAGGCAGATCTTGTCTAGATATAGTATTGGACGAGGGTGGTCTAATACAAGTCTCTTCTTGATCGCATGGAGGTCCCATAGGCGTCCTCCTAGTAGGGATATCTCAATGGTAAAATCCCCCATAAGTAGAACTACCATCACGATGATTGCTAGGCTACCATTCAAGCCTGAGTAAGTCTGTTGGACTGTAGCGAAGGCATTCTAGACCTACTTGTAAATTATTTGTAGCATCAGCTTGTGATTGAGCATGACTACGTGTATTGACCATTATGTGTTGATTATGCATGCAGTAAAAGAAACAAATAAAGTATACTAAATTATTATCTCATTTAAAAATTTCTTTGTGAGTACTAAAATGTTTGGTATGTTTTGATTTATTGTTACTCTTGCTTTCTTGTTCGTGTTTTTTCTTTCATTGATGATAGTACTCAGTTTAAGGGTTTTCACAGATGATCTCACACACTGTCCAAGATGTGAAACCCATCAAAGTTTTGTAATGACATGCAAACCCGATAAGGGAGTGTAGGTCCTACTAGTTCTCACCCAGTTCATCGTGGTTAGCGATACAAACATTGAAGAGGAATACGTTCTATTTTCCATGTCTATGATGATTCTTAGACAAGCCTTGGCCAATAATAGGGTACACAATAATATCATATGATCCAACGAGGGGGTGATGAAATCCATCGTTGTTGGTCTCGATCGAAGGTTGGTGATGAAGTCCAACTCATCGATGTTTGAAGTAGAACATGGTGTGTGTGGTTCATTTTATTTTGCAAAATAAAATAAAGCATAAAGCATACAATGATATTTTTCTAATGCATATAAAACAATGCTTCAAATTTAGATTCCTACAAGAATGTACATTTTAGTTTCAAAATTCTCTAAAAATGTATGACCCTAATATGATATCAGCCTAGAGTCAAGCAACAAGCATAGAATCTTCTTAAAATGTGAATAGAGGTCATCTCTATGTAGAATGGTCTGTAGTAGAGGTCGTTGTACATAGAAGCGATCAATAAACGAGGTCACCTTATCCTGTAATGGCTATAAATAGATGTCGCTTGACCTAAATATGGTCACAAAATATTCTATAATTTCTCTATTTGCACATGAAATGTTTTACATTTCTTTATAGCAAGCAAAAACATGAGGGTAGAATAACTTACAATTATAGCCTAAGTCTTATGGAGATATTGTTTCTACAATTCTGAACTCTACTTTGGGGTCGTCATGGGGTAAAGTAGTTGGATCTTCTGGCCGTCATAGGATAGAGTAACTAGATCTTCTAACCATAATGGGGTAGAATGGCTAGATATTCTGGCCATCGTAGGGTAGAGCGAAAGTAATTTTTGATTGCCCTAGTCGAGGACAGTGGTACCTATAATTAAAAAAACACCACTAATAAGCAATAATCAATGATGTGAAAGAATAATAGGGACTAGGTCCTGTCGTGATCACCACTGAATATGACTAAAAATATCTTACATCCAATGATTCCATTAGTTCCTAAAAGGTAATATAAAATGTAATAGAAAGTGGTAAAGAAATTCCCTTTACATCATCAAATGCATGAAGGTCATTAAAGTTTAATAGAATCAACCATTAGAAGTAAAATATGACACAAGCAATGAGGATATATAATGTGCAAGTTTAAATTCCAATAGATTTAAAGGTGAAAAGTAATATGGAAAGAAAAATTCTAAAGTAAGTGAAGAAAAAGAGGTGAAAGTCAATTTAGGTAAATCATCTTCATTTTTTTCAAGTAGTATAAAATCCTCTTCTTGCATAAAAAATGAAAATAATATAGATTGTACCCCTTACAATTTAGGTTTTAAAGAACAACATAATAAAAAATGTGTATGGAGGATATTAATGAAGATTTAGGGTTTCTAGGGTAGTATAAAAAAGTAATTACTTTGAAGGATCATCCTTAATCTTTAGGTTTTCTAGGGCAACATCGAGGATTTTAGAGCAACATAAGAAAATAATTGCATTATAGTATTATCCTTATACTTTAGCATTTCTAGAGTAACATAATGAAGAAACTATTTTTATGATTATTCCTTACATCTCACATTATCTAGGGCACCATATTCCTTTAGAATTTAGGTCTCATTATGAAAAGTATAGAAAAGGAAAATAATGATGAAGATGAGTGTGTTGTGAGAATGGAAAAAGGATAGAATATGGACGTGTTAATGGATGAAAACACCTTCAATTTGTACCAGACCACTTCAAAAATCCTTGCAATTAAGACCAACAAATATATAGATAGATATTAACCTAGAACAAAATTTTAATTATGGAATATACTGCAAAAAAATTCATCATGTCTAACAAACAAAAATTACGTTTCCATACTCAAATAAAATTTTATCATAGGTTATTTCACATATTTCGCTAGAGATAAGAGAAGAAGCAAAAGCCTAGCGATCTCTGGAAATTGGATAAGATTTCCCTTAGCACATATACCTATAATATATAGGACAGGGTTTTTCTCTCCTAACTCCAATCGAGCATTTGGAGGAGCCTATTATCACTCATATGCAAGGACTACAAGTCCCACATGCATGCAAGCAATTTGGGAGCATCGAACCCATGACCTGAAGCATCCTATACTTCATTGCTCCACCCTGATACAAAATAAAATAGAACTCTCTCATCCTTGATGCTTAAAAAATAAGAAAACAACAGAGTGTTGGCAAATCAAGAAATGTAAACTTATCCCTACCTTAAAATCTACTACTGCAACACTAAATTTAGCATAAGGACCCTTATTATTGTATCCCCTAACTTTCCAAAACAAAAAGAAAAATTATATCTTAGCATGCTCAAGTTTGAACTAATACATAAAATTTAAAAAAATTAGTATTATTTTTGGTATTTATTTTCTCATCGAATCTAATACTGACAAGTGCTCTTGCGTGCATAGGAGGAAGCCACTGAGAAATGAGTAGATAAAATACAATAAGTTTAATATCACAAACTTCATTACTCCATATTTTTTTATTTTTTTGTTTGAGCTACTCATATTGGAGGGAGGGAGGGTGTATATTTAGTGTATATTTATATCCTATTAATTATGTACTAGGGAAAGAGAGCAAGAGGTGTTCAAGGATGGTCTTGTGGAGTAGCCCATTCATGTAAGATAGGTAGATGCATAGATTTCACCCCATGCTCATATGGGTGTGTGGATCGATTGGGAACATAGATTTGTGCCATTTCCTTTCTTGGCCCACAATAGGCAGATCTTTTCTAGATACTATATAAGACAAGGGTGGTCTGAGAAAATTTCCTTCTCGATCATGTGGAGGTCCCATAGGTGTCTCCTAGTAGGGGTATATCGATGGTCGGATCCCAAATAAGTAGAAGTATAATCATGATGGTTGGTAGGCTACCGTTCAGACCTATGTAAGTCCGTTAGACTATAGTGAAGGTGTTCTAGACCTCCTTGTAAATTCTCTGTAGCATCAACTTGTTACTGAGCATTACTATGTGTATTTATCATTATGTGTTGATTACACATGCAGTAAAGGAAACAAACAAAGTATAATGAATGATTATCTTATTTAAATTTTTTTGTGAGCCCTAAATTATTTGGTGTGTTTTGATTCATTATTAGTCTTGATTTCTTGTTTGTGTTTTTGATTTCATTGATGAGAGTACTCAGTTTAAGGGTTTTCACCTAGATGCTCTCACACACTAACTTGATGATGAATTCTAAGCCATGAAACCCATAAAAGTTTGGTAATGACATGCAAACCCGATGAAGGAACCTAGGTCCTACTAGTCCTCACCTAGTTCAGTGTGATTAGTGATACACCCTCCGAAGAGGAATGCATACTATTTTATATGGCTATGACATTTCTTAGACTAGCCTTAGTCAATAACAGGGTACATAGTAATATCATATAATCCAACGAGGTGGTGAAGAAATCCACCATCGTTGGTCTTGATCAATGGTTTGTGATGAAGTCCAACTCGTTGATGTTTGAATTAGAATGTAGTGTGTGTGGTTCATTTTATTTTGAAAAAAAAAATAAAGCATAATGCATACGATGATTTTTTTCTAATGGATATAAAACAACGTTTCAAATTTAAATTCCTAGAAGAATGTACATTTTACTTTAAAAATATCTAAAAATGTATGACCCTAAAATGATATCATCCTAGAGTCAAGCAACAAGCATAGAATCTACTTAAAAAGAAAACAAAGGTCATCTCTGTGTAGAATGATCTATAGTAGAGGTCGTTGTATGTAGAAGCTATGAAGAAACGGTGTCACCTAACCCCATAATGGCCATAAATAGAGGCTTCTTGACCTAAATATGGTCACAGATAGACTATCTTAAAATTGAAAAGATTCTATAATTTCTCTATTTTCACATGAAATTTTTTACATTTCTTTACAACAAGCTAAAAAATGACGGCAGAATAACTTACAACTATAGCCTAAGTCTAATGGAGATGTTATTTCTGCCATTTTGAACTCTACTTCGAGGCCATCATGGGGCAACATGGTTGGATATTTTGGCCATCATGAGGTAGAGAAGTTAGATATTTTGGCCATCATAGGGTAGAATGACTAGATCTTCTGGCCATCACAACATAGAGCGGCAGTGATTTCTGACCACTTAAGATGAAAACGGTGGTACCTATAATTCACAAAAACCAATAATAAGCAATAATGAGTGATGTGTATTAATAATAGAGACTAGGTCCCACCGTGATCACCACTGAAGATGACTAAAAATATCATACATCCAATGATTCCATTAGTTCCTAAAAAGTAATATAAAATGTAATAGAAAGTGGTAAAGTAATTCCCTCTACATCATCAAATGCATGAAGTTCATTATAGTTTAATAGAATCAACCATTAGAAGTAAAATATAACACAAGCAATGAGGATATATAATGTGCAATTTTAAATTCCAACAGAGTTAAAGGTGAAAAGGAAGATGGAAATCCAAATTCTAAATTAAGTGAAGCAAAAGAGGTGAAGGTCAATTTAGGTAAATCATATTCATTTTTTTCTAGTATAAAATCTCTCCTTGCATAAAAAAAGAAAATAGTATAGATTGTACCCCTTACAATTTAGGGTTTAAAGAAAAACATAATAAAAAAATATGTATGGAGGATATCCATCCAAATTTAGGATTTTTGTGATAGCATAAAAAAGTAATTACTTTGAAGGATCATCCTTACTCTTTAGGTTTTCTAGGGAAACATCGAGGTTTTTAAAGGAATATAATAAAATAATTGCTTTAGAATATTATCCTTATATTTTAGCTATTCTAGAGTAACATAATGAAGAAAATATTTTTATGATTATTCCTTACATCTCACATTATGAAAAGTATACAAAAAATAAAATAATGATGAAGATGAGTGTGTTGTGAGAATGAAAAAAGGATAGAAACATGGACGAGTGTTATTGGATGAACACGTCTTCCATTTGTACCAGACCACTTCAACAATCCTTGCAATTGAGACCAACAAATAGATAGATATTAACCTGGAACAAAATTCTAATCATAGAATATACTACAAAAAAATTGTCATGTCTAACAAACAAAAAATACATTTCCATAAACGAACAAAAATTGTAAAATTGTATCGCAGGTTATTTCACATATTTTTCCAGAGATAAATTATGAAGAATAAGCCTAGTAGCCAGTGGAAACTAGATAATATTTTCCTCCACACATACACCTTTAAGATACAGGATAGGGTTTTTCTCTTCTAACTCTAATAGAGCATTTGGAGGAGCCTACTATCACTCATATGCAAGGACTATAAGTCCCACATACATGCAAGAAATATAGGAGAATCGAACCCACGATCTGAAGCATCCTATACTTCATTGCTCCACCCCAACACAAAACAAAATAGAACTCCCTCATCCTCAATTCTTAAAAAATAAAAAAACAATAGAGTTGGAAAATCAAGAAATGTAAACTACTTACTGCCTCTCCTAACTTTCCAAACCAAAAAAAATTATATCTTAGCATGCTCAAGTTTGAATTAATGCATAGAATTAAAAAAATTTAGTATTGTTTTTGGTATTTATTTTCTCACCAAATCTGATCATGGTGGGTGCTCTTACATGCACAGGAGAAAGCCATTGAAAATTGAGTAGATAAAATATAAGAAGTTGTAATATCTCAAACTTCATTACTCCAATTTTTTTTTTTTTTTTTTTCTAACCTACTCAGATTGGAGGGAGGGAGGGTGCATATTTAGTGTAGATTTATAGCCTATTAATGGTGTACTAGGGAAAGAGAGCAAGAGGTGTTCAAAGACGGTTATGTGGAGTAGCTCGTTCACGTAAGCTAGGTAGATGCATATATTTCACCCCATGCTCAGATGGGTGTGTGGATCGATTGGAAATGCAGATTTATGCCATTTTCCTGCTTCGCCCCTCAATAGGTAGATCTTGTCTAGAGATAGTATGAGACAAGGGTGGTTTGAGAAAATTCTCTTCTTGATAACATGGGGGTCCCATAGGTGCCCTCCTAGTAGGGGCATCTTGATGTTTAGATACCGCATAAGTAGAACTATCATCACAACAGTTGCTAGGCTGCCATTCAAGCCCAAGTAAGTTTATTGGATTGTAAGGAAGGCGTTCTAGGCCTCCTTGTAAATTATTTGTAGCACAAGCTTGTGACTGAGCATGGCTACGTGTATTGATAATTATAGGTTTATTATGCATGTAGTAAAAAAAACAAACAAAGTATACTAAATTATTATTTCGTTTAAAAATTTATTTGTGAGTCCTAAACCATTTGGTGTGTTTTGATTCATTGTTACTCTTTCTTTCTTGTTCGTGTTTTCAATTTCATTGATGATAGTACCCAATTTAAGGTTTTTCACCTAGATGCTCTCACACACTAACTTGGTGATTAAGTCCAATCCGTGAAACCCATAAAAGTTTGGTAATGACATGTAAACCCAATGAGGGATCCTAGGTCCTACTAGTCCTCACCCAGTTCACCGTGGTTAGCGATACACCCTTTAAATAGAACGTGTGTTATTTTACATGGTTATGACAGTTCTTAGACCAACCTTGGACAATAATAGGGTACACAATAATATCATACGAACCAACAATATGGTGATTAAATCCATCATCGTTGGTCTCGATCGATGGTTGGTGATGAAGTCCAACTCGTCGATGTTTGAAGTGGAATGTGTTGTATGTGGTTCATTTTATTTTTCAAGATCAAATAAAGCATAAAGCATATGATGACGTTTTGCTAATGCATATAAAATAATATTTCAAATTCATATTCCTACAAGAATGTACATTCTAGTTTTAGAAATATATAAAAATGTATGACCCTAAGATGATATCATCCTGAAGTCAGACAACAAACACACAACCTACTTAAAAAGCAAATAGAGGTCATCTCTATGAGGAATAATCTGTTGTAGAGGTCATCGTACATAGAAGCAGTCAATAAATGGAGTCACCTGATCCCACAATAGCCAGAAATAAAGGTCGCTTGACCTAAAAACGATTGTAGATAAGCTACCTTAAAATTGAAAAGATTCTATAATTTCTCTACTTGCACATGATATTTTTACATTTCTTTACAAGCAAAAAAATAAGGGCAGAATAACTTACAAGTGTATTCTAAGTCTTATGGATCTGCTATTTCTACCATTTTGAACTCTTCTTTGGGGTCATCATTGGAAAAAGCAATTAGATCTTCTAGCCATCATGGGGTAGATCAGCTAAATCTTTTAGCCATCATAGGGTAGAGCAGCTAGATTTTTTTGCCATCATAGGGTAGAGCAGTAGTGATTGATAACTGCTCCAATCGAGGATGGTGGTACCTATAATTTACAAACACCAAGAATAAGCAATAATCAACGATGTCTATGAATAATAGGCACTAGGTCCCACCATAATAACCACTAAATATGACTAAAAATATCATACATCCAATGATTCCATCAGTTCCTAAAATGTAATAGAAATTTCTTCTACATCATCAAATGCATGAAGGTAATTATAATTTAATAGAATCAACCCCTAGAAGTAAAATATGATACAAGAAATAAGTATATATAATGTGCAATTTTAAATTCCAACAGAGTCAAAGGTGAAAAGGAAGAAGGAAATCCAAATCCTAAAGTAAGTGAATAAAAAGAGGTGAAGGTCAATTTAGCTAAATTATCTTCATTTTTTTCAAGTAGTATAAAATCTTGTCATTGCATAAAAAATAAAAATAGTATAGATTGTACCCCTTACAATTTAATGTTTAAAGAAAAACATAATAAAAAATTTGTATGGAGGATATACATGCAAATTTAGGGTTTCTAGGGTAGCCTAAAAAATTAATTACTTTGAAGGATCATACTTACTCTTTAGGTTTTCTAGGGAAACATCGAGGTTTTTAGAGCAACATAAGAAAATAATTGCTTTAGAGTATTATCCTTATAATTTAGTGTTTTTAGAGTAACGTAATGAAGAAACTATTTTTATGATTATTCCTTACATCTCACATTATCAAGGGCACCATATTCCTTTAGAATTTAAGTCTCATTATGAAAAGTATAGAAAAAGGAAAATAATGATGAAGATGAGTGTGTTGTGATAATGGAAAAAGGATAGAAATATGGGCGAGTGTTAATGGATGAAAACATCTTCCATTTGTACCATACCACTTCAACAATCCTTGCAATTGAGACCAAAAAATAGATAAATACATATAAATCTGGAATAAAATTCTAATCATGAAATATACCACAAAAAATTTGTCGTCTAACAAACCAAAATTACGTTTCCATACACAAATAAAATTGTATTGTAGGCTATTTCACATATTCCACCAGAGATAAACTATGAAACAAAATTTGAGTGGCCTATGGGCACCAAATAATATTTCCCTTCACACATACACCTGTAATATATAGGATACAGTTCTTCTCTCCTAACTCTAATCGAGCATTTGGAGGAGACTACTATCATTCGTATGCAATGACTGCAAGCCCCATATGCATGTGAGAAATTTGAGAGCGTCGAACCCATCATTGAAGCATCCTATACTTCATTGCTCCACCCTGACACAAAACAAAATATAACTCCCTCGTCCTTGATTCATAAAAATAAGAAAACAATAAATAGTTGGGAAATCAAGAAATGTAAACTTATTCCTACCATATACTCCACTGCTACAACGCTAAATTTAGTAGAAGGAGCCTTATTATTGCCTCCCCTAACTTTCCAAACCAAAAAGAAAAATCATATCTTAGCATGCTCAAGTTTGAACTAATACATAGAATAAAAAAATTTAGCATAATTTTTTATATTTCTTTTCTTACCGAATTTGATCATTGTGGGTGCTCTTGCGTGCACAGGAGGAAGCCATTGAGAAACGAGTAGATAAAATACAAGAAGCTATAATATCATAAACTTCATTACTCCATATTTGTATATCTTTTTTTCTTTTAGCTACTCATATTGGAGGGAGGGAAGGTGGAGATTTAGTGTAGATTTATGGCATGTTAATGGTGTACTGGGGAAAGAGAGCAAGAGGTGTTCAAGAATTGTTAGGTAGAGTAACCCATTCATGTAAGCTAAGTAGATGCATAGATTTTACCCCATGCTCAGTTGGTTCTGTGGATAAATTGGGAACATGAATTCATGTCATTTCCTGCTTGGCCCCTCAATAGGAGGATCTTGTCTAGAGACCATATGATATGAGGGTGGTCTAAGAAAATTCTCTTCTCAATTGTATGAATGTCCAATAGGTGTCTTCTTAGTAAGGGTATGTTGATGATTGGATCTGCTATAAGTAGAACTATCATCACGATGGCTACCAGGCTACCATTCAGGCCTGAGTAAGTCTGTTGGATTGTAGCAAAGGTGTTTTATACCTCATTTTAAATTATTTGTAGCATTAGCTTGTGACTGATCATGACTGTGTGTATTGATAATTATGTGTTGATTACGTATGCAGTAAAGGAAATAAACAAAGTATACAAAATGATTATCTCATTTAAAAATTTCTTTGTGAGTCCTAAATTGTTTGGTGTATTTTGATTCGTTGTTAATCTTGCTTTCTTCTTCATGTTTTTGCTTTCATTGATGATAGTACTTAGTTTAAGGGTTTTCACCTAGATACTTTCACACACTAACTTGGTGATGAATTCCAAGCTGTGAAACCCATAAAATTTTGTTAATGACATGCAAACCCAATGAGGGAGCCTAGGTCTTACTAGTGCTCATCCAGTTCACCGTGGTTAGCGATACACCCTTCAAAGAGGAATGTGTTTTGTTTTCCATGGATATGATGGTTCTTATACCAGAATTTGCAAATAATAGAATACACAGTAATATCATACGAACCAAAGAGTTGGTGATGAAATTCACCATCATTGGTCTCGATCGACGGTTGATGATGAAGTCTAAATCATAGATATTTTAAGTGGAACATGGTGTGTGTGGTTCATTTTATCGTGCAAAATAAAATAAAGCATAAAGCATACAATGATGTTTTACTAATGCATATAAACCAAAATTTCAAATTCATATTCCTACAAGAATGTATGGTTTAGTTTCAGAAATCTCTAGATATATGAACCTAATATGATATCAATCTAGAGTTAAGCAACAAGCATACAATCTTCTTAAAAAGTAAATATAGGTTGTCTCTATGTATAATGGTATGTAGCAGAGGCCATCGTACATAGAAGCGATCAATAAATGGGGTCACCTAACCCTACAATGGCTACAAATAGAGATTTCCTGACCTAAATATGGTCGTAAATAGGTTAGCTTAAAATTGAAAAGATTTTATAATTTCTCTACTTGCACATGAAATATTTTATATTTCTTTACAACAAGAAAAACATGAGGGCAAAATAACTTAAAAGTGTAGCCTAAGTTTGATGGAGTATTGTTTTGGCCATGTTGAACTCTGATTTGAGGCCATCATGGGGCAAAGTGGTTGGATCTTCCTTCCATAATGGGGTAGACTAGCTAGATCTTGTGGCCATCATAGGGTAGAGTGGCTAGATCTTCTGGCCATCATAGGATAGAGTGGCGTCGATTGTTGACCGCTCTAGTTGAGGACGGTGGTACCTATAATTCACAAACACCAAGAATAAGTAATAATGAGTGATGTGTATGAATAATAGGGACTAGATCCCACCATGATTGCCACTTAAGATGACTAAAAATATCGTACATCCATACAAATAAATATAATATTAAAATGTATCCAATATACTATAACCATTCAAATAAAAAAAAACAAGTATAGAAAATAGGAAAAACCGATATTTTATTGATAATATGTTGTTCTTTTATAAAGAGATTGCAAATAAGATCCCCTATGAAGTATCACTACCAATATTTGATACAATTTATTATATGTAAAGCCATTTTGGATGTACTACACAAGATCTCTTTAGCATCCCACAAACTGATTTGGGGAGGGTTTCTCGTGACCTCCGTATTACTTTGCAAAGATATGTAATCTGTGCATAAAGAAACTTAAAAGGGATTAATAGCATTTGTGGAGCCTTTCATGATGATGCCTTTATTGATGATAGAGACATTAAAAAAATCACTTAAATTCGATAATCAAATGCATGAAAAAATGAACTAAGCTATGTTAGAAAATAGATGAAATGTTGCTAAGCCTACTGTAACTGAGAAAAATAGTAAAACAAAGATCACCAAGAGGTCACTCTAGGATAGAGTATTCAAGCCTACTAATCATCCTATGATACGACGATGGTGCCTGTAGGCCATATAGAGGTGAGATGACCACTATTATTGAGACTGCACCTTCGAGGTTCAATTTGGATGGCTCCTAGGTTTGATCTTGGGTTGTGTCGGTGAGTTGGTTATGCTTAGAAAGAAACTTAGTATGTGGTGATGATCTCTGAAATAGAGACCTAATTTGCATGAAATTGTAGATGGAAGCTAATAGCACTTCATGGCATGCAATTTAGGAATTTGACTCCTTTTACTTGTTACTTTGGTAGTACCTCATTACTAGAAAATAGTCACCTTTTGGTATCCTTTTTAGTAGCACTTCGTTGTGTAGAAAAGGCTTCCTCTTGGCATGGTAAACATGAATCTCTTTTATAAATCTTGGTTAGGGCTTAGGTGAAAGCAGCATGGGAATCCTCGTGCATGCCCATGCTCCCTTTTCAGGTGGAATATTAAATTCCTTGAGCGATGCATGTTCCCTAAGTGGAGAGGAATATCCTCTCTTGCCCATGTTGGGAGGATAGGTTTCATTTAGTGAGTTTATTTTGTGTGTACACTAATGACACGGTTGTCTTACATGGAGCATTCATGGTTGGCACATGATTCACTATCAACTTTTCGATTTGCTATGTTTCGGATGTGATCATCTTGATTGATATGGCCATTATTGGAGGCCACCTCGGGGTATGACGGTATCTGAAGGCCATCTCGAGGTATGACAACCTTAGGTGTAAAAGGAAATTTGTCCTTTTCTGAGTGGTGAAAACCATTCTTAAGCCTTAACGTTGCCCAAAAGTGGGTCATATGGCCTGAAAAGTGTGCATGTAGGTAGTCTTCTCAATATGATGTGTTTTAGGTGTCTACACATTGGAAGTATATTCATTATAGATTGTTAATGGTAAGTTGCTTCCATCTAGAACTTTTACCTAGAAATGACATAAAGTCTCCTTCAAGAACCCAACATAAAATATATCCAGGCTATAATTTCTAATCTAATTGATCTTGTTTATCTTCACTTCACAAGAAATATACTCAACTTGATTGTGTTATACACCATTGAAAATTTTCTTAAACTATGGTATGTTATTATTTCGTGAATAACTTATTACCTAAATTATTGTGTTCATTATGCTTTTTTATGCAAGCATCATTGTAGGCCTTGATCACATAATACAAAAATTGTTGAGTTTTTTTTTTCTTGTCTTGTAAAACTACTTTGTAAAAATGTATAGAGTGCACTATCCTTGTCAAAAAGTAGGCCTTGATTACATAATACAAAAATTGTTAAATATTTTTTTGTTTGTCTTGGTAAAACTACTTTCTAAAAAAATTATAGAGTGCACTATCCTTGTCAACAAGTCCATTACATTATTGGTACTTAGATACTTTAACCTTTCTCCATTAGGTAGAATAAACAATTACGGATTTTTATAAAGATGCCAAATTTCTAAGATAATTTTGTTAGCATTTCATCCAAAGTTAATTTAGAAATATTTAAATACTTTTTTGAATATTTTAAAATTCTCATAAAATGTTATCTTTTATATATATTAAATACTCAACAAAATTTTAAAAATTCTTTATCAATGTATACAATAAAAATCTAACGATGGCGGTATTTAGGGTTTCATGGCGACGATGGCAGGAGTAGGTGTTGCAGGAAAGTCCTAGGATCCTACAGGCATGGCTGGGCCTACCGTAGGCCCACTCAGTAGGAATCTCGATGAAGACCCAAACAGCATGGTGAAACCAACAGATAGCGATAGGAGCCACTCTGAATATGTTAAGGTTTCATCCTCCTCTCCTTCCAAAGCACCTCCTTGGTCTTTATCCTTTGATGGCAAAGTATGGTCTTTGTCAGGAGCATTTTCTTTCCAAACTCCTTTGCCCTTCTCTGTAACGGGCATTGAAGTCTCTTTCTCGAGTGAGGTCATGGAGCCATTGATCTTCCAAGAGTCTCTCTCTCTTATTGGGAATTTTGTCGGTGCTCAGCCTGATATAGAAACTATCCACGAGTGGGCTCTATCCAAATGGCAACTTTCAGGTAGCTTGGAGTTAGTGGCCTTTCCCAAGGGGTTTTTCATGATAAGGCTAAATAATGCCCTTGACACCCACCACATCCTTACCGGAGGGCCATGGTTTTTCGGCCACCATAGCCTATTTCTATGGATATGGGGGGAAGACTTTGATCCTGAGACTCAGTCTATCAATATCGCACCAATTTGGGTCAAAATTCATGGGCTTCCCCCATAATTCTTCTACAACAATGCACTCAAAGGCATCACTCAATTGATTCAAAATTTTGTCGCCATTGACCCTACTACCTGAGCCAGAACTAGAATGACCTATGCTCAAGTTTGTGTCATGGCAAATCTGGAATCGGCTTTGCCTACCTGCATCGACATCAACTATGGGAGCTACAGGAGACGCCAAGGAGTCGAGTACGAAAACAAGCCCGCTTTTTGCTTGGAGTGCAATACTCAGGGCCATCTGCTTTCTCAATGCCCTTCCCAAAAAAAAGAAATCCCTAGTGATTCGGGCCAAAATTTGGATACTCAGATCCAGACCATCCAAAAAAAGGCTTCTGCCCGAGGTCATGGCCGATCTGTAGGCCCTCCTAAGACCTCTACTTCAAATCATGTCAAACCCAACAATGTAAGTGCTCTGCCTTCTCGATCTAATAATTTTGCCCCCTTAAATAATCTTCATATTGGAGAGGACATCTCAGATGACCTACCCATAGATCTAACCATCACGTCCACACCCACTTTGATTCAGTCCCCTTTGTCCAAAGGAAATTCTGCAATGACCTTTCCAAACTCACCCACCGATTTTGGTCCCTCACACCTTCCTCTTCCCTTCCCACCCCTCCCCCCATCTCAGAGCTGCCCCCTTTCCCAATCCCCTGAGTCTGCTGCCCTGTGCCAGCCTCCTCGCTCTTCATCCCCCCACTGGCCTACCCCTGGGACTGACTCCACCGACATCCTCCAAACCTCCAGCCCACTGAAATCTCCCAATCCTGCACCCAAAGTAGACGTCAACAAAGAACAGAGGAGGGGACGATCGACAAATGCAAAAAAACTTTCCAAAGTAGCTGAGATCGAAATGGCTGATGACATAGTGCCTACCACCTTGGGCCCCATTTTCGAACACTCCATCACAACCCACCAAGACGAGGATGAAGTTAGACCCAAACTAACTCCGTCTCAAGGGAGAGGCAGAGGTTGCAAAGCAAACTCCAAATCATCTCGATGAAGTTCATCTCCTGGAATTCCAAAGGCCTCAAAGGAACTGCAAAATAGAGAACTGTTAAAACGGTAAGAAAAAATCTAAAACCAAATATCATGTTCCTTCAAGAATCCAAACTAGACGAGAATAGCAGCACTCAAGTCTGCAAGCTAATCTGGGAAAACAACAATTTTGCCTTTTGTCCCTCCACAGGGGCATTCGGGGGTCTCCTATGTTTATGGGATCCGACAACCATTGAAGGGAGAGTTCTTTCAGTCTCAGATAGAACCATCAACATTCTGTTTACCAATAAAGTCACTAACCTCCAGTGGATCGCCACCAATGTTTATGGACCTAACAGTCCTGTTAACAGAAGACTGCTGTGGGATAACATTTTTGCAATGCGTAACAACTTTGTAGACTTTCCATGGATGCTTTGTGGCGATTTCAATTCTCCCCTCCACCTGTTTGATAAACAAGGAGGCAATCCGATCACCAATAGCTGCATAGAAGACTTCAGCAATTTTGTCAACCACAACGAGCTAATGGACATGCCGCTCCAAGGATCCAACTACACATGGAGCAACAGACGAGCGGGAATCCATCACATCCAAATCCGGCTTGACATATTTCTCTTATCCAAAGAACTCATTCCTATTTTTGGCGATGCCAGGCTTCATAGCCACCCAAAAATTGGCTCCGATCACAATCCCTTAATTCTGGATTGTTCCCGTCCCCAACAAATTTTCAAAACCCCTTTCAGGTTTGAAAATATGTGGCTCACTCATCCAGATTTAGGCCGGTGTATTCGACAATGGTGGCAGTAGGACTTCTATCCAAACCCTCTCACGAATCTGTTCCTCAAACTGAAAGCGGTCAAACTCAAGCTGAAATGCTGGAACAGGGATGTTTTCGACAACCTCTTTATCGAGAAAAAGCATCTGATGGATGAGCTGAAAAGGGTGGAAAATCTGATTCAGGGAGGAGATCTGAGGGTCAAAACTTTCCTTGATGAAAAGAGCCTCCTTTCAAATTTTCACAATGCCTTGGCTAAGGAAGAGACATACTGGAGGCAAAAATCCAGAAACCTCTGGCTCAAAGAAGGAGACACCAACACGAAGTTTTTCCATGCTTCCACCATGCGTCACAGAGGCTCTAATAAAATCTTTGAGCTGACCAAGGCTGATGGATCCATTGTCTCTGACATCCAAGCAATCAGACAGGAAGCTGTTTGCCACTTCCAAGAAATCTTAGGACCAAGCACTGGCTGCCATCCCCGCACCTCAAGTTCTCTACTACAGAACATCCCAAAGTTGGTGTCTAACAATGATAATGGAAAATTGCTTCAAAGCTTCACTGAAGAGGAGGTCAAAGAAGCTCTGTTCGCAATGGAACCTGATAAGGCCCCCGAACCTGATGGCTTCCCACCCTGGTTTTTTCAACACTTCTGGGATATTGTGGGCCAAGATGTCATTGCTGCGGTTAAATTCTTCCAGAGAGCCAAAAATATGCCGAGAGAGGCCAATTCCACTTTCATTGTTTTAATACCCAAGTCCAACGATCGTGCTTCTCTTTCTGATTTCAGACCGATTAGTCTCTGTAGTGTCATTTACAAACTTATCACCAAAGTTATGGCAAATAGGTTGAAAGACATCCTTCCCTCCATCATAGATCAGTGCCAAGGGAGCTCGGTCAAAGGCAGATTCATTTCATATGGAGTGATAACCATCCACGAATTGGCCCACTCGGCATCTAAAAATAAAAAACCCAGCATGTTCCTTAAGCTTGACATGAACAAGGCTTTCGATCGGGTTTCCTGGAAATTCCTGTTCGAGGTCCTGGAAAAGTTTGGGTTTCACAAAGAATGGATCAAGATGGTTCATGAATGTATCTCGACTGCTTGGTTCTCTGTTCTTATCAATGGCTCACCCGCAGGTTTCTTCCAAAGTTTCAAAGGCATCCATCAAGGGGACCCTCTGTCCCCCTTTCTCTTCATCATTTTGGCCGAAACCCTTGGAAGAACCCTTTCAGTTGCCTGCAATAGTGGTCTTTTTTCGGGATCAAACCAGCCTCAACAGCCAAATCCATATCCCATCAACAGTTTGTTGATGATACTATTCTATCCTCTCATGCTTTCGTTCCCAAAGCAAAAATCATTAAGAACATTCTTGATTCTTATGAAGAGGCGGCTGGTCAGAAAGTCAACTACCATAAAAGCAAGCTATACTTTCTCAATACTCCCACTCATAGACAAAATAGGATTGTTGAGATCCTTGGGTGCAACATTGGGAGCCTTCCAACTACTTATCTTGGATTACCGCTTTTCCATGGTAGATCAGTCTCGGCTATGTGGAACCCTATTTTAGATCGCCTCAACAAGAAACTAGCGGGGTGGAAAAGCTCAATGCTCAGTCAGGCAGCCAAAGCCACTCTGGTCCAAGCTTGCCTGCAAAGTATCCCTATTTTTTTCTTATCCATCTTCAAAGCTCCAGCTACCATCTGTCAAAGAATTGAACAAATTCAACGCAGATTCCTTTGGGTTGGAAACGAAAACAAGAATAAATTTTTGCTAGTCGCCTGGGACAGGGTCTATTCCAAGAAAAAGGATGGAGGACTCGGATTCAGAGACATCAAGCGGATGAACATGGCCCTCATTGCCAAGCAGGCCTGGAGACTTACCATCAATGAAAAAGTCACTTGGATTGATATCATTAAAGCTAAGTACCTCCATCAGTTTTCCTTTCTTGGAGAGCACAACCTTCCTATCGGATCCCATTTTTGGAATGGCGTTACCAAAACAAGGAAGATCATCATGGAAGGCTTAAGGTGGTGTCTAGGAACTGGAATGACCATCCATTTTTGGGATGACCCGTGGATCCGTGATAAACCTCTCAGCCAAGATCCGCATCTTGCAGTGCTCAAGGCGGCCACCGAAGCCACCTTTGGAGATAAGGTGTGTCACTTCATTAACCCAGGTCCTACAAGACCTGAATGGAAACACCTAGCTCTTAACGGGCCAAGGCATATCACCGAGGCTCTCAGGTGGTTACAAAACTTGTTGAGGACTTGCATCATCCCGAGCTCACACAAAGATGATTCCATGGTCTAGAACCTTGAAGATTCTAGAAATTTCACTGTCAAATCAGCTTACTACAGTCAAGAAACTCCCATAGATGGTTGGGACTTATCAAATCAGGTCTGGGTTCCCAAGATCATTCCCAAGGTCAAATTATTTTGCTGGTTGGCCATCCAAAATAGAATCCTCACCATTGACAACTTGATAATCAGAGGGCTACTCATTCCCAATTGGTGTATCCTGTGCAAAAATGCCTGTGAGTCAACTTCGCATGTTTTTTTGGAATGTCCCTTTTCTCTAGTAGTTCTCAACCAGGTTCTTAACACCTTCGACATCTCCACAGCCCTCCCACATTCCATTCCCCTCCTTATTAAGCAATGGCCCCGGCCTTTCAAGAGCAACCAACTTAAATTCATGTGGCAAGCTTGCCTCCACCTTTTCCTGTGGCAGATATGGCTCGAGAGAAACGCCAAAATTTTCAAAAATCAAGCCACTGATAAGAAGATTATCGTTGTCAAAATCTTGGCCCTTGCTGCGGAGAATGCCTCTCTTGTTTCGTCTTCAAAACCCCCCCTCCTGGCCTAGAATCGGACCTAACCACACTTTTCAATCTATCTAACATCTCTGCCATGCCCCGTAATTCTGTTGATAGGTCTGTCATCAAGTGGGTCTTACCACCTACTGGGTGGCACAAGCTCAATTTCGATGGTGCGGCCAAAGGCAACCCAGGAGCGGCTGGCGGAGGAGGAATTCTCAGAAACCATAGAGGAGAAATAATTTTGGCCTTTGCCCAGAACCTGGGAATTCAATCCAACAATATGGCTGAGGCGCGGGCTCTGTTCCAAAGTTTGATCCTCTTGGAAGGGTTGACCATCAACAAACTTATCATCGAAGGAGACTCGCTGCACTGTATCAACTGGCTCAATGGTACTGCTAAGCCTCCCTGGGCCCTTGCTTCGATTTTCCAAGAATGCAAGGCCCTAATTGGCAATTACCCAGAATTAGTCATTAAGCATCAATACCGAGAAGGAAACAAAGTTGTGGATAGGCTTGCTAACAAGGGAGTCGGCGAATCTGACATTCAAGTGTGGAGAGACTCCTTCCCCATTGGCCTAAGGAACGATTCTACAAGTTTCAATGTTTGCACAATGTGAGATGTTGCCAGGGGATTGGTTTGGTATGCTGTTGAAACTTGTCGCGATATCGCGACACTTCTTCCTTCTTCTCCTTCGACAGCGAAAATACAACATGTCGCGATATCGCGACACTTTTCACCTTTGGCCGTGAAAATGCAACATGTCGCGATATCGTGACATTTTTCACCTTTGGCCACGAAAATGCAACATGTCACGATATCGTGACATTTCTTTCTCCTTTGGCAGTGAGGTTGCAACTTGTCGCGATATCGTGACACTTTTTTCTCCTTCGATCACGGCGTTACATCATGTCGCGATTTCGTGACACTTTTTCTCTTTCGACCGTGATGATGCAACTTGTCATGATTTCGTGACACTTTTTCTCTTCGGCCGTGATGATGCAACATGTCGCGATATCGTGACACTTTTTCTCTTCGGCCGCGATGATGCAACATGTCGTGATATCGTGACACTTTTTCTCTTTGGCCGTGATGATGCAACATGTCGCGATATCGTGACACTTTTTCTCTTTGGCCGCGATGATGCAACATGTCACGATATCGTGACACTTTTTCTCTTTGGCCGTGATGATGCAACATGTCGCGATATCGCGACACTTTTTCTCTTTGGCCGCGATGATGCAACTTGTCGCGATATCGTGACACCTTTTCTCTTCGGCCGTGATAATGCAACATGTCGTGATATCGTGACACTTTTTCTCCTTGGCCGCAATGATGCAACATGTCGCGATATCGTGACACTTTTTCTCTTTGGCCGCGATGATGCAACATGTCGTGATATCGCGACACCTTTTCTCTTCGGCCGTGATAATGCAACATGTCGCGATATCGCGACACTTTTTCTCTTTGGCTGCGATGATGCAACATGTCGCGATATCGCGACACCTTTTCTCTTCGATCGTGATAATGCAACATGTCGTGATATCGCGACACTTTTTCTCTTTGGCCGCGATGATGCAACATGTCGCGATATCGCGACACCTTTTCCTTCTTTGGCCGTGGCAATGCAACATGTCATGATTTCACGACATTTTTTATCCTTTTGTCGAGACGATGCAACATGTCATGATTTCGTGACACTTTCTCTCCTTTGGCCACGATGCTGCAACATGTCGCGATATCGCGACACCTTTTTTCCTCTGGCCGTGATGATGCAACATGTCATGATATCACGACATTTTTTCTCCTTAGGCCATGCTGATACAACTTGTCGCGATATCGCGACACCTTTTCTCTTCTGGCCGTGACATTGCAACATGTCGCGATATCGCGACACCTTTCCTCCTTTGGCCGCATCAATGCAACATGTCGCGATATCGTGACACCTTTTCTCTTGTGGCCGCGACGGTGCAACATGTCGCGATTTCGTGACACTTTTTTTCCTTTGGCCGCGACAATGCAACATGTCGCGATATCGCGACATATTTTCTTCTTTGGCCTCGATGATGCAACATGTCGCGATATCGCGACACCTTTCCTCCTCTGGCCACGACAATGCAACTTGTCGCGATATCGCGACACTTCTTCTCTTCTGGCAGCGACGTTGCAACATGTCATGATATCGTGACACTTTCTCTCATTCGGCCGCGATGTTGCTTCTTGTCGCGATATCGCGACATCTCTTCCTCCTTTGGCCGTGACGGTGCAACATGTCACGATATCGTGACACCTTTTCCTCCTTGCTTTTTCCCTATGCTTTGGACCGCAAAAATGCAACTTGTCGCGATATCGCGACACCTTTCTTCTTGTGGTGTTTTGCTTTTTCTTTGATCTTTAGCTCTTGGGCCTCTTCGGTCGGTTTGGAAAACATGTAAAAAATACTTGTACAAGGTTCAGGGACCTTTCAACACCCTTTCAACCAATCAAAAAAATAATAATCTGATAAAACTTTTGAATATAAACATATTAATTTAAAAAAAATAATAAACAAATTATAATTTAAAAATAAATAATTTTTTTTATTTAAGAATAAAATATATTTTAAGAAATCATTAAAATATAAAAATTAGTTATAGAAATGAAGGTGTTTAAAAAAAATTAAATTAAACAACATAAACAAGTCAATGATTTATTATAATTTATAATACTTTATTGGGCTCTTAACGAAACCTTATGTTGATCTCTTCAAAGTGGAAAAATACCTACATAACCATTTTTTTATTGGTAAAAGGGGTTTTGAAAGGGTCCCGTAACCTTTTACAATGAGGAAAAATCAAAAGAAACAACCTCCCAAAAATAGGGAGACAATCCCCAAAGAAGACACCTAGATATGATCTCCTCAAAACCATCTCCGGATAGGAACACAAATGAAAAGCGGGTTTCATGACACACTAGGAAACACCCCCATACAAATTGACAGGTACTTCCATTAAATAAAAACCTCACAACTATGGAGACATGCTTCCCTATACACTAAAATTTGAAAAATATTTTCCTACCTAGGAGAAATCCAAATAGTCCTATACACTAAAATTTTAAAAAGGTTTTCCTACCCAAGAGAAAACCAAACAGTCCTAGAAGGACCAAAGAGTAGAAAGCAAACACTCCACAGGTCTAATCACAAAAGCACATAAATACCATCACCAAGTAGATCAAAGTAAGCAAAAACATAGGATCCAAAAGATAACCCACATTGAGTCTTTTGAAGGTCTAGAAATGAAACAACCCGAGAAAGAATCTGCATGCCACAAGGTCTTCCTTTAGAGAAGGTGATGCATAGCCAAATCCAAAAACCATAGTCAAGAAACAATACCCCTAAACGCTGAAGTAGATCATACATGGCATTAGATTTCAGGAATCCCTCCATTGCAACAAACAATCAGCACATGATCTCCCCTTAAGACCAAAAAAAATTGTAAGCAGGTCCATAAAAATAAACACCAACAAATCTAAAATAAGCCCAATCCTGCCATGGAACAAGAAGAAACTAGCAAAACCCTTTTGCAACATGATAGAGCATAGGGTCCTCCCTCCAAGACCAGAAGAATGAAGAGAAGGGAACCATCAGGAAACCCCTGAACTAGAACCACCACTAAAACCCCAAACCAGAGTCAACTATGAGAGCCTCTCGTATGTGGGTAATAAAACCATGGCCTCTTCTCAAAGATACAAAAGAAACATAGAGAAAGACCCTTTAGACAATAGTAGAATGGGTTAATAGGGGCCCACCTAAAACTGAAACAAGGCTTGAGAAAGAACAAAGTGTCACCCTTGTGGACTAGAAAACACATGGCCCCTCCCAAGGCCAAAAAAAAATCATAGGGGAGAGCTCCATCGGCCTACTTCCTAAACCAAGGAAGAAATGAAGCCCCCTAAACAACCCATGCTGAATAAAAACCAATATTATCTGGATATACAACACCACCCAAATAAAAAGCACGAACACCAAGAAAAAACCCTCATAAAATAACTCAAAAAAATGCAAATAAAATCCTAAAATAGCACTCCAAGCACCGAGCTAAGACTAAAAAGACCTAAAAAACTTTAAAAAATAGAAAATCTACCCAAAACAATTTAAAAAAGAGAAAAAAATTGAAAAGATAACCTCCTACCAAACCAGAGGTCTTGCACTCCCATTCCCTACATAACAATTTTGACATAGAGAAAGTTAAAGAATAAGAGAAAATATTCGAGAAAATTTATAAGTCGTTAAAGTCGTGAAGTGGAGTACTCAGAAAATAACTACATCATATCCAACATATAACCTTGTTTGTATATATGGGATCTAATTAAAGGATTAATTTTCAAATTAGTTGCATTCTTTCTCTGAAGCATCTATTGCCTTGCTATGCACAATCAAAAGTCACAACCCATGTATCCTTATTTTCTTGTGAATATTAAAAAATGATTGAAATTTAACATTTTTAAAGGGTACAATGATGGAGTAAGTACCCTAGTAGGACTTCCCCATATCTGGATGGAACCTTTGACCTTGTCAATGATGTTATCAATACATATATCACTAGTGTTAACTGTCCAAGACAATGTTGCACTCTGCTATGGATGGGGATCCTCTCTCAGATTTCATTCAATCACATCCTCATCTTCTTTTTTTTTGTTGCTACTTCTTTTCTATCCGTGGCATAGGCAGGAAGCGTAGGTTTTACTTTCCCTCCCCAAAAAAATTTGTATTTTTATGGGTAAGCTTACTTTCAAGGCGAGGACGTTATACAACTCACCCCAAACCAAGCCGAGGGTAGCCTAAACTTCAGCTGCGGATGGGTGAATTATAATAAGTCCATTCTACTATGGGATAACTCTTCTTGCGCTATTGCAAACTTTAGCATGCATTTTCACTTCGTTATTGGCAAGGGCAATGATCCATCCAAAGGCTTTGGAGATGGACTCACCTTTTTTCTCGCACTTTTCAACCTGAACCACCCTCCAAGCCGTCGACGGAGCCCTTGGTCTATTTAAAAATGCATCCTACATATCTACTATGATTTTCACAAAGAATCTATAAATTGCACTTGTTAGTCCATATCTACTATGGGTTTCCCTACATATCCTCTTTCTAGAACACAACTAGTCAAGTTATCCTCTCTTCCTAGTGCAAAAATAAATTGTCGAACCATTTTTTCAACTTTTTCAACTAACTTGGAGATCTTTTCCATGCATCAAATTCTTTCCCATTATTTCTCTAGTATACTAGGACTGCCAAAAATGTCTTAGCCTCTTCTTTCCTATTTCAATAACCATGCAAACTATTCAATCATTTGTGTTGAATCAATACCACAATATCTAAAGTAGAAATGGAAATGGAAATTTTCAAAAATCTATAAAAGAAAAATGAGAAACACCTGCAAAATATTTAATCCAATAGTTGGAGAATCCAACCATAGTAGTGAATGTTTTTTCTAAACCAAAAACTTTGTTGACATAATGAGGTCCTTGCAATCCAATTCCACCTAGGACTTTAGCTTAAAATCCTAAAAACAATCACCATTACAAAAAATATTTACAAGTTGATCCTAAAAAATACATTATTGCTAGAAATATCATAGAAGGGAAAATTCTAAAAGGTTGAGAAAGAGTAATCAAATTCAAAAAACATATTATTGCTAACCCATGTGTTGGTCCTCAACACTTCCTAGCTAGGGAATTATTGCCTTTCACATATGCCTCAAACCATTTTGACTTGTCTATTTTTTTAGTCAATTATGCTACCACTTCCCTTGCAAAGATAGCTAGAAATTCCACCAAGCATGTTGTTATATTTTGGCAAAAATAAAGAAATATCCTAACAACATGCCCAAAGAAAAATAGCAAAAGAAGTGTCAATACTAGTAGAAAAAAGTCTTAGGAGCCAATTTGATCCACAAGAGAGGACCCTCCACTTATTCCACATGAACCCAATGGTCTCCAAGCTTGAGAGACAAATGAAACAATAGAATTACTAGGTGACCCTTACAACCATCAATCTTAAATGTATCAAGACTAGGGATAAAGTCGAGTTGGTTGATTAGGCAAACAAGATAATCAAACATGATTACATGGACCTTTAGAGGAAACTAATGAAAAAAGAGAAATATATTAAGGAATTCAAAAACACATTCAAGACTTCATTGCTCAAGGCCAAAGGGATACAAAATTAGATGTAGTAGACCACAAGTGCTCAAGGGATAATTGCTCTCCTAGAGGAGGATAAAATAAAGTGTCATGGCTTGATTTATTCAATGATCACCATGGAGGATGAGATCATCATTGATAGGTCCAACTTCTATAGAGAGTTGAAGGTAAAAATATCTTAGAGGCCTTGTAATAGAATATCATTGGGCTAATAAGAGGGGTTTTTACTACATACTAGGACAACATAGATAGGGCCATAACCTCCCAACTAGTTGAGTTTATTAGCACAACATCCTAGCACAACATGGACATTGCCCAAGAGTCTATTAGACCCTAGTGATAGGTTTGGAAGGAGTTATCAAAGTAGAAATATTCAAAGCCCAAATAGTCATAACAAGTGACCAAGATTTGTAAGTTGCAGGTGTTTATAATTGAGAGGCAACATTGAAGAAAATATGGGACACCCTTAACAAATAATAGGAATGACATGAGTGCAGGGCCCAAGGATAAATCCTGGTTGTAGTGATTGCTAGCTTATAGGGTCCCACAGACTCCTTTTTTTGAAAGGGTCTATCCTCCCATTATAAAACCAATTGTTTACTCCTATTAAAGCAAGAGTAGGCACAATCGATGGAGGATTAGAAAGAAAGAAGACTATATTTTTAAAAGCAGCTAGAATTCCTCTCTACTAGAGATGTTATCAAAGTCATCGAGCCCTCAAAGAAGCTCAAAGTATATGTGAGAGGTAAACATTTTACACAAGAAGAAAATCAAGCTCCATAGGTGCTACCACTACTTCCAAGAGGTGAGGCCACCCTTCGAAGAGGAGTGGGAAGAAGTGAAGGCCTATTTAGTAACATACCCACTCCATTTTTCATATTTTTTCTTTCCCTTGATTTTATTTGTATTTTTTCTCCTAGTTTCCATTTTTTACTCTCTACATAGGTATAAGGCAATTGGTCTTGGTTTTTCCATATTTAGTAGGTTGAAAAACCCTTGGGAGATACCAAGACTATAGGGAATTTTCCCTACATCCCTACTTCACTTAAATATATGATCCATTCAAAAGTAGGACCAATAGAAAAGAGGGGTCCAAATGTGTGACCCACATTTAGTTAGAGGGATAGGTGATGGTTCCACAAAATAAAAATAGGTGGATGTGCTTCAATCCACACTAGCCATTGGATCTCTCATAAATGGAAGGCACTACTTCTTCTCCTTATGTAAGTAGTTTGAGGAATCCAAAGGTTGTAGGGTATCAATTTTCCATCCAATGACCCACATTGTTTCCATTGGTGTAGGTCAGTGTAAGACAATAAAGTCCCCAATGAATCCCCAACCAAGCACATAGAAACCGTTTGAAAATATAATAAGGAAGCACTGGAACAAATTCAAAAAAGGCCTATCATTGACTGAGAGGGATCTTTCCTTAGCTAAGATACATGGTGGTTGTTTAAAAATAAATAAGGTAAAGTTGTCATCTTTGATTGTCGTAATCAAAAAAATCACACTTCATGTAGAGCGACAGAGTAGAGCCTCTATCAAGAACATGGGGTTTGGATCAATGGAGGTCCTCAAGGAGGTTTTTACAAGGATGAATTTCTATTGAGATTTGATATTTAGGCACACTTGAACTTAAGGGGAAAAAGGGATGCGAGAGATAAAATAAAATAACTAAAAATAATAAAATTGTTATCATCTCTAATTATCTTATTCAAAATAATTGTGCCTTGCATAGAGCGACACAACAAGGGCTCTACCGAGAGTGTAGGGTTTGGCTCAATCAAGGGTCTGTAGAGTTTTTTGTAAATCCAAATTCTTATTGAGATGTGATCTTTAGGTGCACTTGAACTCAAGGAAGAAAAGGTATATGAGAGATAAAATAAAAACAACCAAAAGAATAAAACCTATTCTTTAGGTGCACTTGATCTTTAGGTGTCTCTAGAGTTCCCACAAGTCCTCTCCTTCTTCCCTTAGTTTTTGAATTTTTTCAGTTGGTCCTCACCACTAGGTATTACCTTGAGGGTGTGGTGGAGAGATGATGAATGAGGTGCAAGATGCCATAAATACCAACAAGTATAGATGATAGCCAACTCTGTTAGCTCACCCATAATTATGGTCTAGGTTGAACCTCTATCATTGATGGGTTTTTTGTTATCATTGCAAGGTTCATCAACCACCATTATAGTAGGGTTTATTTCAAATATCATCGAATGGGATCAACAAAACTATCATGGCCTTTCACATAATAATTCAATTATTTTCTACGCCTCATAGTATGAGTGTTTTACACCCATCATTACCCTTTGAAGATATCTCCTAGGTGATTTTTGACACAAAATTCCTATATTTTGGTGATGATTAAAACACTCTTATTTTTTCCCTAGGTTCTATATCATATTTAGGTGCAATATGACTAAATTGTAGTGAATCTTCACCACAAGGAACACAAAATTCAATTAAAAATATATCCACCATTGGTCATCAAAGTTGAATTTTGTGAATTACCTATAATAGTTAGTCATGTGGAAGCTATAGTAATTGCCTACCACATGGGTAAGCCTACACTAATCAGAGAGGCCATACAAGTGATGTTAATAGATGAGGTGTCCCAAAATATATATGAAGACTAAATAGAATTTTAACATCTAGAACCTCAAATTGGGTATAAATTAATGGTACAAACACCTTTCGAGCACACCATAGGAGGTAATAGTAGCAATAAATTCCTATTTGAGGACTTAAAAACCTCTAGCATTAATAGCCCCATATCTTGAGACTTCAAGGTAGCCCAACGTAGGTGCAAAAGTATTTCAACTATAGAATAAGAGCTAATTTTTAATTCCACTATGTAGGATTTTGAAGGGAATATCCACTTAGTCTTAGCCTATAAATAGGTCTTTAAAACTCATTGTAATACATTGGGAGCTACCTTCTCATACCTAATATATGGTCTTGTAAGCTCTTCCTTTTACCTCTTATCATCTATATGATTGGTACTTGAACCTTGAGTTGCCATCTAACGAGCACCAAACCTCTTCAGGTCGCATACGTTATAATTATTTGATGCATAAATGGAAGTTGTGACTATATTTGCTTTATCCTACTTCTTTTTTTTACTATCAATTCTAGGTTACGTGTGATGAAATGTGTTCAATTTTTAGCTATTAGATTATGGTGAATATGCTTATATTTAACTCGTTCAAGCGTTTGAGGGAACCTTGATATTGACATATCTTGATAATAGGACTTGGTGATCAAGGACTCTCATCCAATTGTGTCTATTTACAACTATGATCATCATTTTTATCTTTTAAATAATAAACTCAAACTCTCACTAGCTTTGGATTTAAATATTAATAGAATACTTGCATCTCAAGCATATTTAGTTCTAAAATAAGTAAAATGATAAGGAAAATTGAAGTCTTAGGTATAATTTATAACATGTAAAAATTACCAAATGTAGATTTCAATCTAGATATCATGTTTCCAATCGTAATTATGAAGAAAACCTAGATCATTACCATGCATAATATAAGTATTATCATCACTAAAATTTTATGAGCAACAACAACACCTCCTCCTCCATTGTGCTAGGAATGTGAATGAGTTATACTTTTGTGGATATATTCTTATCCAATTTTATTTTCTTCTCTTTTCTTCTATCTATATAATGGGAATTGAACAATACTATCCTTCCCCTCTCTTCCCCTCCTTTCTAATATACCCAAATTATAAATACAAATCCAAAAAATTCCATTACCTTATGGTCATAGTGGCTATAAAGTTGTATATTTAGAAGCTACCCATATTTGAGAATAAACTAAAACTCTAATTCAAGCATCTTGAACCCAAGATCTACCATGTATTCAAACTTCTAGTTTTTCATTATGTGAACACTACAAGTACTAGTGATGGGATTTGGGTTGAGCATCACCTTCATTTTTATAGTAATTTATAATGTAATTTTATTTATTATGGAGGGGGATTTATTTGTGGCAGTGACATTGCTCATGTCCTTGCTCTTTCTTGGCAAAAGGATCACAACCACTTTCATGAATGCATATTTTTATGCCAAGCTTTATAGTACTGAGAATAGTTTGTATGACAAGGTCATAAGGATGATGGGACATCATAGGACAACCAACCTTGGTTATGGGATATTAGTATGAAAGGATATTATAGAATGCAAGTCCCTCATGACGTAAACGTGCCCTATTTAAATGGTCCTATAGATTTAAAATTTTATTTTTTACTTAAAATAAAAACAGGGTATTCATTTTATATTTGGATAACATCGTTTGTGTTAAAATTTAATTTCACCAATTTAATTTTTTTTTTTTTGTTTACATTGGATGTATATTTATTATGGGATATTAGGATATTATAGACTGCAAGTCCCTCATGATGTAAATGTGCCCTATCTAAATGGTCCTATAGATTTTAAATTTTATTTTTTACTTAAAATAAAAACAAGGTATTCATTTTATATTTGAATAACATCATTTGTATTAAAATTTAATTTCACCCATTTATTTTTAATTTTTTTTTCACTGGATCTATATTTATTATAGATTGCTAATGACAAATTATTTCCATCTAGAACTTTTACCTAAAAATGACATAAAGTCTAATATCAAAAATCACAACCCATGTATTGACTTGCTATGCACGATCAAAAGTCACAATGACAAATTATTTCCATCTAGAACTTTTACCTAAAAATGATATAAAGTCTAATATCAAAAGTCACAAACCATGTATTGACTTGCTATGCACGATCAAAAGTCACAATGAGAAAATATTTCCATCTAGAACTTTTACCTAAAAATGATATAAAGTCTAATATCAAAAGTCACAACCCATGTATTGACTTGCTATGCACGACCAAAAGTCACAATGACAAAATATTTCCATCTAGAACTTTTACCTAAAAATGATATAAAGTCTAATATCAAAAGTCACAACCCATGTATTAACTTGCTATGCACGATCAAAAGTCACAATGACAAATTATTTCCATCTAAAACTTTTACCTAAAAATGATATAAAGTCTAATATCAAAAATCACAACCCATGTATAGACTTGCTATGCACGATCAAAAGTCACAACCCATGTATCCTTATTCACATCAGGTGTTACTTCATGATAACCCTCTTGTTCATAGAAATATGCTTTTGTTCGTGGGCTAAGGCAGCTCAGCTCACCGTTCGCAGAAAACAAAACTGGCTTTCTTGCAGACTTTCCAAGCACTTTCGTTCCTTGTTTTAACGTTGAACTTTTCTCTTTAATTTCATGGGAATATTAAAAAATGATTGAAATTTAACAGTACAACAACGGAGTACGGAGTACGTACCCCGGCAGGCCTTTCCCATCTCCGGCTGGCACCTTTTGACCTTATCACCTTTTGACCTTGTCAATGAGGTTATCAATACATATATCACCAGTGTTAATTGTCCAAGACAATGCTGCACTCTGCTACCAATGGGGATTCCGTTCAATCCCCTCCTCGTCTTCTTTTTCTGTGTTGCTACTTCTTTTATATCCGTCGCACACACAGGAAGTGTAAATTTTACTTTCCCTCCCCAAACAGATTTAGATTTTGACGGGGAAGCTTACCCTCAACCCGGCCAGGCCGTCATACAACTCACCTCAAACCAACTCGAGGGCAGCCTAAACTACAACTGCGGATGGGTGAATTACAATAAGTCCATTCCGCTATGGGACAACTCTTCTCGCGCTATTGCAAACTTCAGCACGCATTTCCGTTTCGTTATCGGCAAGAGCAACGATCCATCCGGAGGCTTTGGAGACGGACTCGCCTTTTTTCTCGCGCCTTTCAACCTGCGCCAGCCGCTCCAAGCCGTCGGCGGAGGCCTTGGTCTGTTTAACGACACATACTACACAGGTTCCCCGTATCAAATGATTGCTGTGGAGTTTGATACTTACCAGAATGTTATTGATCCCGATGACAACCATGTGGGAATAGATATCAATTCTATTTTTTCAAGAGTTACTTATTCAGTGAGCAACGCAAGCCCCGCCAACCGATCGGAGGACGAAAATCTCAAGAACGGACGAGAATGGGATGCATGGGTGGATTATAATGGCGCAGCGAAGAAGCTTCTGGTGTTTCTGTTGTATAACCCTGGTGGCGGCAACAACTTGTCGAAGCCTGGAAGCCCAATCTTATCGTATGATTTAGATCTCTCTCAGTTTCTTCCCCAGAACGTGAAGGTCGGGTTGTCGGCTTCGACCGGAATCTCTACAGAGACCCACACCATTAGCTTCTGGAATTTCCCTTCTCAATATTCTTGGGAAGAAATCTTCACCCCAAGTCCGACGACGGGAAGAAATAGTTCTGGGGAAATCTTCAACCCAAGCCCACGGAAGAGAAGAAATAGTTCTTTGAAGGTAGTTATTATATCCATCTTAGTACGCTTGCTGGTCGTCTGTGCTTTTATGTTCGTTGGCGGGCGCTGGTATTTGAGGAGGAGGAAGCGCGGTGATAAGGCGAGTCAAGAAAGCGACGCAGAGCTTGACGAATGGTTTGCTCAGGGCCCGCGCAGGTTCTCCCATGCCGAGCTCAGCGTGGCCACCAGAAACTTCAGCGACGACGAAAAGCTCGGACAGGGTGGCTTTGGGGGAGTCTACAGAGGAATCCTGCCGGGCACCGGCGAGGCCGTGGCGGTTAAAAGAATATCTCAAGGGTCCAAGCAAGGCAGGAAGGAATATGTTTCCGAGGTTACGATAATCAGTAAGTCGAGGCATCGTAACCTTGTGCAGCTTTTGGGATGGTGCCACGAGAAGGGTGAATTGCTTCTCGTCTACGAATTCCTCCCCAACGGGAGTGTGGATAAGTATATTTTTGGGAAGCAGCATGGTTATGTTTTGGATTGGGATCGAAGGTACAACATTGTCTGTGACGTGGGCTCGGCTCTGCTTTATCTTCATGAGGAATGGGACCAGCGGGTCGTGCACAGAGACGTGAAGGCCAGTAACGTGATGCTCGATTCTGATTTCAATGCGAAGCTGGGGGACTTTGGGCTGGCCAGACTGGTGGAACGTGATCACGCAGCCTCTCGTACGACCGTGATTGCAGGGACATTCGGGTATTTGGCGCCTGAGTGTGTGGTGACGGGAAAGGCGAGTCCGGAATCGGATGTGTTCAGCTTCGGAGCCGTGACTTTGGAAATAGCCTGCGGAAGGCCGCCGGTGGATCGGACGTTGGAGGGACATAACTGTAGATTGGTGGAATGGGTCTGGGATTTGTATGGACAGGGAAAAGTTTTGGATGCCGCGGACGAAAGATTAGACGGGAATTTTGATCCCAAGGAGATGGAAATTTTGATGGCGGTCGGATTGTTGTGTTCTCATCCGGATCCGAAAGCGAGACCGAGTATGAGAGAAGTGTTGAAGATATTAAAATCGGAAGCCGAGTTGCCTTACGTCCCCCTAAAATTGCCGGTAGCCGTGTATAGCGAATCAGGTTTTCGTGACGCTTTGTCGGTGGCGTTGAGTGTCGGAGGTGCATCGTTGTCATCGAGCTCGTCGGCACAGACTGGCTTATCCAACTTGTCGGCACAGACTGGCTCATCGAGTTCAAGCTCCACAGTAAAGGTGTCGACGCCTCTATTATTTGAGAAAGACTAGCACGAATTGTAGTTTAAAGTGAATTTGTTTGAATTGTTTAAAGGATATCAGAAATTGTAGTTTACAATGAATAGGTTTTTTTTTTTTAAACATTTTAATGGTTTGGTTTTGGGAATTTTTTTAATGAATGTTTATATTCAAATAATTGGTTGAAGTTGTTTTTTTTAATATTTTATAAATATATATTTGGATAAATGAAAAAGCATGTGATTTGTATATTATATTTAGTGTTTTTTCTTTGTCTGTTTTATTTTTAGTATGATTTATAGTCTATATAAGAACCATCTAAGAATGGGTGTAAAGGTTTTATTTATGCTTTGTCTTTTAAAGTAGTGATAATGTATGGTAGTTGTGTTTTCTTTAGTTGAGGTGGATTTAGTGTTGAAATTTTATAATTGTTAGAGAAAGTAGCATGAGTGCATGACACTATCATAATTATTATACTAGCTTTAGATCATAAATAAGGGATTTTGTGAAGGATGAAACAATGAAACTAGGGGAAGACAACCTCACTAAAGTTGCTACATTTAGTGCTATCATACTTAGAGAAACCTTAGTAAACATTAGTAGAGAAGTTGATAGAGGAAGCAAAAAAAACCAATAGAGATGGTAGAAGAAGCACCCATCAAAGAAAAATAAGAATCATCTATGAATGAAAAGAAAATAAAAGACAAGAAATAAGTTGAGAGGAGCCTTGATGGTAGTATCTAGGGCTTTGGTTGGCTTGATCTAAGATCCACGAGGACTAAAATTTTGAATAAATATGGTAGGTTTAAATCCTAACTCTCTCATCCTAGTTTTGTTTTTATAGTTTTACGTCCATCTTCCTAATGTTCTTGATCCCATCAAATGCAATGATTGTACTTATACTCATCCAAACGTTATTTAAAAATATTTTTGCATGGTTGTATTGCCTTTTTAGACCCTGATGCTATGCCTCACCTTTATTGGGTTTGTATTTTTTAATTTGTCATATTATTTTTCATTCACCATTGAAATGTCAAGTTATTCTAAATATACCATTTAAATGTGAAGTTATAATATTATGTCATCTATGTGAATAAATAAGTTTGAAATAATGTAACATCCTCTGATTTAAAAAGTAAATATGAAAATAAAGAGAAAATATATTTAAAAACAAAGGCATGTTATGTGAGAAAGGAGGTAATATAAAGTGAACTATACCACTCTTATCATATTGAAGAAAACAAATTTCATGAGTATGTGGAGAGTAGAGTCATACAATATGTTTACATACTTGAATTGTTATTATAGAGTAAGTTATATCAATGTATCTTCAGTGTCAAAGATAAAGAAAATAAAAAAATTAAGTGGGGTATGTGTGTCAAAAATTATGTGGGATATGTTTCTAAAAATATTTCCAAATAAAAAATGTCAAAGTAAAAGGTCATAAATTTCCAATAAATTTAAATTTGTATATTCTATAACTAGGGGCAAAAGGTGCATCTCAATGCTTGTAATGGTGAGTCAAAAACATTGAGTGAGTGTGGTATCAAAAAATAAAAAATAAAGGGGGAGAGAAAGGGTAGTTTTGTGAGGAGATATTGTATTCATGGTGCATAATCTATAGGACTTGACACTTGCATGGTTGTGTTGATAAATTTAAGTTTTTAGTAAATAGGACATGTCTTTCACCTAACAAAAAAATGGGTGAGGTCAAGAGAGCAAAATCAAGCTCAAAAGAAATGTACATCAAAAAAATAATTTCATCTTAGAGAAGGAAGTGAAGATTTAATGCTTTCTAATATTCAAATGAAGTTAAAGATGTTTTTCAAAGGATCTAATGGTTATGAATATGGGTTCATCTACTCTATCCCCATAGTGATGATGATATACAAAGTGAACTCCAATTTTTCCATGCTTAAGGAGGAAAACATAAAATTGTAGAAGCAACACAATGCATGGTTAAAAGAAAAACCTTATTTGTTGGATTTCTCTTGTGATACAAGTGATCTCATTTAAAAGGTGGATTTTTCTTGTGGTACTATTGAGTTGTGTAGGACTAACAATTTTAGTGTTGATCATGATGGTTGTAATAGTGCACTTGATGATACTCATACTGAGTCCCAACATGAAGATAATATTGATGTAATATATGATGGTAATTACGGTTTTTATATCCATAATAAAGGCCAAGTTGATGGTTTTTATAGTCATAATGATACAAGTGATGAAGAATTTGGATTCTTTAAAAATCACACCAAAGGTATCAAGTTCCACACTAAAAGACGATGGGATATGATATCAAAGGATTAGGAAATAATGGGTTAGGAATAAGAAAGTTCATAGAGCTAAGCATAACATAAGGAATGAAGGCCTTGATTGATGGTCAAACAAGAAATAGAGACACTAAATTTATAAAAGGACGAACCTATATAGAAAATATGACATGCATAGATGTATAAATCATGTTCACTACAAGGATTTTATTGTAGTTAATATAATAAAAAGAACTTAGGAAAATAGAGTGTTGGGATCTATATCCATGTTATATTTATGGTAGAAATAATCATTGTAAAAATATTATTGGTACAAAATTGATATGACCATCGAAATGCATGTTAAATATGGATGGGATAGGGTAAAAATTATGTTAAGATAATTCTATAGGAGAACCTTTTCACAAAGGAGTAATATAAATAGTAAAAGAGGGCATCATATAAATTGTTATTATTGATTGTTATTAAGCCTCATGTGTGCACTAGTCTAGGTGATTGAGAGATACCATGATGATGGTTAAAAATTTTCCACATGAAAACTCTTGTATGAGGTTGGTTAGGAGTCGATCATAAAAAAACCTTTTGTTGAGATGATTTTGGATTAGTTACTTAAAAACCCTCCATGATATTTATGAATAAAACATTATTCTATAAAGAAAGAAGAGGCATCCAAGATTATAATTGTGCATAATGGTGCATGGTGAGGATGCCTTGATAAAGTGGACAAAGTGATGAAAACCCTTGTTGTAGATAGGTACCTAATTAGCCATAATACCCAAAGAGGTAGATGAGACTCATATTTACCTATTGTGTTTGTGGGAGGTCTTCAAGTTTTAGATAAAATTAACTTATGGAAATGTGTAAGAGAGTAAATTATTATTTTTTTGCTAGACAATAGGATGTATTTTTCATTGTCCATATAATAAGGTGTATTATGGTAATTGTAGTGAAATATTCACTACACAATAATAATTACATAATCCAATTGACCTAAGAAAAGATAACATAAAGGTTTAAGGTTAATTATAAGTTACTAAACCCTTGCCTATTATACATTAGACATTAAGGAAATTTAATGAAAGTTTAACCATGACAAGTTTAATTTTAGGCTCATAGTCTATACATAAATAATTAATAATTACATTACATAAATTAATTTTTGTACTCTTGCATATGTTTACATCATACATTATCAACCTTGACCAATAAAGTCATATTACACAACTTTCAACACCCTCTTATAATATGAAATAAGGTATCAAATGGATAATGGATTAGTGATATTAACATCTTCCTCCCATAATTGAAGCTTTAACTCATCAATATGCTCATATATGAATAAAATATTGAATATAATCCATCTTAGAAACTATTTCAATATTTTATAGCCACCTAAGACAAGAATTAGAAGCTTGAACTTTCCTTTTATAGCATAGTTCTCCTTCTTTGGAGGATTCGACTGACCTTGGATAACTTTGTTGTAGTTACCATGGATAATGGAGACTTTGTAGGAACCTATTTATGATAAGAGCCATCATAACTCCCCAAGAATACCTATACAAAAAATATAAAATAGAAGAGATCATGGAGTGTTAGATTTTAATAGTTTCATAAGAACATAAAATGATCTAATATCCCAAAAATATGATAGGAAGAGAAGGTATTGATAAGAATATATATTGAATCCTACTTATTTATAACTCTCAAAGATCTAAAATATATCTTCAATGTCTCAAATTCAACTATCTCTCCTTTGAATATGGACCAAAGATTTTTAATCTATAATATACTATAAATTTACCCCTTTAAATGGGTGTTGTACATATTGAAGATAATCAAACAATGAAATGTTTCTCCAACTACAATAACTTCTTGAAAAAAAACACCAATGTGAAGATCTTGAAAAATGTATGATTTAAAAAAAATGGGTTCAGATCACTTTTGTATGGAAAAGTTATAGTCTCTTAAAGGTCCGCCCTAATAATCCTCAAGATAAATAAATATATTAACCCATCAAAACCTATAACATCACAACTAACAAAAATTTCCACTTGGAATGTAATGATCTGTAGATGAGTGTCATTGATATCTTACCACCTATTTGCCACTAAAATAAAAAAACAAATAAGAAAAAGCAAATTGTTATGATTTGATTTATTGGTAGGGTATATATGTATGAAAAATATTTCATATCGCATAATAATACCAAGTTTGACTCTACATTGGCCCAATTTTTACAAATTCATTCTAAGTAATCCACAAGAAAAGGCCATGAGATTTGAACCCAAATCTCAAACACACAAGCCACCTTAGGCTAGCTAGGCTATGTAAGGATTCAATATACCTATTTAATGTACTAAAGAGATTTTTATCATATTAGAATATCTTGGCCTATCAGGGAAATAACCCTATATGTTTGGGCACCTACACCTCACATTAAGCGACATAGCGAAAAGATCTAAAAATAAAGAGAATGCCTACAATATAACATTTGGGTTTTTTTTTTGAGATTATCACTTCATTAGATATGATATTTTGCACACCTTTGAGACCTTGTGGGCTTAGATACATGTTTTTTACCGACTAGAAAAGGAAATAATATAAATAAAAAAATAGTAAATTAAATTAAAGGAAAGTAAAACCTAATTTATGGGATAAATGTGCCAATATCAAGGTTCCCCCAACTCCTTGAATGAGTTAAAGATGAGCATATTCACCATAGTCTAATAGCTAGAAATTGAACGCATTTCATCATACATAACCTAGAATTGATAATAAACAAAATAAATATGATAGAGTGAATATAGTTACAACTTCCATTTATGCATCAAATACTTATAAGGCATGCAACCTAAAGAGGCTTGATGGTCCTTATATGGTGAAAGGAACAAGTCCTACTCATACAAATGATAAGAGGTGAAAGGAAGAGCTTACAAGGCCATATATGAGGTAAAATTAGGTCACTCCCAATGGCTTACAATGAGTTTTTAAGACCTATTTATAGGCTAATACTAAGGGGATATTCCCTCCAAAACCCTACATAGAGGACTTGAAAATTAGTTCCTTTTATATATTTGAAATACTTTTTCACCTATATTGGGTTGCCTTGGGGTCTCAGGATTTGGGACTATTAATTCTAGAGACTTTTAAGCCCTCAAATAGGAAGTGTTTGCTACCATTTCCTCCTATGGTGTGTTTGAAAGATGTTTGTGCCATTAATTTATACCTAATTTGAGGTTATAGATGTTAAAACTCCATTAGATATTCATCTATGTTTTGGGATACCTCATCTACTAACATCACTTGCATGACCCCTATGATTAGTCTAGGCTTGACAAGATAGGCTTCCCTATAATGTAGGTAGTTGCTATAACTTCCACATAACTGATTATGATAAGGCGAACTACAAAAGTCAACTTCGATGGTCATTGATGGATATATGTTTAATTGCATTTTATGTTTCTTGTAGTAAATATTCAATACAATTTAGTCAAATTACATCTAAATATGATGTAAAACCTAGGGCAAAAATAAGAGTGTTTAAATCATCACCAACATCTAGGAATTCCATGTCAAAAATCACCTAGGATATATCTTCAAAGGGTATATATGGGTGTAAAAATGCTCATACTGTGAGGCCTATACAATCATTGAATTATGAAGTACAAGGCCGTGATAGTTTTATTGAGTCCTTTTGATGATATTTGAACTAAACCCCACTATGATGGTGGTTGATGAGCCTTTCAATGATAATTAAAAAGCCAATCAATGGTAGAGGTTAAACCTAGAAAAAAATTATGGGTGAGCTTACAAAGTTGGTTATCATCTATATTTGTTGGTATTTATGGCCTCTTGCATCTCATTCATCATCTCTCCACCACACCCTCAAGGTAACACTTAGTGGTGAGGAGTGACTGAGGAAAAGTCAACAACTAGGGTAAGAAGAAGAGGACTTGTGGGAACTCTACATAAAGAGATCTTGTGAGGCACCTACTTCCTTACATTCAATAAAAGAGGCTTCCAAGGTGAAACTTCTCTACACCAACAACTCATCCAATAGGTAGAGAAAATCAATATGAATACAGAGTAGCAAACATGAAAGTCTCTAAAAAAAAATCTCTCGAGGACTAAATGTCATCTTCTACAATTTACATAATGAGGGACTTCAAATAATATTACCTTAAAGAAGACAAGAAAAATATTTGATCAAAATCTAAAAGTTGTTATGAGTTTTGAGGCAAAAGGCACAAACACAAAATTGGGGGTTTTGGAGAAAGTCGACCAAGGCATAAAATAGTCTGATGATATCTATATAAGCCAAAGATAATTTGATCAATAATTTTAAAAGTTTCAAAGGAAGAAGAGAAGAAAAATTCCCGATAAGGGAATGCCATGATAACTTCTAAAAGGAAATTTTTTTGAAGAGGTGGGCAATTATTTTAATAAGCTAAGTTGATTGAAATGAAAGATCAAACATGAGTAATGGTGCATATATACATTTCTATAAAAGGTATATGAGCTAGAATAATGCATTATTACTAAGAAAAATAAGACTACCTACCAATTATTCTTTAATTTATCAATCCAAGAAATGATAGGTGATCTATTGAATAAGAGGACATGACACCTACAACAATAGTGGATCAAGACTAACAAAAATAATGGCTACGGACATCCTTATTCAATTTCTAAAATTCTCAAAAGAGTAGCTAAAAGGGTCAAATCATCCTACATAGTTTTGGACGGAGAATACCCCCATTATAGTCTATAAATAGTAGTATTCTTAGCATTGTAAAATATCAACAAGTTTGTATTTGCATGTAATGTAAGATTTTATTTCATTTCTTTCCATGCAACAATCAACTCCTGAGTGACTTGTGGGTAAATCAAACCCTCGCTTCTGGCATAATATTTTTAATGTTTATATAGATAAATATATAGATAGATAGATATGGATATATATTGGAGGCATGTGTGTCCTATGTTTTCTTGGGTAGCTATTTGTGGTTCTCAGGATCTAACCCACTTTTGTATGTGTTTATGTGTTTATAGTCTTTAATTATTTTTTATTTTACTTGCATATGTGTCTATGGGAGGCCTACATGTTTAATTTTTTGGCTAGCCATCCATGGTTCTCATGCTCTAAACCATATCTTCATGTGTATGTATGCTTGTAACTCTTATTTTGGCTTTATTTGTGTTAATGAGAAGAATTGATCACCACTGACACATAATGTTCATGTGTGTGGTGTAGGAAGATCTTATTTTATCTTTTGGTGCATCGCCACTTTGGTAGATTAGGTTTTTATTATTTTTGGTTATTTTTATTTTATCTCTCACATCCCTTTTCTGCCCTAAGTTCAAGTTCACCTAAAGATCAAATCTTAATAAGGATTTAAACTTGCAAAAAAATTTAGAGACACCTGATTGAGCCAATCCCTACACTCTTGGAACAGGCCTTGTTGTATCACTCCACACAAGGCACTATTGTACCAAATGAGATAATTAGAGATGAAAATAATTTTACTCTTTTTAGTTATTTTCATTTTATCTCTTGCATCCCTTTTTCCCCTAAGTTCAAGTGTACCTAAATATCACATCTCAATAGGGATCCAACCTTGTTAAAAAACTCCTAGAGATCCTCCATTCATCCAAACCCCATGTTCTTGATAAAGACCCTACTATGTCACTTTGCATGAGGTGTGATTGTTCCAACTAGTACAATCAAAGATGATAACTTTACATGCTTTATTTGTAAAAAATGACCATGTGTCTTGGTTAAGAAAATATCCCTCTAAACCAATGGCAAGCCTTTTTTGAATATGTTCTAGTGCTTCCTTCTCATATTTTCAAATGGTTTTCATGTCCTTGGTTGGGGCTTCATTAGGGGCTTCCTTTTTCTTACATTCCCCTTCACCAATGGAAACAACATGGGTCGTTGGATGGAAAATCAATGACCTACAACCTTTGAAATCCTCAAATTGCTTACTTAAGGAGAAGTGCCTACCATTTATAAGAGATCCAATGGATAGTGTGGCTTGAAGCACACCCAAATATTTTTATGTTGTGTAGACATCGCCTATCCCTCTAATTGAATGCGGGTCTCATATTTGGACCCCTATTTTCTATTGGTCCCACTTTGAATGGAGCATACCTTTAAGTGAAGCAAGGATGTGGTGAAAATTCCCTATAGTCTTGGCATCTCCCAAGGAGTTTTCAACCCACTAAATATAGAAAAACCTAGACCACTTGCCTTATCCCTATGCATAGAGTCAAAAATGGAAACTAGGAAATAGCAAAATACAAAATTAAATCAAGGGAAATAAACAATATAAAATATAGAGTGGGGATGTTACTACAATGAGAAATTTCTCATATAGGCCTTCACTTATTCCCACTCCTCTTATAAGGGTGGCCTTGCCTCTTGGAAGTAGTGATAGCACCTTTGGAGCTTGATTTACTTCTTGTGTGAAAATCCTTCCACTCCACATGCAACCTCTTACACCTATACTATGAGATTATCTGAGGGCTCAATGGCTTTGGCAACATCTCTAGTAGAGAGGATTTCTAGTTGCTTTTAAAAATCTAGTCTTCTTTCTTTTTGATAATCCATTGCCTATGCATACTCTAGCTTTGATAAGAGCCTATCATTGGTTTTACAAGGAGGGGGTAGACCTTTTTCAAATAAGGGATTCTATGGGACATTGCAAGCTAGTAATCACTAAAATTAGGACCTATGATTGAGACTTGCATTCATGTGCTTCCTAATATTTGTTAAGGGTGTCCCATATTTTCTTCAATGTTACCTCTCGATTATGAACACCTACAACTGACAACTCTTGGTTACTTGTTGTAACTATTTGGATTTAGAATCATTTTACTTTGATTTCTCTTTCCAAACCTATCACTAGGGACAACTAGACTCGGGTAATATCCATGTTTTGCTAGGATGTTGTGTTAATAAACTCAATTAGCTAGGACATTGAGTCTATGGCCTTATATATGTTGTCCTAGTATGTAGTACAAACCCCTCTTATCTTCCCAACAATATTCTATTACAAGACCTATGGGATCTTCTTTTTACCTCTAACTCTCTATAGAATTTGGACCTATCCACAATGATTTTAGCATCCATAGTGATCATTTAATCAATCAATCCCTAACTCTTTCTTTTCTCCTCCTCTAGGAGAGTAGTTATCACTTAAGAACTTGTAGTCTACTCCATCTAATTCTAGATCCCTTTGACCTCAAGCTAAAAACTCTTGAGGGTATTTTTTAATTCCTGAATACCTTTCTCTTTATTCATTGGTTTTATCTAAAGGGCCATGTAATTGAGCTTGATTATTTTGTTGGCCTAATCATCCAACTAAACTTTAATCATAGCTTTAATATATTTGAGATTGATGGTTATCAGGGTCATCTAGGAATCCTATAGTTGCATTTGCTCCTCAAGCTTGGAGACCATTGGGTTCATGTGTAAACGTGGAGGGTCATCTATTGTGGATCAAATTGGCTCCTAAGACTTTCTTCTGCTAGCATTAACACTTATTTTGCTACCTTTTTTTGGGCATGTTGTTAGGATATTTCTCATTTTTTTCTAAAATATGACAACATGCTTAGTGAAAGTTCCAACTATATTTGCAGAGGAAGTTGTGGCATCACCAAATAGAAAATTAGATAATTCAAAATGGGCTAAGAGTTAGATGGGAAAGGAAATAATCCCTAGCTAGAAGTATTGAGGACCAACACATGGGTTAGCGATAATGTGTTTTTTAAATTCCATTACTCTTTCTCAACCTTTTAGAATTTCCTCTTCTATCATATTTCTAGCAACAGTGTGTTTTTTTAGGATCAACTTGTAAATATTTTATGTAATGGTGATAGTTTTTAGGGTTTAATGCTAAATTCATAGGTGGACTTGGATTGCAAGGACCTCATTATGTCAAAAAAAAAATTGGTTTAGGAAAAACATTCACTACTATGGACAAATGCTCCAACTACTGGAATGAATCTTTTGCAGGTGTTTGAAACACTCATTTTTCTTTTATGGATTTTTGAAAAAATCCATTTCCCTTTTTACTTTAGATATTGTCGTAGAGATGCAACACAAATGAGTGAATAGTATGCATGATTTTTGAAAGATAAAATAAGAGGCTAAGACATTTTTTGTAGTTCTATTATACTAGATAAATAATGGGAAAGAATTTGATGCATGGAAAAAGCCTCCAAGTTAGTTGAAAAAGTCATTAAAATTGTCCACTAATTTATTGTTGCACTAGGGAGAGAGGATAACTTGAATGATTGTGTTCTAGAAAGAGAATGTGTAGGGAAAAATATAATAGATATGGACTAAAAAGTATAATTTCTATATTCTTTCTGAAATTCTAGGGGGGTTGTAGTTTGGATTTTTTGTACTTTTACCTCTAGGTATATTGTTCTTTACATTAAAAAATTTCCATATTTCCCTCGAAAATTTGAAATTTTGAATTTTAAAAGTAGAATAATTTGTCAAACATTCCATAATTGGGAGGGAATATCAAGGTATGGTGTATTTTCTCTGGAGGTTTTAAATTTGCTCGTCCATATCTTCTTTGGTATGATCCAATGGGGAACATGTGGTAAGCCATTTTTTTAAGTATAGAACAATCATAGCTAAGGCTTGGAGGCTAAGAGGCTATGCACTTGAATCCTTTCATGGATTTTTTACAGGTTAAAGAGGGTTGAGGAAGCATGCACACTAATTGTCTAGACCAAGTCAAAACTATGTTATGACCTCTTCCTTACTTTGGTTCTCAATGCATAGTTTGACATGGAAAATAGATAATGTGTTGCTAAGGATTGATATCTACCTTGATAATGGGTTGAACCCAATCATCTAGTTATTCATGTGAGTGAAGGCCATATTTGTTAAGGTACCCAAGATGGGTACACAATAATACAATATTATATTATTAATTACCTATTTCATGTCATTGATATGGATGATGTGGATAATATTCTTGGTTATCCTTGGTTGTATTCTTTGGGTACTATTAACATGTATGTGCAAAATAAGTTCATGAAATTGTAGTATAGGAAAAATAAGATAACATTGCAAGATATTTCTCAACTTAAGGAGCAAGGATCTAACAAGAAGAACTATTTATAGAAAGAGAACATGTTAAAAAGCTAGTAGAGGAATCAAAAGTTGATTATACAAAATAGTAGTAGATTTCAATGAAGAAGCAACAACAAATTCCAAGAAAGATCTATTAGAAGAGCACAAGAACACACCAAACAAAGGGCACATGAGAAAATAACATGCAAAATTTAAAATAGAAGAGAAAAATGTCAAAGAGTGAAAGAAAGTAGAATATTTGGATAACGTTATAGTATATCACCATCCACACCACTATGAGATAACAATCATGGATGTAGACTATATAACAATAGAAAAATTATGATGGACATACATGGAATAATAGGAGCAAAAACTATGGATATACTACTAGTGGCAATTGTAAGAAAGTATGGATGAAAAAGAGTGATATTTATGGCTGAAATAAAGATCAAATTAGTGTAGCCAACACATGGAACCAAAGGTTTAGTTATGGATATCATTGTGACACAATAAAAGTATAGCTTCATAAAATACCACCATAATTCAATATTCCACTTGGGTAGTTGGGTGATCAAGAATGGTAGCAATTATCTACATGATTAGAGGATCATATTGTTTAGTTTCATCTCATATTTCAAGAACAAAATATTATTAAGGGGGATGGGGTACCTATGACAAGTACCTAATCATATAATATTATATTAAGTAGTTGGAATGAGCTATAACTAATACCATTGTATTATGTAAATAGCATGGACTACAAATAACCCAAGCTCTGTTTATAGAAAATTATATTATGAGTAGGATAAGGATAGGGTTATGCCTTTCCAAAAATAGCACAAGAGGATGATTAAATAAAGAAGAGACTTGGTGATAATAAAGCATCTAATACAATACAATAATCATTGTAATAGTATTTTCCCATATATATTCTCTCATATTGGAAGATATTGTGAAATGGTTCCTTCCTTAAGGAATAAAATTGGTGTTGCCCTACCACAAGGGTATTGTTATATATTTTATCTTTTATGCAGAGTATATGCTTTGTGGTTTATTGTAATATTTATGAATATTGGTTATTTATTGATACTTATGAGAGGTAAATATTCTTAACATCTACTATATGATAGGGTACCCGGGATAGGTACCTAATTATATGATATCATATTGTATGGTACCTATCCTATGTACCCTAAAAATATTTATAAATATAATGAGACATTGGCTAGAGATAGATATTTAGTGCCAAAGCATATTAATGGCTCCTTGGCTATCCAAGAGAGAACTATGGATTGGGACCTAAGAGATCCATGGTTCAAACTACTTGCCCTTGTTATTGAAATAAATTTTGATGATTGAGCAGTCAACATGGCATTGATGGTTTATGTGGCAATGATGACGTGGCTTGAAGTTTTTATTTTGTAATATAAAAGCATTGTCAAATATTTAAATAATAACATCTCGACATTTAACATATACTTTCATTTTCCCAATTAGTAACAACATGATGTGTAAGTTTTCTCTCTTTCTCTTTTGAAAGGTGATATATGGAAGCCTATGGTTCATCAATTTCCTATATAGTGGCTTGCAAGTTAGAATCTTAGTGGTATCTCTCTATGTATATCAATTACCCTTGGAAAATGTTTGTTAGTTGAAGCACTATCTTGTTTGTATACTATTCAATGCACAACTAGCACCCCATTGACCATCCAATTAGAAACACATATAATTTCCCCATTCACTAAAGGTAAATTTAATTTTAATTTTAAAAATATTTTGGTGGTATGTTTTCTGATATTTGGGCTAAACATTTAGGTGCCATGAATTTTTCATATGGAAGTATTTTGATTCTTTTTAAATTGTATAATTTTACAAGATCTTTACATTAATGGTATTATATGTTGTTGCATTTGTGTCTAAGAGACTAATTTTTGGTAGGTATTATATGGATCAATATGTGTCTTTCCCCAATGGATCAGACTATATCACTTAGAAAATCAAAGTTAAATATTCTACTCTAAATTAAGTGTAGGTAACTTTTCCCTAAAACCCTTCTTCACTCCAAGCTATATTAGTTGAAAGTGGGACAAGCCAAGGCTACATAATTAGAAGGTACTTCTCACCTTTATTCAAAATAAAAGAACTTAAAGGGAAAGGTAGAAAATCTAGAAGCCACATCGGTTGTTAGATCTTCTATCTACGGCCAAAAAATCACATCTATAGAAATCTAATCAAATAAAGGGTGCTAAGTCCCATAGACCATTAATTTTTAGTCTAAGAACCTATGTGTACCTTATGATCGAGGAAAGCACTAGTGAAGAAGAAAATATCTAACATAATCCAAAGCAAGATGTATGGAAACCTATCAAGATCCTAAGAGAGGAAAGGACTAGTTCTATAAGGATAATATCTACCATTGATCGAAGGAGGTTCCACCCTGTCCAAGGACATGTGGTAGTTGAAGAACATGTGCTTATACTAGGGGGGGTGAACAATATAAGATAAAACTTTTTGTTTTTTAATCCATATGATACCATCAAAAATATTAAAGCAATAAACATCACACAAAGCATCACACACATGAGATACATGATTTAATGTGGTTCACCCAATGTGGGCTACTCCACGAAGAAAATATTCCTTATAAATTTTTCTCAAATAAATTATCTTGGGAATCCTTTCCCTATTACAATGTTTATGGACCCCTATCCAAAGGATACACCAATACCCTAATCAAGTTCATGGATCTCTATCCATAGGAGAACTCCTTTCTCCTCTGCTCTAGTTGGTGATCTTCTAGAAGAAATGTTGCCCCCACTACTTTGGCTAATGGATATCTATCCACTGAAGACACCTATCCTCACTACCCTCGCTAATGTATCTCTATCCACTGGAGACTATCATCCTCTATACTCTATCACATCCAAATATTTGTCTAAATTATGTACTAAACAAAGTCCTTTGGTCTAGTATAAATCTGCTTAATCTCTATATCTAGTCTAGCACAAACCTTTCCTCAAATCTGCACCAAACTCTGTCCTCAAATATATCCTCAATATTTGTCCTCAAATTTGTATTGTAATCTTCCACAAAATCTTACACCAATCTATCCACAAGTATTCTCTAATACTTACCTCAAATCTGCTCAACAAGTCCTCACTAGAACTTGTCCAAATCTACTCAACAAGTCCTCACTAGAACTTGTCCAATCTCATAGAAACATATAGAGAATTTTTAGAGACTCAATATATTTTACACTCAAAAATACTCAACCTCTTTCTCAAATCAATTTAGAATATAGAATAATTTATTTCACATAACTTGAACTATCACATCAACACATCCACTTGACTAGGCTCAACCAACTTTACTGAACCAATCACTCAATGAATAAATCCTTGCTTATAAAACCTAGTCCAAAATTATGAACTTTCACTCAAATGTTGCAACAATGCTTAACAACCAATCTCACATAACAATGATACTCATGATCTTTGCAAACCCTAGTTCAAGTTCTTCACTCAACCATTTACTTCAACAACAATGCTTATCAAACAATATTCACATAACAATGATCCTCATGATCTTTGCAAACCCTAGTTCAAGTTCACTCAACTAATCACTTCAAAAACAATGCTTATCAAACAAGGTTTCATCAGCAACTCTTTATTCCAAAAAACCTTGAAGCATTAATTCAAAACACACTCAACAATGCTTACCAAATAATCCTTTTCACTCCAAATTTGCATTCATAACATTCAAAAATCACTCACTAGGAATATGTGCCCATATCATATCAACCAATCTTACTTAATCACCTTATTACCCTTTTCAACCACTAAATAAAATATCACCAAAATTATTTTGCATCAACCTTATAACTCCGCTTAAAACCTTAAAAACTAAATAAACTATGCAAAAATTAAACTTTAATATCTCAGATTAATTCCTCTGAAATTTCAGCGTCAATAGCACATAGCATACCTTTGTCCATTATCCCAAAAGGGTTTTGACGAGTTTCGAACCACCGTCTCCCCAAGCGCCAAGCGTCTTAGTGCTTTGGTGCCCATCGCATGGTATAGGCACTCACATGAAATAATGGAATCCTTATTCCTTTTAAACCTTTGTTCGTCATCAATTCCAAACAAAATAAAACACACTACCATAGATTTGAACCTCTACCACTCACTACCCTACACCTTGCTTTCGTTGTGGTTGCCAACTGTGCTACCAGTGCTTGGTGACCAAGGCACCAACCTTGGTGAATCAAAAACTCTGCCTCCTCTTGACACTTTAAAAAAATAAAATCCTCTTTGATCATATAGCACAATTCGCACGTTTTCGCATAGCATGGAGATTAATATCGAAGGCATATATTTCTTGGCTAAGGTGGAGGAGTCCTCCTTTTATACACATAATTATTTTACTCCCCACATTGGCACTCGAATTCGAATTTGAAATTCAAATTTTGATTTAATAACCCACCTTAGGGTTATTTAAAATTAACATAAATTAAATTAATATTACAATTAATTAATAATTAATTTAAATAACTTATAAGTTAAGTAAATTAATTAATAAATTAATTTCTAATAAAAATTATATTAATTAATTTATAATTAATTTAAACTTCCTTGTATAATATTATAAATAAATATTATAATATTATTCATCTGGGCTTCTTCTTTGCACTTTGGACCACATCTGACTTCCTGGAACTAGGTCTTGATCAACTGAAAATGGACTATCCTTTTGCATTTATTGGAGAACATGAAACTGATGTTGCCCACTAAAACTACCACTAACTGGTGTTGAAATCTTGACATCAATGACCACTCACTCTTGACATCAATGACAACTTATCTACTTAAAATATCCAACAATCTCCCCCTTTGTCATTGATGGTAACCCAAATTATTTTTACCAAAACTTGACATTTTTCCTTTTTTGCTCCCCCTAGGGAATTGCTCCTCTTGACTCAATGCTCTATCCTTAAACCAAGTCTCTCCCTCTTACTAAAATATCTCCCATTTGACATCAATGGCAAAGGGTCACCTTTGGGGCTCATGACTAAGAATGAGTCTCTTAGCTTAGCCCCTCTCCCACCTCCTCTTGAGGTGGTTAATTATGGGGTGGGATTATTACTCCTAGTTTTCCTCGGAGATACTCAAAGGTATCCTTTGAAAGTGGCTTAGTGAAAATATTTTCTATGTGTTCCTTTGTAGTAACATATTCCAACCTAACTTGTTTATATATCACCTATTCTCTTAGAAAATAATACTTGATCGAAATGTGCTTTGTCTTGGAGTGCATCACTGGATTCTTTGATATACTTATAGCACTTTTATTATCACATATTATGGAAATATGATGATCATGTTTTATCTTCAAGTCTTCTAGATTTTGATTCATCCACAATAATTGTGTACAACTGGCTACTGCTGCAATATATTCAGCTTATGCTATAGATAAGGATACTGAAACCTACTTCTTACTTAGCCAAGAGACTAAAAAGTCTCCAAGAAAGAATGCTCCTCCACTTGTGCTCTTTCTATCATTGATACTGCCAGCCCAATCTGCATTTGTATATGTTGTGAGTGTGAAACTATCACTTTTGGGATACCAGAGCCCAAAATCCATAGTCCCTTTTAGATACCCAAGAATTCTCTTTACTTCTACCACATGTGTTTCCTTAGGTGTTGCCTGAAACCTTGCCACTAATCCCACTAACTGCACTATGTATGGTCTTGTAGTTGTAACATATAACAAACTGCAAATCATAGATTTGTATAATCTCTGATATACCTCTGGAGATTCATCATCCTTACTTAACTTACATCCTGTGACCATGGGGGTACTTATCGATTTGCAATCTTCTAACCTAAATTTCTTTAGCATCTCTTTTATATACTTGGTTTGTGAGATAAATACTTCTTTATTTGTTTGTGAAATCTAAAGTCCAATAAAGAAGGACAACTCACCAAGCATAGACATCTCAAATTTTTTCTGCATGTTCTTTGCAAATTATTTATACATCTTATCATTGTTTCCAAAAAAATAATGGCATCAACATAAATAGCAAAAATTAGTAGATTATTTCCTTCATTTTTTATGTATAAGTTGATGTCTTCTATTCCTTTTTTGAATCCTTGTTCTTGAAGATACTTATCCAATCTTGAGTACCATGCTCTAGGATCCTACTTTAGACTATACAATGCCTTTTTCAATCTGCATATGTGATCTAGTTTGTCTATTAATATAAATCCCTCTGGTTGTTCAATATAGACTTCTTCTAGAACACCATTTTGAAATGTTGACTTAACATCCATCTGATATACCTTGAAGTTTTTAAAACTTGAGAAGGCTAAAAACATTCTTATGGCTTCAATTCATGCAACTAGAGCAAATGTCTCATCAAATTTAATTTCCTCTACCTATGCATAACCTTTGCACACTAACCTTGCTTTATTCCTTACTACTTGTCCATCTTCATTTAACTTATTTTTGAATACCCATTTTATGTTGATAATATTTTTCTCCTTTGGTCATGGAACAAGTTCCCAAGTATTGTTTTTATCTATATGATATAATTCCTCATACATTGCCTTAATCCATAACTCATCTTCACTTGTCTGATTAAAATCCTTTGGCTCAATATTAGATAACAAAAAAAAAATTGCTTGTTGATATGGTGTTATTATCCTTCTCCTTGTTTGTCTTTCATCTAGATTCCCAATGATTAGATATTTTCTATGATGCTTATGTACATACCTGGATGGAGTTTTAGGAATAATTCTTTGTGTTTCTTCTTCTTCTTCATTTGATTCCTCACGAAACTCTTATTGACAACTTCCATCTTCCTGATACACAATTTTCTAAACTAGTTTTCTTGAATCTATCTTCTCATCAAGTGTTACATTTATACTTTCCACAATAGGGTGTGTTCTATTGTTGAAGCATCTATAAGCTTTACTCTTAGTGGAATAACCAAGAAAAATTGCCTCATCACATCTTAGATCAAACTTTCCTAAGTTTTGATCTTCTCATCTTATGTAGCACTTGCTTCCAAAAACCTTGAAGTGTTTTACAGTGGCTGGTCTTCCTTTCCAAAGATCATAAGGAGTCTTGTGGTGGCTTACCATCATTTGAGCCCTAGTGATTATTTATAATATCATGATGACTACTTAATTCCAAAATCCATCTGAAATTTTAGACTCATTTAACATAGCTCTAGCAATATTCTCAACGGTTCTATTTTTTCTTTCAACTACTCCATTTTGTTGAGTTCTTGCAGTTGATTATTCTCTTTTGATTCCATGGTGTTCATAAAAATATACAAATTCATTTGAGGTAAATTATCCTCATTTTTCAGATCTAAAATACTAAATCCTCTTGTCGATTTTATTTTCAACCAGTTCCTTGAATGCTTTGAATTTTTTGAATGCATCTAACTTCTCTTTTAGGAAGGCTACCCAAACCATTTTGGATTAATCATCTATAAAAAATATAAGGTAACTCTCACCCTGAATACTCTCTATTCTGGTAGGACCACATAGATCAGTATGTATTAGACTTAATGGCTCATATGACATATATCCCTTTGACTTAAATTTTGTTCTAGTTTGCTTTCCATGTTGACAAGGTGCACCTATTGTGTTTTGTGACATCTTTAGCTTGGGTGAATCTCTTATAGCCTGCTTATTGCTTATGTTGACTATGTTGTCAAAATTCAAATGACCCAATATCCTATGCCACAACCAACTCTCATCTTCTTGTGATAAAAAACACTTTTACCCTTTGATCTCACTAAGCATGTATAGATTGTTTGGAGTTTTTCTTGCATTTGCAATGACTTTTCTAGTTTTTGTTTTTATAATCTCACACCTATCTGGGTGAAATGTAACCATATGATCTTGATCACAAAGTTGACTTACACTTAGCAGATTATGTTTTAACCCTTTGACATACAACACATTTTTTGTTCTTTTTTTACCATTATCTAAGCTCAGAGTTCCTCTTCCACCAATATTTGTTGATCCATTATCACAAAAACTTACTAATACTCTATTGGTTTCTTTTAGTACAATGAATTTTTCTTTATCTCCTATCATGTGTCTATAGCAACCACTATCAAGATACTATTGTTCTTCTTTATTCTGAACATGAAGGGTTGTTTGAACTAACATTGATCTAGTCTTTACATTTCTCTTTTCCTCTTTCCTAGTTGTTGAAATTGGTTTTCTTTTACTAGACTTAGGAAGTATCATTTTACACCATCTAGCCTTGTGCCCAAAATTATTGCATTTGTAACATATAATATCATTATCCATAAGAGGTGCAAAAGAATTAAAATTTCTATTGACATTGTTTCTTGCATGACCAATACAATGTACAACTCTATGACCATATTTGTTACAAGAAAAATAATGACCATGGAAGAAATTATGTAACCTGTTTGGATGCCTTTAAAATTATGATTGTTTGCTTCTCCTTTTGTGATTAACTCTCATCGAAGGTTCTTCTTTGCTTTCTTCCTTTATTATGTATTTTTCTTTTGAATTATCCTTTGCTTGCCTATATTTTTTTGAATTTTCTCTTTTTTGAAGAATTGAATCTTCTTTCTATTTCTCATAATCTATATCTTGTAGTAATTTAGTCCTTTTAATTTCATTCCTTAGATAAAAAAAAATTGCTTCCAATATTTCACTAACTATTTCTCTTGCTCTTAATAGATCTATCATATCTTGCTCAATATTTTTTCCTTCTTCTACCTTTATCTTAAGTTTTGTGAGACTTTGTAGAAGTTCCATCTTTGCTTCTTCATCCTCTTGAATTTGTTCCTTCAGGCTTGAGTTATTTTCTCTAATCCTTTCCAAATTCCTGAGAGCAGTAAAGAATTCCTCTTTTATATCAAACATGGTCTCTTCTTCATTTTTTGAAGTCATGTGTGTTTTTGATGGATCCTCCTCCAATTTTTTAGTCTTTTCATGGGGAGAACCTCTCTAATACCAATTGAAGAACATGTGCTTATACTGAGAGGGGGGGTGAACAGTATAAGATACAACCTTTTTATTTTTGATCCATATGATACCATAAACACTATTAAAGCAATAAACATCCACAAAGCATCACACACATGAGAGACATGATTTAATGTGGTTCACCCAATGTGGACTACTCCACGGAGAAAATATTCCTTATAAAATTTTATCAAATAAATTCTCTTGGGAATCCTTTCCCTATTACAATGTTTATGGACCCTTGTCCAAAGGAGACACCAATCCCCTAATCAAGTTCATGGATCTCTATCCACAGGAGAACGCCTTTCTCCTCTGCTCTAGCTTGTGATCTTCTAGAAGAACTGTAGCCCCCACTACTCTGGATAATGGATCTCTATCCACTAAAAACACCTATCCTCACTACCCTGGCTAATGGATCTCTATCCACTGGAGACTGTCATCCTCTATACTTTCTTACGTCCAAATATCTGTCTCAATTTTTCACTAAACATAATCCTTCAGTCTAGTATAAATCTGATCAATCTCTGTATCTATTTTGGCATAAACCTATCCTCAAATCTACACCAAACTCTATCCTCAAATATGTCCTCAATATCTATCCTCAAATATATATTGTAAGATTCCACAAAAGCTTACACCAATCTGTCCACAAGTCTTCTCTAAGATTGGAGGGACGTTTTTCACAGGACTACCCAAACTATCAAACTCGTTTTGGCCATATCTCACTCATCCGGACTCGGATTGAGCTGAAATTTTGAGGGTAGATGCCTGAAAAACCCTAGAACGTCTCCACCAATTTTCATATCATTTGGAGCAACACATATCCTAGCGCATCCCTATGTGTGAACGAGATATTTGGCAAGTGGCTATGCGAGGGTTTCATCTGGGTTGAGTGCAAGCAGCTCCAGAGGTTGGTTTTTAGGGCCTTCGGGCCCTAGCGGCCAATATTTTTGTGGTTTATGCTCAATATTTTAGCAGGAAATGTTGCAGGGGATCCAATATGGGTTAGAAATTTATCTTTCAATAGATCATATAGTGAACTTGAGTGACAACGGCTTCCAATTTGCTGCACAAAAGAAAAGTGAAAACCATACCTTTCCACGACGTCTAGGGCAAGGATTAAAGAGATCACGAAACAAGTTTCAAGCAGTTGATCAAAAAATGGCTCATATCTCAAGTGAATCTGGTGCTAAGGTGCACCCACAAAATAATTCTACTGTGAAAACCCCTATCAAGGGTAAGAATTTCGAAGACTCAGCCCCAAAAATGAATTTTAGGGATGCCCTCCATGGTGGACAGCCTCAGCCCAATGCTAATATCAATCTTAGGGCTTCCCATAAACCTCTAAGAATGCCTAAGATTGATCCCAGGAAAATGGAGTCAGGATGTCTTAAAGCAGCTGATGGAACTCCTATTGTTAAGCTTGATATGGGTAACATTCAGACCGGCATTGAAGATTTGGAAAAAAGAGGACTAATTTGTCGGTTCATGGGTTTTCGTCCGAGTCTATCTAGCTTTCAAAGTCTGGGCTGCAAAAAGCTGGAAAACTAAAGGTGAGTTACAAATCTCTATTTATCCAAATGGTTATTTTCTTGTTTTATTTGCTAATAATGAAGATAGAGAGAAAACTTTTCAAGGGGGTCCTTGGTTTTTTGGAAGGGCAGGGCTTTTCATGAAGCCCCGGCATACTAAATTTAAAGCCGAAGAAGAGATGCCTTCTATAGCTCCCGTGTGGGTTAGACTCTTTGGCCTCCCTATTGAATTTTGGAATCCTACTATTTTTTCTTCAATTGGAAACTCTTTAGGAACTTTTATGATGACTCCTGATTGTACTCAAAATTTTGAACATATTATTTATGCTCGAATTTGTGTTTTAATGGATTTTGACAAACCCCTACCTAAAAATATCACATTACAATTTGGGGAAGACACTTGGGAGCAAGTAGTGGACTATGAGAACATTCCTTTTCATTGTAGAATTTGCCATGAATATGGTCATTTGGCCTATGCTTGCCCAAATAAAATTCCTGATCAAAAGAAAGAAGATATAAACTCAACAGGTTTCCAAATACCTAAGAAGAAGAACACTTAGAAAAAACCAGTTATGAAGGATCAATCAAAGTCATCTGCTAATATGTTTGAAATCCTTTCCACAAATGATGTCCCAAGTGAGGAAGAGGAAATAATGGAAACTAAAATCTTAGAAACACAATTTAAATATGAAGGGAAGAACTCAGAGACAAACCAACAAATCAAAGGTTTTCAACAGAAAAAAAGGAGAAAATTTACACAAGAAAAACAATCTTTCAAATGTCAAAACTTCAAATAATGCAGGTCCCAATATAGACTCCGTTGAACCATCTAGTAAAATTTTGGTTGTGTACGAGCATTCTTCAAGGTTAGAAGCCATCTCAGATTCAATTGGAATAAGTCAAGAAACAGGGAAAAAAAATTGAAGATGGATTCTAATCAAAAAGTAGGTCGCAAGACCAATCAATATCATATGGTAAAAGAAGGTGAAAAGCTTGTAGAGGAAGGTAAGATTAATGCCCTTCCCAAATTTTTTAGCCCTGGTATTAATGAAGATCATCACTTGGAATATTAGAGGACTCAAAGGGAGTCTTTCAAAACAAAATGAAATTAGAAGAATGATTCAGATAAATCATCCACATCTTGTTTTCCTTCAAGAAACAAAGATGTCAATGGAGGATATGGACTCAATTGCCGATAAAATTTGGCCAGATGGAAAAGTGGTTTCCCTCAGTTCCCAAGGGACTTCCGGTGGCATTGCTTGTCTTTGGGACCCAAAAGAGGTAGTTATTCACCATATGGTTGGCAGTTGGGGTTTGTTGGCTATAGCTATTCAAAGTAGACATTCCAACCAAATTATGCTCTGCATTACTATTTATGCTCTGACTTCTTTGGAGGAAAAAAGAAGATAGTGGAAGGATATTACTCATATTATCTCTCATTTTCCTGAAGCTTGGATCTTGATCGGAGGAGATTTCAATACCATCCTCTCTCTGGATGAGAAAAGGGGGGAAATAGAAATTTGGACAAAAGCACTGACCTCATGAGCGAATATATTGCAAACCTCCATCTTGTGGATATCCAACTAGATAATGGCCTTATGACTTGGTCTAACAGAAGGCAAGGCTTAGCTTGTATAATGGAGAGATTGGATAGGTTTTTGCTCTCTAAAAATTTCTTAATCCATGGTCACATTCCTAAAGTGAAGACTCTTAATAATGTTGGTTCGGATCATTGGCCAGTCATGGTGGAAATGTGGAAAACCAATGTGAGTTTCTCTCCTTTTCATTTTCAATTAATGTGGCTTAGAGACATTTCCTTCAGACCTCATGTGCAACAATGGTGGAAGGAAGGTAAACCTAGGCATGGGACTAAGATGTTCTGTTTTGCCAAAATACTGCAATACATTAAATCCAAAATCAAGACTTGGAACTGGAAAGAGTTTGGGGATGTTCATAAAAAAAACATGAAGTTATTGCTCATCTTGAAAATTTGAATAAGAAAATCCATTTAGATGGCCTCACAGAGAAGAGAAGTGCAGATGAAATTAAACTCACAACTCGGTTAGAGGAATGGGAAAAAAGAGAAGAAATCTTATGGAAGCAAAAATCTAGAATTCAATGGCTCAAAGAAGGAGATCGAAACACAAATTTCTTCCACAAATATCTTCTAGCTCGAAGATCTCACAACTTTATTTCTTCCTTAAAATCAGATTCTGGAGATGTTGTTTATACTTGGGATGGCATGAACTCTATTGTTGTTGATTACTTTTCCAATATTTTTGCTGCTACTCCTCTTGACTCAGCTTCACAACAAAATGTTCTTCAAGCAATCCCTTCTCTTATCACTTCTGAGGAGAACTCTATTTTGACTGCTCCTGTTACTATCAATGAGCTTCAACAAGTAGTTTTTAAAATGCAAAAAGGGAAAACCCCAAGTCCTGATGGTTTTCCCATTGAGTTCTACCAAGAGTTCTGGGATATCCTTCATGTTGATTTATTAGAGGTGGTGGAAGAAGCCAGGAAAGCCAAAGAAATTTTGAAGGTTATCAATAAAACTTATATTACTCTTGTTCCAAAAGCTCAAGAGGTTGATCATATCTCAGCTTTTAGACCTATTGCTTTATGTAATGTTCTTCTCAAAATCATTACTAAAATCATGGCAGAAAGGTTGAAGCCTCTTTTGCATAAGATTATTTCCCCAGAGCAAGGGGGTTATGTGGAAGGACGTCAAATAGTAGATGAGATAGTTCTTGCTCAGGAAGCCATCCATTCCATGGATATGCAAAAATCTCCTTCCATGTTCATTCGGTTAGACTTATCCAAAGCTTATGACAGAGTGGATTGGCACTTCCTTATCAAAGTTTTGAGGCAATTTGGTTTCTCTAAGGATTGGATGGATTGGATTATGGGATGTATCTCTTCAGTTTCCTACTTAGTTCTTATCAATGGCAGGCCTTCTCAGTCATTCCTAGCTTCCAGAGGTATTAGGCAAGGTGACCCGCTATCCCCTTATTTATTCATCATTCTTGTTGAATGCTTGGGTAGGACTATAACCAAAAAGAGGGAAAACAAAACCCTTGAGGGAGTTACCATTGCTCATGGAGCTAGACCTATCTCTCATCTTCAATTTGTGGATGACTCTACTCTTTTAGGTAAAGCTACAGTTAAGGAAGCTTCTAATATTAAGCAAATCATTAGCTGTTTTTCTAAGGCTACTGGGCAGTTGATCAATGAAGACAAATCTAAAGTTATTTTCTTTCACTGCTCTGCTAGACAGGAATCCATGGTCTTGGATAAATTAAGATATAAGAAGACCTCCCTTCCAATCACTTATTTAGGTATTCCCATAAATATTCAAAGGCAAAAAAATAAATATTGGAATTGGTTGTTGGACAAAGTCAAGAAGAAAATTGGAAAGTGGACCAACAAGTGGCTTTCTTCTAGGGGTAGAATCACCTTGGTAAAATCAGTCCTTCAAGCTATTCCTATTTATGTTTCTTCCATTTTGAATATCCCAAAGGTTGTTCTTCGAGAATTGGATCAAATCAGTCATCGTTTCCTTTGGAGTGGTACTAAGGAGAAAAGAAAATGGGCCTTGGTGAAATGGGATACTTTATGTCTTCCTAAGAATGAAGGGGGGTTAGGATTTCGGTCTTCTATTAATAACAACAAAGCTTTAGCTGCTAAATTATATTGGAGGATGTTGCATAACCCCAATGCTCTTTGGGCCAATAATCTCCGTGCTAAATATCTTGAGAACAAAAGTCCTGAAGACCTTGTTCGCTATCAACTTCCTACCAAAGGTTCTCCCATTTTAGCAGTTCTTAAGACTGGTGAGGATTTGATAAAGAAAAATTTATTTTGGATCATTCATAATGGTCAACAGGCAAATTTTTGGACAGATTCTTGGGATGGTCACAAGCCTTTGATAACTCAGGAGGAGCTTCCCGATTGGAGGCCTTGGATGGAGGAGCTTCACCGAGCTAATTGGATAAAGGTGGCTAATTACTATCGGTACCATACTGGTAATTCAAAGGTTGGTAGATATTGGATCCCTATTGAGGACTCGGCCTATTCAAATCCCAGAAAGGCAAAGACAAGATATCCAAGGCATCCTTCATATGAGATCCCTCTCTTGGTCCCATGAAAAATATTGTTTTGGATGGAACAACACTACTAAGGGTGAGTATTCAGTTGCTCAAGGTTATTTGACCTTATGCCATAATAATCCCAACCATTCTTCTGACATATTTTCTCGATTGTGGGCTCAAAAGCTCTGGCCTAAGGTGAGGTTCTTTAATTGGCTTTTATTGCATCGTAGGGTGCTTACTGGTGAGCAACTTATGAAGCGTGGTTTTCATGGCCCTTTTAGATGTGAAATGTGTGAAGAGAATGTAGAAAATCTCAACCATATTTTTATTGAGTGTACTTTAGCCTCTGAGCTATGGAGGAGAATGGCCACTTTACTTGGCTTACAGATGGTCCAATTTTTTTACTTTTGAACAACTTTGGAGGGATTGGCCTAATCAAGAGGGTGTTGATCATTTTATTAGGCAGTTAGTTTGGATGGGTTCTACCATTCTTCTTTGGAATATTTGGAATGAAAGGAACAACCAAATTTTTAATCAAGATAGGAAGGATATTCACTATATTTGGCAAAATACCATAGCCAACTTAGTTGAATCAGTCCATCAACTCCTTAATCACCCCCAAAACTCCCACCAAAGATGGGATCAAGTGATGCAAATATTGAAGATTAAATCTTCTAAGGGCAACCAACTTAAAGGGAATGTGAGTATTAGTAAGATGGATAGGACAAGAAATTGGCAACCTCCTCCTAAGGATTTTGGAAAAGTCAATACCGATGGAGCCTCTAGAGGGAACCCTGGAAAAGCCAGTGTGGGAGGAATTGGTAGACTTTCGGATGGCTCCCTGGTTTTTACTTTTGCTGAGAATTTGGGTATTCTTTCCAATAACCTTGCTGAGGGGTATGGTATCCTCAGAGGCCTTCAGGAGGCTACTAAGGTTGGATGGGAAAAGGTGTTAGTTGAGTCTGACTCTCAACTTATGATTAATCTCTTGAAGACTCCTTCTAAGAATCATAAGGTGGATTGGAGAATAAAAAGAATTATTGAGAAGATTCAATTAATCCAGATGGGATTTTTGAAAGTTGATTACAATCATGTGGTCAGAGATCAAAACAAGAGTGTTGATGCTTTAGCTAATTGGGCTTTGGACAAAGGTGATCTTACTTGTTATGGCCACCCTCCTAGATGGTGGGCTTCTCAAATTAGGGAAGCTCTTCTTTCTATCATTTCTTTGGATGGCTCCAGTTCTGAAGGTACCTAGTTTCTTCTTGTTTTTTTTTTTTTGCTTCTCTTTGGTTCATTCAGTTTTTTTTAGTTCCCTAGCTCATTCTATTCTTTATTTTGTTTCCTCTGTTGATTCTTGCCTTAATAGTCTTCTGGTCTAGATAGGTCATTGTTATGTTCATTTTTTTTTCTTTTTTCTTTTTTGTTTTTTTTTGTTTAGTTTTTTAAGGTGGGTGGGTTCTTTTGTTTTGTTTTGTTTTTGTGTTCTTTGTGTTGTTTTTTGTTGTTCTTGTGTTTTTGTTGTTTTGTGTTTTTTTTTATGTTTTTTGTTATTGTTCTTGTGTTTTTTTCGTTCTTGTTCTTGGGTTTCTCTTTGTTTGTGTTAATTCATGTTTTTATGTGTGAGTGTTTTCTATGTTTTTTGTTTTTGTTTATTGTCTGTTGTTGGTTGTTTTTTATTTTTATTTTTATTTTTTTTTTAGGTTTTGGTTGTGTTTATTTTTCATGTTTTTTTTGGGTTATGTCTTTGTAGTGTTCTGTTGTTTTTGTCTTGTTTGTGTTTTGTTATGTGGTTCTTGTGTTTTTCTATGTGGTTCGTGTTGTGGTTTCTTTTATCTTATTGTGCGTGTTTGGTTGTGCTTTTGTTTTTGACACACTCAAGGAGCATGTTTTTTATTTTATTTTATTATTTTTGTTGTTATTTACTTATTTTTAAATTGGTTTTGTGTGTTTGTTTGCTCCTTGAGTATGTCAAAGGTGGTAGGCCAGGTCCGAGTCCTGGGCATTTTTGGCGGAATGGATACCCCTGCCTCCTTGGGTCTTACCCGAAAGTGGCATCCCTTTTGGGATGTTTTCCACAAAAAAAAAAAAAAATTCTTCTCTAATACTTACCTCAAATCTGCTCAACAAGTCCTCACTAGAACTTGCCAAATCTTCTCAACAAGTCCTCACTAGAACTTGTAAAATATCATAGAAACATATAGAGAATTGTTAGAAACTCAATATGTTTTACACTCACAAATAATAAACCTCTTTTTCAAATCAATTTAGAATATAGAACAATTTGTTTCACAAAACTTGAACTATCACATCAACACATCCACTTGACTAGGCTCAACCAACTCTACTCAACCAATCACTTAATGAATTAATCCTTGCTTACAAACCCTAGTCCAAACTTATGAACTTTCACTCAAATGTTCCAACAATGCTTAACAACCAATCTCACATAATAATGATACTCATGATCTTTGCAAACCCTAGTTCAAGTTCTTCACTCAACCACTTACTTCAACAAAAATACTTATCAAAAAATATTCACATAGCAATTATACTCATGATCTTTACAAACCCTGGTTCAAGTTCACTCAACTAATCACTTCAATAACAATGCTTATCAAACAAGGTTTTATCAACTCTTTATTCTAGAAAACCTTGAAGCATTAATTCAAAACACACTCAACAATGCTTACCAAACAACCCTTTTCACTCCAACTTTACATTTATAACATTCAACAATCACTCACTAGAAATATGTGCCCATACCTTTTTATTTTATGTAAAAGTGCCCCTAGAAAACCATCTCAATCATAATTTTCTTGTTTCCAATTTCAATGGTTAGATGACGAAATATCACTCTAACACTTTCTTAAAATATTCCTTAGACACAAAAATAATCAAATCTCAAATACACCTTATTGCTTCTTTTTTAAATTAGCATCCATCAAATCATACATGAAAATAATTATTTAGATACACCTTATAATATCCAACTTAAAATAATATCAAACACCACAAAATCTCAACCATTCTTCCTTAATCACCTTATCACCCTTTTCAACCACTAAAGCAAATATCACCAAACTTATTTTGCATCAACCTTATAACTTCCCTTAAAACCCTACAAAAGAAATAAACTATGCAAAAATTAAACTTTAATAGGTCAACTTAATTCCTCCTAAATTTCAGGATCAATAACAAATAGCATACCTTTGTCATTTACTCCAAAATGGTTTTGGCGAGTTCCAAATCGTTGTCTCCCCAAGAACAAAGTGCCTTGGTGCTTTGGTGCCCACCATGTTGGCTATAGGCACCCACGTGAAGGAAGGGAAGCCTCATTCCTTTTAAACCTTTGTCTACCATCAATTCCAAACAAAATAATACACACTACCATGAATTTGAACCTCCGCCACTCGCTGCCCTATGCTTTGCTTTTGTTGTGGTTGCCAACTGTGCTACCAACACTTGGTGACCAAGGCACCAACCTTGGTGAATAAAAAACTCTACCTCATCTTGACACTTAAAAAAATAAAATCCTCTTTGATCGTATAGCACAATTCACACATTTTCACATAGCATGGAGATTAATATCAAAGGCATATTATCTTGGTTAAGGTGGAGGAGTCCCCCTTTTATACACATAATTATTTTACTCCCCATGTCGGCGCTCGAATTCGAATTCGAAATTCAAATTTTTATTTAATAACCCACCTTAGGGTTATTTAAAATTAACATAAATTAACTTATAATTAATATTAAAATTAATTAATAATTAATTTAAATAACTTATAAGTTAAGTAAATTAATTAATAAATTAATTTATAATAAAAATTATATTAATTAATTTAAACTTCCCTATATAATATTATAAATAAATATTATAATATTATTCACTTGGGATTCTTCTTTGCACTTTGGACCACATCTGACTTCCTGAAACCGAGTCTTGATCAACTAAAAATAGACTATCCTTTTGCACTGATTGGAGAACTTGAAACTGATTCTACCCACTGAAATTACCATTGATTGGTGTTGAAAGCTTGACATCAATGACCACTCACTCTTGACATCAATGACAACTTATCTACTTAAAATATCCAACAAGTAGTCACATGTGCAAAAGAAGGGTAGGTGAAGAAGAATTAAATAAGACATCTACAATGGATGTAAAGCTTAAATTGTATGGCTAAGCCTATTGGATTCAATAATATGCTAGCCATGGCCATTACCCATCATAAACATGCAACTATCCTATCCACCTACACTAGTCATGGAGACCATGTCGATTGTGTTAGCAAAATGACATATACTATAAAAAGCATGATGGAGAAGTTATGGTCCAACCATCCCAACACAACAAGAAAGAGCCTAGCCAACCACATCAATCATCCAAATTCCTAGAAGCTTTTAGTATTTATGGCCTTGTATCTAGATACTTTGAAGCTACTATCGCATACATTGTAGAAGTATTTCTTGGCTACAATAACAAAATATATACATAGACCTTATACATAGAACTTTATAGGGAAGGCATCCTCCTCTCATATAATAAATAAACCTAATTTTATTGTAAAAGTTATTGGAAGTTATTTTCTTGTACCTGGTACCTGGCCTTACTAGCTCTTCCTTTTATCCCTCTTTCCTATTTTAACAAGGGGAGCCCAAAACTTTTCTCATTCCTAGGGAGCATTTAACCCTCCAGGCCTCATTTTCTTGTAATCACTTAAACATGTTAATGGAATCCATGACTAATTTCACTCCATCCTCCTTCTCTTGACTTGTCTCAATTCTTGGTGGTTTATTTTTCTTGGTTGTGTTCACTATCCATAGGTGAAATTTTTTGTGTTCAATTGCTACTTGTTGCAGTAAAAAATTAGGGCCATTTTAATTATTTGGTGCATAATTCCCATAGATTAAGACTTTAATTTTTCACAAGAATTTAATTTATTCATTTTTTACTTTCATTGCAATTCATTCTTTTCTCTCCCATGGCCTCAGCTCGCAGAGGTCACTATGTGTTAAGGAGTTAATTTTTGACAAGGAGTTGACCTTGATTAAAAACCCCAAAGGTCACCCCATAGGTGGTCCTTTCATTCTTCCCATTACACTTATTTTTATTTTTCTCTACATGACATGTGGATGCATCCATATCGTTGAGTCTCACCTAGCCCAATCGTCGATGTAATTTTTTAGGCATGACCAATGGTATAAGCTTCTATGTTATGCCCATTAAGTTTGAAGAAGTATGACTATGATCCTAGTGAAGGTTATAGTATTTTTTCTTTAAGATAAGCACTTGGACAATTCACCTAGTTACTCTACTTGATGACTCAGATTTTAAAGATAGACTTTGTAGAAGTCATCTCACAAAAGATAGACAAGGATTTCGATGGAGGTATTTATCTCATGAACTTATTGAACCAAAATCTCCCCACCTAGAAATTTCATTCTCAAATGGAAGACCTAAAGTTATATGATCAAAATGCCTATGACTAGAGCCTTTGCCAAAGCTAATCAATAAGAGCTGGTACCAAAAGAACGCTAAAAATCTAACAACTAATACAATATGATATCGAAAGGAAAAGATTAATCAAATAACCAAATGCAAATAAGGAAAGTAAAATAATGTGCCCTTATTTATTAATAATTGTGAATATCTTTTACAACAAGGTTACAATAACATCCCTCTTAGGGATTTTACCATTGTGATACATATTACAATCCATAACTCATGTGGTAGATGCCTTCAATAGACTCTTAAGATCTTCATAACTTTTCTTGAGGGCTTACTAGATGCCTCCTTCTCTAATTTCAAGAGATAAGATATTGAATGATGCTTTATCCTTGAAAATATTTATCATTTGCATGCAAGGAAACAACAAGAAACATTAGAAGCACATGAAGCCTCTCAAGATGAGGCTAAGTTCCAAGCAAGTGCAATAAATAAAGCAAATATGTAAAGAATGCATGAACATATATAAAGATGCATAAAGTTACCTACAAGATTGAAAATAAATCATGAAGCAAAGCTTGAAACATATAAATGAACATAAGGATACATATATTCATACAAATTAAGTGTAAAGAGACCTAATAAATGAAAGCATTGTAAAGGAAAGCATGAAGTCCACAAATTTAAGCAAATATGCCTATGAAATTTATAACACACTGTAGAAATATAGTCAATATGACTAATAGAGACTAGATAAAGCTAAATGCATGCCAAGAAATGTAAATCTATGGTTAAATCATAGAACTAAGCATATCAAACCCTATCCACTTGAAGAAGCTAATTTCACGATATCGCCTTAAGGGCCTTTACTAGAAATGTTTATCAATTATAAAGCATTCAAAGGAAATATAGCATAAGCATGTAATATACCAAAATGAAGCTAAATAGGCAATCCAAATGATAAAAATATCTCTCTATTCATTCATAAGTAGCTTCAAAACCAGATTACAAAATATCCCCTTGAGGGCTTTACAAATTGATACAATTCCATTACAATAACCAAGGGATATAGTCCCTTGGAAGGAGGCCTTTAAGGTGATAATAAATGTTTGTGAATTCCTGCTTCCCACACTCGAGATATATTGTTGGGATGATAAACTTGTGCCTCCTTAGATCCTCCTCTTGCCTAGAATTCTTGTTCCTGAAGACAAGGGATTGAAGGGGGATTAGTAGCACCTACGTTATAGAAGAAACCCATAAAACCATGAAAGGAGAGCATATTCTACAACAATAAAAGGTGATCTACATGCATGAAAATTGATCTACATTAAGCATAAACATGTTATTGATTAATATAAATACAAATAATCAGATTTGAAAGCAAGATATAAGGTGAAACTATGAAGAAATGATGGCCACTCTTGGGTGAGCCAGATAAACCTGCAACATTGGGGATCACCAATCTTGCATCAAAACTCCTCCAAATTGCTTAAAATTTGGACCAGAGGTCCTTCTAGCCATTCCTAAGGGTACTATGGAGGAATTTATCTGAAATTCCAAACTATTTTGTGGCCATCCCTAGGTGTGCCATGGACAGACTACTGACCGTACTCAGATGGGATGATTACAAAACTACGTTAGTTTTGTCACATATGGCTGTGGGAATTGGTCCAAAACTTGGTAAGGGTGTTGTCGACAGATGGGGCCAAAGAATTCTTCAATTTGGATGGTTTGGGTTTAATAATTTGAACCTATTTCCCCTAAAATTGCCTTCAAAGTGAAGAGGGTTTCAAGGCCAAGGTAAGGTGGGTTTTGGTTTGCAAAGGTGGGTTTCAATTTGGGAAGCAATTTGTGGCTTAATTCCCCAAATTCTCCTCTCTAAAATTAGGATTTTGAAGCTCTTTTTATAGCCCAAAATAGCATCTAGAGAAAAATGACATATTTTTCATGTTATGCAGGTGATGCCACATGTCCTAATCGCATCATGGGGTGATTGAGAGAAGGTTACCCCTTTGGGTGCTCCCAAACTACTGACTCACTATCCATTAGCGGGTCCCCAATCAATTTGAGGTGATTGGACACGCTAATTGTAGTCTTTGATTGCCATTTAGCATATATTTTGACTTTTTCAAAGGTCCAATTAGGGGTCATCCCACCCAGGGATGGTTGTGGATGATCATCCCTGGGTGGGACGATCACCAACTATGACCATACCTGGATGGTACGGTCACTAGTAGGAGCCCCAAAACTGCCCTAGACTGCTAGGAACACTCCAAACTGAGTTTTAGAGCCTTTTGAAATCCTTTTGCTAGCCTAGAGGGGTGCCCAATAAGGCCATATGCTATCTGTAAGAGGGCATATGCAATGCATTGATATTCTTATCTGATTTATGTGATTTAGGTGTCTACAGATACCCCATCTTTGGGATGTGCAATGTGAAACAAAGCGTTGAGCAAAAATAGATCACTAAATTATCGAATTATCAAGGTTTTTTATTAACCTAATCAAATTTGGATTCCTCCATTATGGAAAAGCATACATTCTTAGAATCTTTCTATTGACATAGTCAAAGGATTGATCGCAGGTATACCTTTCAGTCGTGTTGTAGTGACAGTCTTATGGGGCTTAAGGCATACTAGGTCTTGGTGCCTTATATTATTGTAAAACTTTACATGGGTCAATTCTTGAGGTTTCAAGGAGGTCAAGCATATTTAATTTGCCTCTTATGCTAATTATTTGCCCCAACATGGGCTTGAAAATTTATCTTTAGCCAAGATTATTTTGAATGCATGGATTTTACATTTCTGAGTGTTTAAATGTTGTTTTGATTTATGAATTCATTATGATGACTACCTCCTCAAGCGACGAGTTGATGAGGGCATTAAAAATTCTAAAGTTATGATTTGCTTGACACATATGAATAAATTGGGGCAACTCTCTATTTTTCCCATGGTACTAAATACTTGTTTGGAGGTGATTTTTGACTATTTTTATGAATAGTTTTGGAGGCAAAATACCAAATATTTCATTCCCGTGGAGCGGTCCAGCCATGGAGGCCTTCTTGGGGAGTAAAATAGAGTCTTATGATGCATCCAAAATTATTATAGGTCCAATATTGATCCCTTCAATTTTATTTCCGATTCTGCCTTGTTTTTGTAAGATTTTTGTTTTTTTTATTATTATATTTCATTTATCTAGTCAATGCTAGATGCCCCAATGATGGAAAGGGTATGTATATTATAATAATTACCTTAGAAAAGTTAAGTAACTTGATTTTGGTAGTATTTGGGGTATTTTCAAACAAGCTTAAGTCTAATCCTAGCCTTGGTGGCAATTAGGAGATAAGATTTAAGAAGACAAGCTTAAGTCAAATCCTAGCCTTGATGGAAATTAGGAGATAAGCTTAAGCAAATAGTATTAAGTCAAATCCTAGCCTTGATGGTAATTAGGATATAAGCTTAAGTCAAATCCTAGCCTTGACAACAATTAGGAGATAAGCTTAAGTCAAATCCTAGCCTTGACGACAATTAGGAGACAAACTTAAATCAAATCCTAGCCTAGGAAGAAATTAGGAGACAAGCTGCTCTATTTTCTTGAATCTACTTTTGATATTTTTCTTATTTTCTCCAAGCAAGGAGGATGCATGATTATATTTAGCAATGATTTGTGTACGAACACACTTAGCAATGATTGAGTTGTCAATTGTTTATTTGAATTATACAATGTATGCAATGATGTGAATATGCTATATGTATGCAATGGATGATGTCTAACATGGATGCATGTATTTATCATATGATTTGAGTTGATGATATGTATATGTGTATGTTTTCTCTATATGCTTTTGTGAATTAAAAAATATGCATGAAATAGTCAGTGGTTGTCTAAATATTATTGCTAATATTTATCCGGTATCTATCCCACTTCATGAACATCACTTAATAAACAAAACGATATAAGGAAAAATGTATATGAATGGATGTAATGATTGATTGTGATTTAATTTTGTATGATGTATATATGATGACTATTTGACGCATACTATGCTAGCACCATAGACTATACAAAATGTATATTTATTATTTTCATGTTATTATAACACTTTATTTAATGGACTTTGTAATTTTGACAAACATGTGATAACATGATGTAAAATGAAATGAATAATGTAATATTATATGATATTATTTGATGGTTTTTAAGAGACTCAAACATTCTAGTTACCTAATCAAAAGTCATATACTAGCTATACAATATCTTTTGACAAAGTATGTACCTACTAAGATAACCAAGATAATCAACATCCTTGTGTGTGCACGTGATTTCATTACCATGATAATGCATAAGATTATCCTAGCGCAAATGGGATTCACTCAGCCCATCGGCACTATAAGTTTCCCTACGAGTCTCATTATCCTCAATTTTGTACGTAGTTGGATTAAACTACTAGGTAATCTAGGTTACAATAAACTATCTCATCCACATTCAAAAATTGTTCTATACCTAAGCAAGTTGCCTAAGTGACATACATATCATCATGTAGGAGGCTACTGCCATTGATAAGTAGGCTATCCACAAAACCTGTAATGAGGATCACCTTATGGTTCTCTAATGCTAAGAATTCTAGGGATTCAAGTTCAAGACTCCCTTATTTTCTTTTAACTTTGAATTTCTCAAGGGAGTTGCTCATTTTTATTTGGTGAGCAAGGGATTTTTGTAGTGGTGAGAACCACTGTTTCTTTGTGCTTTTCCTAGTGATAATAATAACTGTTTCTTTTGCATATTTTGAAGTGATAATAATCACTTATTTCTTGTTGGATTACTTTGAAGGGATGATAATCACTATTGATTTTTCTCTTTGGGATACTTTTTTTTTTGGTATAAGGTAGAGGTGGTTATAAGGTCCACAAACCTTTTACAAAGTCAAAATGGGCTGGTTCTAGCATCAAGCCCGTATAATCAAAATACAAAATGGATCTTTCTAAGACTCACATTAAGCCATACTTAGAGTCCACGGTCCTATACTTGTCGCTTGACTATTCAGGATAAAACAAAAACCAAACAACACCTAGCACTTACTAACACTAGGTTGCTGTCATCGTACACTTGTCACCTCCCGGGCCCCGACAAATGGGATGCCTTTTCTGCCTAATTCCATCTGTCGGATTACTCATCATCAGCCCCTCCGATCTCCCGATGCTCTAACGGGTTTGATCTTAGCTCTTCTCTAGCGACCAACACCAATAGTTCTTGAGGGAAGTTATCCTTCCAAATTTGCATCTCCCCAACGAAACCGCAATATTTGCCATTAGATCCGCCGCTCTGGTTCCCTTCTCCGAAGGTGTGTTGGATTCGGGCATTAACCAAATGAGATTTATGAATCTTTGCTTCTAGGATAAGCTCCAATATGGTCCAGTTGGGGTCTTTATCCTCCTTAATTGCCTTGATTATATTAAGCGAATCCCCTTCAAAGATAACTTCCTTATAACCCTCAAGTCCGGCAATTCTCATTGCTCGCATGCGAGCTCGGGCTTCGCAAAATGATTTGTTTGAGTTCCCAAAGGCTCTGCAAAGGCAAGGACCACTTTTCCTTCCTCATTTCTCAAAACTCCTCCTCGCTCCTGCAGCCCCGGATTTCCTTTAGCTGCCCCGTCAAAATTAAACTTAACCCACTTTTGTGTGGGGGTATCCACTTGACACCATCCCGTGGGTTGGTTGTAATGTCTAGGTCTGGAAGTTCCTCTCCCCAGTTCCGCAAAATCCTCCTTTCCCTTAGAGACATGGTCTCATTTTTGAAGAAGAAAGTTTTCCAGTTTTCTTTCAAAGCTATGATTATTTTATTACCACATAACCTGGGATCTTTCTTACGTCCTTTAAATACTCTCTTATTTCTCTCATTCCATATCCCCCATAAAAAATGGGGTAAGCTGAGCTTCCAGAGCCAAGTCAAAAGCTTTGCTCGGAAGGGGGAAGCCCACTGTATGCAGAAGTCAGACATGCTATTTGGAAAGACCCAATCTATATGAAATTTGGACAGGATCATTTGGAAGACTGTACAAGAAAAATCACAAGTTAGAAATATATGACTTACAGATTCTATTGCTTTCTCACACAAGATACATCGATTGATGAATTGGAAACCTCTCCTTTGCAGATTATCATGTTGTCGGGATCTTATTTTGAACTGCCAACCAAAAGAAGAAAGCTATTTTTGGGGTTAAATTATTTAACCAAATAACGAAGTCGGAGTCCGACCATTGAATCCTGAGTGGATTAACTTATAGGCGATTTTTATTGAATAGATCCCACTTGTAGTTTTGCCCCAAATCGCCTTGTCTCTTCCTCCCCCGGGAATGATCGGGAACACCCTTAAAGCATCATTGAGTTTGGTTAGGGCCACCTTCTCTTGCTCGACAGATTATGAACTCGTGATTTTCTTCCAAGAAGAAGTTTCTGGTGCTACAACAATAAAATCCCCTACTTTTCGTCCCATTTCCTTCGAAAGTTTATGTTGGAGGACCTGAAGGTCTAAGTTATCTTTCAGAGGGGCCTCTTCCAACCACGGGTCTTTCCAAAAGTCCACTTGTCTTCCATTACCAATTCTCCATCCGATGCCTTTCCCGACTACCTCCCGACATTCGAGCAAACAATTCCAAAAATAGGATCCTCTAGGAAGATTATCGACTTTCGGGAAGTCCCGATTATTTCGATATATTTTGCCTTAAGAAGTTTTACCCATCCCAATTGATCATTATTGATAAATCTCCATACCTGTTTGCCAATCGGAGCTTGATTCAATTCTTTCATTCTCTTTAACCCCGAGGCCCCACGATCCTTGCTTGCACACACACCTGATTCCATGCTACCAACGAAATTCTCTTTCTCTCCTCCGAACCCGACCACAAGAAGTTGCGTTGAATTAGCTCCAATGTAGCTCGGACCTTTGCGGGCATTCTAAATAGAGACATGCGATAAATTGGAATGCTCCGTAAAGTAGTTTGAACTAATAAGGCTTTCCTGCGGAGCTGAGAAGGCTGCCCTTCCACCCTGCTAACTTTTTGGAGATCCTATCAATGACTGAGTTCCACAAAGTAGCCTTCATTCTTCCTTCGAACATAGGCATACCTAGATAAGTTGCTGGTAGAAGCTCCTTTCCACAACCGAAGAGGTTAGCTATTCTTTCCTCCCTCCCACCGGGCGTGTTAAAGAAATAGATGCTACTCTTCTTATAGTTTATGTCTTGTCTCGTCTGTCTCATACTTGGTTAGAATTCTCTTCAACTTCCTAGCTTGAGGCACCGAGGCTTTGGACACAATGATTGTATCATCCACAAAGCTGTTGGTGAGACACGGCCTCGCTTGTTGAGGCTGGTTTAAAACCTTCCAATTGACCATCCGCCACCGTTGCTGAAATGTTCCTACCCAATGCTTCCGCTAAAATAATAAACAAGTATGGAGACAAAGGATCTCCTTGTCGCAACCCCCTTTCACTCTTAAAGTAACCGGAGGGTGACCCATTCACCATGACGAGAAAATCTTGTAGTAGAGATACAACTAAAAATCAACTTAATCCATCGGGGACAGAAACCAAACTTACCCAAAATCTTGGTGAGGAACCGCCATGAGACCCGGTCGTAGGCTTTATTCATATCAAGCTTTAGTAACATACCTGCTTCCTTACTAGTCACCATTGAATGAATAACCTCATGAATTGTGATGATACCATCCAATATTTGTCGCCCTTTCACAAAGCCACCTTGGTTCATATCAATGATGAAAGGAAGGATAACCTTCGACCTATTGGCGATTGTTTTTGTGAGAATCTTCATCGAGTGTTACATAAAGCGATAGGGCGAAAGCTGGAAAATTCCATTGCTCCCACTAGTTTAGGGATGAGAACTAAAAAAGTAGCATTAACTACTTCTGGGATTTCCATGTCCTTTTGAGCCTCAATTATAGCTTCCACTACATCATTGCCTAGGATATCCCAAAACTTCCGGAAGAAAGCTGCAGGGAAGCCATCCGGTCTCGGGGAGTCGTTACCATCCATGTCAAAAACAACCTTCTTGATTTCCTCCTTTGTGAAAGGACTAAGTAAGAATCCATTAAGATTATCGGTTACGAGGGGTGGAATGGCTGCCAACGAGAGAGTCCTCTTCTTCAATAGTCGGATTTACATCTTCTAGCAACGATTTAAAGTACTCAACCGCTTCCCTCCTTATGTCTTCCATATCTTTGGTGTTAGACCCATCGGCCATCTTGATCTCCTTAATTTTGTTAGTACTCCTGTGGCGAAGAGTAGAGACATGGAAGAACTTTGTATTTCGGTCACCCTCCTTTAACCAACGCAGTCTGGATTTCTGCCTCCAAAAGGTTTCTTCAAATCCTAGCATCGTGTGGTATTCGGCTAACAGCTCCCTCTCCTGGTTTCTCAGATCGACTTCAACTTCTCCTGTAGTTCATTGATCTTGTCTTTTAGTTCTGCCTTTTTAACAAAAATATTGCCAAAGGAAGTTTTGTTCCACTCTCTAATGTTAGCCTTCACATTCCTTAGTTTACATGCCACTTGGGCCGGTTTCGAACCATTATACTTTTTGTCCCACCATTGGGCAACCGGATCCTTGAGATCCCGATGTTGGAACCACATAAGTTCGAATCGAAAGGGTCCGATGTATCTTTTCTTAGAGTCCTCCCCTGTTTCCCACGGAATTGGGTTGTGATCGGACCCGATTCTTGGGAGTGCCGTTAATGAAGAGTCCCCAAACCTCTCCGGGCATTATTGAGAAAGAAGAAACCTATCTAATCTTATCCGAATTTGGTTTTCCTTCAATCTTTTGTTAGACCATGTATAGGAGAATCTACGCGGGTCCACATCCATCAGCTCATGTTGCTCAACAAAATCTCTAAACTCGTAGATATCAGCAGTTATTCTTTGAGAGCCCCCCAATTTATCTACAGGATTAAGGTAGCAATTGAAATCCCCCGCCACAATCCAAGGGTAGTTGGGGACCGTCTCCCTCAATTCAGCTAGCTGACTCCAAAGAACCCTTCTCAGTCCCTGTCTAACTGGAGCATATACATTCGTTAAGATCCACTCTTCCTGTGTGGTTTTATCCACACATAAGAGACAAATAAACCAACTAGACATCAGAATCACTCTACTATCAATCACATTTTTGTTCCACATAACCGAGTAACCCTCCTGCTGTTCTAGTGGCCTCTTGGCCTACTACTTCGACTTCTCGCCAAGTCCTATTCTTAAAAGGAATAACTCTACTCTCCTCCATTTTAGTTTCTTGCGGTAAAATCATATCCGGTTTGTGTTCTTGTCTAAGAGCATACAAAGCTCTTATTTTTGCAGGATTACTCCCACGAATATTCCATGAAAGGATCTTCATTTATGGGCTTTGGATCCTCGAGCCTTCGCCCCAAAGAGCAATACTGCTTGAGTGCCATCAGCCACTCCTCGCTCTGCTTCTTTCTGCCTTAAGGCAGCATTGCTAGGTTTCCCTCTTCCTACCGAACCATATCCCCATACATCCGCTCTAGGTTGGGGTTCCTTGGGATTCACTTGGCTTCTAGTAACCATCTTGGGTAGGTCGGTCTTGGTATTTGGGGTAACAATCGGCTTTCCGGGTTAAGCTGGTCTTTTTGACAGTGGAGATGATTCCGTGCTCTTAGCTTCTTGATTAGTAGATTCTTTTTTCCCTGCTTTGGGGTTACACTGATCTTGGTGGTTCACCTCTTCCTCCCGAGTATCCTTGCCTGTATTATTAGTTTCCTGCTCCTTCCTCCGATTTTTCTCCTCTAAATCCTTCTCTTGAGTCTCCTCTACCTCAGATTCCACTTCTTGGTTGTCCATCTGATCTCCCTTCAAATGATTTAATGCATCAAAGCTGTTCTCCACTCGGGATGTTGATCTCCTTGGAATTTCTTCCCATAAATTCCTCTGCGGTACATGGGACCACTTCCACCGAGCCTCCATAGGCCTCCCGTATCACCCAATCAAACTTACTTGCCCCAGGGCGTTGATCTATGGGGTTCTTTCCTTTGTGATTTGGCTCTGAGGCTTGCTGTATCATCTTAGGAGCAGGTTGAGCTTGAGGGTTCCCATCAAAGGGACCAGATCCCCTGTGAGAGGGTTTTGGGGCATAGGAATTTTTGGGAGGAGGGTTAAAACGTTGCCTCTTGCTTACAATAGGGCGAACAGGGTCTCTGATATTCGGATTTCGAGCTCCACGTCCTTGAGGCCCAGGTTGGGTAGGAATGGAGATCTGCGGGGGAGGGATATTATTCTGGGTTTGAGGATCAGTATTTTGGAGTGGGGGCTGGTTCTTGGAAATGCAGTGGATACCCTGGTGCCCTACCTTCCCACAAACACTACACTTAAAAGACATATTTTCATATTCAAATACCTGAGTATGAAGGCCAAACATAGACGACAAAATAATGGATTTAGGGAGCTCTTTACTCAGGTCCGCCAACACACACATGCGAGCGGACAGGAATCTTGTTTTGCTCAAGGTTGCGGGATCAATAGCTATTAGTTCTCCAATCTCTGTAGCTATCCCAACCAATATTTGTTCGTTCCAAAAAAGCAGAGGTAATCCTGGCATCTTAACCCAAATAGGAGCCAAATCCAGCACTTGAGTCTGGGGGTTGAAATCGGGGGACCAACGCTTCAGATACAAGCCCCTTTTCCCAAAAAACCAAGGACCTCCTTGGAGAGTCCTTTCCATGTCCTGTTCACATTGAAATGTCACCAAAAGAAAACTCTTGGGTAAAGCCTTAATCATCATACCGGCCCTTGGCTGCCATTTTTGGATGGCCCATCTCCTTATGACTTCCATGTCCGGCCTCACCCCCATAAATTTAGCCACCAAAGATGTTCTGCCCTCCATAGCCACATGCTTGAGCTAAGGAATCGGGACGTGCAACCTACCATTGACAGATTTTAGATTAAAACAAGAGTCGGATAATTTTTGCTTACCGCGAAGAGCATTAAGATATGAAGGTCTCCAGTTGCCAGGTTTCTCTTTGTCTCCTTCTTGGGTCTTCCTTTGATCCTGACGCATAGAGTCCTGGTCCCCCTCAGAGAAATCTTCAACCGCATCCGCCCAACGCCCTTGGACCGGTTCCAATAGAACTTCCTTGTCCACATCCTCCGCTTGGGGGCCTGCTATCTCGCCAGAGCCCCCACCTGCCGCGTCTTCTGATCTGCCCTCTGAAGTCCCACACCTAGGGTTTGATGCCCCTAGACCTCTCGCTCCTCCTCCTTGCTGCTCCATCCGTCACCAATTTACACTAATATTTTGGTTCATGAATATTTTTGGATTTAACACAATTTTATAGATGTTATGGCTATTAGTTAGATTCTTCTAATAGCTAAGCAATAAGGCATATTGTAGTTATAAAAGGCCACTACAATTTTTAACCAACAAGATCCATTACAAAGGGTCTTCCTCAAAGAATGATTGGTAATTACAATTCTTGACCCAAAGGATATGAATCTCTTGGCCTAGTGGATGCAGGCAAGTTGATTATGCTCAAAAATTCATCCTAGTATTAATTTTCATAGAAGGCATTTGAAGCAATAAAATGCCTCTTTGGGATACTTGCCCTAGTGTAGGGCAAGGGATTTTTGGGTAAGGATGAACTTGTAATTTTGTCAATTCTCAGTAGATTTGAACCATTCGCACAGGGGGATGAGAAGGATAACCTTTTTGCTTAAAGAAACCAAAACCACTTCATAGTTTTCATCTTTCCTTGCGCTAGACTTGAATTTATTAATGTGAAAATTATGTAGGGCTTTTGATGTATACCAAGCATTATCTAAGTAGGATTCTACCTTCTAAATATCATGATAGCTTTCTAAAAAATATTAAAATACAACTAGATATGGTTGAGTGATCAAAAACTTTAACTATGTTTTGGTAACAATGGCTAAGTGATGGGAAACAGACATATAATATGGAATGTAAATGTAATTGGTATTTGGAATGTAAATAGGTGGTAATATTAACTCATAATAACAATGATTTTAACAGATGCCTAGTGTACAGACCTGGTGCTAGACATGTATGATAAATTTGGAATGATGTATAATGCAATGATGAGTATACCTAATGCAACTATGATTATAATGCAAGTGATGAGAAATGCAATACAATGCAATATTTTTGTATTTTGATGATTTTAACGATTTCTTTTATTATTTTTGAGATATGTATATATATGTACAGGTTGACCAATGGGATTAATGAATGCCATTGGTGCTTTTTGGGTGACCAAAGGGCTTATAGATGCCTTTGGAGCATTTAGTTTTGACCTAGATAGTCGTACACTGCCTAGGAACGTTTTAGCTTGACCTCGATGGTCATAGACTGCATAGGGGTGTTTCAGATTGACCTAGATGATCATGGACCTTCTAGGAGTGTTTGAAGGTGACCAAAGGTTTATATATGCCTTTGGAGCTTTTAGGGTTGACCTAGACGATTGTAGATAGTCTAGGAGCATTTTTATGTGACCTAGATGATCAAAGATCTCTAGGAGAATTTTTGGATGACCTAGGCGAGCAACGACACTTAGAAAGTGTCTAAAATTGCCTAGGGGTATTTGGTTGTGACCAAAGGGATTATAGATGCCTTTGGAGCTTTTAAGGTTGACCTATATAATCGTAGATAGTCTACGGTCTTTTCTATTTGACCTAGACGGTCAAAGACCGCTAGGAGCTTTTTGGGGTGACCTAGGCGGGCAGCGACACTTGGAAACTATCTACGACTACCTAGGGATATTTGGTTGTGACCAAAGGGCTTATAGATACCTTTGGACCATTTATGGTTGACCTAGATGATCATAAATAGTCTAGTGGATTTTTTATTTGACCTAGATGGTCAAAGACCGCTAGGAGCATTTTTGGTGACCTAAGTGGGCAACGACACTTAGAAAGTGTCTATGACTGTCTAGGGGTATTTTTTTGTGACCAAAGGTCTTATGGATGCCTTTGGACCATTTAAGGTTGACCTAGATGATTGTAAATAGTCTAGGGGATTTTTTATTTGACCTAGATGGTCAAAGACCGCTAGGAGCTTTTAGGATGACCTAGGTAGGCAATGACATTTAGAAAGTGTCTATGATTGCCTAGGGGAATTTGATTATGACAAAAGGGCTTATGGATGCCTTTGAAGAATTTAAAGTTGACCTAGATGATCGTAGATAGTCTAGGAGATTTTTTATTTGACCCAAATGATCAAAGACCGCTAGGAGCTTTTAGGGTGACCTAGGCGGGCAACGACACTTAGAAAGTGTCTACGACTACCTAGGGGAATTTTATTATGACCAAAGGGCTTATGGATGCCTTTGGATCATTTAAGGTTGACCTAGACGATCGTAGATAGTCTAGGAGCTTTTTTATTTGACCTAGACGGTCAAAAACTGCTAGGAGCCTTTAGGGTGACCTAGGTGGGCAACGACACTTAAAAAGTGTCTATAAATATCTAGGTGCATTTGGTTGTGACCAAAGGGCTTATGGATGCCTTTGGAGCATTTAAGGTTGACCTAGATGATCGTAGATATTCAAGGATATTTTTTATTTGACCTAGATTGTCAAAAACTACTAGGAGCCTTTAGTGTGACCTAGGAAGGCAACGAAACTTAGAAAGTGTCTACGACTGCCTAGGGGTATTTTGTTGTGACCAAAGGGCTTATGGATACCTTTGGAGCATTTAAGGTTGACCTAGATGATCGTAGATAGTCTAGGAGCTTTTTTATTTGACCTAGACGATGAAAGACCTCTAGGAGAATTTTAGGGTGACCATAAGGTTCATAGACACCTTTGGATGGACCCCCTGCCTATAGACCCCCTATCTATAGATTTTGATATTCTTGTTTCTCTGTGACAACACTGATCATTCCCACAAAATATTGGTAAGGTAGGTTAATGTGCCTTTGGTTAGGTTGTTCAACTTGATTGACAGGTTCTATGTTTGCTTCGTGTGTAGTCAAGGGGTATTGGAGGACTCTTATTTAAAGTTCCTAACTCTCGATCATATCCTATATTAAATCTCTAAAGAGATGACATGTCTGGATGTCATGGCCTCTTTTTTGATGGTACACACAATATAGATTTACCCTGTGCACTTTTGATCTACGCTTATTAGGTTTCAAAGGATGGATCTTAGGAAGCTTGATCTTTTGTGCTTCATACAATCGATTGAAGATTGATGCTAAGGGATTTGAAAAATGAGTATATTATTGTGGTGGCTGATGCGTATGAAGTTTGGCCAATGGAGGTTGAGCCTAGTAATTAGGCTGCACTGGTAATTACGATGGTGTAGCCCGATTTGAGGATTCAGGGATGCTCAAAATCACTTGATTGATTGGGGCTACATTTTGTTGTACATTACCACCTTTAATATTCTTGTTTAGCCATTCCCCCTTGTGTAGTTGAACATAACCTTCCCAGGCCTTGATGTCTTCAATGATCTTAGCCTATTCTAAGGCCTTGTTGAATGTTTGATACCATTGTAATTGTAAGAGAAGTGATACCTACTTTGAAAAACTTCTAGTAAAAATTTAAATGAGTTCCATTATGGGTAATGTGAAAGGTATTTTTAACATCACCTTCATCCATCTATTGCCATACTCTATAACTAGCTCATCATCAAGTTGACAAAGTCTAGACAAGTCATCCAAGTTTGTTGTCTTATTAGCACTAGAGGTGAAAGGTCCCAAAAATGTATCAACCAATTGTTCAAAGGTGTTTATGCTATGATGTGGTAGATTATTATACCATTCCAAAGCATCCCCTACTAATGTTGTAATGAATATTCTCAACATCAAGGGGTCATTATCTTGAAGGTGAGAGCACATATGGATGAAGCTTGTCATGTGGTCTTGTGCATCTTCATCATCTTTGAAATTTTCAAGTTTAGGCATCTTGAAATTTGATGGGTATGTCAATGATGACACTGATGGATGCAAAGGTTGATTTCTAAGCTATTTTAGTGTAGGTTTTTGATAAACAAAACTTTGATTTTGTTTCTCGAATGTATTTATCCGATAAACTAGCACTGTGTATGGCCTTGATAAAATGATATGATCAACTTGTTGTCGCCCTTGTTTAGACAATAGAAGTCTCTTTTGATGTTGAGGTAGATGATAAGTATAATTATTAGGTACGTCATCATAGTTAGATTCAAGGTAAGCATCTACTTGATCTTGATGTTCCCATTGGGATTCTTCATATGATTCTTCCTCATATTGATCTTGGTATTTTTGAGGATTATGAGGTTTTGGATTATAACCAGATAATATCCTTTGATGTTGAATACGATTTTGGCGCGATTGAGAGGGAATATTATTGGGTGCCTTGCGCGTTGTTGCATATTATAGGTACTAGGTGTAAGCACCACTTCATGTAATGCATTTTGCAATTTCTCTTGTTGTATATTTTGTTGTTCTTGTATCTTTCGTTGATACAAACTTTGTAGGTGTGCTCGTTATAAGTCCACACATTGTTGATTTAATTGTTGCTGATCCAAATGGAGTTGATCCATATGTTGTTGTTGGTTAAGTTGTGGCCTTAATTCCTGATGAGTATAACTTTGTTGTTTAGTTGTATGGGGGTTATATACCCTCGTATTGGAAATACGAATGGATTTATCATGTATTTTCCCCCTAATAGGATCTATTGTTTGTTTCTCCTTAAAGGTTGCATTGACTTAAGACTCTAGTTTATGAATCGGCTTTGGGTCTTCTTCCTCATCTATGAGGAAAGATTCATATTCAAGGTTAGATGTATGCTCTATATACTTAGGTTGCACAGGAGCATGATGTATGATATTGAGTTTTCTCTGTGAGGAGTATGAGGATAACTTTCTCTATCAGAAGGGGTAGTTTGGTCATCCAGGCTAGGCCATGGTGTACTCTCATGTTCATATTATTATTGATGTATAGAGCAAGCTGGGGTGTGATTTCGTGATATTGATCTATTGGACCCCTCAGTGGGCATATTATTTGCTATATAGAATTCCATCAGGGTATCCAAATCAGGAAGGTTTCCTAGAAGACCTATGGGTGCTTCCTAGTAGGGATATCTCGAAGGTTTGATCCCCTAGACATGGTATTGTTGGGATGCCATTTAGCGATGGTCATGTCCTTTGGGATTATTTGGATATATTCACTCATTATGGAGCTTGAGTATCCATCTAAATTGGAGGTCTTGATTTCAGCCACATTTGGACCAAACCCATAAAAGGGGGGTCCCCCCACCATTTTTATAAAATTTTGACTTTTCAAAAAAATGTCATAAGTGTTATATAGCAAAACAATCAGTGTGATGAGCTGATCACAATGGACTAAGGATCCAGAAACTATTTTTTGGATCAAAATTTTGTATTTGTGGAATATTTGGCCAACCAGGGCCTGTGGGGAAATGCCCACTTTTGGGATTTTTTGGGAAATTTTGAACCGTGGAGATCTAGGAATCAAAATTTATGTGGGAGGTGTAGAAGGAGCTAACTAAGACAAAAAAATAAATTTGGCAAGTTTTGGAGTTGTCTAGACCATTTTATGACTATTCTAGTGTAGATTTTATTAATTTTTAGGGTCAAAATAGAGTAAAAATAAAACCAAAATAACTTTTTTGTTATAGCTTTTTTTTGCATGATTCTCAATCCATTGGATGTAGGATAAAAAAATAGATTTTTAATTTTAAATATATATATATATTATTAGGGTTTGACCCCCAGATCAAGGATCTTAGGTGGATTACCCGAACAATAAAGAAATACCTAAAGTAGACAACATGATTATTTCCTTTTAGTTTTATAGATTCAAATACACAATCAATAGAAACACACAATAAAACAAATGATTATCTCCTTTAAAGATTTAAATGTGAATCCCTAAACTTGTTTGATGTGTTTCAAGATGTGTTGCTTTGTAAGGAAAATCCTTTTCTTGTACTTGATATTGTGTTGGATGATATTCTCAAATGTTTAAAGGATTTCACCTATATACTCGCACAAGTCAAATATGGGGATGAAATCCATATCCAACAAGGTAGCATAGGTACTACCAACCCTCACCCAACACCCTATGCATAGCGATACACTCCTTTGAAGAGGAATGTGTGCTATTTTACACGGTTAGGACAGATCTTGGGTCGGCCTTGGCCACGAATGGGTCTTGATAGTACTCTTTCTCACAAGCCAATCGAGTTGTAATTACATCCACTGTTGGTCTCGATCAATGGGTTGGATGTGAGAGCCCAATGCCATTGATGTTAAAATAAAGCTTGGTGTGTGGGGTTCCTTCTAAAAATGGAAAGAAAGCAAAATAGCACTCAATGATTATTTACTAAATTCACAAAGGTGCATTTTTCTTTCAGACTCATTAGTAGCATAAAAGGAAAGCCAAAAAAATGTAAAACCTATATGACCTTAACATTCATGTGCAAGGTTTCAACAGGAAAAACCAGACAAATGCAGTGACTTCTACTGTATTTTTTGCTATTTTTCTAAGCTAATTAATGCATGATTTAGGAAAGAGAAATTTTAACCTTTCTATGCAAATAAGAAGCGAGAAAATATGAAATTGAGCAATTTTAAGCAGTAAAAAGTCAAATTTATGATGTAGAAAGGTGTAAAATGAACCTGTAAAGTTGTTTCTGCAAATTTTTACAAAAAACCCTCTGTTTTTGTGGTCATCCCAGGTAGGTATGGTCATAGATTGGGGGCCATCCCATGTATTTCCATGTAGTTGGTCATCTCACCCAGTGCCATGGAGCAGCAAAAGTTTCATTTTTGCTCAGAACGGTTAGTACCTACAACAAAGAAAACCAAAAATATAGGTCCAAATTAGCATATTTCAATGGGAGATTGAAATAAAACCTAAATACCATGATCACCACTGAAGAAGCTAAATTCACGATATCGCCTTAAGGGCATTTACTAGCAATGTATATCAATTATAAAGCTTTCAAAGGAAAGATAGCATAAACATGTAATATACTGAAATGAAGCTAAATAGGTAATACAAATGATCAAAATATCTCTTTATTCATTCATAAGTAGCTTCAAAACTAGCTTACAAAATATACCCTTGAGGGCTTTATGATGAGCATCAAAAATGCTCATATTTTTTATACATTTTCTCGATTATTATGTGATTGTATAATAAGGATTGCATATGTTTATGAATGAGTATATAATTATTTGATGAAATTATGCGTGTTATCTAATTCATGTGTTTTCAGTATGTTTTTTTGGAATTATAGTTTATTTAGTTAGATTTGGATCAGTTAAGGTCTTTTCATTGACTTGGAACTTTGTTTCTTTTGGAATCAACGCAGAGAAGGTAGGCGTCTTCCTCTTCCAGGAAGGCACCAAGCGTAAGTAGGCACCTTCCTCTTCCAGGAAGGTGCCAAGGAAAGACAAGCACCTTCCTCTCCTAGGAAGGCACCAATAGAAGGCCAGCGCCTTCCTCTTCCAAGAAGGTACCAAAGGAAAATAAGTGCCTTCCTCTCATAAGGAAGGCGTCGATAGGAAGGTGCCACTAGAAGGCAAGCGCCTTCCTCTCATAAGGAATGCATCGACAAGAAGGCGCCACTAGAAGGCAAACGCCTTCCTCTCACAGGAAGGCACCAATAGAATATAAGCACCTTCCTCTTCCAGGAAGGTTCCAATGGTAGTAAGGCGCCTTCCACATAGGGAAGGCACCCCTGTTCTTTGCTCATTGACTAGACAAGCACAACGTGGACAACAAATACTGGTGCAGTTCCAACTCTACGTCATGTAGATTTAAATTGGGGATCGCATCGATGTATGAGAACATCCAACCAATGCCAAGTGAAGCACAAACCAATCAATGAACATGCCATCATTAGAAACGAATGCCAATTTTAGCAGATGTCGATCACATTTACCAGAATGTCTTAGTTTAGTCTGGAATGAATAGATTTTTATACCTTCTTTGTAATAGAAAATCTATGGGTGTGCTATATAAACACATGTAGACCTTTCTGAGGATATATAGAATATTTTTATAGTAAATGTAGAGAGATATACAGAAGAAGCATTATAATACTTTGATAATTATAATATAGTTCTAAGAGTTTCTAAGTGTGTGTTTAGCTGGGAGGAAGCTGCTGGAGCCTAGGCCCACTCCAAGCCAGTATTTCTTCCTCTATTTTTCCTATGTTTTCTAGATTAGTTTACCGCTTTTATAAGATTGTTTATCGCACTATTATTTCTCGTATTGCAATAGGTTTATTTCTAGGAATGCATGAATATTTCCTTTATGTAGTGTAGATTAAAAATACAACGCCAAACAGAAATAAAACCACAATAATGGAATACAGGAAAGTTGCATAAAACAAACAATTTTTATTAATCAGTGGAGTTTAAAAACTCCTTTTGAGTACAACAGGCCCTGTAACCCTTTTTGTGATACACAAATTACAGTTTGTGCTAGGGTTCTCCGAAACCCTAGCTGGCATAAAGTGGTGGCATTTTCGAAGACGTATCCTTAATCCCAACAAAGTGAGTGGGTTTTGTTGTATCCTTTGGCTCGGACCACTCCAGGCTTAAACAACTGCTATCAACACACCAGATCCGCCATTAAAATCCTGCACACATTAACACTATCAAGGAGTTAGAAATTAATAAGAGGGCTCCACTGTGTGAGCCCTCAGAAACAATTTAAAACCCTAGAAAAATAGAATGCAGGAGTTCAACAACAGATTAATAAAAGAAAAGAAGTTACTTGCTTTAAACTGATTTATACCTGTTCTCTGTTAACGCGGCTAGACCAGGCGGCATCTGGAAGTAATGTGGCTGTCAAATCGGCTGCAGAAGGCGCCCTGGTGCACTCGCTGAACGCCCGCGTGCTTCTGGATCAAGGTTTCAGACGCCGGTCTGAGTCTGTGGTTGTGGGTAAACGCCCGTGGGCACTTGTGACAAGAATGGGGGATTCTGCAGAATGTTGCAGAAGAGATGGCGGCGAAGTTGGCGACGGATGCGGCGATGGATGCGGCGAAAAGGGGCGGCGATGGATGGCTGAAGAGATAGATGAAATAGAAGAGATAGGTCCAAAAGATAGCAAAGATAGCAAAGATAGCCAAGATAGAAGTAGGGTTTGAGCCATCAAGGTGGCTCTATTTATAATCTACTCTTAGGGCACACTTTAGGGTTTTAACGACACTTTGAACGTGTGGCTAAGATTAAAGTGGATCCAAGGGTAGAGAATAAATCTAGGTTGTGAAACGGATTAAGAAGGATGGACGGATGAGATTAAATGAAAGATGGACGGCTTAGATTAAATCACTTAAACTATATTTATATATATATATATATTAAAATATATTAAAATATTAAAATATATATATAAATATTAATTTAAATAAATTTGGGGATGAAAAATGGCGGGAAAGGTGAAATTGGGCCAAATAATGGCGGGAAAGTGTGGATTTGGGCCAAATAATGGTGGGAAGGATGAATGATTGACATGTGGCTGACAGGAAGGTATAGATGACTTGCAAGTGGTTGGATTTTGGTGTCTACAGATGCCCCTTTTTGAGCTGCTTTGTGTGAAGACACAATGCAAGCACAAAAACTTAAGACACCTGAAAAGCTGGATCAGACGCAACTCTCTCTCAAGACTAAAGCACAACTTTGAAGACCAAAGAATAAAAGAATATTTAAAATTTTATCAGCTTACCCCCTCAATTGGCGAGCGAGAATGGTTCTCACAAGCCAATTGGAAGAAATTCGGAAGAAAATGAACCGTTTTTGCCCCAACGGTGAAAAAAAGGGGTTGGTGTATGAACCATCTGTTTATGTCCCAACAGAAAGGGGTTGGTGTACAAACCAGAAAAGAATATGATTGAAGACGATATGAGTGATGTGAAAGATGGACCGTTTTCTCCCCCAACGGTTATAAAGGGATTTTTGCCAAATTGTAAGTTCCATGATCATGTAAGATGAATTCCACTATAGGAAAATTAGAAATTGATAACGGATGCCCCAACTCCTGTGTGTGAATCCATACTGTTGATGAAATTGCCTTGTTGGCGCCATTGATATGCAGAGATGAAAGATGCATGAAAGAGTCCAGAACTCAGAGATGCTCCTAGTGACTGTATGGATAATTCCTCGGGTCGGAACCAATCAACCTAGGTAGCCTCAATCTCTAGCAAGACTCAAAATAATGATGATATTAAAGATTGTCCATGTTTAAGGCCCCATGAACTAGGCCATCAATGACAACTTGTTGAGCAAATTAATCTTGGTATGAGGTCACTTGAAAAGTAGAATACCCAAAATTGATTTCCAATTTTCAAACAGTGAAATAATTGATGATGATAAATGGTAAGTGTCCTTATGGTGGTTTAATCCTCTTACCGAATTGCATGGATGCAAATCGCTGCAATCGCCAAGGTGATAGAATATACCACTAGATACGAGGTTTACTTTAATTTGATTTGGCAAAAATATGCATGATGAAAGAAGAATGAATGAAATTGACGATAGATCAGAAGAATTGATGAATGTGGTTAATTTTGTGAAGGTTTTGAATATTTTTAACCCAATTTGTAAAACAATGATGAATGATGCGCTTTTTGAGCGAAATGACAAAATTTGTGTCCAAAACCGTTGTAACCTTCACAAAATGTTTTATTATGATAAGAAGAATGGATGAATGCAATTTGATGAAATTTGGAGGAGGTAAGCTTCAATTTTGCAAGTTTTGTTCCTTTATTCAATACTGACACCAAACGCCGGTCTGCATTTGGGGGTGGCAGAGACGCCCGCCGGTGTTTAGGCGCTCTGCAGACGCAGCACTGCATCTGAATGCGCCATGAAATGCCCCACTGCATTTCAGGGTGCCAAAACCAGCTATTTAAACAATTTCAACGAGAATTTCGCTCATTTGTGCGTTCGAGCTTGAGAGAAGTGCGTCTGAGGGAGTGGAGTGAAAGGTTTGTGTGGGAGAGTGAAGCACGCGGGAGCTATGGCGGAGATGGGAGCGGACGCGCCAGTGCAGCCAACTGAGGTATTTGTTCATTTAAGCAAGTACTTATTATGTGTTTTTTTTTTTTTTTTTTTTTTTTTTTTTTTGGGAAAAATTTGTAACAAATTTTTGTTTTGTTGTTTTGCAGCTTAGGGTGTTAGAGGCACGACACCGATTCTCCCCTATCATTCCGGGGATGAGGAGGTCATTGTCCCAGGCAGACTGGGAGATATTGGAGGCAGTGGGGCTAGCGGAGGCAGCCCGGTTGGAGGTAGTTCGGGCGGATGAGGGGTACCTCTCGGCTTTGGCCGAGAGGTGGGATCCAGATCGGGGGACGTTCCAGCTCCCGACTGGAGAGATGACGGTGACGCTTGAGGATGTATACCGCATCCTCAAGGTGCCCGTGGAGGGGGCACGGGTGGAGGTTGGATGAGATAGGGCCACGGAGATGGCCAAGTTGTTTGGGGATGACTGGAGAGAGATCCGGACGGAGAGCGGGGGGATCCCATACTTGGCCATGTATACGGCCAAGGAGTTGGTAGCGGTGGAGGCTCTGATGATGTTCGTGTTGACCAACATTGTGGCCCCGAACAACATCGGGTGCAGGTTCCCATGGAACCTGATGGGTGTAGTGAGCGAGATGCTCACTAATAGGGTAGTGTATGCTTGGGCGCCCGCTTTATTGGCGCAGGTGTACCGGGAGTTGTATGAGGTTCGGAGACGGGGCCGGAAGGGCCTAGGTTGCAGTGTGGTTCTCCAGTGCTGGGGCTGGGAGCACTTTAGAGTGGCTCGACCGGAGGGGTTGCCATGGGCTCACTGGGACATGAGCCAGGCTTATGGTAGGAGATGGCCAGTGGCGGAGGAGAGACAACTCTAGCCGCCCCGTGAGATCGGGGCAATGGTATAGGAGATTATGGGCAGACTTGACAGATGCCCAAGTCATTTGGAGGCCCTGGTGGGAGGCGAGGTGGATCGGGGATGGAGAGCACCTGAGACGGGTGCGACAGGCCGGATGGGTAGTGGGGCGGGGCCATAGCGAGGCGGAGTACATACAGATGTCTCGAGTACTCCGCCAAGTCGGATTGAGGTAGGATGTCCCCGGTGAGCCAGTGCGCTATCGGAGGCACAGATCAGAGGGTGATTTGTCGTGTGTCGAGCCGTGGAGGGAGGCGGCAGAGGATGATGAGGACATGGAGATCCCCGACATGGACGACGTCGGGGTGACAGCTGAGTATGCAGCATGGATGGCCGTAGAGCCGAGGTGGGAGCCACCATTGGTGGCTGGTGGAGCCGGAGAGCCCGAGGCTGGGGTTGGAGAGGGCGAGGGAACCGCGGAGGTTCCCAAGCGCAGGGAGGGTCCCCGCCTTCGATCTGACAGTCGAAGGTGAAAGGGGAAGATGGCACGATAGGCTCCAGAGAGCGGAGATGACGGGGAGGATGACGGAGAGGGCCTAGGAGAGGCTAGGGAAGTACCCCCTAGCGGGCACGAGGACGAGCTGGCACAGCTGCAGTAGCAGATAGCAGAGCGTGATGCTATGCTAGCTATCTCGGGATGAGAGGATAGCTCGACTGGAGCAGCAGGCAGCAGAGCGGGATGCCCTGTTAGCTGCTCAGGAGGAGAGGATGGCCCAGCTGCAGGCGGACTTGGATAGAGCGACCAGGGTGCCCCAGGATGACAGGGTGACGAGACTCCAGGCAGAGCTAGCGGAGCGGGAGCGACGACACGGGATAGACATAGCTAGGTTTAGGTCGAGGACTCGTTACATTGAGGCTCTGGAGGACACATTGTTTAGGCATCACATTGTGTTGCCTGATCCTCCATCCTCTTCTGTCTCTAGGCGTAGTGAGTCTAGGCACACCACTAGGTCTAGGGCTCCTACTAGGTCTCAGGGGTCCTCTTTTGATGGTTAGCTTAGTGCTTAGATGCACTCTTTATGAGCCTTGGTGCTCTATTGTATATTGTAGCCTTTTGGCATTCCTCGTACAGTTTGTCCTTTATACATATATATATACATGGCTTTTATTTATTTGGTGTTTTACTCTCTTTTGTGTGAATGCCTATGTTTTTGTGATGCATGTTTTGATATGTTTTAATGTTTTTGATGCATATGTGATGGAATGGAATGCAAACTTATAGATGATTAATGCGAGACTAAGTATATAACATACAAATCTATGGATGATTAATGCAAGACTAAGTAAATGATATGTAAATCTATGGATGATTAATGCAAGACTAAGTAAATGAAATATGCACTAAGAAGCACTCATATTTTTAGATAGTTAGATTTAGCCAACTTTTATCATAATTGTTTAATCAGGGGCACCGAACTTGGTGGCTTGTGAATGGATGACGTATGGAATGACATGAATATGGAAGAAGATATGGAGGAAGATATGGAGGAAGATATGGAGGAAGACTGTTTTACAAAGACTCAAACATGCTAGTGGTATCAAACAAACTTACTAATACTGCCTAATTCAACTAGGACCAAATGTGTGTGCATGCGAGTTCATTAACCAAATCGGAAGCATGGTAGTGACTCTAGGCAATCAAAAACCTGTGTGTGTGCAAGTGTGTTCATTAACCTCATCTTGCATAAATTAGGTAACCTCGTTATGGAGAAGACCCCGAAGCTAGTTTGTCCGTATGAGCATTCGGAGGTCTCTTTTTGAGGAGAGACATGTCGCCACGCAATGAGTATACTCCACTCGCCAGTCAAGCGTCTATAGCCCCGGTGAAGGTTAACTCCATAGTCCATGTTGTTTTTGACCTTTGTAAGCCTTGGGGATGACTACCTATCCGTCTGATCGGACAAGTAGTACGATCCTTACAACTTATTTGGGATCGGTGGTGTGTGAAAAATGTTCATTTCCTTAGAGCTTTGGGGAATCGGATTCTCAACCGAAGTATGATGAGAATTTTACCCTATCCTTACTACTCTGTTTATATTTATATTTTGTGATTGCTTGTGATAGTGGTAAGAACCACTGTTTTATGGACTATGTTTGCATGATAGGACAAACGAGGATTACCCTTTTCACTTCAAGGCACAACCCAAGGATGGTGTTATCTCTCTTTGACACAAGATGTTTTTAAGATGTGAAAATGTGATAGGTTCAAGACCGCTTTTGAAATCATTTCCCAATACTCAAGATTTTATTTAGTGTAATTTGTGATATGGCCCTAGAGAACTTTGACATGCATTTCAAAGTTTGCTTAAAACACTAGGAATGGCTGAGTGACTCAAAACATTTTGGCAATGTAAATATGTGCAAATGGAAAATGGGTGTACGAATGACAATTCGGTTTGATGGATTTTATGAAGGTGCCCCCGATTAAGGCAACATGACTTTTGCTTGACCAAATTTTATATCCAAAAGATAGAATGGTCTCTAACATGATATGCAACTATGGCTGAAAATGAAATGTTATGGTTTTCAATGAGATGTATGCACATGAAATGCAATGTTTTTGAATGAGATGTATGCAACTAACAATGAAATGCAAATTCTTTTTATTTTATTTGTTTTTTTTTTTTTTTTTTGTTGTACAAGCCATGTATATATGTACATATAAAATTCAAACTATGCGTAGAATGCCCTCAAGTGTATAACATTAAGTGGTTCGGGTTCTTCCTCTCCCTCTAAACTCGGCAAGTCTATAAGTTCCATTACCCACTCTTTCAGGTGACCATATATGGACCTAACCAATTAGCCGCGAATTTATCTCGAAGATGCGGCAATGCATTGGTGTTTTGTTGATTCTCTTTAAGGACAAGATCTCCTACTTGAAATTCTCTTAGATGAACTTTGGCATTGTAAGCACGTTTCAATCGGTCTTGATAAACTCGCAAATGCTCTAAAGCATTGATTCGTTTTTCATCTATGAGTGTGAGTTGATCAAGACGTGCTTGTCTAGCAATATCATCATCGATAAATTCCTGCAAAGAAATTCGCAAGGAAGGGATCTCGAGCTCAAGAGGCATGATTGCTTCAGCTCCATAGACCAAAGAAAATGGCGTTGCCCCAATGGGAGTTCCGATGCTTGTTCTGTAAGCCCATAATGCCAAGGGGATTTGTGTATGCCAATCTTTATGATTTTCTTTAACAAGTTTCTTAAGAATAGCAATTATGGTCTTATTGGAAGCTTCAGCTTGTCCATTGGCTTGTGGGTAGTAAGGAGTTGAGAAACTATGTTGGATATTATACTTTTCGCAAAGAGCTCGAACATCCTTATTCTTAAAAGACTTGCCGTTATCAGAAATGATTTTAGAGGGAATACCAAAACGACAAATGATATGGTGAAGTATAAACTCCACAATTCTAGGACCTGTCGTACTGGTTAGAGGAATAGCTTCAACCCACTTTGTGAAGTATTCAGTGGCTGTAATGATGAAAGTATGCTGTCCTGAAGAGGCAGGTGAAATCTTGCCAATTAAATCGAGACCCCATTGTGAGAAGGGCCAAAGGCTTTGGATGGGCTGTAAAGCTTGTGATGGTATATGGGTTAAATTAGCGTGTTCTTGACACTTTTTACATTGTTTAACATATTTGCAACAATCTTGTTCCATAGTGGGCCAATAATACCCCATACGTAAAATACGCTTCGCAATGGCCATTCCACTAAAATGACCACCACAAGTACCATCATGGGCTTCAAGCAATAGCTCTATGTGTTTCACCCGCTTCTAGACAACGGAGGAGTACTCCATCATATCCACGTTTATACAACACATCCCCCAAAAGAACAAAACGAGCTACCTTTTGCTTAAAACAACGACGAGCAGTTCGAGACAAATCAGATGGGAGTGTTCCAAACTTGAGGAAGGCTACTATCTCACTAGACCAAGGCTCATATGGATCCGAATGGATAAAGCAAACATCTTTTTCATCCTTAGACTCAAGCACGGACAATTGCAGACTTAGAGATTGTGGAAATGATTAGGGGTTGTACCTCTCCAAGGGAGTCCTTTGGAATCAATGATCCAAGAGAGGCCATGGCATCCGCAAATCTATTAGTCGAACGAGGCAAACTAGTGATCTCATACCAATCAAACTTAGAGAGCAACTTCATTGCTACATCATGATAAAGCTTAATGGTAGGTTCTTTGGCTTGGTATTCTCCCTGTAATTTGTTTAACCACGAGTTGAGAATCCCCAAATATCCGAATACGCTTAATGCTCATAGCTATGGCTGATTGAAGACCTAAAATTAAGGCTTCATACTCGTTGTATTATTGGTGCATTGGAAGTCTAGTTTGAATGATAAAGGGATGGGAATCCCTTGAGGTGTATGAAACACAACTCCAGAACCTTGACCTTTCGCGCACTTAGAGCCATCAAAGAATAGCGTGATGTCAACATCTTCCTCCGGAATGATGTCCTCTTCTTGTTCGATGATAGCAAATACCGAATCATCTCGGAGCTCAATAATCAAAGGATGATCACTAGGTAGTGGAGCTTCCGCAAGTTGATCGGCTATAACTTGACCTTTAACGGATTTTTGGCTAATGAATTCAAGATCGAATTCGGTAAGCAACATTATCCATTTAGCGGTACGAGTGTTATTATAAGTGCGAGACATCATATAACGCAGAGGGTTTTCTCTAGCTATGACATATGTTGTATGGCTAAGCATATAATGACGAAGTTTCTTAGTGGCAAAAACCATTGCTAAGCACAACTTTTCCACATAAGCATATCGGGTTTCATAGCTTACCAATGTTCGACTAATATAATAGACAACTTGCTCATGATTTTGTTCATTCTTTTGTGCAAGCATTGTCCCTAAGGCAAAGTCCGTTGCTGAGATATAAAGATTGAAAGGGACCCCTGGACGAGGCGGAGCTAAGATTGGCGGAGACGCTAAGTATCGCTTGATGTCATCAAAGGCTTTCCGACACTCATCTCGTCCATGAAAATTGTACCCCCTTTTGTAGTAGGTGGCAAAATGGCCTACATTTATCGGAAAGTTGTGCAATAAAGCGACGGATTGAATTAATCTTTCCTTGCAAACTACGCAACTCCTTCAAATTAGTTGGGGGACACATTTCCATAATGGCTTTGACCTTGTTTGGGTCCACCTCAATACCTCGTTTAGAGATAATAAAACCTAGGAGTTTGCCTGAGGTAACACCAAAGACACATTTCTTAGGGTTCAACCTTACTTTATGCTCTAGAAGCCTATCAAAAACTTTTTCCAATACATCAAAATGCTCTTGTCGAGTTTTAGATTTTGCCAATAAATCATCCACATAATCTTCGATAATCTTATGCATATAATCGTGGAAAATATAAGTCATGGCTCGTTGATAGGTTGCACCTGCGTTCTTAAGGCCAAAGGGCATCACCCTCGTAACAAAAAGTTCCCCAAGGTGTGGTAAATGTTGTTTTGTGTTGATCTTCGGGGTTTATTCGAATCTGGTTGTATCCCGAAAATCCATCCATGAACGAAAGCATTTCATGACCAGCGCAGTTGTCGACAAGAGTATCAATGTTTGGAAGAGGAAAGTCATCCTTAGGACACGCTTTATTTAGATCTCGAAAATCGGTGCAAACACGTATCCCCCCGTTAGGCTTGCGAACGGGTACCATGTTAGAAAGCCAATAGGGATAATCAATCGGGACGACAAATTTAACATCCAGAAGTTTTCGAATCTCCGATTTAACTATGAGGGCCACGGTAGGATGCATTTTCCTAAGTTTCTGTTTGACAGATTTAGCATCTTTTTGTAAGGTGAGGTTATGGACAACCAAATTAGGGTCTAGGCCTGGCATGTCTTTGTAAGACCATGCAAATATCTCCTTCTTCCGCTTGAGTAGAGCAATCATTTGCTCTTGTTCCTCTGATGATAGACTTTTAGCCAGTTTCACAATTTGGGTGCCATCTTGGTCCGTACTAAGGTCTACATCGATAGTTTCTTCAATAGACATGTGGGAACCTTCCTCAAGCCAATGGGGAGTAGGGATCGGATTTATGTCATCTAAAATGTCATCAAGCTCCTGTGCCTTGCTCTCGTCTATGTCTCGCTGGAAGACCTCTGGCTTAGAAGATGAAGGTGAATGTGGAGGTGAAGGAGGAATGTAGTTGGCGGAAGCCCTTAACAATTCCTCGGAAAGGATGAACTCTGAAATAGATGGAGGGGATGAAATCCGATCCATGCCAATCAGGCTTGGGTTGATCAGGATTGGCTTATCCGGATCATATGGATTATGGAGTGGTGTGAATAAGTCTTCGAAATTCATTGTCGACTTATGGAAGAAAGGATGGGCGGAATGGAAGGGAAAACCGGTGAAGACCTCGGAAGACCTGAGATGCAAAACAACATAGTTTTTCCAGTTTTTTTTTTTTTTTTTATTTTTTTTTTTTTTTTTTTTTTTTTGTAGTGGTGAAAACCACTATTACACACATACATAAAGCAATAAAGTATTTTTATATATTTTGATTTTTTTTTTTTTTGGAAATTTTCTGATTTTTTTTTTTTTTTGGTAGTGGTGAAAACCACTATTTTAGTATATACATATAATACAAGTTTGGATTATGGCTTATGGATGTGGCGGAGGGGGTGGTTCACCTCGTTCTTGTGGAATAAGCAAGCGAAAGATGGCCTCTTGGAGAGGGAACAATTGGAGATAAAACTCGTCTTGTTTAATGAGGGGAACAATGGGCGCCGACTCTTCTTCAGATTCATCACCATTTGACATGACGTCAAATTCTTCATAGGCTTCATCTTCGGATTCATCGGGGTGGAGGATTTCTTCTTCTGAATTAAGATTAATGCTTTGAAAAGCTCGTTCAAAAGAAGAAAGGGATGGAAGTGGTTGGTAGCCCAGACCAAAACGCTCAGTGGGTCTCTGATATGGCATATCGATGCGTTCAGTTACCCCTTGCTCGTATCGACCTAGGCCAAATTGCTGCCAATTATGTCTGTGGAAATAGCGAGAGGGAAAACCCTCCATCCTTTCGATATTGGCAGGGACTGGATGCTTAGGTTCTAGTATGGTGGTAGGACTAGAAGATGACTCTATTCCCCCATATACAAAATTAATGGAATTTGGCATAGAACCCATGTTATAAACCGATCCAATGGATAAATGTTGGTCATGTGGACGACCAAAATCTTTAACTGTTTGCACATTGAACGGTGTGATGTGGACATCTTGGATGGCATACTCACCAATACCGACATCAGTGAGATGGACCTTGACTTGGGAGGGAGATGGACTAGATGATGGAATAGAAGAATGTGGGATAGAAGAATTGGAAGGATTTGGTTGGGTTGATGCTTCACTAACTTGTGAAACATCAGCCGGTGATGGTTGGGAAGATGGAGGAATAATAGGTGATGTTGAAGAAGGTGTAGAAGAAGGGGGTAATGACGTGGAAAGAGATGATTGGTCATGGCCACATGTGCATGTGGTCACTGATGAAGAAGAAGGAAGATTAGGAGATGAAGAAAGTGGTGAATGAGATGGAATAGCGGAAGATGAAGATGGTTGCGATATGATGGGTAGCTCCTCAGGAATGGGAGCTTTAGAAGAAGATGGTATAGAAGAAGTAGATGGGGTCAAGAAAAGATGAGTGGATGGCAACACAATCTCATAAGGATTTGAGACATAGTTGCAATGTTTGAAGGGTTCAATGTCAGCAGGTACACAATGAACTTGTCCCTCATATACATACTTCAGACATTGATGCAGTATAGAAGGGACACATCTCATCTCCCTAAGCCAAGGCCGTCCAAGCAATACATTGTATGCCATGGTCCCTTCCAAGATGTGAAACAAGGTATGCAAAGTTCGGGCCCCTACCTCAATGGGCAAGATAACCGTGCCAACCGTGGAAGATAAAGCATCATTGAATGCTTTAAGAGTAAAAGTCGACTTTGTGATAAGGGATGGCGACAACTTTAGATGACTCAACGCCGATGTTGTAATGATATTGATTGAGGAACCGGTGTCAATTAAGACTCTCTTGAATGGCTTGTGATCGATCTTGGCCATGATATGCAGTGGAGGATCTATACTTTCTGTTGACATAGGTTTGATTTCAAAATCATAGAAAGTGATGGAGGGCTCCATGCATGTTTGAATACTCCCCACAAAGTTGTTGAAGGCATTAGTATCTTGAGTTTGAAGCTCGATTGACTTTAATATTTCCATTAATGCCTCTCTATGCGGGGAGATTGTTGAATGAGGTCATAGATCGATAACTTGGCAGAAGCCATTTTTAAACCGGTAGTTAACCGGCTACTCAATGACATGATGGGTCGTTGGCATTGAGTAGAATGATTTAGCGGTTGTTGAGAAGTACTAGCACGTCGTTGGGTCACCGTTACTCGAGGTGGACTGGGGGTTTGTACAGGTGGTTGTGGTTCAAGCCTGATTTGGTTGGTTCGCCCTTTGACCCCGGGTTACTACGTTAATAGTACCCACAAAACCTTGGTATTGTTGTACATGGTTGACTTGATTAGGAGGAGTTACCCGAGTTACTCCCCCTGAAGTTGTTGGAGCTTCCTCCCGATGTGGAAGGGGTGTTTGAAATATACCAAGATTTTGATTTTGTTGGGCTAAGGGGCTATCCAATTTAATGGCTCCAATCTCAATAAGATCTTGGATCACATGTTTGAAAGTTGTACAATTATTGATATCGTGCCCATTTTGCCTATGATAAGGACAAAATAAGTACTCCTTGTAATACTTTCCCCTTCTAGATGGTTCTAAAGGTTTAAACTCAGGTAAAGTTAACTGATTTGTGCTATATAACTTGTTGAATATGACCGCATATGGTTCATCTAAAGGTGTGAATTGTTGCTTGGGACGATTGTTTTGCCAAGGTCGAGTTTCCATGGTTGGCCCAGAATTGGGAGCTGGTTGAGTAGGGGCGGGTACCGCATGATAAGCAATTGGTTGCGGTTGACTTTGCATTACTTGTTGTTGTTGAGCCATTACGGGCTGACTCGCCACCACTTGATTAACTTGGTTAACATTTGAGGTCTGTACTAGCCTCGTGTTTGTTTGTTTTGGCCATAATTATTATTTCGTTGTTGGCCCTTTTGTTGCCATTCTTTTCTACGGGGTTTTAAAACACCCTCTTGGACTTTAATGTCTTCTATGATACTTGCTTGGGCCAAAGCCTCTTCAAAAGTCCTGTATTGTTGTAATTGGAGTAACCAAGAGATAGGTTTTAGACAACTCGGGTGAACATTTTGGTTAACTCCTCCATTGGTAGGGAGAATGGCAGGTTTATTAATGATAGCCCTCCAACGGTTTCCAAAGTCATAAACAGTCTCATCGTCATGTTGCTTGAGCTTGTATAAGTCGGACAATGAAACTCTCCTTTGTACATTTAGGGAGAATCGTTCTAAAAATAGATTAATCAATTGTTCGTAAGCATAAATGCTATGGTGAGCTAAATGATTGTACCATTGTACAACATCTCCCCCTAATGTCTGAGGAAAAGTTTTGAGCATAAGAGCGTCATTATTTTGGATTCTAAAGCAGGCATGCATGAATGAGCTCACATGTTCATGAGGATCCTCAGTTCCTCGAAATTTGTCAAACTTCGGTAATGTGAAATCAATCGGATATGGCGGTGAAGGTACCGAAGGATGAATTGGTTGATTGATCAACGACCTTAGCGTAGGTTTCTGACTAGATGAGCCAGGCATGTTGAGCATAAGGTTGTCAATCTGTTGTTGTATAGCATGGAGTCGAGAATCTTCATGAAAATTTTGACTCGTTTGATGATTATGAGGATGCAATGGAGGAGTGGAAAAATGATGAGATGGGATGAAATTGCCTGGATTAGGCGGTGTGGAATGGACAAGTTGTTGGTATGGATGATACCGAAAAGAAGGTGATTGGGGTGAATGATGAACTGGACTGGGTTGGGAGAAAGGTGGGGTAGGAATGGACACCACCGAAGATTGGGGTACCCAGGTGGGGCCTGAGCTAAGAAAAGCTGGTTGGGTAGAAATTGGTTGAGGTGTAGGATTTACTACGACAGGTGGTTGAGCATTTTGTTGCTCGTTGTTGCTGAAGCAACTTGTCGAGGTACTCCCTAACCTTATTAATCTCTAACCCAAGGGAGGTGGGATGATTGGATGAAGGTGGAGGGCAGGCTGCCATGGTAGTCACAGAAGACTGCATAGCAGGGGCAATGAAGGTGGTTGAAGTAGGCGATACCTGGGAAGGAACAATGAGACTCGTGCCCCAGGTAGGGTGAAACCATAAATGGTTTGGGAAGAAGAGGGTTGAAATTGGTCATGGCTAGAGGAGGTTCCACCAGCCTCATAGAGAGAATTGGTGTACACCCGGGTAAATGGAGGAGAAAGTGGTCGGGAAGACACTACATTTGTCTCCAAAGGAGGACAATTGAGCATCTGGGAAGATGTTGGAGATGAAGCCGGCTGAGCAGATACAACATTAGCCTCAAAAAAAGGGTTAGTGTAGACCTGAGTGAAACCAGCGGGTATGGTTGATGCAATATCCTGCTAAAAAATAGAATCTTGCATAGGGGAATCTTGGATTGGCTCAAGGACATAGCCAGTGCCATCTCTTAAGTGAGTTTGCACTTGGGCCATATCAATGTGGGTAATATGAGAGGAATTGTCTTCCTCCATGGGCATGGCCATGTGATAGACGGTAGAAGGACGTGAAAGACCTGCAGGCGAACCTGCTTGAAATTCACTAGGATAAGTGGCTATGTTGGTGGTGGGGATGTTCTGTGAATTACCCATTTGATTATTTAGATTTAACATTTTAGATTGATTCCTTGTTAAGACCATGAAGCAATAAATCTAAACAAATTCAGAAAAGAAGAATGCAAAATTGGAATGATAAATTTACACTAAAGAAATTATCAGAAAACAGTCACAACCTAGGTTTCAACCAATGTGTCTTACCCGCGGTTAATTAATTATTTTCTGATCTTAATCGGTAGTAAATTTTAAGTGTCCGGTTTATGAGTTTTGCATGTGATCTAATCTTGAATTATTCACAAAAAAGGTAAAAACTATGGCTAGGAAAGGACAACGAGATTCTTACTGGTGATGAAATCCAGCAAGTTTGCTCGGGGGTGACCTATGGTGTCTAAGGCAGAAGTTTAATGGATGGAGATGAATTCCACCGTCACTAAACTTCAAGCAATACCTAGTGATGAAATCCAGATATTACTGTTTTAAATGCAATATGAAATGCAGTGAATTTTATTTTAAGTGTTTTAGTTGTCTAATGTATACATACAAAGCTATAAATCAAAAGTTCTAATGATCTAAGCAAGAGGCTACCGAAAACATGCCATTTCCTCTGAAGAAGTGGAGTACACCGTTTAAAACCCCATGCCTACCAATGATATCAGATATCAAAGGAGCAACCGGAAGGTTCGTCCACTTCTCTGCCTGGAATCACCCAATGGCAGGAGTACTATTGACATCCAATCAATAGTCCTACTTAGATAACTAAAACAGATAATTCGTAGCTATTCTAATATGCAGCTAGGTATGCAATTTTTTTTTTTTTTTATGCAAGCAACAACCAATAATGCAATGCAAAAAAAAATGTAATTAAAAATAACTATTCTTTTCCAGATTACTTAGTTTTTATTCATTTTAAAGCAATGATCCGAAAAAGAAACAGAATACGACAGAAAAACCAAAAACGTAAAAAGTACAAGAAAAAAAAAACGCACTTACTCGGAAGCCTACGCTTTTCTGTAAAACTGACTTCAAACGCCCAGGGAGTCCGCACAGCTGAAACGCACCTCTGCGTTTCGTATTGGACTTCCGGACGCCGCTCCGAATCTCTCGCATTTTTGCAAGCTCAGAAACCCTAGTTCGCTGGAACAACGAATTTCATGATTTCTGGAACCTGCAAAATAAAATAGAAAATAGGAATAGATTAGTAAAGCAAGTATTAAAAACATGAAACCCTAGGGGGTCCCACCGTGATCGCCATTTGTAGATTAAAAATACAACGCCAAACAGAAATAAAACCACAATAATGGAATACAGGAAAGTTGCACAAAACAAACAATTTTTATTAATCAGTGGAGTTTAAAAACTCCTTTTGAGTACAACAGGGCCTGTAACCCTTTTTGTGATACACAAATTACAATTTGTGCTAGGGTTCTCCGAAACCCTAGCTGGCATAAAGTGGTGGCATTTTCGAAGACGTATCCTTAATCCCAACAAAGTGAGTGGGTTTTGTTGTATCCTTTGGCTCGGACCACTCCAGCTTAAACAATTGCTATCAACACACCAGATCTGCCATTAAAATCCTGCACACATTAACACTATCAAGGAGTTAGAAATTAATAAGAGGGCTCCACTGTGTGAGCCCTCAGAAACAATTTAAAACCCTAGAAAAATAGAATGCAGGAGTTCAACAACAGATTAATAAAAGAAAAGAAGTTACTTGCTTTAAACTGATTTATACCTGTTCTCTGTTAACGCGGCTAGACCAAGCGGCATCTGGAAGTAATGTGGCTATCAAATCGATTGTAGAAGGCGCCCTGGTGCACTCGCTGAACGCCCGCGTGCTTCTGGATCAAGGTTTCAGACGTCGGTCTGAGTCTGTGGCTGCGGGTAAACGCCGTGGGCACTTGTGACAAGAATGGGGAATTCTGCAGAATGCTGCAGAAGAGATGGCGGCGAAGTTGGCGACGGATGCGGCGATGGATGCGGCGAAAAGGGGCGGCGATGGATGGTTGAAGAGATAGATGAAATAGAAGAGATAGGTCCAAAAGATAGCAAAGATAGCAAAGATAGCCAAGATAGAAGTAGGGTTTGAGCCATCAAGGTGGCTCTATTTATAATCTACTCTTAGGGCACACTTTAGGGTTTTAACGACACTTTGAACGTGTGGCTAAGATTAAAGTGGATCCAAGGGTAGAGAATAAATCTAGGTTGTGAAACGGATTAAGAAGGATGGACGGATGAGATTAAATGAAAGATGGACGGCTTAGATTAAATCACTTAAACTATATTTATATATATATATTAAAATATATTAAAATATTAAAATATATATATAAATATTAATTTAAATAAATTTGGGGATGAAAAATGGCGGGAAAGGTGAAATTGGGCCAAATAATGGCGGGAAAGTGTGGATTTGGGCCAAATAATGGCGGGAAGGATGAATGATTGACATGTGGCTGACAGGAAGGTATAGATGACTTGCAAGTGGCTGGATTTTGGTGTCTACATGTAGATTTAATTGTTTTTACGTAAATTATCAAGGAGTGTATGAATGATTGACGATCGTTGAAACACCCCCCAATAGTAGAACTAGCAGACTCATCTCAAGTGGTATTGTAAGCAATCTTGTTCAAGACCCTTCGCAAGTTTACGAAGCTCCCTAGGTTGATAAATTAAATGCACGGGCATGTGACAAAAGTAGGAAAGAAGTTAACCTTGTTTGGCCCATAACATTTTGGCATCGTTGTCGGGAAGCGTCTCAACTAGATTATTTACAATACCTAGAAACCTTCCATCTGACCTTGTATGAGTTCTTCGAGAAGAAGAGGACCTGACAATCAATTTATAAAAACCAATCCACCAGAACCTAAGTTAGTCGAACATTCTAAATTTGAATTAGACTCGCTCGACCCACCACCAACAATCCATTGGAGTGAGGATCCACACTTTGTGCAAAGTGCCTCCTCATCCCATCAACTTGGGGAAGAACGAATCATCATAAATCCCCTATTTAATAGGACACCCTTAGAGGAAGTCCTATCATGGAAAGCTATAGAAGATCAGACAATAACACCAGACAACCTTAGAGACTTGACTCAAAAAGTCTTAAATTATCGTAAGGCCATAAATACTACATTAGAAACCACATTTCCTAAAAAAATGGCTGACAAAGAAGAAGTCTCATTTGGATTTAGTTTCCTGATTGATGGAGTAGGAGATATCAAAATGAAAAGCATATCCCCTGCTCACCTTCCGACCTTCAAAGGATACCCAACTGAGGACCCTGACCTATTTTTATTTAAGTTTGATGTCTTATGCAGGTTTTTGGACTACAAATCTAATACGTAGAAGCTGAAACTCTTTCCTTAAACATTGGATGATGCAGCTCTGTGATGGTTCATCGGTCTGGGATACAAACACATTGCCACTTGGGATCAAATGAAGAAGCTCTTTTTAGAGAAATACCAAGATTTTTGGAGAGCAAGAGACTCTAGATAAGAGGAGCATGATGCAAAAAGAAGATGAGTCTCTCAAGGAATACTGGGAGAGATTCAAATTCAATCTTCAATGATCTCCTCACATGAAACTATCTGATAAGTCCCTCAAAAGCATATTTTTGAGAGGACTTACCAATGAATCACTGGAGGCTCTTAACATGATTTCTGGAGGTGATGTCTACCAACACGCTATGGAAGACATCTAAAAACTATGCCATAACTACTCAAGAAGGAGAGGCAATACCACTTCTAGAACCATGAAAGCGACTGCTTCAGTCACAAAGACAAAAATAGGTAACATGTTGGAATATTTAAAGAGTGAAATGCTCTCATCTCTAGCATTGCAGATGGATACACTATTGTTAGAGAAAAATAAGTAAGAAAATGAAGCAACATTGGCTTATTTCTGTCCAAAATATGGAGGGAAACATGCAAAGAATGCATACCTAGAGAACAAAGTCAGAGTATGCGCAGTTTGCAGGCTAAACCATAAAACTTGATTGTGCCCACAACTGCCCAGTAATCAGGAGGATGTTGAAAGCGTAGATGCCTATTTCATAGGCAATCAGAAGAGTTGGCCACAACCCCTTGTGGGGAATATGCCAACTAAAATTTCGTCATATGGTGGAGGACCATACATGCACCAAGGCCCGCCTAAACCACCTAACATGGGGTGGTGGGGGCCATCACCCTCGTCCAATGCACACCCTGTAGCATTCCCGAACCAGCAGCCATGGATGCCATATCCATATCTTGGGAAACAATGGAGAGGCCACACTACATGGAATTAGGCTCCATAGAATGTAGCACCAGCTCACCCCCAACAAAATTTACCAGCATTTCCAGTAGTGAGACCTGCGTAGCTACCCGTATAACCGATAGCAAATCCTAATAACAGGGTGAACCAACCAACATACAACATGGAGGGTGAGATGTATCCGATGTACCATATTCAGCTTAGGTCTGGTAGATAGCTAGGAGTCGAAATGCCTCCACTGGTAGAAGAGGAGGAAGAGGTAGGAGAAACACCTCTTGTAGAAGAGGTGATAGAAGAAATGCTTGAGAGAGCAAAGGCTCCATTTACCAACCGGTTGCAATAACAGAGGAAAGTAATGTAGTTGGAGTTCGATATCTTGTCTGGATTGAAGAACCTCACCATGACAATTCCATTATTTCAAGAAATCCGAGATGTTTCCATATATACCAAGGCGATAAGAGAGATGTGTCTATGGAAGCCAGGATGAAGAGAAACCCAAAATATCAATGTCATGGGTAAACTAGTAGATTTGATGATGGGAAAAATGTGTCATCCTAAGTATGCAGACTCGGGCAACCCGATGCTGATTGTAAAAATTGAGGGACATTCCCTATCCAATACGTTGGTCAATATCAGAGCAGCCATCAATGTAATGCCTCTGGAGACCATGCAGAAGCTATAACTCACAAACCTGAAACCCACTATGACAATGCTACAGTTGGTCGATCGATCAACCGTGGCATCGAAAGGAATGTTGGAAGATGTAATAGTGATAGTCAGCACATGGGAATACCTAGCTGATTTTTTAGTCTTGCAATCTAAAACTAGGTTGGATGGTTACCCACTCATCTTGGGAAGGCCATGGTTGGCAATAGCTGACACTTACATCAGTTGTTGAGATGGGCTGATGACCATATCCAATGGATGAAATGTTAAAAGGTTGACTATTTCACCCCTAGCGCAGTCCATCGACTCATTAGGAGAACCCATGTTGATCGAGCATGAAAATCCTGAGTTATCCATGATCCAACCAGTGATGACATTGGATGAGTTGGCAAAATAAGATGAATATGGTGCTATTGTGGATTTCCTCCATGGGGAGTCCTCCATATTCGCTCCTAGATTGTCGTTGTCTGGTGCCCAAGATCACCATGTTTAGCAAATACATGTCGGGCTAGGAAGAACGTTGAATGTCAGCAGTGGTTTTAATCCCACACAATTGACAAAATTAGAAGAGCTCCTGGTTATACACCAATAGGAATTTGCATGGGATTACTTATATATGAAGGGTATTAGCCCAGAGATCTATACCCATCGTATATACCTCGATGATCAAGCAACTCCAAGCATGCAACCATAGAGAAGAATGAATCCAACAATGAAAGACATTGTCAAGGAAGAACTGTAAAAACTCTTGACTATTGGATTCATCTATCCGATTTTTGATAGTGAGTGGGTATCACCATTAGTGGTAGTCCCTACAAAGAATGGGAAGTGGTGAATCTGTGTGGACTATGGAGCGTTAAACAAAGCAACCAAGAAGGACCACTTCCTACTCTCGTTCATTGATCAAGTCTTAGATACACTCTTCGAGAGGAATTATTTCTCCTTCCTAGATAGATTCAGTGGATACAACCAGATCCAAATAGGAGAAGAGGATCAGGATAAGACAATGTTCACCTGCCCATGGGGAACATTTGCCTATCGGGTATTACCTTTCGGATTATGCAATGCACCTACCACCTTTCAAAGGGTGGTGCTTAGCATATTTTTAGACATGATGGGAGACGTGGTCGAAGTATACATGGATGACTTCACCGTCTATAGAGAAACCTTTGACGAAGCAATGATGAACTTGGAAATAGTGCTCGAAAGAAGAAAGGAAAGCAATTTGTCCCTGAGCAACGAGAAATGCTTTATGATGATGCAAGAAGGCATCGTACTAGGACATCACCTCTCCGTCGAAGGAATAAATATTGATAAAAGAAAAATTGAGGTCATTAGAGACCTACCCAGCCCCAGAACGCAGAGATAGGTGAGGAGTTTTCTTGGATCAGCCAGGTACTACCGATGATTTATCATCGAATTCAACAAAATTGCAAAACCACTACACACTCTATTATCTAAAGATGTGGATTTCAATTGGACGAAAGACTATGAAGAAGCATTTCAGTTGCTTAAAGAGAACCTGATATCCGCATTGGTTTTAAGAGGACCAAACTAGGCCATACCATTCCATATCTATTGTGATGCATCCAACAATGCGATTGGACCAGTCCTCAGATAGAAGGATGGAGAAGAATTTTATGCCATCTACTATGTCAAAAAAAACATGGCAGGAGCTGATCTCAACTACACGGTGATAGAGAAGGATTTCCTTGTAGTTGTGCATGCCATAAAAAAATTCTGCCATTATATCACCAGGTATAAGGTATTTTTCCACATGAACCATGTGGCTATCAGATAATTGATGAGCAAGCTAGCCATTTGTGGAAGAATTATCAGGTGGATCTTGTTATTGCAAGAATTCAACATCACAATAGTCGACAAACCAGGAAAAGACAATGTCATAGTAGATTTCCTATCCAGATTGATACTGAAAAACCATACAACAATGGAAGAATAGTTTTTGGATGAACATTTTTTCACCATTAGTGAGCAAATCCCGTGGTACATAGATATAGCCAATTACTTGGCCACCGGAAGAACCTCACCTGCTCTCTCTTTCTGAGAAAAGCAAGTGGTCATAGAGAAAAGTGCATTGTTCCTATGGATTGATGGCCTCCTGTTCAAAATAGGATGTGACCATATTATAAGGAGATGCGTAGCAGAACAAGAGTTCTCAGAAGTACTCAAAGCATTTCACAACGAACCATGTGTAGGACACTTTGCAAGGAAATGAATTGCCTATAAAATCCTACAGGCTAGGTACTTTTGGCCCACTCTGTTCAAGGATGTGGCTGCGTACGCCAGCAAGTGTGATGAATGCCAAAGAATGGGTAGACCAACCCATCAAGATGAAATGCCCCTCCAGCCTCAGGTACACCTAGAACCCTTCGATAAGTGGGGCATGGACTTTGTGGGACCAATTAATCCACCTTCAATAGGAAGGAGGTTTATTTTTGTCTGTATAGATTACGTCACAAAATGGGTTGAATTTCAAGCGTTAAGAGATTCAAAAAAAAGAAAAGTCATCGATTTCTTATCTTCCCACATTTTTACATGATTTTGTGTCCCTAGAGAGATAACAATAGACCAAGGGCCTCAATTTACCTCCAAGTTGATCAATGAGCTGATGGAGCAATACAAAGTTCGACACAATAAAACTACACCCTACCATCTATAGGTAAATGGGCAACTGGAAGTGACGAACACAGAAATAGAGAATATCCTGACAAAGACCGTGTAGCAACACAAAAAATATTGGGCTACACAGTTTTTGAAGGTAGTCTGGGCATAGAATACCACATGGAAATCCACCACAGGCTTCACACCATTCCAACTGGTCTATGGGAAGAGTGTGATGATGCCCATTGATTTTGAAATCAAGACATTGAGGACAGCTTTAGAATTGAACTTGAGCTTGGATGATGCTCAAAAAGAAATGATTCGGCAGCTAGATCAGCTGGATGAAATCCGAATGGACGCTTTGCAGAGAATGAAAATCATACAAAAGCAAAGAAAGTGGTGGCATGATCACCACATTAAACTGAAGCAGTTCCAAGAAGGATAATGGGTGTTGTTGTATGATTCTTGATTCCAAGAAAGAAAAGGTAAATTGATGCAAAGATGGATGGGACCGTATGAGGTGGTAGAGCTCACCAAGAATGGGGTAATGCATGTTATAACAATTGATGGCAGCAACACCATGTTAACGGTCAATGGCCACTGATTGTGCCCCTATAACACATCTGAAACCTTACAGGTGGAATCCATAATAGACATGGGGGAGACCCCATCTTGTTAGATCCAGACTAAACTCTTAAACAGGTGAAACGATGGGCATGGAGGTACTGACAAAAATCAATTAATTTAGTTTTTTTCTTACAGTGTGTTTTCCAAGGATGACGCCTGCATGCAAGCTGCAGGCATCCTAATCTAGGGCCTAACAAGCATGAAATGCATCTAACTGCCTTTATTTTTCTTTCTTTTCGTTTGATTTTTGTAGGTGGAGGACCTAACAACACAAGGAATAGGTATCTGGGAAACCAGGCCTAATTTGGCTTAGCATTCTGACACTGGCACTCATAGGTAGAAGTTGAGGCAATGTGAAGTGAGACTTAGAAGGCTTGATCACCCTTTCCTAGTCAATTACAACATGATTGCCAAGAATAAAGTGCCTTCCACATCGAGAAGACATAGAATAAGGCACATTCCTTATAAAGAAGGCACCCAAACAAAATAATGCGCCTTCCTTATGAAGAATGCACCCTACCAGAATAAGGCGCCTTCCTTATAAATAAGGTGCCCAGCCAAAAGAATGCACCTTCCTTATAAAGAAGGTGCCTAGCAAGAAGAAGTTGCCTTCCTTATAAAGAAGGCATCCAGCCAAAAGAAGGTGCCTTCCATATGAAGAAGGTGCCCTGACAGAATAAGGTGCCTTCCTTATGAAGAAGGCACCCCGCAAGAAGAAGGTGTCTTCCTTATAAATAAGGCACACATAAAAAATTAAAAAAAATCCCGAGGTGCCTTCCACATTAGGAAGGCACATACAGACCGAGGTGCCTTCCACCCCAAGAAGGCATAGGTATACAGCGGTGCCTTCCACCCTAGGAAGGCATAGGTATTCAGCAGTGCCTTCCACATAATGAAGGCACACCCATTCAGAAGCACCTTCCGTAGCAGGAAGGCACCATCATCAAAAGGGCACCTTCCACCATTAGAAGGCAGATCCAATCAGATATGCCTTCCACCACTAGAAGGCGCATCCATTCAAAGAGCACCGACAACATTGGGAAGGCACCATATAAGCGCCTTCCACATTGGTAAGGCACCATATAAGCACCTTCCACATCGGTAAGGCACCACATAAGTGCCTTCCACATTAGGAAGGTACCAAAGAGTGCCTTCCATGTATAGCCAGCACTTAAGTCTCACGGATGCCTCGATCAAAACAAAATCACCACATGAACGAGCGATATCAGATTACCATATCCCTCCCTCGTGTCACAAATCAGTGAATCAATGCTCTTCATAATGAATAAAACACCAAATAAGGTATGCGCATACTAAGTCAAATATTTATATAGTTATTCATAAATTATGCAGTACCGAAAAAATATTGTCGTCATAAAAATCATATACCCCCATGGCCAGAACCACGTGCCAATGATGTGGCTCAAAAGGCGTACCCTAGAATTAAATTATAGGGTTAGACGTCTTCCCTATAAGAAGGTTCCTTCTTGAATAAGTAAGGACAAAAAAAAAGAAGTTCAGTAGTAAGGGAAGGTGCCATGGGAGGAAGGTCAAAGAATCATGCGGTGAAAAATAATGGGTCGAGTGATACAGAAGGAATCAGGAGGATGGTAAAAACATAGTTCGAGGCCGAGGTAAGGTTTGAATACTGTACCCTAGTCAGTCAGGGCTAGGATATGGAGGCAGCCAAGGAATTTTCTACCTCCTTGAGGGAAAACGTAGCTCAAGTGCGAGGGGTAGAAATTTTGATCACCCCCAAATACATCTCACAGGCGACTAGATTTCTCCTCATAGGTGAATGCATATACAAAGGCAGACTGTTGAAGCCATACGTCGAAGTGTTGCTACCAGGAGAAAATATGTAGATATATAAGGAAGGGATACCCAAAAGCAGCCTTCCCATGAATCTACAAAATATATTCGAGCAGGTTGCTCGATTATTTACATGCACCAGGAAGTATACCCATTTGCATGCTAACCATGTGCAGTTTTTGAATCACCTGGTGCATGGAAGGAAGTTGAACGTGCCCTTCTACCTGGAAAATTCCCTAAAGGAAGACGCGGCTAGGTACTAGAATGGAGCACCGTCCACCTTGGCCCACCATGGGCTGATATCAGCACTGGTATGCCATGTAGAAGCGCAGAGGTAGAACCCCGACGTAGAGGGAGATGGTGGCCAAGAAAGGCAATAGGATACTATTGCCTAAATAGGGCAATAAGAGGGAAGCCCTGCAGAGGAGATGGCAAGTATCAGGCAATTAGCATTACCTAATTTCATAGAAGAAATAGGGCATTTACCAGTGCCTGAATGCACAAATGAAAGAGGTCATTCCCCAGTGCCCGAGTATGAAGAGGAAGGAGCATCACTTATTAGCAGCGAAGTTGAGTTTCAACCACCAGAACTAGTCCCCAAGAGGAAATTCCTGTGATGACTCCTCCTCTCGATAGAAACCCTCTGGGAATTGACAAATCAAATCCCACAAGATGCAGGTAATTTTAGGAGCAATGATCAGGTCGACACAAGCTTGGAGGAAGTGTTGGAGTGGTAGACCAATTGTTGGATTTCCCAAGAAATTTTAGAGTATTACCAGAATGAGCATAGAGGGGAATTGGAAGAATGATAAAGATGAATCACCCAACTCAAGAAGCTAGTCTAGCAGTTGCGGAAGGAGAACCAACAACTCCAATATAGGGGAACAGAAAGAAGGGACGCATCAACCCAAACTGATTGGGCAAGAGAGGTCCCAAAAAATTCTCCCACATATATAGAATTAGTATTCTCTTCAAGAGAATTTTGATCGGATGCCCGATAGAGCAACCCGAAGGCAAGGGAGAATTCCTCTATTTTTAGGAGTGAAATGGAAAGAAGTCCCACAACACACCCTATCATCGACCTGAGTGATACAAAGCAAGACGAGGGCCAACAGTAGCAGACAGAACTGGAGGATAAGGAAGAAAGGGAATAACCTGAGGGATCGGCATAGGACAGAGAGGGGGGAGAAGAAGCACCCCTAAAGATGGTAGCACAGGTCACCTAGAGTGAAGATAATGCTCCAGGGACTGCAGATCAGGCCCCTCAGAGCGATAAGACATCCGCCAGGGAGAAAGAAAAAACCCCTATTCGAGCCACCACATTTTTTGCAGAGGCCAAAGGAAAAGGTCCCAAGACAGCTCAGAAGAAGGCCAATGTGACCTTCACCAAGCTAGAAGAAGATGAGTGGGATATGCAACCGTTCACAAAGAGGCAAAAATAGTTTGAATGGTTGCTCAAAGAGATGACAGCATCTAAGGAGACCAAGAAGGCAACCTCGAGGAAGCAGGGGGACACTGGTATCTGCATCAATCCGATAGAGGACATCCAGTTCTAGGAGATTTATGGGTCATCTCAGGGATGACCCTCCAAGATAAGAAGGTATTTTGAATGATGGGGGGTATATGACCCCGAATTGGAAACCATTACCATTGCAAAGGAGAACGCAAGGCTTACTCCTAAAGCAACCTGATTTTTCAAATCCCAAGTAGTTCATCTCAAGAGGGATAATTTAGATATCCCTCTTACAATGGTCAAACCTCCGGATGCTGACCTATGGCAAGCTGTAGAAGCTACATTTTAGGAAGCAAAGATGACACTGGCTAGATCACCTTCGATAGTGGCCAGGATGAGGAAAGAAAAGCTGACATCAGCACTCGCAGCCCCACATAGAAAAAGAGGAGCCACACCTCTAGATTCTAGTGCACATAAGAGGCAGACACGGGCCACAGGTACAGTCGAATCCACCAAGAAACAACAATAATGAGGGGTCAACAAGGCTACCTGTAGTTTTGATGCCATGAGGGCATGGCATATGTTAGGCATGGGGGGATGATGAGCATCATAAATGCTCACATTTTGTATACATTTTCTTGATTATTATGTGGTTGTATAATAAGGATTGCATATGTTTATGAATGATTATATAAATTATTTAATGAAATTATGTGTGTTATCTAATTCGTGTGTTTTTAGTGTGTTTTTGTGGAATTGTAGTTTATTTAGTTATATTTGGATTATTCAAGGCCTTTTCATGGACCTGGCACTTTGTTTCTTTCAAAATCAACACAGAGAAGGTAGGCGCCTTCCTCTTCCAGGAAGACGCCAAGCGTAAGTAGGTGCCTTCCTCTTCCAAGAAAGTGCCAAGCATAAGTAGACACCTTCCTCTTCCATGAAGGCACCAAGGAAAGACAAGCACCTTCCTCTCCCAGGAAGGTGCCAATAGAAGGCCAACGCATTACTTTTCTAGGAATGCACCAAAGGAAAATAAGCGCCTTCCTCTCATAAGGAATGCGCTGATAGGAAGGTGCCACTAGAAGGCAAGCACCTTCCTATCATAAGGAAGGCATCGATAAGAAGGTGCCACTAGAAGGCAAGCGCCTTCCTATCACAGGAATGGGCCAATATAAGATAAGCGCCTTCCTCTTCTAGGAAGGTGCCAACGGTAGTAAGGCGCCTTCTGCCTAGGAAATGTGCCCCTATTCTTTGCTCGTTGATTAGATAAGCATGACATGGACAACAAATACTGGTGCAGTTCCAAATCTATGTCATGTAGAGTTAAATTGGGGATCGCATCGACGTATGAGAACGTCCTACCAATGCTAGGCAAAGCACAAACCAATCAGTGAACATGCCATCATTATAAATGAATGCCAATTTTAGCAGATGTCGATCACATTTACCAGACTATCTTAGTTTAGTCTGGAATGAATCTATTATTATAACTTCCCTGTAACAAAAGATCTATAGGTGTGCTATATAAACACATGCAGACCTTTCTGAGGATATATAGAATATTTTGATAGTAAATGTAGAGAGATATACAAAAGAAGCATTGTAATACTTTGATAATTATAATACAGTTCTAAGAGTTTCTAAGTGCGTGTTCAGCTGGGAGGAAGCTACTAGATCCTGGGCCCACTCCAAGCCAGTATTTCTTCCCCTATTTTTCTTGTGTTCTCTAGATTAGTTTACCACTTTTATAATATTGTTTATCACATTGTTATTTCTCTTATTGCAATAGGTTTATTTCCAGGAATGTGTGAATATTTCATTTCTATATATTTAATTGTTTTTACGTAAATTATTGAGGAGTGTATGAATGATTGACGACCATTGAAACACCCCCCAATAGTAGAACTAGCGGACTCATCTCAAGTGGTATTGTAAGCAATATTGTTCAAGACCCTTCACAAGTTTATGAAGCTCCCTAGGTTGATAAATTAAATGCATGGGCATGTGACAAAAGTAGGAAATAAGTTAACCTTGTTTGGCCTGCAACACTTTACAAATTGATACAATTCCATTACAATAACCAAGGGATCTAGTCCCTTGGAAGGAGGCCTTTAAGGCAATAATAAATGTTTGTGAACTCCTACTTCCCACAATTGAGAGCTATTGTTGGGCTGATAAACTTGTGCCTCCTTAGCTCCTCCTCTTGCCTAGCATTCTTGTTCTTGAAAACAAGGGATTGAAGGGGAATTAGTAGCACCTGCATTATAGAAGAAACACATAAAACCATAAAATACGGGCATATTATACAATAATAAAAGATGATCTACATGCATGAAAACTGGTCCATATTAAGAATAAACATGTTATTGACTAATATAAATACAAATAATTAGATTTGGAAGCAAGATCTAAGGTGAAACTATGCATAAATGATGGTCACTCCTGGGTGAGCCAGATAAACCTGCAACATTGGGGATCACCAATCTTGCATCAAAACTCCTCCAAATTTCTTCAAATTTGGACCAGAGGTCCTTCTAGCCATTCTTAAGGGGAATATGGAGGAATTTCTCTAAAATTTCAACCTATTTTGTGGACATACCTAGATGTGCCATGGACAGACTGTTGATCGTCCCTAGGTGGGATGGTTACAAAACTGCCTTAGTTTTGTCACCTATGGTTGTTGAAATTGGTCCAAAACTTGGTAAAGGTGTTGTAGACAGATGGGGCCAAAGAATTTTTCAATTTGGCCAGTTTGGGTTTGACGATTCGAGCCTATTGCCCCTAAAATTTCCTGCAAAGTGAAGAGGGTTTCAAGGCCAAGGTAAGGCAGGTTTTGGTTTGCAAATATGGGTTTCAATTTGGGAAGCACTTCGTGGCTTAATTCTCCAAATTCTCCTCTCTAAAATTGGGAGTTTGAAGCTCTTTTTATAGCCAAAAAAGGCATCTAGGGAAAAATGGTATCTTTGCCATGCGATGCAGGTTATGCCACATGTCCTAATCGCGTCATGGGGTGATTGCAAGAAGGTTACCCCTTTAGGTGCTCCCAATATACTGCCTCACTATCCATTAGAAGGTACCCAATCAATTTGGGTTGATTGGATGCACTAATGGAAGTTTTTTATTGCCATTTAGTGCATCCTTTGACTTTTTCAAGGGTCCAGTTAGGGGCCATCCCACACAGGGATGGTTGTGGATGGTCATATCTGGGTGGGATAGTCACCAACTATGATCATCCCTGGGTGGGACGATCACCATTAGGAGCTCCAAAACTGCCCTAGACTGCTAGGAACCCTCCAAAATGAGTTTTGGAGCCTTTTGGAAGCCTTTTGCTAGCCTAGAGAGGTGCCCAATAGGGCCATATGCTATCAATAAGAGGGAATATGCAATGATCTAATAGTCTTATCTGATTTACATGATTTAGGTGTCTACACCACTCATGCTCATAGTAGCTGGCTCTACTAGTCGTTGTTGAGTACATTAGCTAAGTCTATGAGCCACTATTAATAATAGTGGCCACAGAGAAAGGATTTTGCTCTTGAAATTAGATCTATGGATGCTCAATTTCTCCATGGAATTGATTATAAAGGGTCATCAGTGTGTCTAAACATATATTTATGGGTGAATTCCTATAAATTCATAATGAATTGGTGTGAAATGGTAAGCTTGCTATTCAAGTTGTTGGAACCTCCATTTCTTCAAATGCAAGTGTCATTCTCCAATTGGATAGCATCTTGACACTCCTCAAGGGTTGCAAATGGCTCTCCATTTCAGTAGGGCTTCATTGCATTCAACTTGTCTCTCTATTTTCCTCTTTGGGGGGTCTATAAATAGACTCTCCAAATCCCAATATTGTCTTCTCAAATAAGCCAAGATCAAGAATTAGTTGGTCTGAGCAGTTGGAAGGAAACCTCTAGAAGCTTCCTCATCAAAAATCACTCCAAAATCGTCGTAATTTGTATTGTTGCAACTAATTTTTCTCAAATCAAGAATACCGAGTTTGTTATAGGGCTAGTTGCTCTTGCTCAGTGTGTCTAGGACCCTAACCACTATTATCATTAGTGGTTGGGATCTTAGTTGCTAATGTCATCAGTAGCTAAGGATAAATAGGACTAGCCTACCCTAAATGAGTGATTAGAATCATTACTTAGCCTTGGAAAGGTCCAAGGTCATTCATATGGTCTGCAAAGGTGCCCATATAAGTAGTCTCCTAAACATGACATATTTTAGGTATCTAAAGATACCCCTTTTGGGATGTGTTATGTGGAAAATCATGAATTTGAGCAAAATTAGACCACCTAAAGCCATATTATAGGTTGATTGATGTTTATTGATGGTTAACACTAGATGCCCCAATCCTACAAAGGATGCACATCTCAAAATTATTGCTTCCAACCAAATGAAAGGCTTAACTTGAGTAAAAATTTGGACATGATCTACAAGAAATCAGAATGGATTGTTCAAATGATAATGATCAAATAATAGAATATCAAAATTCTAATTTGCTATGTTTGCTTTTTACCCTTGTAAATGGGGAATCTTGTGATAGCTGTTAGCAATGATTACTAATACGAACGCGATTCACATGATTGAGTGATCTAGTGTTGATTTTGACTATGAATTTGATATTATGAATACCCCCTCAAGCGACAAGTCAGTGAGGAAAAGACAAGTGATTAAAATAATGAGTCACTTGACCAAGATGAATAATTTAGATGATTCAATATCTTTGCATTTTGCTACATGACAGGTCCTATTATAGCGATGATTTCAACCGTTAATAGTAATTGTACATCTCTATCCTATGGAGCAGTCCACCCTTAATGGCCTTATTAGAGAATAAATATGTTAGCAATTCCATTTAAGCTTGTATTGAATCACTATGTTCGATGATCTACTAAAAATGACAAAGAAGGAATGAAATGAATGCCTCATTCTCGTGGAGCAGTCCGACCACAAGGGCCTTCTTGGGGATTAAAGTGAAGACATTTCAATTCAACGATGACTAATTTACCTCAAATGGCATTATGGTAATTTAGTAATCTTTTCGAATCGTATGGAGCACAAGTCACTGCAACCACCAAGTGTGTAAAGTAAATAACTTGATACAAGGTGCATTTGAGATTTTGTGTTATTTGATTTTTTTGTTATTTTTTATTTTTTTGATAATTCTGGACCGGTAAATAATTATTATTTTCCATTTTGAATCTCCTTACAATGAAAAATTTGGAGTATTTATTGTTTTTTTCTAGCTGTTGTTGATAGTTGTGATTATTTTTTGCAATTTCCTTAGTCACTTTTGACAGTAGCGATCGGGGTTGCCCTAATCAATTCCTATTGTTGCCATCAGCGTCTGAGGGTCAAATAGAAAATATAAAAGCAAATTTAGGGTTTTTCTATTCATTATTTGCAATTGGTAAATAGTGAAAGTGAGAGATCTGAGGTGAGAGAGAGAATATTTGATACAAAACGCTTCCAAACTTACCATTTACCACTATGGTAGATTAGTTGGAGTCTTCTTCTAGTGGCAGAGCCAAAGCTCCTAAGGTAGAATATTCATCTCTCATTCGTGATTTGAGCATTTAAAATGAACCTCTCTAATTAATGGCATTAAATGAACTTCATTAAATTATTGGTAATGAACCTCACCTTATGTAGATTTAGTAGTAGGATAGCTTAGATGGGTGGGATTTAATTTTTGGGGTATTTTTGGGGTGGGAGATAACCTCGCAAGGGGTATTTCCCATAGCCTCTATTGTAAATAGTGGTTCCCAATATGCCAATTGGGGTTCATTATTGTTGTCACCGTTAGCGCTAGCTATTGTTGACATCAGTGGCAGCCAAAATAACTATTGTTGCCTTGAGCGACTAGGAACCTTAGCCTATTTTTTTTTTTTTATTATTGAGGCTAATTTTATTTTTTGAATTTGAGATTGATTTTTTTATTTTATTTTTAAGTTGATTTTTGCACCTTGTTTTCTTTCCCTTATACATTGACTGGGCAAGCACAAGAGCCTAACTTGCTACTCGAGTTGTTTCCTGAGTTGAGCCATGCAAACCTGGATTGGTTTGGTGCCTTAGGCCTTGGCTATATTATGAGATTGTTGACCATCAGGTTGGATTAGGCCCACATCACAATGTTAGCCCATCAATGGGGCTCAAGGACTAACACTTTTCATCTCTTGACTGGTGATATGATGGTGATGTCGGAGGACGTCTACCACATTTTTAGGATTACTATAGATGGACAAGCTATAACCTCTTTGGATACCATATTGAAGGTTGTAGTATTTTAGAGGATTTTCAATGATAGGCATATTAAGGCACTGGGTGACATAAAGTATGGTAGGGTGCCAGTGATCTATTGGTACAGGGAGAATGTCTTATCATGGTGCAAGGCCATTCTAATGCACATTATCTGTAATGTGATTTTTCCAAACACTTTAGGGATGAGGTTACCTTGGAAGATTTTGGTGATGTTGGAAAACATACTCAGGAGCACCACAAATGATCCACTCATCATGGCGTGGTAGAGTGCACTCCTAGCCTAGCTTAATGATGATTTATACTACATTTTGCAGCGAGGGTGAGTGGGCATAGGTTGCATTTTTCTATTATAGATCTGGGATTGAAACCACATCAGGATAGACTAACTTGGAGGATTGCCCCTGGATATCATAGTAGTAGTGGCAGTGACTTAGTGTTATGGGGCTTTTTGGCCATGAGATTTAGAGACCTACTGGAGCAGGTCTCACACTAGGAATTTTACTATACAGACTCACTAACAGGGCTTTAGGTGATTCAGATCATATGATAGCCCCAATTGTATTACCCAGCATGGGAGGAGGTTGATCGATACTTGGCATAAACTAGGTGTGACCATTGGGTTATTAGGTGTAAGCTTGAGGTGCAAGAGTTATTTCACTTCTATTGAGTGACCATATAGTTTGGGTTTCGATAGGACATCCTTGAGGAGCCAATCCTCTAGCACCACCTTAAGGTGGAGACACATCTTGCATGGCCTTAAGTCATAGCTTTGACAGATGATGAGGATGTCCTAGGAGACACAAGGGTAGCAGATGCTAGGACAATAGCTAATTATGATACTTGGTGGATCACTAGGCTATGGTAGGGTGGTGGTCCTTTGGGCTGCTCTAGAGATGGTGCATTTTCTAAGGCTATGTTTGATGACCCACATGGATGGGGAGTGCATCCTAGTACTAAGGGTGAGTGGGGGCAAGTAGCCGCATAGGTGGAGGAGCCATAGGAGAAGGAGGACATCAATAAGGAGGACCTAGATAATGAGGTCTCCCAACTGCAAGCTCAGTTACATAGTTTTTAGGAACAACTATAGATAGTGCAGTGGCAAATCCTAGAGAGAGACACCTATCTCACTATAGCCTAGGCTTCGTTGAGTGCAGGATAGACATGATGGTAGGGATATGAGGAGAATAGAATTGCCTTGTAGACATAGGTGGATTCAGCTACTACCGCTATTGAGCAAGTTACAACCTAGAGGGATCTCTTACAAGCTTAGTTGGATTCCAAGACTAAGGAGAGAGACTCTTTTAGGCTATAGCTAGTGACCACTCCCACTATGCCAATTGCTTCAACTATTCCACCTATTTAGGGACGAGTAGGTTTAGATGTAGCTACAAATATCCAGCATCTATTGGGCATCATAGCAGAGGATACAGTACAACATACAATAGATTCTACCTATATCATTACTTTGGAGGCTAAGGTTAGGCTATGTGGTGACACTCTTCCATCTAGGTCTACAATAAGAGGGTCTCAACAAAGCATGTAGAGTTATTTTGGATAGTCATTAGTGTGGACTTGTCATAGGATAGGGGATTGATCAAAGATATTGATGAGCACTAAATCTAGGTAGCCTCGTGAAGAGGGAGCTAAGGGAGGAGATGACTCAGGGGGTGTAGGCCCTCCATGATATGACACGATGTCTTTGTATCATTTTGCAGTGTAAGTTCTTAGGATCTACACTATTGTAGTCTACGGGAATTTTGATACCTCGTGTACTCATGACTTACATATATATATGATACTCTACTTTATTATTCATTATGTGTGTTATTTTATTGCTTTATGTTCATATGATGCAAAATGGATGCAATGCTTATATGATGTTTTGATTATGCTATATGGATACAATGTACTAATGACATGCACTAGCCAAATGATAGATGTGTGATTAGATGCTATGATCCAGATGTATAGATGCACTATTATGTTGAAGAACACAAGCTTATATTGAGAGGGGGGGATGAACAGTATAAGACCACTTTTTACTTTTTCCTTCAATTCAACTTTCAATTCAATATTATGTAGTGTAAAGATAGTAGTATCGAAATCCGTAATCAAAGCAATGCACAAAACACCATCTACAAAGAGACACAATAATTTACATGGTTCACTGAATGTGGGCTACTCCACGAATAAAATCTTTCACTAAATTTTATCAAATCAAATTTTGGGAATACCTTTCACGATTACAAATTTTATGGGCACCAACCCAAAGGAGACACCAATCCCCTAGCTTTGTTCTGGCTGGTGATCCTATAGAAAACCTTTGCCTTTGCTACCCTTAGCAAATGAAACTCTATCCATAGAAGACACCTGTCTTCCTTGCTCTGGCTGGAGACCTATGTCCTCAACTCTATCACCTCAAAAGCTGGTCCTCAAATTTGCACTAAAAACAGTCCTTCGGTCTAGCACAAATGTCCTCTTTCATATTTTCCTGTTGCACTTACTACACCCTCTACTTTCTCTATGCAAAACATAGCAGCACTGTCTTCATGCACTCTGATTCCTTACGATCTCTCTCACTTAGATGATTTGAAAGAAATGCACTTTGTACTCGACGATCGAACTTCTCCCCCGCACTCTATCTATGAAAGTCATACTTCGAACACACACTCTGATCGATGCTTAACTCTCCAAGCAGCCCTCATTTTATACTAACACTTTCAAGATTAAAACCTTGATCTTAGTCGGCTACACACCCTAAACTACATTGGCTGCAAACCCTAAACTTCGTCGGCCCAAATTTAACTTTGTTGGCTTCATTGCCTCTACAACTCCTCTGTAGCTTCTGTCGCAAAACTACAACATGTCACGATATCACGACACCTTTACAATCGTACACTATCTTATGGCTTTTGTCACGATATCGCAAGACTTTCTGCTTTTGCTGACATCATCTTCACTTCTGTCATGAAATCATGACCCTTCTATCTTCATGGCCTTCTTCTCTACTTTTGTCATGAAATTGTGACACTTCTACCTCTGCTGACGTCATCTTAAATTCTATCACAAAATCGTGACCCTTCTTGCTTTCTCAAAATTTTCTTGGCTTGCACTAGCGAAAACAAAACATGTCACAAAATCATGACATTTTTGCTGCCTTATGCTTTTCTCTGCCTTATGCCCACGAACTGGAACATGTCGCGAAATCGCGACACTTTTACCTTCGAGCTCTTCCTTATTGAATTCATCGTGAAATCACGACGCTTCTTCTGTTGAAGACTTGCTTCCTATTTCTATCGCAAAATCATGACACTTTCTCCAACTGAATGCTGCCATCTCAACCTGTCGTGAAATCATGACGCTTTCAGCTTTCGACTCTTCCCTTTGCTGCATGTCATGAAATCGTGATAGTTCTTACTTCGAGTTCTGCAGCATGTCATGAAATCATGACAGTTCTCACTTCGACTTCTGTAGCATGTCGCGAAATCGTGACACTTTGTCTTGCTACTTTCTCTCTCTTCGAAATTGTCATGAAATCATGACAATTCACACTACAAACTCTCTTTTCAGCATTATGTCACGAAATCACGACACTTTTTCTTTTGGACTCTCTCTTCTGCATTATGTCACGAAATCGTGACACTTTTCCTTTCGGACTCTCTCTCCTACAACATGTCACGAAATCGTGACACTTTTTCTTTCGAACTCCCTCTCCTACACCATGTCGCGAAATCGTGACACTTTTTCGTTCGTACAATCTTCTTTGCAATATGTCATGAAATCGTGACACTTTTTCTTCTTTGCCTTCCTGCACTTTCCGAGTTGCGAAAATGCGACATGTCACGAAATCGTGACACTTTCCACCTTGCTCTTCTTCTCTGCCAACATGTCGTGAAATCGTGACAGTTTTTCCAGCTCTTTCTCTCTCCTCAAACATGTCACAAAATCATGACAGTTTTTCCAACACTTTCTCTCTCCTCTAACATGTCACGAAATCGTGACAGTTTTTCTTGCCTGCTGCATACCTTTTCTTACTTGTCTTTTTCTTTGATATTTTGCAAAAGGGCTACTATGATCTTCTTGGAAACTCACTATCCATGCTCTGAATAATCTGACATTAAATCAAATTCCTTCAAGAGCTTCTTGACATCAATGACAACTTCTACACTTGAGCAAAGGCAATGGACCCAAGGTACCCAAAATTGCCAACATATGTGTGCATATATGGATGCAATGTTCATTATTAAATGCATGTTGAATTTATTTCAATTTTTTATGCATTTAATCTCTATTTTATGTGCTATGATAGGTGTTGTATGTAATGTGATGCATTAATTACATGAGTAATTAACTAATGCAAATAAACATGTATGCTTTAATCAATTAAAATATAAGGAATGCATGTAATAAATGTTTGACAATCTAATGGGTGACACCACATAATGTATACAAATCATGAATAAAAATGATGACTCTTATCATAAGAATTAATCATTTTAACATCCATATGTGAGATGAGATGATTGAGATGTATGGGTTTTCCCTTATAAGCTTTTTTAAATTGAAATATATGCACAAAATATTTAGTGGTCTTCTAAATATCATTGCTGATATCCATTCAATATCTATCATATTTCATGTACACCCCTTAATAAACAAAACCTCCTAAGGAAAAGCTGATGATTGATTAATGCGATGATTTATTGCTATAAGGGATTTTTGAGGTTTTCCATGAGACTCAAACACCCTAGTTGATTAATCAAAAATTGTATAATGACTACACAATACTCCTAAAATATAAAATATTTTGTTAAGAAAACCAAGATTTTCATTGTCCCTGTGTGTGCAAATTAATATATTATATGAAACATAATGCTACCTCATTGCTAGGTAGGATTCATTCAACCCATTATTGTAATCAGGATCACCAAATGTTCACCATGATCCTAAGTTTTGATGTATTTGTACTAGACCACTAGGTAATACAAGCCACCTAAAGCTAGCTCATTTGTAAATTTCTTAGAACTAGCCCAATGTCAGGCGAGATTCATTCATCCCATTTTTGTATTGGGGATCACTCAATGTATTTGAATACTGATTATTCCAAGGATTCAAGCTCTTCACCCCTTTATATTTTAATTTATTGGGATACTTTCTCATGCTTAGTGATGAAAATCATTGTTTATTTATATATATTTTTTAGCAAGGGATTTTCTTAGATTTTTGGAATGTTGCTTATTTTGTATGAAAGCAAGGGATTTCTTGGGTAGGAGGGAACTTGTCCTTTTACCAATGATCAACATCCTAGACCATGTGCATCACAAAATGAGCAAGTAAAAACCTTTCACTTAAGATAACCAGGACCACTTTGTAGTGTTCATATTTCCTTGTTCAAACTAGGATTATTAATGTTTAAATTGTGATAGTATTTTGAAATATGCAAGGTACTATCAAAACTAGACCTCATATCCAAAAGAAAAGATAGCTTTCTACAAAATATGATAAGATCACTAGGTATGGTTGAATTACTGGAAAACCCTAGTATATACCTCATAGCAATAGGATGATGGATGATGGATGATCACTAGGTATGGTTGAATTACTGGAAAACCCTAGTATATACCTCATAGCAATAGGATGATGGATGATGGATGATCACTAGGTATGGTTGAATTACTCACAAGGATGATGGATGATGATGGTGAGTAGATGCATGATTAACATACAAACATGGTTTCGTTTGTAATATTGTAAACACAACCTATCCTAATGCAAATTCAATCGATGAATGTGCCTAATGCAATGCAATTAAATGAATGCATATGCAAAATGAAAATGTATATTGTAAATGTTTTTTGTGCTTTCTATGTTTTGCAATGTTTTTGCATTTTATTGCTTTTTTTTATTTGTTTGGATTTTTGGTGTTTTCCAAATGTTTTTGAATTTTTTATTTTATGTATGAAACGTCTTTAGATGAAGAATTTTGAGAGGTTCAGGCTCTTCAACACCTTCTAGTGATGTTAGGCAATAAGTACCAGGTCCTATCTTCTCTAAGATAATAAATGGACCTAACCGATTGGCTGTAAATTTGTCTCATAGATGCGATGACAAATTTGAGTTCTATTGGTTCTATTTTAGCAAAATATCCCCAACTTTAAAGTCTCACATGTGGACTTTATTATTGTAAGCTTGTTTTATCTGATCTTGGTAAACTCATAGATGCTTAAGAGAATTCACACAACGTTCATCAAGAAGCGTCAATTGATCTAGGTGAGCTTACCACGTAGTTTCATCATCGATGAACTCTTTCAATGTGATGCACAAGGCTAGAATTTCTAATTCCAAGGGCATGATGGCTTCAGAGCCATATACTAGTGAGAACGATGTTGCACAAGTGGGTATCTATATACTAGTCCTATAATCCCATAATGCAAGAGGCAATTGAATATGCCAATATTTATGATTTTCTTGAACAATTTTCTTTAAGATTTCTACCATTTTTTTGTTGGAGATCTTTGCTTGCCCATTTTCTTGTTGATAATATGGAGTTGCAAAATTGTCTTGAATATTATACTTGGACGTTAAAGCCCTTATAGTTTTTTTTTTAATTAAGTTCCATTATTTGATATTATCTTGGATGGTATCCCAAAATGATATCTTATATTATGGAGTATGAACTCTGTAATGCATGCTTCTATCATTGTATTTAAAGGGATTGCCTCAACCCATTTGGTGAAATACTCAGTGGTCATTATGATAAATGTGTGTCGACCCAAATATGGGGGAGAGATCTTACCAATTAGATCCAAAACCCACTGAGCAAATGGCCAAGCCACTTGGATGGGTTGTAAGGCCTACAATGGTAGGTACATAAGATTATCATTGTACTAATATTTAATGCACTTCCTGACATACATTGTGTAATCCTTCTCCATAGTGGGTCAATAGTAATCCATTCAAAGGATGCACTTGACAATGGCCATGCTGCTAAAATGGCCACCGCATGTACCTTTACGAGCTTGTGAAATTGCCCAAGCTGATTCTTGGAGCTCAAGGTAATTAAGAAGAATTCCATCATAGATACAACGATACAAGATGTCTCCTAAAAAGATATATTTAGTCACTTTTTGTTTAAATGATATTTTTGTGGCATGTGACAATCCCTGTGAGATTACTACATGTTTAAGGAAATCATGTAATTATGATAACCAATATTGATAAGCAATGGCTTCAACAGATTGGATATTGTATTCCCACTTCTATTCGACTTGCATGAATGTAGATTGAGAAATAACCTTATGGATAATAGTGGTACCATTCTATGTAGGACCCTATGAGAGAAAAAACCCCCAAGGCACCTTCTTCAAAAATTTTGTAGCTCTATAGAACCACTCATGATTTGGTTCTATATGAATCATGTGGGTTGATTCTTGATTGTTTTCTATCTCACATTGTATCATAGATTGCAACAGAATTTTTACTTGGATGGTAGTGAAGTCAGCAAATAGATTCTGAGGGATTAAGGATCTCAAATATGACATAGTGTCTACACATTTGTTGGATGTTCGAGATATTGCCTCTATGTCATAACACTCCATTTGGACTAAGTGTCCATAGGTTCTTTGTATGCTTTCAAGATGGGACACCTACACTGATAGATCCCCCTAACTTGATTTTTTCATGGTGAGTGATGTTGGAGACCCAATATTAGGGCCTCGTATTCAATGTTGGTATAAAAATACAATATCTGCACCACTCCCTTGCTCACATTTGGAACTATTGAAGAACAAAGACATATATGCTTTATTATCTAATTCTTCGGGTTCATGCGACTTAGAAAATGCAAATATTGCATCATCAGGAAGCTCTATGATGAGAGATCCATGATCCTAAAGAGGATCCTCTGCTAGTTTATCATCTATGACTTGACCTTTGATTAACTTTTGATTGATGAATTCTAGGTCGAATTCCATCAATAGCATGATCCACTTTGCAGTACGTGTGTTATGATATATCTTGATCATCATGTACTACAAAGGATTTTGTTTTAATATCACATACATCGTATGACTCAACATGTAGTGGCACAACTTCTTAGTTTCATAGACCACTACTAAGCACAAATTTTTGACATATGTATATCGTAGCTCATAACTAACTAGGATTCGACTGATATAATATATCGCCTACTCTTTTCCTTGCACATTCTTCTGGGCTAGCATGGTTCCTAGTGCAAAATCTATGGTAGATATATATCAAAAATGACACATCTGGTCTAGGAGGAGCTAATATTTGCAATGATGCTAGGTACTATTTAATCTCAGTGAACACCTTTTTATAATCTTCATCCTAGTTAAATGGGACCCCCTTATGTAGCATTTGATTCATGGGTCAACATTTATTTGATAACTGCATGATGAAGCACTTTATGGATGCTACCATTCCCTATAGGATTCTTAATTCCTTGATGTTTATGGGGGGAGATATTTCTAATATAGCCTTGACATTTGCTGGGTCAACTTTTATCCCTCATTTAGAAAAAATGAATCCCAAGAGTTTACCTGAAGTTATGCCAAAGACACATTTCTTGGGGTTCAACCTGACATTGTGTTCTATCAGGTGATTGAATACTTTCCTTAGGACCTCAGTGTGCTCTTCATGTAGAAATGACTTGGCTAATAATTCATCGATATAATATTCTAATATTTTATGCATATATTCATGGAAAATATATGTCATAGCCCACTGATATGTGGAATTAGCATTTTTGAGGCTAAATGGCATAACTTTATAGAAAAATGTTCCCCATGGAGTGGTGAAAGAGATTTTTTACTAATATTTAGGTTTAATCCAAATTTATTTGTAACCAAAAAAAACATCCATGAGAGAAAGCATTTTGTGATCTGTAGTTGTGTCTACAAGAGCATCAATATTAGGCAACAAAAATGAATCCTTGGGTGTTGCCTTATTGAGGTCCCTAAAATCTATGTGTATGAAGATTCTTCCATCAGGTTTTCCTATGGGTACCATGTTTGATACCCATTATGGATAGTCTATGGGAATTATGAACTCTACATCCAACAACTTTTGTAGTTCATATTTAACCATCAAGGCGATGGTTGGATGCATCTTCCTGAGTTTTTGCTTGATTGATTTCTTGGTGGGGTTAAACAAAAGGTTATGAGTAACCAATTTCAAATCTAGACCTAACATGTCCTTACAAGTCCAAGAAAATAGATCAGGTCTCTCTTTCAATAGAGGAATAAGGTTGGTGCACTCCTCAAGATATAAGTTCTCTCCAAATTTCACCTTCTTTGGATTGGTGCGATCATCACTGATATCCACTTCAAAGGTTTCCTTTATTGACATATGTGATCCCTCCTCAATATGGTGATGCATAGGGATCATATGGATGTTAGCTACTAGGTTTAAAGGTTCCACCAAATTATGATTGACCTCAGCATGATAGACATTATATGCACAGCCTAGCACAAAATGAAACAGTTGTAGCATTTCTTCGTTAGGGAAGAAATCTTCATGCTCTAGGGGTGAATTGATGTGGTTGAAATCAATGGACTCAATATTGAGGTGCAAATGTTTAAAAGGATAAGATGGATTATGAAATGGAGTGGTCAGATCAATGGAAACCATGTTGATGGAATGGAATAAATCTTCAGGACCTCACTATCTCTGAGTTGCTCCTCCTACTCTAGATGTGGCTCAAGTGGTATGGGGATAATTGGGTCTGATATAGGAATAAAAATAATTATTGGATCCTTAGGGGGAAGCACTTGCTTCAATTTTTAAGGACCAGAAAAAGTTATATGATATATCTCCTCTAAATTCACTTGTCTTCTTTGGATGGGAGGACCAAGGAATACCGCATGATAAATTAGTTCTATGTCCACAAGCTTTCGAATATGACATAGATGTCGAGGCCCTAGGTAGGCCATATTTTTTTCATCTTCATATTCCTCATAATCTAAGAAATATTCACCATCATCTTCTTTAGAATTGTAATCTAGATTTTCTTCCTCAAAAAAGGATTCTGATTCAGACCTTTCTAAGGAGAGACCTAAATGGTAAACCAAAGGTGGTTCTTCTGTAACTATGGTCATAGGCTAATTACCTCTACATGAGTGTGAAGGGTATATATGATAGGTATTCCAATCGACATAATCCCCAAGGCTAAGGTTCAGGTAATCTAGAGATATAGCTAATAACTCATCATAACCTCTAATATGATAACCTATATTGAACCTATTAGTCAAAAATTGGTATTGTGGCTGATATGAATTTTGATGCCCTTGCTCAAATAAAATTAATTTGTAACCATACCAATGGTAATATTTATAATAATGAAGTGTGTACTCTAGGTTTGATAGATAATGAACATTTATCACAAAAGGTTGATCATCTTCTTCTTCTATGGGCAAGCGATCTGCGAGTTTATCTAAACCTCCATAGATGAAATTTATCTGATTATATGGAACCCATAGTGGTACCACCATCCCAACAGGAAAGCGATGAACTTGAGGCCTGACCATATCCTGTGTAGATTCTATAATTGGTGTAAAAATTATGTTCTACACCAGGTATTCAGCTAACCTAGGGTTGACTAGGTGAATCGTCACCTACGATGCAGATGACACAAATGATGACACAAGTGAGGTAGGTTGAGGTACCTCCTCGACTATATTTTGAGTTTTCATCCTCCATATGATTTGGAATCTCGGTAATTTCTATGTTGGGTACTACCCTATATTCATATTCACCCAACACTACTTTTAGCTTCTAGTCATTCTTTAGCCTTGTTGATGTTGTAGGATTTTTAGAAGCAATCATTGTATTAGGGGTTGGTTGTGATGTTGATGTAGAAGGATCAGTGTGCACTAACTTTGAATTACCCACTAGATTTATGATAGGTGACATAGGACTAATATCCAAGTGCATAGATGGTAGGATGAAGTATCATGGCAAGTCAACCTGATTAACATATTTGAACAACTCTTCATTTGAAGGGACCACATGTACTTTTCCCTCGTACACATACTTGATGTATTGGTGCAATACCGAGGGGATAAAATGCATGTCCCTTATCCATGGTCGATATAAGAGAATATTGCACTACATAGCACCCTCTAGAACATGTCACATTATCGAGATGGTTTTTAGTGCAACCTAAATAGGAAGGATTATTGTACCTACTGTCAAGCACAACACGTCGTTGAAAGCTCACAACATAAAATTTGAAGGTACAATATGCAACTTAAGTAAATTCAGGTGATCTAAGGCCTTTGTGGTTATTATATTGATTGAAAATCCTATGTCAATTAAAACCTGCTTGAAAGGAGTGTGGTTCACACATGCAATGATATGTAGTGGTGGGTTTGCTATAGCAGTGGAAACCATTTTAATTTCATGATCATAAAATTGGATCATAGATTCCTAGCACTACTACACATGGCCCACAAAGTTAGTGAAAGCTTCAGGATCTTGGGATTGAACTTCAATGACTCTTAAGATTTCCATTAGCATCTCCATGTGCCTAGGATATTGTTGTATGATCTCATATATCAATAATTTTATTGAGGTTGTATGTAGACTCTAGAAGATTCTATTTCTTATTGTCACCATCAGTCTTGTCCTAGAAATGGGTTCTATGTTGGCCTCTACTGAGGTGCAGCTTTAATTTGAATGGGCACTACAGGAGGATTTGATTGGTTGTACCTCTTGTTTCTAGTGACCACATTCACCATTTCAACAAATCTTTGAGTAGGTAGATCAATCCACACTTGGTTGAATTATACAACACTATTCCTTGGTGGCTCATGATTCAACAAGGGATATTTAAAGATTCTCATATTTTGGTTGTCCCACACCAAGGGGTTGTCAATTAGCATCTCATTCCTATCGATCATATTCTGTACCACATGTTTAAAATTTTGACACACTTCGATTTTGTACCCATTTTATTGATGGTAGGGATAATAGTGATCTTCCCTATATCCTTTTGATTTAGGATTATTAGGATCGAGCAATTGAACTTCGGGTAACTTTAAGGCCTTGGCCTCGCACAATTGACTAAATATTGATACCAAAGTCTTAGACAATGGTGTAAATTGTTGAGGTGGGTGACACTCCTTTTCTTTTCCCTACTTCTTATTGCACTAATTGTACTGTGCAGGGGATGGTTGTGCCTAATAATTTTTTTATTGTTGGATTTTTCCCCCTTTTGAAGGTTTAACATGACTTGATTAACATGTGTAGGCTTGGCCTGATGATTTTGATTCTTCGTGTTCTTGTTGTGCCATTATTTATTTGTCCATAGTTTCAAGTCTCCTTCTTACAACTTGATATCCTTAATGACTTTAGCTTGTGCCAAGGCCTCTTCGAATGTTTGGTATTGTTGTAGTTGTAGAAATAGCGAAATGTGCTTCGCATAGCTCTTAGTAAAAATTTGGGTAAACTTTATAGTTGGGATGGAGAATGGTAGTTTGGCCATTAATTTTCTCCATCTATTGCCATAGTCTGTGACTAGCTTGTTATCATATTGCTTTAGAGTAGCCATATTATATAGATTGGTATTCTTCTTGGTGCCAAATGATAAGCGTTCAAGAAAGGCATTCACCAATTGTTCGAAGTTGGTGATTCTATACCTCTTCAGATGATTGTATGATTCTAGGACTGACCCTAAAAGGGTTATCATGGAATTCCTTAGCAATAATATATCATTGTTCTAAATCTAAAAACACAAATTCATCAAACTAGTCACTTGTTCTTGTGTGTCATCATCACCCTAAAACTTGTCTAGCTTATGCATCTCAAAATGTTCAGGATACATTGGGCTAGGGACCGAGGGACACAGAGGTGGATTATTAATCTTGTTTAGATTAGGCTTTTGATAAGTCATTCCCTATTTTTTGATAGCTTTAATTTTCTTAGCTAGGACTTTGTACACTTGATAGGATACGATATCCTCTTCTATAAGTGACCTCTGTGGTGCACACAGAGGTATATTTCTCTAAAATCTAGGTGTATGATTGTGCTTGTCATTCACACCCATTGATGATAGTTTAGGATATGTCTGACCCTGATCATCCTTTTCTAAATCCTCATACTGACTTACTTCAGGCTCGTTCGATGTTTTCCATAGTTGTTGCATGGGTATGTGCTAATAAGTAGGGTGAGCATGATGCTCTCCTTGCCTAAGATGCAACTATGACTATGATATAGCACGCATAGTATTGCACTACTCTTTATATTCTCTAGAAAGTGATAGGTTAGCCCAAGCTAGTATATATTCTCTCTCTTCATGCTCCTTATGATCAAGGATGTATTACTCGTGCAAGTGGTTCTCATACAAACATTTTCAAAGCAACATTTTTTATTGTACGTTCTCTTGATCGATTTGCTCATGATGTTTGCATAAATGTTCTAATTGATCTTGATGTAATTACTGCCTTTGATCTGAGTGAAGCCTACATCTTTGATCTATGGGATCAGTTGGGTGGGGTCTTTGGCTTCTTTTTTTTGTGCATGGATCTCTAGTAGAACGAGTCTTAGCAAAATGCTCCACTATACTCTTGCCTTTATCTGTAAAGGCTACATTAATAGCACATTAAGATCTTTCTTGTGTGCCTGCAAGCGTGGATGGGACATTTATGCTATGGGGAAATTTTAAGGATTCCCCATGGGTATAATTAGACCTCCCTCTATCCTAACTATGAGTAATCTCTGAGTGATAATAGATAGTAGAAGCTCTACACTCTAATCTCTCTAGAACTTAGTGTAATTCATTGAGCTAACTAGTCCTCCAAGGTTGGTAAGGAGGTGTGTCATTTACCCTAATAGTATTGAGATTTAGCACAAAATTATCATGTTTAGAGTCACTTGGATTTCTAGTGGGTCTACGATATGACATGGCTCATTCATCTTGCCCCTCATTGGGTGGATCTTGCCTATGCCTACATTGTGACGATGGGGTCTTGAACCACCCTCAGTTCCTGTCATGAGAGCAATGTGTATTATATTCTCTAATTGGGGTGTCCTAATGAGAACCCCCATGAGTCATGTCATCACCTCTAATTTTTCTCGAATTCCATTCAGGAACATTTTGTGTGGGAGGCTCAACCTCATTATTTTTTGTGTTAGTTGGGGCATCGACTTCCACTTTGGTAGTGTACTGAGGGCGGTGGCCCCATGTGTTAACCATGATTTATGGATTATCTCATACGTAATTTTTAATGAAAACAAAGTATACAAAGTTTTTATCTCATTTAAATTTTCTTTGTGTATCCTAAAACTGTTTAGTGCATTTTTATTTGTTGAGTATATAATCTAACTCTTATCTTGTTTTACAATTGTTGATTATACTCTTAGATTGTTAAAGGTTTTCACCTATATACTCACACATGTCAAAATATGGGTATGAAATCCATACTCTATGAGGTAGAATAGGTACTACCAACCCTCACCCAACACACCACAATTAGCTATACACCCTTCGAAGAGGACTGCATGTGATTTTTTATAGATAGGAAAGCTCTTAGGTTGGCCTTGGCCACAGACGGGTCCTAATGATACAATGTCAAACAAGCCAACCGAGTTGTAATAACTTCCATTGTTGGTCTCAATCAACGGTTTGGATGTGAAAGCCTAATGCTACTGATGTTTACTTTTAATCATGGTGTGTGTGTGTGTTCTTTTTAATTTTGCATTAATGAAATATGCATCAAGAAACATTCATGATTTTTCTTCTACATGCCTAGAAAATAGTATTTTACTTTTAGAAATATGCAGGACTAAATTCTCTTTACTTTCAGAGAATGCAAATGCAAAATCAAAATGATATTGACCTTTGAATAGACCCCAAACAAGCAAACCCTAACACAGTCTAAATAGGGGTTGTTATTGTGTATAGCAGGAAATAGACTTGGCCACTGTACAAAGTAGCAGTCAAAAATTCTAGTCATTAGAGAGGAGAGCAGTCAACAAAACTGGTTGTTGTTCCTAGTAGATGCTAGCAGCAAACATATTATTTTCCTTAAATTTTGCTATGTTCACTATTTAAAATCTGTAATTTACATTCAAAAAGATAAAATACAGATAGAAAGCATGAAAATATAGAGAAATCTAACTAACTTGGAATTCTCATTTGATGATAAAATAGGTTGGTTACTATTTTACAATATTCTCTACTAGCCATTATTGCTCAAGGTAGATGGGATGCTAGCCGTTGGGATTGTGAGCTACTATTAATCAGATTGGTTGGTACCTGCACACATAAAAATAGAGTAAATCATTAAATGCAGCAAAAAATGTGGGGTTTCCATCATGATCACCACTGAAAGAACACTAAAAGTCTAACAACTAATACAATATGATATCAAAATAACAAATATTAATCAAATAACCAAATGCAAATAAGGAAAGTAAAATAATGTGCCCATATTTATTAATAATTGTGAATCTCTTTTACAAAAAGGTTACAAGAACATCCCTCTTAGGGATTGACCATTGTGATACATATTACAATCCACAACTCATGTGGTATATGCCTTCAATAGACTCTTAATATCTTCATAACTTTATTTGATGGCTTACTAGATGCCTCCTTCTCCAATGTCAAGAGGTAAGATCTTGAATGATGCTTTATCCTTGGAAATATTTGTCACCTACATGCAAGGAAACAACAAGAAACATTAGAAGCACATGAAGCCTCTCAATATGAGGCTAAGTTCTAAGCAAGTGCAAGAAATAAAGAAAATATGTAAAGAATACATGAACATATATAAAGATGCATAAAGTTACCTATAATATTTAAAATAAAACATGAAGCAAAGCTTAAAACATATAAAGAAACATAAGGATGCATATATTATTGCAAATTAAGCATAAACAAACCTAATATATAAAATCATTGTAAAGGAAATAATTAAGTCCACAAATGTAAGCAAATATGCCTATGAAATTGATAAAACACCATAGAAATATAGTAAATGTGACTAATATAGACTAGATAAAGCTAAATGCATGATAAGGAACGTAAATCTATGGCTAAATCATAGAACTAAGCATATCAAACCCTAGCCACTCATGCTCATAGCAACTAGATCTACTAGCCACTATTGAGTACATCAACTAATCCTACGGGTCTCTATTAACAACAACGGCCATGGGGAAAGGATTCTGCTCTTGAAATAAGGTCTATGGATGCTCAATTTCTTTGTGGAATTGATGATCAAGGGTCATCGATGTGTTCAAACATAGATTTGTGGGTGAATTTTTGTGAATTCACAATGGATTGGTGTGAAATAGTAAGCTTACTCCTCATGTTGTTGGAACCTCCATTGGGATAAGCTTGCCATGATGGTCAAGTCTAAGGGATGTAATTTAGTACCAAAGACCTATGGGATAACCATATAAGATAATAAATACCTAATCCAAATAGGAAGGCTAGCTTATAAACCACCTCCATAATTGTTTCCCTCTATCCAAAACCCCTACCAATACTCCCTGACCATACAACCTGCCACTCGTCCAATTCATCCTCCCATATATTAAGAATGAAACCAAGCTTCCTCTCCCCTATATGGTATGAGGACTCACTAATTATTTCATAGCCTTAAAAAGGTAATATAATGCCCAATTATTTCCCTACTAGAGATACCCAAAGCCTTATTTCCAATAGGGAAACCTAGGTTTTTGATCACCCCTAGCTAGATATCATAAGCCCCCATTTTTGACCAATAATAATCTTGGTCATCCCTAAGCCTTGACTCAGTAGATAGTACCTGTATTAATCCAAAACTTCCAAGTGCCTACAAGCTTAGCTAGGGATCTGATCACCACCCATAACAACTATGTTGAAGATCCTAATAGTAGATACTATCCCACTCTTGACCATCGTACCTTTGACTATTTTGTTAGAATGAAAATTTAGGAAATCAAGACTTCCTCTTTCAACCATAAAGACACCTATCCTTCTCAGTTAAAATTCCTAATACCAAGTTAGGAATCTATCACTCATTCTCCAATCATATCATTAGTTATTGACTTGTTAATCTTAGAGCAAACCTTTGTTCACTTCTACTATACAATTTAGAACCCAATAGGACCAAGCCCATGTTGTTCTACCTAACCTTGATCTACAAATATCAACTGATACACAACTGCGTAGTTGAATCAAGGTCCAACCCATTGGTAATATTGAGAAAGGTGGCAAAAGCACTTGGTCTACCACTAGAACATGCCAACAACAAGGTGGTGTAGTTAGATGACACTCTAGTGTTAGTATTTGATCTTATTCAAAACCTTCCTTTGGCACTCCAAGCATTCCAAGGGAGGAATAACAAAGAATGAATTGCAATAAAAGTAACAAATGAATAAATTGAATGCTTGTAGAAAGTAAATTCCTAAGCTATGGAGGCGATGCGCAAAAGAATTAAAAATATGCCTATTTTTTACTATAATAAGTGGAAATTGAATACAAAAAGCATCACCTATGGCTAATGAACATAACTAAAAAAAACACACTACCAAGAATCGAGACAGGTTAAGAGGAGGATAGAGAAAAACTTGTCATAACTTCCACTAACATCCTTCAGTGATTCCAAGAAAACGAGGGCTAGAGGGCTCAATAATTCATAGGAGAAAAGGCTTGGGCTCCCCTTATTATAGTAGGGAAGAAGGGTGAAATGAAGATTATGTAAGACTAGGTGTTGGGCATGAGCAAATAATTTCCAATATATTTTATAATAAAATTGGGTCTATTTATATGTCAAGAGGATGGTGCCTTCCATTTTAAGTTCTATGCAAGAGGTTTGTGGATATATTTATATTTTTAGTTAATAAATCCTTATGCATAAATAGATTTTAGGTCTTTAATATGAGGCCATAAATTTTTAAAGCTTCTAGACCTTTGAATGATCAACGTGACTTATTGGGTTCTCTATTACTATGTCACGGTGGTTGCACCATAAATTTTTTATCGTTATTCTTGTGGGGTGTGTCGCTCTACTGACACAATGGATATGGCCTCTCTATTTGGTGTAGGTGAACAAGGTAGGCTCATTCATATGGCTAGCAATGGCCATAATTGTTATGTGATTGGCTCTAATAGGCTTGATTGCAAAAGTCAAGCTTTACAACCATTCGTGGATGTCTTAAATTCTATTTTGCCTAATATTTTGCATGTGTGGCTACCATGTGTATTTGAATGGTGTGGAACTTCCTTCAACTCACCTTATCCTTTTAGCATTGGTTATTTCCTCCTTTAGGCTCTCAACTAGTCACAATGTGTCTTACTTTAGATTCAATTGGAGCTTTCATCTTTTACTGGTGCTTTCCTTAGTCAAAAGGATCCCACAACCATTAGATTGAAAATTAATGGTCCATGGGCCTTGGTGCCCTTTCTTTGGCTAGGTTCAAGAAGATGTAAAGTGCTAGCCATGGATGGAAGATCTAGTGACTGATGTGGCTTTGAGTTTACCCACTCTTCTCTTGAGGCTCTTTTGTTCCAATTGAAATCATGAAGCACCTTTTGATAGTGTAGTCTTGGTTGGTCCCACTTCTAATTGGTCTAGCTTGGAGTGAAGTGGGGCTATAGGGAAAATTCCCCTACACTTACCTAGCGAAACTGGTATAGAAAATGATGATGACATACCCAATTAGGTAGGTTTATATATACAAAGGTGATCTTTGCCCAACATCCCACCAATCCTTGGATAAGCAACCTTTACAAAAAATTCTACCTCTTTCATAATCACTCCTCCATATATCTAAATGGAAGGCACTTGGGATAAAAATAATATGAGAAAACTAAAAGCTCTTTTACTTTTCCTAGTAGTCGATGACAATAAGATACCCAAAATATTGATAGGGTAGCGCTTCCAAAAAAATTCTAAATCTTCCCATGCCACAAGGGCAAGTTGACTTGCTAGCCTAGAAAAGATGAGGCTCATAGTCTTTTTGATGTTAGCTAAACCCTACCTTCTCCAATAGAGAGTCCTCTTAGCTGACACTAAGAAGGATCTAAGACTCATACCTTTGGTAGGCCCCCTTCTCTAAAATTATCCTAGAACTTGCTCATCATCTAGGTGGGTGAGTGCAAAAATCGAGCATTCTTCTATAGGTGACTGGATTCATAGTTGCTATGTCATAGGTAATGAATTCCTTAGGGCTATGGGCTAAATAACATTGATAGAAACCTTAGGAGTTTGAATCCCAAGAACAATGGATGAGGAAGAAGGGGTAAAAGGAAGAAGAATTTCTGCACCTTTATATTTCATGTGTAATTATACAAGGTAAAGGTCTAGAGATCCTTTATTAAAGGTAGCAATAAGTCAAAAAATAAGATAAGAGACAAAATGACAACAAGGAAAAAATGTGCTAGAAAGGGAGACTACTTGAGAGAATGCAATTGTTCCTCACATCTTTCATAATTCATCAAGAAGTAAGCCTTGATCATTATAAAAGAAGCTCCAATTTTGAAAGGAAATCAAAAGTCCCAAGAAGTGACATCTTCCAAATTTTGAATTTGTACCCAATGAACAAGGCAAGAAAAGTCTAGGTTCATTCCTTTAATAGGATGAGGACCCTTGGAAGCCATCAAAGCTATAGGAAAATTTTCTCTACTACCTCAATTCACTCCAAGCTAGATGAGTTGGAAGTAAGACAAGCCAAGGCTACATTGTAGGAAGGCACTTCTTGCCTTTAGTTTAAATTTAAAAACTTTAAGGGAAAGAAAGACACGCTAGAATCCATGTCAATTATTAGATCTTTCATCTATGGTCAATGCTTCACATACACCTGAATCTAACCAAGTCAAGGTTTCAAAATCTTATGAACCATTGATTTTAAATATAACAACCCATGTGGTCCTTCCAACCATAAAATGAAGTAGTGAAGAAGAAAAAATCCAATAGAATCTAAAGCAAGGCACATGGTGATGAGTCGAGAGACTAAAAGAGGAAAGAACCAACACTCAAAGGAGAAGGCTTACAATTTAATGAAGGAGGTTCCACCCCATCCAAGGACACATGGTAGTCATATGCATAAAAAATGGTAGGTGAAGGAGCATTAAAGAAGGCATCCGCAAAAGTCTACAGATCTTGAATTTCATGACCAAATATATTAGAGCCAATCAAATGCCATCCATAGTCACTTCCCACCATATGTATGAGTCTATCTTGTCCACCTACACTAGTTACGAATACCATGTCCATCGTGTTAGCAAAATGACATATCCCTTAAAAATCATGGCTAAGATATTATGGTGCATCCACCCTAACACATTAGTAGAAAGTCCAAATAGCACATCGATAATTCAAATATCTAGAAGCTTTTAGCATTTATGGACCTAGATCAGAGACCTTCAAGTTGCTATCGCATAATTTATAGAAGAATTTCTTGGTTGTAGGAAAAAAATATATTTGCAGGTCGTATGCATAAAACTTCATAAGGAAGACACCCTCCTCTTGGCTTATAAAGAGACTTGATTTTATTGTAAAAGATATTGAAATTTGTTTGCTTGTGCATAGTACCTAGAATTGCAAGCTTTTTCTTTCACCCTTCTTTGCTATTGTAACAAGGGGAGCCCAAACCTTTTCTCATGCCTAGGGAGCATCAAACCCTCTTGACGTCATTGTCTTGTAATCACTTAAGCATGTTAATGGAATTCATGACTAATTTTTCTCTATCCTCCTTATATTAACTTGTTTTGATTCTTGGTGGAGTGTTTTGCTTGGTTGTGTTCACTAGCCATAGGTGATGTTTTTCGTGTTCAATTGCCACTTGTTGTAGTAAAAAATTAGGGGCCCTTTTAATTCTTTGGTGCATTTCTCCCATAATGTAGGACTTTACTTTTCCATACACATTTAATTTATTCATTTTTTAAATTTATTTAATTCATTATTTTTACCTCTCAATATCAACTTACGGAGGTCAATGTGCATCAAAGAGTTAAATTTTTGCAAGAATCCAACCTCGATTAAAAACCCTAGAGGTTTCACTATAGGATGTTTTTCCCTTCTGCCCATGGTGCATCTTGATGTTTCTCTCTATTTGAGGCATGGGTGCATCTGTCTCATCAGGTCTCCCCTAGCCTAGCCCTCAGTGGATGCATTCAAATATGATAACAATAAGTAACTATTAGAACATATTAATGAGGTCCCTTTAGTCACTAATTCTAATGTAAAAAGCAGTTGTACAAGGGCATGAAAGAGGAATCTCATCGTGTGGTTTCTCTTCATGTTGACAAGATCTATGAAAAGCATATCAACAACACTTTAGATATGAAGTTATTGAAAAATTCCAAGGTATGTATGATTAAATTGACTCTACATAGACAAGTATATTAGAGGTAGAACTTGGTACTTTGAATATAAATAATTTTTAGATAATTAATGATTACATTAGTCGGTTTAAGAAGTTGGCAGGCATCTACATTTCAAAGGAGGTACCAATATAAAGGATACTATTTATATTCTCAATATTGTGTTTAACAATATTTTAAAACTTATAAAATTGTTTCTATTATGTTTGATATGCTTCAAATATACTTTCCCAAGAGTACCACTCCTCTTAATTACATGGTCAAATACTTTCTTCATCATTAAACTTGATAACAAACGTGTAATATTTATTATCTCACTATTTAATCTCATGCAAATAAAGTGGTTAAATCAGAAGTTGACAAGAATCCAAACCACGGTGACAAGAAATCCAAAAATCCCTTCAAGAAGTTGATTTACATTTTTTGTAAGGAAGGATAAAAGGAATAGATTTATTGCTTGAGAATTAAGAATCTTTAAGAGGTAACCAAATGAGAGGTTTTGATGCTACACTCATCTATGTTTAGGATAAGGATGATCATTATGGTTAGACATCATAAACATAATACCTACTCATTCAATATATTGGATATCAACTTCTTTGAAAAGTGGATTTTAGATTCAAGGACAACCTAATACTCGACTAGGACTTGTCATATTATATGACTATAAAAGCTAACATTTTGGAGAGTGTCTGGTTATTGGGAATAATTTCTCTTTACAAGTTGCTATATGTGTTAAGGTTATAGTTGGTTAATCCTCATTTAATGAAGTCCTATATGTTCCTAATGTGGGTCCACTCTTGTTTATATAAATAATATTACTTATACAAATAAAAATATTGATATTTGTTTGATTGGTGGGTGATTAAGGATATTGATAATGGCTTCAAGATAGTTGTCTCAAGATATCATGATGATTTTCATTAGAATTATAAGCCTAGATACTATCCATATTTTTCTTCTTCCTCTAAGAAGAAAGACTTCGTGGGTATGGTGGTTTAGATATATAACATTAGCAAGCAATAATATCATAGAATTGGGTATCTTGGCTATGGATACTTTAAGTACATGAGTTGCATCATCAAGAGTCCTTCCTAAAAGGGACTACTAGGCAAGCCACACAACCCTTGGAGATCATTCATATTGATATTTGTGTACCCATTTGGATCCACATCTTTCTAGGAATAAGTATATCTAGTTGTACACCATCTATACTAAAGAATAAGGATCTAGGAAGTTCAAGGGCTTCAAGGCTTGTATCGAGAAATTATTTGAAATAAGTATCAAGTGCTTGCATATAGATGAAGGATATTACTATGTCAATGATGCCTTCTCTAAATTATTGGTTCTTCGTGGTATTTTTTTAAATGGTTGTTCATTATTCCTTAGAATAGAATAGGATGGATAAGTAGAAGAATAGGATCATCATTGAGATGACTAGATGTATGTTGCATGTGTAGATATTTTCCAAGATTTGAATAAAGTAGTGACTTGTGTGGTACATATCATCAATCAAATCTTGACTCAATTCATTTAGGGTATGACTATTCTTGATATATTGAAAGGAAATAATCTTGATGTGTCCAACATTCGTATTTTTGGATCCACTATATGCATCTATATTTCTAAATATATGGAAAAAGGTGGAAATATAGATCTATCACTACATTTATGGGTATTTTGGTACATCATTTGTATGATTTCCATAGGTAGGATATTATTATTTAGAGAGATGTTACCTTGATAAGATCCTTCCATATACGTTTTTCAACCCTCTCCTTATTTTTTGGTCTATGAATATTCTATCATCACTCCTTTTGTGGTTTCTATTGGTCCATCATATTTTATAATTGTCATAATTCTATTTGCTTTAGTTTCTTCACCTCCCAGTGAAGATAAATGAATAGGTTCTCATGATTTGACTCCTTTTCCTTTGGACTCTTATACAACACCTAACATTTTAGATCTTAGAGTAGATACACTTGACCTCCTATATTCTATATGACTGTTATATGTTGAGGTGGATAATTAGATTGAATTTAATACTATATCAAAGGCTTTTCATGATGCTTATACATAGGATGATTCATAGTCTTCCATGGTTCATCCAATGTCTAAGTGGGTCTAGACTCTCCTTTAAAATGTCCAACCTATTCTCTCTCAAAAGTGTCATCATAAGGCTTCTTCTTGGGATTTAATCTTGAGGATTGGAAACTTTAGAGATCCCATCATTTACACTTAGGCTAAGGCCTATCCAAAGTGGGATTATTCTATGCTTATCAAGTATGATTCATTGATAAAGATTGAAACATGAAAAATGTTTCCTATTCCAAAAGAGAAAAATAATATTGGTTGTAAATGGGTCAATAAGACCAAGCATAGTTCTAATGGTTAGGTGGAGAAGCATAAAGCATGCATTTTTACTAAGGCGTTATTTAAGAATGAATGAATTAACTATTCAAATACCTTTTCTCTAGTTTCCAAGATGTACTCTATTTGGATAATCCTTTTTATTATTTATTCTTATGGTTGGATAGTACATCAAATGGATGTGAAGAGTTTCTTTATTTATGGAAATATTTAAAAGGAAACCTATATGCAAAATCCACCTAGTTTTATATTTGATGGGCCTACCCCTTTGGTATTTTAGCTAAAGAGGTTCTTGTTTGGACTTATGTAGGCTCCTAGACCTTGGTATGAAAATATCCTTTCCTTATTTATTAATTGTGGGTTCATGCATTTGAGGTAGAGAATTGTGTCTATATTAAGTATTAGGATAATTGTATTTTGATGATTGTTTCATATGTTGATGATTGTCTCATCATTGAAGCTCAATATCATTGATCCAAGAGATGAAGTTATAACTTCATAACTCTTTGTTGGAGATATTACATTATTTGGTAGCATTGTAAATATTAGATTATGGACTGTGTTAAATGTTTGTCTAATTTATGTGTCATATGTGATAATATTCCAAGTGTGATGTAGCAAAGTGTGTAAAGTGTGAGAGTGTGCAAAGTGTCATGCAAGTAATTCAAGTCATATGTGTGTAGGTGTCAAATATACAAGTGAAGAGACACATGATATGTCTCAAGATGTAAAGTTAAGGGATATGAGAGTTTTGTCATATGTGAGGAATCGAAAAGGATGCATCTCCCAAATATGTAATGATAGAAATAATCAAAGTATTGAAAGGTTATATTATGGAGGCAAGCTCCATACATTGTAATTCAATATCAAAGAAATGTAAATTCAATAACGAGTACAATTGTAATAGATATATTATATATTTTATAAATAATATTGTAAGTATTATTATAAAATATTGTTATTATTTCATGACTTTGATTGATTCATATTGGTTAGAGAATTGTATGCTTCAATATTGTGATTTATATTAGATCTTGGATATTGGGACTTGTGATTTAATTTGGCTAAAAATCCAAAAATCTTATGAGATGACATATTTGAATTTTTTCATTACTTTTTGAGGATTCAAACTGATCAATCACCCTTTAGGATCATCCTTTAGCATCCAAAATATTCCTTGGATCTTCTACAATAGTTCAAGATAGGAGATTGCAAACCTTCTTGTACTTCTTTTGCTTCTAGTTTAAATTTGTAAGTATATTCAACTACTCGTTTGGTGGATGTACATTGTGACAATAATTTATCGAGGGTCTTATATATATTTTTAAATAAAGGGGTAAAAATTTATTGATAAAAATTCTGGATTACAGAGTACAACTGAGCTTCCAACCAGGACTCAAATAAACAGCCAAACAGGCTAAAACCACTAGACTAGAATGACACCCAAAAAAGACAACAAGAACAAACCACATTAAGTCTGTACATCCTTGTGGATCAACTCCCACAGGCGTTGAGAGTCCCCAGATGGGAGACTCTCCCAATTATCGATACTCCAAGGATCCAACAGCTCAGAAGCCCTTTTGGCCAGGTAATCAACAACCACATTCCATTCCCTTGGAATGTGCACAAAGGATATAAATTCGAACTCTTCACTCATTCTGAGAATCTGAATGGCTACAGAGGCCAACTGCCAATTAACTTCCTCCACCCTTTTACTGTTTAAAATATTAACCACAATTTGAGAGTCAGACTCGTAGATAATCCTATGCCAGCCAAGAGAAAACCCCCTCTGCAAGGCCTCAAGAATTGCAAGAGCTTCCATAAAATTGTTGGAGTGAACACCTTTATAAATGGAAAAGAAAAAACTGACACCACCAGTAGAATCTCTCCCAACACCGCCAATGCCAGCATGTCCAGGATTACCCCTGGACGATCCATCAATATTAATTTTTAAAACTCCTCTAGGGGGTGGCCTCCACCTACCATCTCTCCTAACCTTCTTGTTGAGCTGAGGAACCCTACTAGGGCTAGAAGAGTTCACACCATCCCCAAAGAGACCAAGGGCTTGTTGTACCTTCTCCTCCCTAGAATCCAAAAGAGGGTCCACATCACATTTGCTATGGATGGTTTCCTGAACCATATACAGGATCCTTTGCTAGATCTGTTGAACAACCAAATAACTACCCTAAAATATGCGTCGATTTTGTTCGAGCCAAATTTTCCAGATGATGCAAGAAGGGCCCAAATTCCAAGCCACCCAAAGGAAGGGGGCCTTGGTCGGAGGTCTGCCCAGACTACTCCAAAACTCCACCAGGGACAGCACATGAAAACATGGATGGTTCCAAGCGCTCCACCAATGGTGCCAAATGTCTCTAGCAAAGGAGCATTGGAAAAATAAATGAGAAGAGTCATCCTCATTCTTACTGCAAAGGACACAAAAAGAGGGACCCTGAAATCCCCTCTTCCTCACATTATCCCAAGTGAGGCATTTATTACGAGCTACCAACCAGAGAAAGAAGTTACATTTTGGCCAGGAAAATTTGTTCCACACCTTTTTCCACCAAGTGACAGGAAGACTCCCATACTTTTGCTTATCAAGAACCTGATAACCATAGGCTACCGAGTAGGTTCCCTTAGGATCAGGGTTCCAAGCCAGAATATCTTTACCCCTCAATGAAGAACAAGGCCTCCCCATAAGAATAAGAGCAAGCACCTCTCTATCCTTGGCTAGTCCCCCCTAGGGCCATTCTTGTGGATCTTTCCACCTGTACATCTCCATATTTCCAAAAGACTAGATTTTTTTAAAGTCCTCCACATGAGACCAACCTGCTTCCAAGAAAAAAATGCTTAGGGAATGTAACCTAGGATATTGATTCAAGATAGGAGGGTGGCCATCCCAAGAATCCTCCCAAAAAAGAGCATTTGATCCCTGATTGCAAATCCAGAACAAACCCTGCTTGATTAAATTAGCTCCTCTTTTCAGAGTGTCCCAGATAACTGAACCTTTCCCAACCAAGTTGACTCTAGGGATCTCAGCCTCAGAAATACCTCTCAAGTATTTACAAGATAATATTTTAGCCCAAATATGATCTTGAGAGGTACACCATCTCCAATAAAGTTTTGCAGCCAAAGCCTACCCAAAAAGAGTTGTCTGTCGCAACCCAAGGCCTCCCTCTTGCACCGGCCTACATATAGAATCCCACCTAACCAAACTCCATTTAGATTGATCAAGTTTTCTAGACCATAAAAATTATCTTGACAAAGCATCCATGTCCTTGATGAAGTGAGAGGGAGCTATTTGTACAAAACATCTATAAATGGGTAAAGCTTGAACAACAGATTTTAAAAGCAACACTCTACCTGCAGTGGATAGCCATATGAAAGTCCAGTGATTCACCTTCCTTCTAAACTTATCAAGCATAGACTACCAAGAAGATCTAGGTAGAGGATGAGATGAAATTGGAATACCAAGATAAATGAAGGGGGAGTCCCAACCTGGAATCTTAGAATGCGAGCAATCCTGGCTTGAATAAGAGGAGGGGTATTGAAGAAGAAAATAGAAGACTTGTCCTCATTAATCAATTATCCAGAAGCACCAAGATATATGTCAAGAGACTGTCTAATATTTCTAGCTTCCATGATAGTGGCAACTCCCAACAAAGCAGTATCATCAACAAATTGAAGGTGGGAAAGAGGTGGCAAACTACTATCCCACTTCCACCCCTGAATGAGACCCTGCATGACTTGAGACTTGAGAAATCTTCCCAACCCTTCCGCCATAATGATAAACAAATAAGGAGATAAAGGATCTCCTTGCCTCAATCCCCTTGAGGCCTCAAACAACTCTGATGGCTCATTATTAACAAGAACAGAGAATGAGGAAGAAGAAACACAACTCATCACCCATCTAATCCATTCCTCCTCAAATCCAAAAGCAGCAAGAACTTTCTGAAGAAAGGACCATCGACCCGATCATAGGCTTTGGCCATGTCCAACTTAATGAACATAGTTTTCTCCTTAGAAGTTTCCATCGAGTGAATAGCTTCTGTAGCAATAACAACCCCATCCAAGATTTTCTAGCCAACAACAAACCCTCCTTGCTCCTCAGAGATGATTTTGCTCAACCATATCTTCAACCTCTCAGCAATAATTTTTGTGATGATCTTATACACAACATTGCAGAGAGCAATAGGCCTGAACATATCCAAGGAATTTGCTCCCTCTTTTTTGGGTATAAGCACCACAAAGGTAGCATTTAGGGCCCTTAGCATCTATTTGTTCTTTTGGGACTCATGGACCACCTCCAAAAGATCAAATTTGATTAAATCCCAAAACTCCTGATAAAACTCAATCGGGAATCCATCTGGGCTTGGGGCTTTTCCTTTTTTCATCTTGAATACAACATTTTCCAACTCCTCAAGGGAAATTGGACCCATCAAGTGCTCATTCATCTCTCTAGAAACAATCATTGGAATACAGTTTAGAATAAGCTTTTCATTCTCATCATCTGATAGGGAGTCCTCCTTGAAGAGAGAGGAAAAATACCTCTTAGTCTCTTCTAAAATATCCCTGAAAGAAGAGAGCAGGGCACCCTGAGAATTCACAAGAGAGGTAATCAGGTTACCATTACGGTGAGCCTTAACTGAGTTATAAAAGAAGGTTGTGTTCCTATCCCCTTCCTGAAGCCAATCTACTCGAGCTTTTTGTTTCCAAAAAAATTCTTCCCTCAGTTCCCATTCAGCAAGGTCTTTCGCAGCCTCAGATTCCTCAACAAGAAGCTCCTTCATGAATCCCTGATCTCTAATCTTCCTTGAAGCTTCTTCCATCCTCCTAAGAGCTGCCAGCTTAGCCAAGGAAAGGTTCCCAAAATTTAGTCTATTCCATCTCTTCAATTTATGTTTTACAAATTGTAGTCGCTTCATAAAGGAATACATAGCGGTGCCATGAGGAGGTTTGCCAGTGGTCCACCAGCCTCGCATGAAATCATGAAGCTTAGGATCACGAAGCCACATAAGTTGAAACTTAAAGGAGGGATTCTTTTTTAGCCCTAACTCCAAAGTAGAGAGTTTGATAGGCCAATGATCAGATCCCCTACCCTCCAGAATCACAGAACTAGCACTTCTATTATTACCCATCCAATAACTGGATATCAAAAACCTATCTAGTCTCTCTGAGATGGAAGCTTCCCCACACCTTCTATTGTGCCAAGTAAATATCCCATTATCTGGCTTGATGTCAACCAAGTTTAGGGCCTGGATATGAGCACTAAAGACAGAAGAAAAAGGCTCGAGACGGTCCACCCCACCACGTTTCTCCTCCAGACAAGTGATAGAGTTGAAGTCTCCAGCCAAAATCCATGGGTACAGGGGAACCAAACTTCTCACAAAGCAAATGTGCTCCCACAAATTCACTTTACCATTGTAATCAATAGGAGCATACACATTTGTAAGTAGGATGGTTTCACCAGATTCATTATCATGCCCGACCATCGAAATAGACCATCTGCTAGAAATCCAAGTAAGAGGGGATATCTTAACCGGATCCCATAAACAAGCGATGCCACCAACATATCCACATGCACCAATACACTGGCATTGCCCCCTTCTCCACAACTTGGGAGCAATATTGAACATACTATCAATAGCCAATTTAGTCTCCTGAATAAACACCACATCCGAAGAATGCACACGAACCAAATCACGAACAACTTTTTGTCTGGGGATGTTGTTCAACCCCCTTACATTCCATGAGAGGATAATCATTTTTGGGGGTTATAAAAATGGGAGTCCAATGTTCTCACCAAGCTGACTCCACCAAAGTCTCCCCCATTAACTTAATTTTATCCTGGTCCTTCTTTCGACCCACCTTCATATTCTTATCCAAAAACTTTTTTAATTATTTTCTTGCAATCCCAACACCGTAGGAGTTTTGCAGTCCAAGGATGACTGCATCAGTGCTCGAGTAGGAGAGGGCATAACTAAATCTGTACCACTTTCCAAAATAGTTTCCCTTATAGGGCTAGACCCAACCATGTCCCCTATACTCAGATCCAAAGCCCTTTGTTCTTCATTTAAACCCCCTAGATCTGATTCCTTAAGTTCCCCCTCAAGAAGAGACATCTGATTCGGCCTTGTTATATTTGCATCAAGTAGCGACGTTTCAGGTATCTCCATGCACTGATCAAGATCATCTAATATTTCAAAATGGTTGAGTAGAGCATCTGGTTGGCTATCCTTAAGGTCTTTGTTTGCCCTTCGTCCTCTATTTTGGGCTTTTACCGAAACAAAACCTTCCTTATCCCATTCCCCTTCCTTTATCGAGGCTTTTCCTTTATCCAAACTTTGTCCAGATCGAGAGGGCCCAGGATTTGAAGCCACAGGTGGGACAAACTTAGGGCATTTTCTTTGCAGGTGGCCATATTCACGGTAAATCCGGCAACGAAATGGAAGAGCTTCATAGTCAAGTTTTTGAACCCATGTAGTTGATCCAAATTGTATTTCAATAGAATATGGAATAGGATTATTTAAGTCAATTTCAACACAAATACGAGCAACAGAGATTACCTTTTTATCCATTGTCTGTTGTGATGGTCCAACCGGCTTCCCAAGAAGAAGGGCAATCTTATGCAAGATATCAGTTCTCCAGAATTCCAACGGGAGCCATGGAAGCCGCACCCATACTGGAACCCATGATGACCGCTCCTCTGATGGGTTGAAACCCACATGCCAGGGTTTAAGAAAGAGTCCCACTTGGTTATAGAAATAAGGACCCCCTTCAAATGCTTTGTTACGATCTGCAATACAAGAGAAAACCACCATAAAATAGTTGTTCGCACTCAACATCACCTCCACATCGCCTTCAGGATTCCAAGTCTTCCTGACCCAAGCCTCCACAAAGGGGAGAGAAATTTGGATGCCCAAAAATTTTCCAATAAGGGCATGTTTGGTTAGATACTCCACATCTTCCGCCATCGAGTCTGGTTGAACCACTAGAATTGGCCTGGCTTCACATCGTTCCAAACATCCATTGTTCTTTAACAAGCGGTTCCCGACATGCATTGGAAAATCTTGTTCCTTCCAGTCATTTTTAGATGAAAAAACATCACGAGCATGCACTCTCTGTGCCGGACCCGATGCCATCACGACATTCCTCCAATTTTTTAGACCTCCTTCAGAAAGTTGTTGCCATCCCCGTAGAGCAGTTTTTCTTCATCAAACCCTAGCAGAGTAGTTTTTCCTCATCAAACCCTAGCAGAGCCCTCTCTCAATCGTGGTCTTCTCTATCTTAATCATATATTCAATTCACTATTATTTACTATTCTAATTATATGAAGGATCGTGAGTTATAAGACAATGGTCAGTTAGATCCTTTGGTACATCATTAAAACATACTAGATGGGTATTTGTTACTCAATTTGAGCACCTTTAGTTTTGACAACATTTTATAATGCTAATTGGTTTGGTGGTTTGGAACAATGGTTCTCCACTTCCAGGTTTATTTTTATCTTGAATTTACATCAATCCCTTGGTGTTGTAGATAATAGTCCATCATATCTTAGTCTTCTAAGAAAAATTAATATTGTGTTGTCAATGAGGCCACCAAACACCTTTGATAGATGCTCATAATTTTAGAGTAGTTATGTATTCCTTGATAATTTCCAATCAGAATTTATTGTGACAATTATGGTTTTGTCAAACTTGTTTGTCACCTAGTGTTTCATTAGCTAACCAAGCACATTGATATTTGGATGTATTGTATTCAATGGATTTATGACCATGGGATGTTTGATCTGGTCTATGTGTTTTTAGTGAACCTGACCAAGATCATATCCAATTTTTGTGTTTTTGTTGAAGCATCTTGGAGTAAAAGAGATTACCTAAAGGGGATGACTAATAAGGGTCTCTCTTCATGTTCTCCCTTTAGATTAAGGGGAGATGTTAAAATATTTAGTGTTAAGCTTTACTTGAGGTAATGAATGAATTTTATATTATATTTATTGTATGGCCCTTTGGAATTTTGTGTATTTTGGGTTTATTTTAATATTTTATTAATAAACGTCAAGGTTGGTTCTTTAACTTTGAAGGTCACATGTCATCATATACTTATATCCCTTGATACTAACCATTTCATTATCAATTGTAGTGTTATTCTTTTGCTTTAGTGAGATTATTTTGGTGTCTATGGACACCCTTCATATTACTTTGTTCTTTTTGTGTTGTTTCCATTTGTTTCTAAAAAGCATAATGAAATCCAACACTCTTGTTTACCTTAGGATGACACCATAACTGCTAGATTATTATTTTATTATTACATTATTTAATATATTCTAGAAAGTGCATTAATAGGTTAGTAGATTATTAGTTCACATTCCAGAAGCCAACGTGAATAAAGTCTTAGTTAGTAAAGTGCTTAAGTTAGAAATTAAATGTTTAGCTAATGATATGTTTGGTAGATTGGTTGCTAGCTAATATTGGTCATACATTTTGTAATATATTCATGCAATTTCAATAGAATTGTTGATTGCTTCCAACAGTGGTATCAAAGCTATGAGTTAGGCATCATTGGGAGTTGAGAGAAAGTATTGAATCTTTCATGATCTTCTAAAAATATATGTTGAAGAGTGCCAAATGTAGTTGAATGTCCGATCACAATGGTTGTTGTTTTATTGGCTAGAGACTCATGTTGTTCGTAGTGCACAATTAAGATTAGTTACTTTCTCTAGAATCTTATCATAACATAACTCCTACAAATATTGTAGTCAGTCTTAAATAGTTGCAAGAATATTATCTTTGATATTCTTCTTTACAAAATAGTCGCTATTGCTTAACTCCAATGGCAAAATATCATATTCAATATAAAATACTAAAACCTCAAGTGACTTTCATAAAATCACATCAATTGTGATGCATATTTTTAAATATGAATTTCCATTACACTTGATTGTATTTATTCTCCATCACCAATAAGAAACAATATTGAGGAAGCCATATCAAATAGACCCTTTGTATTATACTCATAAATCCAATCAATTACAGTAATTGATGTTATATCGTAATTATTTACAGTCTTTTTTATATTTTACGTTTCACTTTGGGCATTGCTTAATCTAACCACAAAGTAGGTCCTTGATATTAAGGACCTACTTCACTTTGTCTTTGTTGATATTTTAATGATATTCAACACCTTCCACATCATCAATATTTGACTCTATGTACCATATGATTCTTATGCATTTGCTTCTTCTACCATATGATTTTTATGCATTTGCTTCTTCTAGTGGAAATTTCACATATAAAATACATTTATATTTCCATATATGAACTCATATTAAATGCGAGAATGAATAAATTATTTTTTTAAAATCTCATTCTTAACTTTATATATAAAATACATTTTTATTTTCATATATAATTTGCTATTAAAGGAGAGAATCCCAACCTTTTTAAATATAAAAATAAGACTAAGGTGTTGCAGGTGAGTTGGAGAGGAGAGGGCAATCCTCCAAAGGAGGTCTCAGATTCGAATCTCCACCCTACCAAAAAATTGAATTGGGTACCCAAAATCCAATTGATAATGTTGGTGTGGGTAGGGTCGGGTATGACTCCCGGGTGACTTTGACAGTGTAGAACCTCTAGTCGTGGTCTCTTAAACCAAGACGGCCCCGAGGTTTTTTTGCTAAATAAATAAATAAAAATATTTTTATTTTCATATATAAATTTTAATTAAAGAAGAACATTTTAACTTTTATATTAAAAAATAAAAATAAAAATTAAATTATATTACAAAATAATATTAAAATTATTTGACAAAATTTGTGTTTTATTCTTAAAAATATATTTTATTTGATAAAAATTAAACTTCAATTTTACTTTAAAAATCAATATATCTATTTTTTTTTTTAAAGTCAATAAATGTGACTACTTAACTCATACCCTTCTCCATATCACATTATTGTAATGAATACATGTTTTTTTTTTGTTACATAGATGAATTGGTTACAATCACAATTTTTAGTAACTGTCACACAGCTGGCAGGGTTCAAACTATCAGCAAAGGCTTCAACACACCCACCACCTTGTTAATGGTAACCCTTAACCTAACGGGAGATGGGGACTGTCGAACGCACATGGTTCACATCACATCGTCTTCGTCAATCTGGTTCAACACGGGACATGAAAAGAACCGCCAGACAAGCAAGAAACAGACCGCCATCATCAATCAAGTGCAACAAGCAGATAGCAGGTCCGTGTTAGTATGGTGTCACTTGTCTTTTGCGTGCGCTACACGCTATGATTTGTAACTTCTAGCCAAAGCCTATTCGTGGCGTTGAATGATTTCTTTGACGATAAAGAAATTGACGGCCGTCGACTTTCATGAAAACTCCTCCACGTCAGGAAGGTAATTCTGCTTTGACCAGTGCATAGTAGCGACCTTGAAATGAGTGATGTAATTTTATATATCTATATAATTAATTGATTAATTAATTAATGTTGAATGTTTGATTGTTGTTCATTTTGGTATATTTATTTTTTATTTGTAATATCTTGTACATAGCATGTGAGGGGAGAGATTTGAATTTGGGACTTCTATCGATTTTGAGAGTTTTAACTACCCACTTATCCTTCCAACTCCTCTACATGAGTGGATACTTAACTCATACCCTTCTCGATATCACATTATTGTAATGAATACATTTTTTTTTGTTTTTTTGCATGGATGAATTGGTTACAATCACAATTTTTAGTAACTGTCAGCACAGCTGGCAGGGTTCAAACTATCAGCGAAGGCTTCCAACACACCCATTGTCTCGTTAATGGTAACCTGACGTGAGATGGGGACCGTCGGATGCACAGGGTTTGCACCGTCTTCGTCAGTCTGATTCAACACGTGGCATGAAGGGGACCGTCGAACAAGCAGGAAACAGATCATCATCATCCTATGCCGTCATCAATCAAATGCAACACACAGAAGAATTAAATCAAACTACTGACTATACATAGACATTAGTATGATGTAACTTGTCTTTTGCGTGCACTACACGCTATGATTTGTAACTTCTAGCCAAAGCCTATTCGTGGCGTTGAATGATTGACGATAAAGAATTTGACGGCCGTCGACTTTCATGAAAACTCCTCCACGTCAGGAAGGTATTTCTGCTTTGACCAATTCAGAGTAGCGACCTTGAAATGAGTGATGCAATTTTATATATCTATATAATTAATTAATTAATGTTTAATGTTTGATTGTTGTTCATTTTAATATATTTATTTTTTATTTGTAATATCTGTTATATAACATATCCGTAGCATGAGGGGCAGAGATTTTATGTGAATCATTTACTTGTTATTATAAAGATATTGTTTTTTACTTGAAGAAGGGTCATCAACCTCAATCAATATTTTACTAAGCCTAAATAGTAGTTTCTTATGTTTTTTCCCTTTATTAACAAAATTTTGCCAAACTTTTGACAATTTGAATACTTTAGAACAAATTACATTTAAAAATTTGAATATATATGTATTATATGCGATAGAGAAAGTCACACATATTTTCATACATTAATCCATGGTAATAATATAATATTAGATTTTGTAAGGTTCCTAGTATACACAAGATTCTTGCATAAATAAAAGGACACCACTATTACTACATTCACAAACAATACACAATTCTATAATAATTTAACCATAATCTTTTTGCACCTATACAATCTTTTGGTATATGCTCATTATAAGATAAAAATACTAACTCAATAATTAGGAAAATAAAGTTTAAATATACCCAAAAAATGCTAATTTGAATTTTAAAAAACTACATTGAAAACCTCATGTTCTCATTGGTAGAAAAGTATATATTAACATAAGCAATATCTAGTTAGAGTATATATAAATTGAATCATATTAAAGGCATGGCTTAGAGCACCAATTGGATATTTAAATATGATGTAAATTACACCAATACGAAAATGTAAGTTGAGGGCTTATCTTACTTAAGGATCATAGTTGGCCTCTTATTGTTAAAGCCATATACGTTACCAAAAGATCTTCCTTTTTTGGATCTTCAATATTTTCCTTCACGATCTACCTTTTGGAACAACATTGTTAAAACCAAGGATACAATTCTCAAAGGAGCTAGGTGGAAGCTTGGAAATGGATAAAAAATCAACTTATGGGAAATTTTTTGGTTAATGGACACCCCCTTATTAACAACCCCAACTATGCCATGCTAAATCCAATTTTAGATTCATTATTGGTGCCCCAAGTGGCCAACTACATTGATGATATTGATGGCAGGAAGTCTTGGAAGCACCTCTCAGTTCCAAGCTTAGATAGGGAAGAGAAGGAGGTGCTTTAGAACCTAAATAGAATGTTGAGACTTCAAGCTATTAAAATATTTTCTTGTGAAGATACCTTAATCTAGACTAATGAAAGTAATGGCTTGTTCACAATTAAATCTACTTATTTGCTAGAATTTGAAGGTGGGTGTTTTTGGACTCCAAATAGACAGATCTAGATAAATACTAACTCTGAAATTAATTTTTTTCTTTGGATTACCTTGCACAATAAAATTATTTCAATAGAAATTATTTAAAAAAGAGGCTTAATTCTCATCAATAGATGCTACCTATGTGGTAAGAAAGAGGAAACCACTAATAATATCCTTGTAGATTGTGTGTTTTCTTTTGAAGTTATTCAATTCTTGATGAAAAAGATGAATGTGACCTTGTTTTTCCCAAGTTCTATTGGGGAGTTGTTTGATCAATGAACTCCTTCCTTTTATAGCAAAATACGCCAATCCCTTTGGTCTCTAAGTCTCCCACACTTTTTGTGGAGAATTTGGAAAGAAAAGAATAATCATGCCTGTAAGGACTATTCTCATGATGTTAGATCTATCTACATCAAAATCCTATCTTCTCTCATGGAAAATGTTTCAAATATAATTTTCCCAAAAGAAAAGGAAACAACTTTTGATTTGAATATTGCTATGAAGAGAAAAATAGTTGCGATAAACTAAATCTAGAAAAGAAGTAAATACAAAATGAAAAGAAGAAGATAACATATACACACATAACATAGTATTTCACCTGGAAAAATTGTTACGGGAAAAAATTGATCATAGTAATATCTCCTTATTGCATAAAATTAACCATATTTAATACAATAATTTTCATCTTCTCCTTCACTCAAACCCTGATGCAAGTGCAATTAAATAACAACACAAGAATGGATATTACAATACCATGGGTGAAAAACCATGGGTTTAAATATTTTACCCTAAACAACCCATATGGGTCTAAAATAGCTTAAGAAACCCTACAAATTCATGGAGAGTTTCCAGTACCTTTTAGAGTTAACCTCGCCATAATAACATGGAAAATATTCAACATATTTCCAACATGCTAATTATTTGGGGATTCCTTGTGGTACTCAAGAGACTACTCAAATCACTTGGATGGCCAAACAACAAACTAAATGGATTACCCCTCAAACTAGATGACTTAAAGTCAATTTTTATGGGGCCTCCAAAGGAAATCCAAGTCCAACTAGTGCAGGTGGGGTTTTAATAAAAAGTTAAATGGAGGTTATCTTAGCTTTTGCTAAAAACATTGGCATCCAAACAAACCAATTCTCTAAATCAAGAGTTATTTTCCAAGGGTTGAACCTCATTATAATGCTTTAGGATAGAAAGATTATTTTTTAAGGGGACTCATTAAATATCATAAATGTCCTTTTAGATAAATCAAAGGCAAGTTGGAATACTAAAAAAACGATAGCTAAAATAAATAATATTCTAAAATCCTTGGAATCCTTTAGATGTTCTCGTGTGTATAGAGAAGGAAACAGAGTGGCCGGTGCTTTAGCAAATATTAGAGTATCTCAGGTAGGGCTATCCAATTGGCATGACAATTTTTTGTAGAAATTATTAATAATCACATAGGATGAAAAATTTCAATCTTCTCATGATCCTCCTATATTTTAATTGTGAGGTGATGAAGGGATGTAGGGATACATGGGTCTCTACCTCCAGGATGTTGGATTTTCATGGTGGTTGGTGGGAGTGGGGCTTCCTTTTACATCTTTCAAATTCAAATTCTATAAGTGAGAACGTTCATTCTTTATGTCTTGACAATGGGAATTTTTGGTGTCTTTGGGTTTGGTGCTTATTGCGTAGGTGGACTCAAGGCCAGTGTGTCAGATAGTTTTTGATCTAATTTGGAAGCTCAATAGTGATTGGTTGAAAGTGCTTCCAATGTCTAGTCTTTCGTTGAGCCGCAATGTTGGTAGATATGCCATAACCTTTTCTTTTTTTCTATCAACCACCTATAATTATGCATTTATGGCTAAATTTAGAGCCCTTCAATTCGTTGAGTTGGATTAGGCCCCATTCTGCTTTGGTCACCTTGAGAATAGGTAAGCATTGGAGACAGAGCCTTTTCTTCTAGTGTCCTTATTGCCTAATTATGCCTAGGTGGTTAAGTGCTATAATTTCTATCGAGTGGAAAATCTATAAGTATTATTGTTGGTGCATCATGAGGTTCACAGGTGTATTTAAGGTGCGTGCTACTAGATGAAGTAATTCATGTGGAAGCATAAGATATTTTTTTCTTATTTTGCACTCATGTAATCAGTCTTTTATTAGGCCCATTAAGACTTATATTTTGTATCATTTTAATCGGAGAATTTTTAACATTGAAATGTGGATTCATGTTGATTATTGGATTGATTTATACCATTTATGAGGGTAGACTTTAGAAGGTACTCGAAGAAATTTAGGCAGTATAGGTGATCATACCTTTGAAAGCTCGTATTACAAGATTTTCATGATCAGATTTCATTATCGTTTTATATGACTCATGATCTTCCTTTGATTGGTGTTATTTTCTATGATTGTTTTCAAGTTGAGCTTGGCTATCGAGTGGTTTTCAAGCTCTAAAAAGGTGAGTAATATAGCCCTTATGGAAGCCAGACTGAAAGGTGTGAAGCCTTTGACCCAATCTCTAGAAAATTATGTCTTAGATTGTTTGAGAAAGGGAGGATTTTGAAATTTCTAAATATTTTTAAGGGATACGATCCCAATATTTCTAAAGACATGGCTCTATCCTAGAATAGAGGGGTGGTTTTAGTTGGAGATATGGAATTTGCAATCACTACTCAACTCCTTTTTGAGATCACTAGAGCTCTTATGGGTGGTGAATGTGTGTTGAGAGAGAAACACTCTTTGGAAAATGAGATAGACATGTTTAGACATCATGTTTGGCAGCTAGTTAAATATCATAATGGGTTTCAAATTTCCTTATTTTATGATCCTTGGGATAAAATTATCCTTGCAATTATCAATTTCTTCACTTCTAATTGTAATAGAGAAGTCGTTAGAAGCTTTCATTTGGCTCTGGTCAATCACTTCCATGGAAAAAAGGTGATGAATATTCCTAGATTCCTTTTTAAAAATTTGGAAAGAATGGTAGATATTGTTTAGCAAGGTAATTCTTCCCTAATAAACCATAAAGGTATTTTAAATTTATTTTCAATTATGTTTCTTTAAGGAGAAGATCTATTACTGAGGGAAAAAGTGGTGTTGGGTCTTGTTTAGCTTGGAAGGCCTCTACCCCTAGTCTACAATATTTGACTAGTCCTATGGTTTTGAAAATCCTGATTGATGGGGAAAAATAAATTTTAGTTTGTACTAGGAAGAAGGATCTCTCTACTTCTAATTTGAGGGGGAATTAGTCAACGAGTTACCTTTGAGTAATGGTAAAAAAGTTCAATCAAAGTATTTTCTAGATTAATTGATGCTAAAGTTGTAATCATATTGTAAAAATCTCCACAAGTGGTTGATAATGGGGTGAGTGACGTGGATAAGATTCCAAAAATACTATAATGGATGTGATAAGAGGATTGAAGTCCAATGAAGGTGGTCCCTCAAGACCTAGTAATAATTTTTCTCCTCAGGATCGTGATGGTGTAATCCCTAATTCCCTTTTTTTGTTGCTACTGAACCTCCTAAAATTAAGGATTCATATCCTTCGAAATATGAGAAGTTTGAGATGAAAAGAAAAAATATGCATGTTAGGATTACTAAATCTTACTTGAAAGGAGTGAGGAGGTCCATCTGCCTAAAGTCTAAGCAAAGAAAAAAGACATAAGACCTATCTTGTGATCCAAAATTCTAAATATTATGAGGATAATTTCTTGACTCATGCCTCTAACAAATGCCTAAAGATTTCTAAAATACCTCTAATTAATCGTATTTCTCAAGTTGGTACCAAAGGATCTCCAAGTAAGCCTATTGAGTCATTCAAAGAGTTGGTGAGAAATCTTAAGAGGTCGATTAAAATATCAATGTATTATGGTAATGAAATATTTTAGAGGTTGAAGCAAGATAATGATTCGATCAAGGTAAATCTCTTAGAGAATCAATATCAGGATTAGTGGCCCTTATGGCTTTGGTTGGTTTTATTTGGACTATTGAGGTTGGATTTAGTTTGTTTTGGTGGTCCTTCCTTTTTTATTTGTCTTGTAAGGGTGGTCATTTATATGTCTTTGGTTGGTCATGGGTTGGGTTGTTTCAGGTTGTTCTAGTTTTTTTATTTCTATCTTACCTCTGTGAGATTGCTCGTCTCTTGCTACTCTTTGTAAAAGGTTTGGGGCCCTTTCAAACCCCTTTTCTTTCCACATAATTAAAAAAAAAAGTAGTAAAGAGTGTATTCATTGCACTTTAGGGTTTCAAGAGCAAAATAACAAAGAAACACATATGGAGGATATCCAAGAAAATTTAGGGTTTCAAAGACAACATAATAAAGTAATAACTATGGAAGATCATATGTGCAGTTTAGGGTTTTCAAGGTAACATAAATAAGAAAGTATTAATAAGGCTATTTATTGCATTTTAGATTCTTTAGAGTAGCCTAAATCTTTAGAAGATAAGTCTCATTATGAACAATACAAAAAAATAGAAGAGATTGATGAAGATGAGAGTGTTGGTGGGCATGAAAAAAGGAGAGAAAGGTAATCAAAGCATGAACAAAGAGAAAAAGAAACTCAAAGGGATATCAATTTGGGAATCCAAATAAAAATATCACAGTGTTAACAAGAAGTGGGGCTAAGCCCACAAATAAAAATAAAAAGCGATGATGATAAAATTGATGTCATGGAATGTTAGGGATATGAGTAAGAACCCTAAAAAAGAGTTATTAAGGAATTAGTAGGTTTTTATAGTCCTAAATATATTTTAATACAAGAAACAAAATTAAGTGGTGAGGAATATAAGAATGCTTTTAAAAATATTTGGAAGATGGGTGATGGTATAGCAGTGTCTTCTACAAGATCTTCATGTGGTATTGCAATAATATGGGACAAATACAAATTGAATGGACAATTATTAGAGGCAAAAATTAATTGGGCTGTTGGACTATTTTATAGAATAAGGAAAACATCATAGTTAGGGTAATAAATGTATATGCTCCAACTATAGTTAATACTCGTGAAAGATGTTGAAAACACCTTAGCATAATTTTATCAAATACAAAGATGATTCATTGTGATCTATGGATTCTTGGGGGTGATTTCAACACTATTCTATCTCCTTTAGAAAAGAAGGGTGGTATTCTAAGATGATCTAAATCAATGTAAAATTTTGTTTTATTTGTTAATTCGAATAACCTTTGGGATATTAGTCCTTTGAATTTTCAATATACATGTGATAATAGACACATTGAGCAAGCTCACATAGTAGAAATATTGGATAAATTCTTAATCTAAAAAATGGTTTCAAACAAAGTATACAAATCTATTGAGATATATTTTTTTGATTGATTGGAAGAAGGAGATCCTTGAACCTTTTACATAAAAAACAACAAAAGAAATAGTTTCCAAAAGACTAAATAAAAGCAGCAAGAGGATCAAGGTAAAATATCTCGAAAAAAATTAAAAAAAAAAACAAAAAGAAAACGAACCACCCAACCAAAAAAAAAGACCAGAAGACCCAACTAGAGGTCGAAGCATACAAAAATAAACCAACCCAAAAGCTATAGGTAGTAGAGGTCAAAACATACAAAAATAAACCAACCCAAGAGGCTAGAGGTCGTAGAAGTCGAAGCATACAAAAATAAACCAACCCAAGGACCCAAACTAGACGGTACCCTAATGGCCGCCTCATCATCATGATTCGCTTGTCTACGACCCTATTTCTGATTTTTGAGGTCGTCCAGCATGAGGATGATCGTAGCTTGCTGAAGCAGGAAACTAATCATTTTTAGAAGCTTTGGATATAAAATTAATCAAATCCTCAATGTATCCTTGTTGGTGATGGAGGGAAGGCACGACCTGTGCTGAATATATATTTTGATTAAAAATAAACTTATATATTATTTTAAAATATATACAAAATAATATTGCAAACCATATTGATATACTTCGATGGTATGATACAGGTTAACGTGAGAGTCCATATAATCCAAGTAAATCAAACAAACATCCTTGAAATCAACGATTATTATTATTAGGTTTTCCGTCAACTATATTTGAATAAATTATAATTAAAATATTTACAAGCCGGATATCTAACACGCAACTTCGTTGGGGTTAAAAACAAGTAGACGTAACTTAGTTTAGTTTCATGATAGGACGGAGGCAATCAAGTTGTGACCGTAAGAGGCCATATACTATATCAGAATCAAACAACCATCTTTGAATTGCATGGCTTTTTTTCAAAGTCGGTCGTATCTTGTGATTTATTTTTATTGATTATGAATTGATTAAAATTATTAAAATATCTGTAAAAACAAAACGTAAATAATAATAAATTAAATTTGATGTATACAACAAGTCGATGATAAAAAAGATAAGATTGAAGTTTTGTGGCTCTCTCAGCGTTCCATAAAAATATAAGCCTTAGACGACAAAGAGAGGTTGCCGTGGTTTCCCTTTGTTCCATGTAACAAAGATCATTTGACGTTCGATCAAGTAACAAATTTGACGTTCATTATGAACGTTTTTCAATGATTTTTGGACGTGTTTTATGGTAATAATTAAATTTGTTAGACAGCGTGACGTCTGCTTAACATCAAATTAGGTCTTAAATATATTTATGCCCGTCCAAACATTTAAGTGCATGTAAAAAACAAGTTTATATTTTAAGTTTAGACGTGTAATATATTTGACGGCATTCAGCTCCTGTACATAATTATACTAATGATTTTGTTTAAATAATATTTATGCCCCACTCATACGTTTAATTATTTAAAAATTTATTGAACTTAAATCAAATGATGGAAGGACCCACTCCAAATATCTTTGGGTTCTTGGGTTTTATTCAACGTGATATTTTTTTTGCAATGTTTTTTAAAAATTATTTAAAAATTTATTGAACTTAAATCAAATGATGGATGGAGTCTGGAATCTTGCTCGAAAGTGACATCTTTTTTAGAATATTTTCCAAAAAAACCAAAAAAACCAATCTTGCTAAAAAGTGACATCTCTTTTAGAATATTTTCTAAAAAAACCACTCGAGGGGCAGGCATTTTCTTTCCGAGAGGAAGGATGAGCCAAGACGTTTTCTATCTTAGGTTTCTTCAATAGTATGGGAGAATCTTCCGACTTTTCCTGCTCTTGCTCGATGATGATTGGTGACTTCTGCTTCCCCACTTGGGATTTGCTACGAGAAGAACGATGTCGGGCCTAGTGGGAGGCGTTTCTCCAGAATTGAAGCCAGATTTCAACTTTTTCTTGGGCAGAGGCGGTCTTCAGGGTTGCATCTTCGTCTAGAGTCTTAGGGTGGGGATTTCCTGGCTAGAAACAAGGACTTGAAGGTATGCAGGGGCTACTTACACAGGAGATAATAGTCTTTTGGGTTTTCTTTTGAAGGGCATGCTTATAAAGGATGAGATGGAGGCCTTGATGGATAGAGTAAGTAGAGGTCCTTTTTCTGATGTTGGACATCGATCGCTCAATGGACCTGAATAAATAATCCGAAATGTTAATGACTTTGTTATCTCAGTGGTGGTTTAGAAAAGCTAAGTGGAAGCTTTCGAGGACGGAATTGATGTCATCGAGTGTGAAGTACTACAGGATTGGCACCATGACTTTATCCCATTGTTTGGGAAGGGGCATCATGACTCTATTCAGCAAAGGATCACTTCAAAAACCTGTCCGTTTAACATAGTGATTTATCTAATAATAGTCAGTAAAGCTTTTGCTTCTAGTTTATGTGGTATTAAAACTTTGATTTCTTTTATACTGTTATATTATTTTAGATGAATTAAAATTTGAAAGATTATTTATGTATAAATGTATTTAAAAGACAAATATTTAAAGAAACAAATAAAAATTACCGAATATTAAAAAAGAAATTAAATCCAAATTTAAAATTAAAAAAAAAATTAATGAAGTAAATATTTTTATGTAAAAAAATAGAAATCATATTAATTCTAAAAATCTAATAAAAAAACTCAAAATAGAATTAAAAGAAAAAATAAAAATTCATCACATCAAAAATATCCCACACGACCATTCAAACATATTCCTCTAAAGTACAATTTACTTTCTAATTCACTTTAAACAATTCAAACAAATTCACTTTAAACAACAAGTTGTGCTTAGTGTTTCTGAAATAATAGAGGCGTCGACACCTTTACTTTGGAGCTTGAACTTGATGAGCCTGTATGTGCCGACAAGCTGGATAAGCCAGTCTGTGCCGACGAGTTCGATGACAATGATGCACCTCCGACACTCAACGCCCCTGATTCGCTATACACGGCTACTGGCAATTTCAGGGGGACGTAAGGCAATTCGGCTTCCGATTTCAAGATCTTCAACACTTCTCTCATACTTGGTCTCGCTTTCGGATCCGGATGAGAACACAGCAATCCGACCGCCATCAAAACTTCCATCTCCTTGGCATCAAAATTCCCGTCCAATCTTTCGTCCGCGGCTTCCAAAACTTTTCCCTGTCCATACAAATCCCAGACCCATTCCACCAATCTACAGTTATGTTCCTCCAACGTCCGATCCACCGGCGGCCTTCCGCAGGCTATTTCCAAAGTCACGGCTCCGAAGCTGAACACATCCGATTCCGGACTCGCCTTTCCCGTCACCACACACTCAGGCGCCAAATACCCGAATGTCCCTGCAATCACGGTCGTATGGGAGGCTGCGTGATCACGTTCCACCAGTCTGGCCAGGCCAAAATCCCCCAGCTTGGCATTGAAATTGGAATCCAACATCACGTTGCTGGCCTTCACGTCTCTGTGCACGACCCGCTGGTCCCATTCCTCGTGAAGATAAACCAGAGCCGAGGCCACGTCACAGACAATGTTGTACCTTCGATCCCAATCCAAAACATAACCATGCTGCTTCCCAAAAATATACTTATCCACACTCCCGTTTGGGAGGAATTCGTAGACGAGAAGCAATTCACCTTTCTCGTGACACCATCCCAAAAGCTGCACAAGGTTACGATGCCTCAGCTTACGGATTATCGTAACCTCGGAAACATATTCCTTCCTGCCTTGCTTGGACCCTTGAGATATTCTTTTAACCGCCACGGCCTCGCTGGTGCCGGGCAGGATTCCTTTGTAGACTCCCCCGAAGCCACCCTGTCCGAGCTTTCCGTCGTCGCTGAAGTTTCTGGTGGCCGCGCTGAGCTCGGCATGGGAGAACCTGCGCGGGCCGTGAGCAAACAATTCGTCGAGCTCTGCGTCGCTTTCTTGACTCGCCTTATCACCGCGCTTCCTCCTCATCAAATACCAGCGCCCGCCAACGAACATAAAAGCACAGAACACCAGCAAGCATACTAAGATGGATATAATAACTACCTTCAAAGAAATATTTCTTCTCTTCCGTGGGATTGGATTGAAGAATTCCCCAGAACTATTTCTTCCCGTCGGCGGACTTGGGGTGAAGATTTCTTCCCAAGAATATTGAGAAGAAAAATTCCAGAAGCGCAGGGTGTGGGTCTCTGAGGAGAATCCGGTCGAAGCCGAGAAGCCAACCTTCACGTACTGGGGAAGAAACAGAGAGAGATCTATATAATACGATAAGATTGGACTTCCAGGCTTCAACAAGTCGTTGCCGCCACCAGGGTTATACGACAGAAACACCAGAAGCTTCTTCGCTGCGCCGTTATAATCCACCCATGCGTCCCATTCTTCTCCGTTCTTGAGATCTTCGTCCCCGGATCGGTTGGCGGCGCTTGCGTTGCTCACTGGATAAGTAACATTTGAAAAAACAGTATCGATATCTATTCCCACATGGTTGTCATCGGGATCCGAGTAGGCATCCCAATCATTCTTGTAAGTGTCAAACTCCACAGCAATCATTTGATACGGGCTACCTCTGTAGTATGTGTCGTTAAACAGACCAAGGCCTCCGCCGACGGCTTGGAGCGGCTGGCTCAGATTGAAAGGCGCGACAAAAAAGGCGAGTCCGTCTCCAAAGCCTCTGGATGGATCGTTGCCCTTGCCGATAACGAAGCGGAAATGCGTGCTGAAGTTTGCAATAGCGCGAGAAGAGTTGTCCCATAGCGGAATGGACTTATTGTAATTCACCCATCCGCAGCTGAAGTTTAGGCTGCCCTCGGCTTGGTTTTGGGTGAGTTGTATGACGGCCTGGCCGGGTTGAAAGTAAGCTTTCCCCTCAAAATTTAAATCCGTTTGGGGAGGGAAAGTAAAACCTACGCTTCCCGTTTGTGCCACGGATATAAAAGAAGTAGCAACACAGAAAAAGAAGACGAGGAGGGGATTGAACGGAATCTGAGAGAGGAACCCCATCCGTAGCAGAGTGCAGCATTATCTTGGACAGTTAACACTGGTGATATATGTATTGAAAACCTCATTGACAAGGTCAAAGGTGCCAGCCGGAGATGGGGAAGGCCTGCCGGGGTACTTACTCCGTCATCATACCGTTTAAATATGTTAAATTTCAATCATTTTTTAATATTCGCAAGAAAGTGCTTGGAAAGTCCGTAAGAAAGCCCCTTCGGTTTTCTGCGAACGGTGAGCTGAGCTGCCTTGGCTCACGAACCAAAAAAAAGTATCTTTTTATGAACGAGAAGGTAATCATGAAGTAACACCTGGTGTGAATAAGGATACATGGGTTGTGACTTTTGATCGTGCATAGCAAGGCAATAGATGCTTCAGACAAAGAATGCAGCTGATTTGAAAATTATTCGGGCAATTGTCCTTTAATTAGATCCCATATCTACTAAAAAAAAAATTACTCTTCACAACTTAATACTAAGTATCTTAAAGGCTTATGAATTGTCTCGAAGATTTTCGCTTATTCTCCAACTTTCTCTACATAAAAATGGTTATGCATGTATTTTCCCACTTTGAAGACGTTAAGAGCCCGGCCAAGGTTTATAAATTATAATAAATCATTGACTTGTTCATGTTGTTTAATTTTTTTTTTTTTAATTAGACACCTTCATTTCTAGTCACCATGAATGAGGGAAACTTTGTAGGAACCGCCATCATAACTCCCTAACAATACCTATATAAAAAATAAAAAATAAAAGAGATCAGTCTTGTTAAGAACACAGAATGAGCAAATATTTTAAATATATAATAAGAAGAGAAGGGATTGACAATAATATATATTGAATCCTTTTTATTTATACCTCTAAAAATATCTATTTTCAATATCTCAAATTCGATTATCTATCCTTTATAATCAAAGATTTTTACTCTATAATATATTATAATTTTTTCCTTTTAAATGGGTGTTATATATATTAAAGATAATCAAACAATGAAATGTTTCTCCATGTATAATAACTTCTTGAAAATATAACACTAATATGAAGAGCTTGAAAAAAGTGATTTGAAAAGGTCTACTCTAATAATCCTCAAGATAAATAAATATATTAGCCCCTCAAAATTTATAACATCTACAACTAAAAAAAATTTCCACTTGTAATGTAATGATCTATAGATGAGTGTCATTGATCTCTTACCACCTATTTACCACTAAAGTCAAAAAAATAAATAAGGAAAATCAACTTGTTATGATTTGATTTTTTGGTAGGGTATATATGTATGAAAATATTATTTGATATCATATCATGATACCAAGTTTAACTCTACATAGGCCCAATTTTTATAAAATCATTCTAAGTAATCCACAAGAAAAGACCATGGGATTTGAAACCAAATCTCTAACACACAAGCCACCTTAGGCTAGCTTGTTACAAATGTAAAGAAGGTTAAGGCCTAGAAATATCTAGGTTTTTCTAGGCTTAATGTGAAAATGGTTGTGTTTGTCGGCATAGTTTTGTCAGCACATTTTTTAAAAATATTTCAACCTCCCTCTCCTACATTCTAGCCCCTATTCCCTCGCTTCCTTTCCTCCCTATTTTCCCGCCACCATTTCCTCCTTATCTCTCCCTCTTCCTTGCTCCACGTCCTCCTTATTCCTCCCTTTCCCTTATCCCTCCATGCCGCCTCCCTTCCTCCTTCCTCTCTAACTTCCCTTCCTTCCCTTCCTATAAATACTATGTAATTTTCAAAGACATAATAATATAATATAATATAATTTGTGTTATTGTGTCCACATTAGTCAAATTCAATGACTGGTATCAAAGCTTCGATAGTGCGAGAGCCAAGGCAGAGGCGACCAGGAGCTCGACATGTTTTTCAAGGCACAAGGCATATAGGTCGATTAGAGTGTGAACTAACATAGAGGCTCAAATTTTGAGATAGTTGTCAGAGGTAGAGCCGAGGCGCGTAGATCCTAAAATTGGGCATGTGGACCAAGGCAAAAATTTGACACATGGTGTTGACTGGGCATAGACTAGGCACAAATCCTGAGGTGACATGTGGATAGCACATGGACGACTGACATGGAGGATCCACAACTCGAAGAGTTGAGCTAGCAGTGGAGCTGGTAGGCTGACGTGGCAGCTAAGTAGGTAGTTGACATGGTGCGATGAGGTGGCACAGTGAGGAGGCAACACTTGGCAAAATTTGGTTGGTCTGATGTGGCGAGGTGATTGCAAGCGAGGATGCCACGTGGTGAACAACGATTCATCGATAAGGGCAAAAGTATAGTTTGGTGATTTCCCGAAGGCTATTGAAAGTATTTGTGTTCGTGGGCATATAAAAATATTAGTTTTGTCTCCCACCCGCTGCATGTGGGATAAAGTATTTTTTTTTAATTTTTTTGCCGCACAAGTTTATTACTTATCGTGTTTACCTTGAAAACATGTCGGGCGGTGTAGCCTGGTGGTAAAGATCCTCAGTAGCAAAGTCGCGACCAAGGTTCGAATCTCTCCAAGGAGGATCGAAGGATAATTTTAAAAAAAAAAACGTCGATCGAAAGGGTTTAAATAAATCCTTGGCCACCTTATTTTTCGAAGCAGCTGCGTGGCGCAGTGGTTTGGTCGGCCTTCGTTGAGAGAGGGGTCACGAGTTCAAGTCGCGATAAAAGGTTTTTTAAGAATTTTAAAGGTTTTTTTCATTTTTTATTTTTTATTAAAGTTTTTAACTTTAATTTAATAGTTTAAATTTATACTTTTTATTATTTTTAAATATTATTGTTTAAAAAATAATTAAAAAGTATAAAAAATTATTAATTTTTTTTAAAGACTTTATTAAAAAAATTGAAAACCTTTTAAATCTTGTGGAAAAGAAAAGTGGAAAATTACTTTTTCCTAGAGATTAAATTTTTTGAGCACCTAAAAACTGATATATGCAACTCAGCTAATGTTTTGCCATGATGAGTAGATGATCCGATCAACCGGATGTTACCACGCCCTATGCTCTCTATTGAGGAGAGAATCTATTGAGTCTTTTGATGAATGGGTCCGGCAAGACGGAATACATGTTGTATTCATTCAACTACAAAATTTAGTAATAGCCCACCAGAGGAAGCCCGATTCTGGATATGAGGTTGACTTAAAGGACAATATTTTTGAACAACAAGTGGAGGAGTCTGATTCAGTTGCATTTGAGCCTGAGGAACAATCTAGTGAGAGCTATATCCCACACTCTCTAGAGCCAGAGCCAGATCCTAAGCCAGTAGATCCTGAGCCAGTAGATCCTAAGACAGCAAAGGTCGAGCCAATAGCAGTTCCTAAAATCATCGACATCAATGACGATGAGGATTACATTGTAGTTAATTTTAGACCTCTAGTACTGGGTGATCCACAACAAGAGGAATGTGAAATCAGTGAGAGAATTAAGAAATCTAGATTTGATTTGAATCTGTGAATACTTTGTACTTCCTATTTTCAATCAAATCAAAGTTTGCTTTCAAGTAGTAGAAATGCCCTCAAATTCAAATCTCCCAATTCCTTAATTTAATGGTAGTGATTATGAATACTGGTCAATAAAGATGAAAACTATGTTGATAGGTAAAGGTTTTTGAGAAATAGTTGAAGAGGGTTACACAGAACCCTCTGCTGCTGACTGGTCTGCTTTAAGTGCTACTAATAGAAAAGCTAAGAAAGAAGCCTAGAAAAATAATTCCTTTACCCTGTACCATTTACAAGCAACCCTAGATAAAAGTATCATTCCTATAATAGCATCCTGTGTAACAGCTCAAGATGCTTGGAAAGCCTTGAAGAAAAGCTTTCAAGGTAGTGATCAAGTATAATAGATCATAATTTAAACACTGAAGAGAGATTTTGAAAATCCCAGAATGTAGGAGAATGAGAAAGTAGGAGACTACTGCATGCGAGTCAAATCCGTAGTAGATAAAATGGTCACTATAGGTGAAGAGGTTAAACCTGAGGTTGTGGTGAAGAAAGTGTTGTGAACACTTCTTCCTAAGTGGAATCATGTAGCAATCATTATTTAAGAGTCAAAATATTTGACTACACTTACCTTTGATGCACTAATTGGTTCTCTCATTTCACATGAAGAGAGATTGCAGGAATATCCTTCCACTAGCCACGGAGGTGATGACAAAGCCTTCGCTTCACAAGAAGGAAAAGTCCAAGGTAGAGATCGTGGAAGAGGTCAGCAAAGAGGAAGAGGTAGGAATAGTCCACGAGGTGGAACTCCAAGCAGAGGAGGATCTTCAAACAGAGGTGGAGGTCAAAATAGAGGTGGTCAATAGAACAAAGGAGAGCATCAAGGCTGAGGAAAAGGAAGTGACAAGTCAAAGCAATTTTGCTACAATTATAGAAAACTTGGCCACTTTGCTCATGAATACTGGTCAAAACCCTTACAAGGGAGCAGTAGCAGCCAGAGCAGTCAATATGGTAATTTTGGAGAAGAGGAAGGGACCTCAAATATCTTTCTCTCATATGACCAGTCAGATCAAAACTTGAATGACACTTGGATCTTGGACACTAGATGTTCAAATCATATGAGTGGCACAGAATAACTCTTTGCTACCCTAGATTCTTCCTACAAATACAGCATCAAGTTAGGAGATGACAAGTCATTGGTGGTTGAAGGCATTGGAGCTTTAGAGGTTCCAATAAAAGAGGGCATCAAACAGGTGAATGATATCTATTACACACCTCATCTCTAATACAATCTTCTTAGTGTTGGTAAAATATTGGAGAAAAACTATAAGTTGTTATTTTGATGATGGTAAATATATCATTTTTGATAAAAATGATAGTAATAGAGTCATTACATAGGTTCCAATGACTAAGAACAGGTTATTCCCTTTGAAGTTTGTACAGCCAAGATATCAATTGGTAAATATTATTATTTCAAATCCAAGTGTGTTGTGGCACTTGAGATACGATCATCTAAATTTAGCCAGTTTGAAGATGTTAACTTCTCAAACGATGGTGACTGAACTTCCTATAATTCAGGATAATAAGGAATTCTGTGAAGGTTGTGCCTTGGGCAAGCATACTAGAACCAAATTTCCTCAAGGACAAGCATTATGGGCCAGTTATCCACTCCAACTAGTGCATTCGGACATTTGTGGTCCAATGTAGACCAAAATCATTGGTAACAACTCTTACTTTCTTCTTTTCATTGATGATTTTTCAAGAATGTGCTGGATATATTTTTTGAAGCATAAAGATGAAACATTTGACTACTTCGTAGATTTTAATACAAGAGTTGAAAACGGAAGTGGATATTTTGTTAAGTGTCTCAGATCAGATAAAGGAGGAGAATACTCCTCTAATGAATTTTTGAATCTTTGTAAAGAACATGGAATAAAGAGGTAGTTCACTGCTGCCTATTGTTGAGTTGTATTTTCACCCAATTGTGAAAGTATACTCTCCCTTAGGATTTGGGTTCCAAATCCCCTCTTGCAAAGAAGTTAAACAAACAACTTCTCCAAGGTCTCCGTTGTATTAGCATTTGCATATGTGTATTAGTAATCTCAAATAAAGATATTCAATTTTAAATGCTTGGACACCTTAGTGATTGCAAGTAACTGTAAACAAGGGGCAATTTTGGTTTATTTTACCATGAAACTTTAGTGATTGTTCATTGAACCAAATAAAGCACATATGAGTTGGCCCTCATATGACCATGGTGGAGTGCCTTAATTCATTTTATCTTGAGAGTTTTAAGGTAGATTTTATCTTCTTTATTAAGTCCAAATATGGCTTCTTATCATGAAGATGAAGATAGATTTCAATGTGATCGATAAACTATCCCTCTTTGGTGAAATAGGTTTTCACAAAGAGGCAATAATTTATGGCCTTAAATTAAGGGCTTTAAATGTCACTTTAACTTATCCCTCTTAAATGAAATCAAATTTTCATAAAGATGAACAATTAAGTGCTTTGAATCAATGACCTTCAATGTGATGCTCAAATTACCCCTCTTTCGTAAAATCAGAATTTTTATGAAGAGAGGGCAATTTTAGGCCCAAAATGGAAATTTGTGAAAATGCCATAAAACATAACTCCTTCAATGAAATTGGAATTTTCATGAAGAGAATGTCATCATAGGCTCATGAGTGTAAAACAAAACTGAAAAAATGAAATTTGACCTTAAAATGGAAATTTTCTATTTTCGTATTTTTAAAATTTGTAGTAAAATAGCAACTTCGATGGATTTTTAAAAATACTAAACAACTCCGAAAATAAAATTTAAAAGTGCGTATTTGAATTCTGAAGTATAACCTACGCAATGGTGAAATTATTTTTGGATTTTGAAAAATTTTAAATGTTTATTTTAATGCCTAAAAATTAAAAAAAATTAAAATTTCTGGAAAAAAAATGCAGAAAAATAGAAGTTGAAATGCAGAAAATGAAACACATGATACATTAAGTTTGATGCTATCCTATTCCAGAAAAATCGAAGATGCGAGGTTTTCATGCATGCAACATAACCTATTGGACTTGCAAAACAAGCACAATCCGAATAAGCTAAGTGTTGGCTTCTAGGATTTTAAATGAATTTTTTAGATTTAAACATTAGCATGAAGCAACCAAGAAACTTGCATAAACTCCATTTACAAGCATAAAATATGAAAAGGGGAAAAAATAAACATTTAATCATGCATGTCGAAAATGACTCCTTTCTTGCCCATAAGATGCAACTTTCTAAAAAAAACTATCTGCATTAAAATATTTCTTTGTACAGGCATAAATCTAGTTTTCTCAAAGAACCAGTCCAATGTGGAAGGAAAAATATCTAGAAAAACCCAGTTCCGAGGCCTTGCCTTCATTCCTGCAATCTTCTCTGAAAATTTTCCAACCCCTTCATACAATTCTTGCCTGGCGTATTTAAAGTTTTCAGGAAGCTTTTCGTTTCATTTTCCAATGGTTTTTCATTTCACCTTCCCTTGTGCATGTATGTGTTTTGGTTTCCAAAAAAAAAACTTTTCGTTTCTATTTTGTGGCCCTTCGTTTCATTTTCTCCACATGGGCTTGCATTTGTTTCCTTCCGTGTGTAACGATCATCTTAAATGATTACAAATAATTAAATATTACTTATGTAAAATTTTGTCTTATTCATTGGATTTTTTCCTTATGTCCACGTCACTATGCAGTCTTCATTTTCACTGTCCTGGTATTCATCACTAATATCAGACGCACTGTCAACTACTTCGTTCCCTTGGCAAAAATTGAACATGTCACGAAATCGTGACACTTCTTGTTTCTCTGCCTGTCTGCCCCTTTTGAGTCACGAAAATGCAAAATGTCATGATATCGTGACACTTTTGCCTCCTTGCTCTCTTTTGTTGCTTTTAGCCATGAGAATGTAACATGTCGCGATATCACGACACTTTTGCCTCCTTGCTCTCTTTTGTTGCTTTTAGCCGCAAAAATGTAACATGTCGCGATATCGTGACACTTTTTCTTTCTTGTTCTTTCTCTTCTCTTCTGGCCACAAAAATGCAACATGTCGCGATATCGCGACACTTTTCTTTCTTCTCTTTTGGCTGTGAAAATGCAACATGTCACGATATCGCGACACTTTTCTCTTTTGGCCACAAAAATGCAACATGTCACGATATCACGACACTTTTTCTCTTTTGGCCACGAAAATGCAAAGTGTCACAATATCGCGACACTTTTTCTCTTTTGGTTGCGAAAATGAACATGTCACGATATCGTGACACTTTTCTCTTCTGGCCGCAAAAATGCAACATGTCGCGATATCGCGACACTTTTTCTCTTTTGGCCGCGACAATGCAACATGTCACGATATCGCGACACTTTTTCTCTTTTGGCTGCGACAATGCAACATGTCATGATATCGCGATACTTTTCTTTCTTCTGGCCGCGACAATGCAACATGTCGTGATATCGCGACACTTTTTCTCTTTTGGCCATGACAATGCAACATGTCGCGATATCACGACACCTTTTCTATTTTGGCCGCGACAATGCAACATGTCATGATATCACGACACTTTTTCTCTTTTGGCCACGACAATGCAACATGTCGTGATATCGCAACACTTTTTCTCCTTGCTTTTTCTTGTTGCTTTGAACCGCGAAAACACATGTTGCGATATCGTGACACTTTTTTCTCCTTGTGGTTTTTTGCTTTTTATTTGATCTTTAGCATATGGGTCACTTCGGTCTTCTTGGAAACTATGCAAAAATGTGGGTCCCCAATTTTGGGGTACATTGTGGAGCAGCCACAACAAATGGTGACTCTGCTGGGAAAGGCTCTTGAGCATTTTAGTGAGAACTCAACCTGAATACATTCAAAACTCAAAAACAAGCATCAACAAATATCCCAAGAATGAAACTAGACAAGAAATACATGAAGCATTAGAATTATTAAGCATCAGCTCGTGTGCAATGTGCTTCATTCCCTATCATTTGAAACTCATTCAACTTTCCATTGTCAGTTTCACTTATGATTCATATGCAAGGCTATGAATGATTTGTGCAGGATTTGATGTATGACAACTATTTTAGAGATATAACAACCTGCTTTGCAAAGGCTCAAAATTTCTAGTATCATGAACAAACATATTAAAACTATCAAACCCTCTTAGGACCAAATATGTGCATACTAAATTAATTTACTAGATCCCAAATCTGGTTATGTGTCACTACCATCTTGAACCCATGTGCAAGTGTAAGTGAAAGTAGAGCTTTGGGGAATAGGATTCCCAACCTAAGCGAGATGAGAATTTAACCCTATCCTTACTACTCTGATCTAGAGTTCATTACCTCATCTTGAACAAAATGATTTAACCTGCTATGGATGAAACTGTTAGGCTAGCCTGTTTGCTTGAGCAGCCAGTGGTCTTGCTTTTAGACAAGACATGTTGCCATGCATGAGAATACTCCACTTCCAGTCAGGCGTCTATAGCCTCGATGGATATCAACCCCATAATCCAGGATCTGACTTTACTTTTGATTTCTTAAACCTTGGGGATGACTACCCATCCTTGCAAGGGACATGTAGTATGATCCTTCCAATCCAATATCAATGATGCAATAAAAGTAGGATGAAAATATTTGCTTTGGAACTTCAAGTTCTTGAGTGTAGATCACGCTTTTAATTTCTTAAAGCATGATGGAGGCAAAATAGAAGCTTTGGGGAATCGGATTCTCAACCTAAGCGAGATGAGAATTATACCCTATCCTTACTACTCCATGAAGATCAAATCAGAGCTTTGGGGAATTGGATCCTCAACCTAAGTTCGATGGGGATTTAACCCTATCCTTACTACTTTGATTTTAGGCTTTAAGCACTATAGGAGTGGTAAAAAGCCACTATTTTAAGGATTATGTTGCATGATAGGACAAACACGAAATACTCCTTTCACCTCACCTTTTCTTCCAAGTATGGTTTTGACCATTTTGCTCAAGATCCTCTTTAAAATGTGTAGAACATGCTTGGTTCAAGATAGTTTGGGCATCAGTTCCCAACCTTAGGATCCTTTTAATATATGTTATGTAATAACTCTAAGAGGATTCGACACCTTTTCATTGATTGTATTTGAAATGTAGATGCAACTGAGATGAAATGTATATGCAATGTCGAATGTAACATGAGATATGGATGAATGCATTGCTATTTTTGAAATGCGGATGGAGTATACCACCTACTTTACCATAATGTGTAAAACTGACAACTTCATGCATCACAAGTTCCAAACAATATTCTTTAATGTGTTTGTGATACTCGTGGAGCTTTCTGCAATACAATTTCGATGTTTCATATTCTCTTAGTCTTAGTCAACATTCATAAGGACATAAGTTGACATCTCACTTTTATTTCTCTCTCTTTTTAAAAAAAAACAAAAACAAACCAAAAGTGTCCAAAGGACCAACACACAAAACTTAAAACCAAACCCAAAATACAATCCCAAAAAATAAACTTGAAAACACAAACCAAACCAAACCAAAGACTATATACAAATGTACAATATGGTACAAGACGATGCACAGTTTGAACTGTCACTTCCCTGGATCCCAAACATGATTTGAGCATTCCAAAATACATATAATGTGATACACATGCCAAATGTGGAAGGAATCAAACAAAAATAAAATTAGACCAAACAATGCAACCAACTTCAACTTTCCTCTCTCACCCCACCAATTAGATTTAGTTCCATTAGTATTCTCATAGGTGAGATTCAAATTACCAAATTGATTAGACAATGGTTGATTTTCAATTCTTTCTTGTCTATTATTTAAGGTGTAAATTTCATAATTCCATTCATGATTTAGAACTAGGCTTTCTTTATTCAAAATTAAATTTTGTAAGCAAGAGCATATTTCTAAAAATTTCAAAGCTAATTCATTTTCCATGTTCTTAGGCCAATCAAGATTGTGCAAAAATTTACAAGAATCTAGGATATTTACTAAATGGGGATCATTAGAAGTTTTTATCCTAGGTTCAAGAATTAATTATTGATGAATTTGATTTAGCAATTTAAGTGCATCAAGATCCTTTTCATTCGTTAAAGTAATGTTATCAAAGGCGTGGTTAGATATTAATCATTGTTCTTCATTCACCTTCAATGGCATTTCATCATAAATATCATTTGAACCATACAAATCTTCACCTAAATCTTGGATGTTTGGACACAAAGGTTTAGATTTTACCTTTTTCAAATTTTCATTTACCAAAATTTGATGATGATTTGCAATTCCCTCTTTCACCTCATGGCCTTCATATTCTTCATTGATTACTTGTTCATCAAACATACCAAAATTGGGCACCAAATTGAAAACATGCCCATCCTTTTCAAACCTCAAATATTCGTGGTCAAAGTGTATGTCAAGTAACTTATCTTCATGATCAATCACTTGTGTTACTTCTAATAGATCAATCACTTTGTCATTTAATTCCCATTATTTGTTCAGTATCCATGGTATCTCTTCATTTGAATCCTCAAAATAATCATGCAAACTTGTATCCAAATCTTCAATGAATTTATATTCAACATGATCGAATTTTGTAACCTTCTCAAATCTTGTGAATGTGAGATCTTCGTATGAAGTAGAAGTTTCAACATCCTGCATATAAATTGGAATAGAGGCTTCATCAATAAGGGTGTGAGGAAATAACACATCTTCATATCTTCCCCAACCATTGTAAAAATTATCTTCCAAATTTATGGAATGAAACTCCATGGTATTTGTGACATGATTTTTTGATTCATTTGTCAATTCTTTTTCTTCTTTGTCCTTGGTCATAGGATCATTATAATCTTCCAAAATTTGATGAGATTTGAAACCCTCTTCCAAAACATCCTAAAATTTTACAGGAGTTGTAATATATTCCTTTGAGTAGGCGATTATATTGTCCTGTATATCAATTGGCACACAAGTTTTATTAGCAGTTTTGGAGTGAGTGTAGTCTTCCCACTTCTTCCAAGCATCATAATAATCATCTTCCAAAGTCAAGTGGTGACGTTCAACTACTTCTTCAACATCTTCCAATTCATCAATGTGTTTCTCATCAAATTCACCTTCACCTTCTTTAGATGGTTCAATAACTTTCAAAAGTGGGTTATTTATTGAATTCAAATTTGTAAGGCTATCATCGTCCAAATTAGTAACCCATGATTCGATTTTATCACAATTTGGAGGGTGAATAATTTTTTGATCATTAGTTCCAAGCTTCTCATCGAGAGTGTCTTCCAAGAACAAGTGGTGAAATTCTATCATATCTTCAAATTCATTTATTGATTTTCTTCCAATTTCACTTTCAACCACTTCATTCAATTCTATGACAGTTTTTGTCCTATCACCTATCTCAAACCTTGTTGAATTTAGGACCCCTTTATCCAAATAATCATGTATCTCTATGAATGAGATCATCTCTGCATAATCCTCACTGGTGGATGTCGACTTAGCAATTTGCACCTTCTCTTGGACTACATCTAAGGTGGTTGTAACATTTGGACCTTCAAATTCATCCCATTGATCATTTACCTTAGGTATCATTGGAGTGGAGGGTGTTATATTTACTGGTTGGTGTCGGTTGGCATCACTAACTCCAAAAGAACAATCTCTCATGTGAACATGTTGTGCTTTTTCTTCTTCCAACACTTGTTATACCTTTTCAAAGATCTCATAGATTGTCTCTAGAGACAGGTCATCCAAGTTTTCCTTAATGAGTGTAGCACGTGTGGGGGGTATGGCTCTCAGGTATACTTCAATAGCTTCCTCTTATGATGTACCCAAACTTTCCCACATTTGAGAGTACAATTCATGAAACCTCACACTAAATTGACTCATGGACTCATTAGGCTCTTTACACATAGAGGTGAATTGATTTTGCAACCTATCCAAGTCAACTTGATTACCAAAGTGATAAATATAGGCTGCTTCTAATTGGCTCCAAGAAGTCTTAACCTCCATGGGTATATGGAAATACCACGAGAATGATCTATCACCCACAATGTATGGGAAGAACCTACAAGCAATAGGCTCACAAAATATTTGAAATTGACATAATGTGAACTTATAGATATGTAGATTTTTTAGGTATCCTGATGCCACCTCTTGATTAAAAAGTCATAGAAACTCCAATAACATTTCATGAATTTGATAAGGTGTTCCAAAGGTAGAATGACATTCATAATACTTTCCTAATGCAGATACCATCGTTTCTCTTAGGGACATCATTTCTTCTCTTAAGGATACAATTTGCTCCTCAGATGTTGCCATTAGTGAAACTCAAATAATAACTTCAAAACTAATTTTTTAGTCATGAATAAAAGAAGGAACCATGACAAAGCAATATTCTAAAAATGTAAATTAGTTTTTGATTCACCAGATCACATATGCGCAAGTGAAAAGCATACTCCTAGTGTTGTAGGCTTTCTAATTCACAAGATCGCATTACACGCAAGTGAAGAGCATAATACCGGCAACAAATACATTTTAGACAAAATAATTCCTTACAAATAAGCATGAAATGACTCATAAATATCAAACATGTAACGTATGAATAATCATGTTAGCATCAACCAAGAGATGTATTCATTAAAATCTAATGAAAGTAATTGCATGGAGACAATCTCGTTAGTCAAGACCAAAAATTTTCAAAATCAAATCAAGACACATTATTCCTATATGACCAATCAAAAGTGTTAAAATAATGCATAGCAATTCATGTCCTCCTTTTAACACTACAAGATTTTATTGTTTAAAAGAGGGATAAAGATAATAATCAATAGGGCATGAAATATTCAAAATTTAAATCTCTATAGTATTTAAATCACACTGAAATAAACCAAATTAGGCCCTCCTTCTAGCGCCAAAATGTTGAGTTCTATTTTCACCCAATTGTGAAAGTACACTCTCCCTTAGGATTTGGGTTCCAAATCCCCTCTTGCAAAGAAGTTAAACAAACAACTTCTCCAAGGTCTCCTCTGTATTAGCATTTGCATATGTGTATTAGTAATCTCAAATAAAGATAATCAATTTTAAATGCTTGGACACCTTAGTGATTGCAAGTAATTGTAATCAAGGGGCAATGTTGGTTTATTTTACCATGAAACTTTAGTGATTGTTCATTGAACCAAATAAAGCACATGTGAGTTGGCCTTCATATGACCACGGTGTAGTGCCTTAATTCATTTTATCTTGAGATTTTTAAGGTAGATTTTATCTTCTTTATTAAGTCCAAATATGGCTTCTTATCATGAATATGAAGATAGCTTTCAATGTGATCGATAAACTATCCCTCTTTGGTGAAATAGGTTTTCACAAAGAGGCAATAATTTATGGCCTTAAATTAAGGGCTTTAAATGTCACTTTAACTTATCCCTCTTAAATGAAATCAAATTTTCATAAATATGAACAATTAAGTGCTTTGAATCAATGACCTTCAATGTGATGCTCAAATTACCCCTCTTTCGTAAAATCATAATTTTTATGAAAAGAGGGCAATTTTAGGCCCAAAATGGAAATTTGCGAAAATGCCATAAAACATAACTCCTTCAATGAAATTGTAATTTTAATGAAGGGATGTCATCATAGGCTCATGAGTGTAAAACAAAACTGAAAAAATTAAATTTGACCTTAAAATGAAAATTTTCTATTTTTGGATTTTTAAAATCTGTAATAAAACAACAACTTCGATGAATTTTTAAAAATACTAAAAAAATCCAAAAATGAAATTTCAAAGTGCGTATTGGAATTCTGAAGTATAACCTATGCAATGGTGAAATTATTTTTGGATTTTGAAAATTTTTAAATGTTTATTTTAATGCCTAAAAATTAAAAAAAAAAATTCTGGAAAAACAAACTGCAAAAAAATGGAAGTTGAAATGTAGAAAATGAAACACATTATACATTCAGTTTGATGCTATCCTATTCCGGAAAACCGAAGATGCGAGGTTTTCATGCATGCAACATAACCTATTGGACTTGCAAAACAAGCACAATCCAGATAAGCTAAGTGTTGGCTTCTAGGGTTTTAAATGAATTTTTCAGATTTAAACATTAGCATGAAGCAACCAAGAAACTTGCATAAACTCCATTTACAAGCCTAAAATCTGAAAAGGGGAAAAAAATAAACATTTAATCATGCATGCAGAAAATGACTCCTCCTTTCTTGCCCATAAGATGCAACTTTCTGAAAAAACTATCTGCATTAAAATATTTCTTTGTACATGGCAGAAATCTGGTTTTCTCAAAGAACCAGTCCAATGTGGAAGGAAAAATATCCAAAAAAACCCAGTGCCAAGGCCTTGCCTTCATTCCTGCAATCTTCTCTAAAAAGTTTCCAACCCCTTCATACAATTCTTGCTTGGTGTATTTAAAGTTTTCAGGAAGCTTTTCGTTTCATTTTCCAATGGTTGTTCGTTTCACCTTCCCTTGTGCATGCATGTGTTTTGGTTTCCAAAAAAAAAACTTTTTGTTTCTATTTTGTGGCCCTTCGTTTCATTTTCTCCACATGGGCTTGCGTCCATTTCCTTTCGTGTGTAATGACCATCTTAAATGATTTCAAATCATTAAAGATTCCTTATGTAACATTTTGTCTTATTCATTGGATTTTGTCCTTATGTCCATGTCACTATGCAGTCTTCAGTTTCACTGTCCTGGTATTCATCACTAATATCAGATGCATACTACTCTGTTCCCTTGGCGGAAATCGGACATGTCACGAAATCATGACACTTCTTGTTTCTCTACCTGTTTGCCCCTTTTGAGTCACGAAAATGCAACATGTCGCGATATCGTGACACTTTTGCCTCCTTGCTCTCTTTTGTTGCTTTTAGCTACGAGAATGTAACATGTCATGATATCGCGACACTTTTGTCTCCTTGCTCTTTTTTTTTGCTTTTAGACGCAAAAATGTAACATGTCACGATATTGCAACACTTTTTCTTCCTTGTTCTTTCTCTTCTCTTCTGGCCATGAAAATGCAACATGTCGCGATATCGCAACACTTTTCTTTCTTCTCTTTTGGCTGCAAAAATGCAACATGTCGCGATATCGTGACACTTTTCTCTTTTGGCCACGAAAATGCAACATGTCACGATATCACAACACTTTTTCTCTTTTGGCCGCGAAAATGCAACATGTCACGATATCATGAAACTTTTTCTCTTCTAGCCGTGAAAATGAACATGTCGTGATATCGCAACACTTTTCTCTTTTGGCCACGAAAATGCAACATGTCACGATATCGCGACACTTTTTCTCTTTTAGCCGTGAAAATGAACATGTCGCAATATCGCGACACTTTTCTTTCTTCTAGCCATGACAATGCAACATGTCATGATATCGTGACACTTTTTCTCTTTTGGCCGCGATAATGCAACATGTCACGATATCGCGACACCTTTTCTCTTTTGGCCGCGACAATGCAACATGTCATGATATCGCGACATTTTTTCTCTTTTGGTCATGACAATGCAACATGTCACAATATCGTGACACTTTTTCTCCTTGCTTTTTCTTTTTGCTTTGAACTGCAAAAATGCAACATGTCACGATATCGTGACTCTTTTCTCCTTGCGGTGTATTATTTTTTCTTTGATCTTTAGCATATGGGCCACTTCGGTCTTCTTGGAAACTATGCAAAAAGTTGGATCCCCAATTTTGGGGTACGTTGTGGAGTAGCCACAACACCTATACTCCACAGTAGAATGGTGTGGATGATAGAAAAAATCACACCATTATAGAAATGGCAAGATCTATGCTTCAAACAAAGCATTTGAGCAATATGTATTGGGCAGATGTAGCTAGGACCAGCGTGTATATTTTGAATAGGAGCCCTACTTCAAGTTTGAAATGGAAAACTCCTTACCAAGCATGGTATGGTAAGAAACCAAATGTCAAGCATTTCAGAGTGTTTGATTCACTGGCTTACTCACACATTCCTGATGAACAGAGGAAGAAGCTCGATCCTAAGAGTCAAGCATACATTTTTGTAGGGTATTGTGAGACCACAAAAGCTTACAAAATTTACAATCCCAAGACTTGAAAGATAATATTTTCTAGGGATGTGATTTTTGATGAAGGTGGAGAATGGGGACATCCCAAAATTTATAGTGATGTTGAATCTCATGATACAGGTCCTTCACAAATTCAATAGGCACCACAAAAAGGCAAGAATTCTCCTCCAAGCCCAAGCAGACATTCTACATCCAGTTCATCATCTTCTTCACCAAGTCCTTCTCCATAAATGTCATTCAGTTTCTCACCAATGGATATTGATTCTCCATCCAAAGTTAAGAGAACTCTCTAGCATCATCCATTTTATCAGATGTTGGATAAAAAAATTCCAGAAGATATACTAGAATTCAAGCTAGTGAAATGAGTTTTGTTTTGCAAAGACTTGAAAATATTCATTTGTATGGTGATGATGACTCCCAAGAACCTCGAGGAGATGTAGTTAACTATGCTTTGTTAACCAGTGCACAACTTGAACCTTCTAGTTATGATAAGGCATGTTCTCAGAAAATTTGGTAAGATGCCATGAAAGAGGAGATAACCTCTATAAAAAACAATGATACTTGGGAGCTAGTAGAACTTCCTAAAGGAAAGAAGTGTGTTGGATGTAAATGGGTCTTCAAGACCAAATTCAATGCTGATGTTGTTGAGCAAGGTGCAACAACAGTATTGTCATTTTTGTCAACACAGTCAGATAGATCTGTTGATGCAGTGGACAGGAAGTTCAAAAGCTATTCAGATGCAGAAGACAAGAGTTCAAAGGTTATTCAGAGTATGTACAAGTGATTTTCCAAGAAGACCGAAGTGGCCCATATGCAAAAGATCAAAGAAAAAAGACAAGTAAGAAAAGTGTCGCGATATCACGACATATACAGCAGGCAAGAAAAACTGTCACGATTTCGCGACATGTTGGAAGAGAGAGAAAAAGCAAGAAAAACTATCACGATTTCGCGACATGTTGGAAGAGAGAAAAAAAGGAAAAACTGTCACGATTTCATGACATGTTGGAAGAGAGAGAAGCAGGAAAAACTGTCGCGATTTCGTGACATGTTGGAAGAGAGAAAAAGGAAAAACTATCACGATTTCATGACATGTTGGAAGAGAAAAAGAAGGAAAAACTGTCACGATTTCGTGACATGTTGGAAGAGAGAAAAAGTAGGAAAAACTATCACGATTTCATGACATGTTGGAAGAAGAAAAGGCAAGTGGAAAAACTGTCACGATTTCGTGACATGTTGGAAGAGAAAGAGAAAGTAGAAAAAGTGTCATGATTTCTCGACAAGTTCGAAGAGAACAAGTAAGAAAAGTGTCACGATTTCAGACATGTCGCATTTTCTTGACTAAAAAAGAGAGAGAAAGTAATGTTTGAAAAGTGTCACGATTTCTGACATGTCGCATTTTCTGACTAAAATAGGAGAGAGAAAGTAAGTTTGAAAAGTGTCGCGATATCGTGACATGTCGCATTTCTCATGACAAAAGAAAGAGAGGAAGCGTACGAAAGTAGAACTGTCATGATTTCACATGACAAAAGTAGAAAGCAAGACTTCGAAGCAGAAGTGTCACGATTTCATGACAAAAGCAAAGAAGTAAAGTACGAAAGCAGAAGTGTCATGATTTCATGACAAAAGCAGAGAAGAAGACTTCAAAGGTAGAAGTGTCATGATTTCATGACAAAAGCAAAGAAGCTAAGTATGGAAGCAGAAGTGTCACGATTTCATGACAAAAGCTAAGTTGAAGACTACGAAGGCAGAAGTGTCACGATATCATGACAAAAGCAAAGTCGAAGTCTATGGAAGTAGAAGTGTCACGATATCATGACAAAAGCAAAGACGAAGTATACGGAGGAAAATGTTATATCAAAAAAAAAGACAGCGAAGAAAATGTCATGATATCATGACAAAAGAATAGAGAAAGCGTACGGAGGTGAAAGTGTCATGATATCACGACATGTTGTATTTTTATGGCAACAACAACAAAAGAAGCTACAGAGGCAGAAATGTCATGATTTCATGATAGGTCATAAATGCGCAAGTCAAGAAGGAGAACCCGACTGAAATGAGAAGTATGACAGTGGACCGACATCACTACACCATTTACAAAGTTACATAAGTATTTCATACTGCTAAAATACGAAGAGTGATCAAAAGTCTATGGCTTACAGTCTATCCAGAATGAAATCATCAAGCGATGGATAAACCGAACATCTTCTTGAGTTGAAGCCGATGAAGACCGATGACAACCGACTAAAATTAGGGTTTACAGTTGTTATGAAAGCCGACTAAGATTAGGATTTACAATCGACTAAGATTAGGGTTTTCATCATAAAAAATATTGTTATAAAAGGAGGGTTATTTGGAGAATTGAGAAGATGTGTGGAATGTGTGTGAAATACGGTCATTGTGCATAGAGAGCAAGTCATGTCGAATCATGCTAAGTGTAAAATTTACAAAGAGAGTAGAGTGTGCAAAAGGGAGAAGATGATCATGAAGTTTGACTATAATGAAGTAGAGTGTGCGAAGTGATTACGCAGAGAGAGTAGAGTGCACAGAGAACGCAAAGGTGAAGAAGACCAATCAGGGTCTTGCAAAAGCAAAGGTATCTTACTATCAAACTTATAGATTCAAATTGAAGTCCAAGTTGTAGCTTGGCATCAAGGGTTGGTGCTCCTTTTTGTTGGTGCAGATAAATAAGGGGTTGGTGCTCCTTCTTTGGTGATAAATCAGGGTTGGTGCTCCTTTCTATTGGTGCAGATAAATCAAGGGTTGGTGCTCCTTACAGTGGGTGCTGGTAAATTGATTGTAAAGTTGGTGCTTTGCAAAGGCTAGATTTGGATGGTAGTCCAAGCAATCAATTTTTGAGGAGTAGCCACATTGGTGAACCTCATTAAATCTTGTGTTGTGTGATGCTCTTTTGTTATACTTGTTGTATCTAGTAATAAGTTTTAATTGTTACGATATTAAGAGCTATAAATTTAAGTTTATAGAGCTACACTGATTCACCCCCCCTCTTAGTGTCATTGTAAGACTAACAATTGGTATCAGAGCTAAGTTCTTGTACAAGCTTAACCGGCTAGGGTGATCTTGGAAGTAACACAATGGCAGGTGGTGAAGGCTTCTCATCAAACAAAGCACCATTGTTTGATGGATCTAATTACGCTTCTAGAGAATCAGATGCAAATTTGGCTTTGAATAGATTCTGAAGAGGAAACAGGTGAAGCTCTTTTCATGGCATTTGAAGAAGTAAAATCAAAAAAGGAAGGAGTGAACTCTAAAGTATGTGGTGAAAACCCTGAGGCTGAAGTAGATCTAGAAGGTGAGTTGATCTCTACACTTGAAGAGTGGAAAATAGAGAGGAAAAAGAATAAGAAAATTTCAAAAAATCTTGAGGATGCAAACGAAATCATAACCAGTCTAAAAGTACAGACAGAAGAATACAAGAAAATATCTAAAGATCTCGAAGTACAAATTACCATGAAAATAGATTATTGTTGCAAACTAGAAGAAGAGAATGTTGGTTTATGGATGCAGATAGAAGAGATGAATCACAAAATTAGTTGCTATCACAAACGCGAAGAAAGTTCTATGAAGCTGGATAAGATTATAAATGACCAAAGGCCTGCAGGCATCAAATTTGGTCTAGGTTTCGTCGAAGGAGAATCATCAAATGGATCAAAGGCCAGAAATGTAGAATCCATAAAGAATGAAGATAAGAAACAGGTTGATCAAGGAAAAATGTCTCATGCAAAAGAAAGCAATAATGCCAGGCACGAAAGGAGAATTGACAATGATGGATTCACCAATGTCACACATCAAAGAAGAAGAAGACCTATGGCTCCTACGACAACATGGCAAAGACCATCACCCAGGTTCAATTATCCCTTTTCTGGTTTCTATTTTAAATGCAATGGCTATGGACATAAAATCTCAGACTGCAAATATAATGTAAGACCAAGGAATTTCACCAGTAGAAATGCTTTTTCTCCTTTGATGAATTATACAGTAGAATGTTATAACTGTCATAATTTTGGGCACATTGCAAGAAACTGTAGAAGTACATTTGCATCAAATCAGTTTCAGGGAAGAAAATTTCAACCAAATAGGATGAGACAAAATAGAAAACTTCCCGAAAAACATGCACAAGCTATTGATAAGGGAAAGGCAAAACAAGAGCCCAAAACTACTATCAAAATGGAGTGGAAAGAAAAAGAGCGACTTAAGGAAGAAAAGGAATCCTTAATCGTACAAACAACATTTAAAGCACAGAATAAATATGTACCATGGATACTTGATAGTGGATGCTCCAGTCATATGACAGGTGACAAACAAAAATTTGAGAAGTTACAGAAATATGAAGGTGGTTCAGTAAAGTTTGGAAATAATGATGGAGCTAAGATAGTTGGCAAAGGTTCAGTTAAAATTAGTGACGAAAAAATTAAGTCAGAAGAAGTCTTGTTTGTGGATGGTTTGAAACATAACTTGTTGAGCGTAAGTCAGATTTGTGATAAAGGTCATGAAGTAGTTTTTAAGAAGCAGGGTTGTGAAGTCAGAAAAACAAACAGTGGAAAATTGATAGCAACTGGATCAAGGACATCTGGAAACCTGTACACGCTCTTAGAGACTTCAGAAGGAGCTTGTTTTATTGGATAGGAAGAAGAAAATTGGTTGTGGCACAAGAGACTCGGTCATATCAGTTTTGATAATCTAGTAAAAATCAACTCAAAAAGGGTAGTGAGAGATATTCCCACCATCAGCAAACCTGCAAACAACATTTGTGCTTCATGCCAAAAGGGGAAGCAAACTAGAGTCACATTCAAAACAAAAGAGTACTACACAAGCAAACCTTTGGAACTAATACACACTGATTTATGTGGACCCATGAGAACACAAAGCATAAATGGTGACAAATATTTTATGTTGTGCATTGATGACTATTCCAGAATGACATGGATATTTTTCTTGAAGCATAAATCAGAAGCTTTTGAAATGTTCAAGACTTTCAAAAACCAAGTTGAGAATGAAACAGGAAAGAGGATCAAATGTTTAAGATCAGATAGAGGAGGAGAATTCATTTCAGAGGAGTTTACAGAGTACTATGAAAAATACGGTATTAGGAGACAGTTTTCAGCAGCCAGGACACCTCAACAGAATGGAGTGGTAGAAAGAAAGAACAGGACAGTGCAGGAAATGGCATGGACTATGTTGGCTGAAAGTAGAGTAGCAGACAGATTTTGGAAAGAAGCAGTCCATACTATGGTGTATATCCAAAATAGGTACATGTTGAGAACACATGAAAGCAAAACTCCTTATGAGTTGTGGTTCGGTAAAAGGGCAACAACAAAATACCTCAAAGTTTTTGGCAGCAAGTGCTACATCAAAAGAACTGAAGATAATCTTGGTAAGTTTGAAGATAGAGCGGATGAAGGTATTTTTGTTGGTTATTCATCAAAAAGCAAAGCTTACAAATGCTACAACAAGAGGCTAAAGAAAATTGTGGACAGTGCCGATGTTAAATTTGATGAAGGTAGAGAACGAGTAATTAGCTATGAAAAGAACTACCCAATTTATGAAGAGGTTATTGAAGGAGATGAGGAAAACGAAACGGAAAAGATACAGAAAATTGACTCAGATGATTTAAGTTGTGATTCAGAAGTGGAAGAAAATAAGAAATTCAAAATAGGCAGTTGGCAGAAAAATCATCCTAGAGAGCAAATAATTGGAGACCCCAAAGTTGGTGTTCAGACAAGAAGAAGAGTAGTAAGTAACTACTCTCTATTATCCAACATTGAGCCCAAAAATGTTGCTGACGCAAGCAAAGATGAAAGTTGGATGAAGGCAATAAATGAAGAATTAGATCAGATCGAGAAAAATGAAACTTGGGAGTTAGTACCTAGACCTGCAAATAAAAATATAATCGGGACTAAATGGATTTTTTGAAACAAATTGAATGAAGACGGACAGGTAGTCAGAAATAAAGCAAGATTGGTATGTAAGGGTTATGCACAAGTTGAAGGCATTGAATTTGAGGAAACTTTTGCACCAGTAGCTAGACTAGAGGCAATTAGAATGTTTCTGGCTTTAGCAGTCTACAAGAATTTCAAAGTTTATCAAATGGATGTGAAATCAGCATTTTTGAATGGGAAACTTGAAGAAGAGGTTTATATTGAGCAACCAGATGGTTTCCAACTTGGTGATGATCCCAACTTGGTTTGCAAGTTGAAGAAAGCATTATATGGCTTAAAACAGGCACCCCGAGCATGGTATGCAAGGCTAGACAACTATCTCACTCAACAAGGGTTTAAGAAAGGTATGGTGGATAGTAATTTGTATGTCAAAACAGAAAATGGGCATCTTATTGTTCTTGTTGTATACGTAGATGATATCATATTTGGCAGCAGCAAAGATGAGTCATGTAAAGATTTAGCAAATAAGATGCAGAAAGAATTTGAAATGTCAATGATTGGTGAACTTTCGTATTTCCTCGGGTTGCAAGTTAATCAAAATAAGAAGGGCATATTTATTTCTCAAGTTAAATATGTGAAAGAGATGTTAAAAAAGTTCACAATGGAGGATTGTAAGCCAGTTAGCACTCCCATGACGACAGGTTGCAAGTTGAGCAAGGATGACAAATCTCCACCTATTGATCAAACCATGTACAGATCTATGATTGGGAGCTTACTGTACCTGACAGCTACCAGACCAGATATTTTGTAGGTAGTATGCATGGTAGCACGATTTTAGGCTAATCCCAAGGAGACTCATGTGACAGCGAGTGAAGAGGATTCTTCGGTACCTCAAGGGTACTATGGAGTATGGGTTATGGTATCCGAAAGGTAAAGACTTCACCCTTATTTTGTATTCAGATGCAGATTGGGCAGGAGGTGTCGATGACAGAAAGAGTACCAGTGGAGGTGCATTCTATCTTGGAGACAGATTGGTCGCATGGCACGAGTAAGAAACAAGAGTCAGTTTCTTTATCGATAGTAGAGGCAGAATATATTGCAGTGACAACATGTTGTACGTAGGTATTGTGGATGAAACAAACCCTGAAAGATCTTGGTATTAGCTTCAGTGAGCCAATATCAGTTAAGTGTGATAACACCAGTGCCATTAACATCTCCAAGAATCCAGTTATGCATTCACGCACAAAACACATTGCTATCAGGTATCACTTTTTGAAGGAGAAAGTTGCGGAAGGTGAGGTTAAGTTGGATTTTGTTCCAACTACAGAGCAAGTAGCAAGATATCTTCACAAAACCATTGCCCAAGGAAGTTTTTGAGTACCTTCGCAATAAATTGGGAGTGGTCACACTTCCCAAGAATTGACTAGCCACAAGGATCACATTCTCGGGGGGAGCATTTAAGTATTTGATTATCTTTTTGCTCATGTTCATGATTTTTGCTAAGTGTAATAAATTTTGCCTGAGAATGTTGTGCATGGACTCAGGGGGAGTCTGCAGTAGCCCTTTGGTATTATTGTCAAAGGGGGAGAAGAGTTATAGGAAATTGCACATGTGTTGCCAAAAATTCCAAAGGGGAGATTGTTGAGCAAGGTGCAGCAACAATATTGTCATTGTTGTCAACACAGTCAGATAGATCTATTGATGCAGTGGACAGGAAGTTCAAAAGCTATTCAGATGCAGAAGACAGGAGTTCAAAGGTTATTCAGAGTATGTACAGTGATTTTCCAAGAAGACCGAAGTGGCCCATATGCAAAAGATCAAAGAAAAAGACAAGTAAGAAAAGTGTCGCGATATCGTGACATATACAAGAGCAAGAAAAACTGTCACGATTTCGCGACATGTTGGAAGAGAGAGAAAAGAGAAAAACTGTCACGATTTCGCGACATGTTGGAAGAGAGAAAAAATAGGAAAAACTATCACGATTTCGCTGACATGTTGGAAGAGAGAAAAAGCAGGAAAAACTATCACGATTTCGTGACATGTTGGAAGAGAAAAAGGAAGTGGAAAAACTATCATGATTTCGTGACATGTTGGAAGAGAGAGAAAAAGCAGGAAAAACTATCATGATTTCATGACATGTTGGAAGAGAAAAAGGCAAGTGGAAAAACTATCATGATTTCGTGACATGTTGGAAGAGAAAGAGAAAGCAAGAAAAAGTGTCACGATTTCGCGACAAGTTCAAAGAAAGAGAACAAGTAAGAAAAGTTCGTGATTTCTACGGAGAGAGAAAGTAAGTTTGAAAAGTGTCACGATTTCGTGACATGTCACATTTTCACGACTAAAATAGGAGAGAGAAAGTAAGTTTGAAAAGTGTCACGATATCGCGACATGTCGCATTTTCGTGACAAAAGAAAGAGAGGAAGCGTACGGAAGCAGAACTATCATGATTTCATGACAAAAGCAGAAAGCAAGACTTCGAAGTAGAAGTGTCACGATTTCATGACAAAAGCAAAGAAGTAAAGTACGAAAGTAGAAGTGTCACGATTTCATGACAAAAGCAGAAGAAGACTTGAAGGCAGAAGTGTCACGATTTCATGACAAAAGCAAAGAAGCTAAGTACAGAAGCTGAAGTGTCACGATTTCATGACAAAAGCTAAGTTGAAGACTACGGAGGCAGAAGTGTCATGATATCATGACAAAAGCAAAGTCAAAGTCTATGGAAGCAGAAGTGTCACGATATCACGACAAAAGCAAAGACGAAGTATACGGAGGCAAAAATGTCATGATATCATGACAAAAGAAAAGATGAAGTCTACGAAGGCAGAAATGTCATGATATCATGACAAAAGAATAGAGAAAGCGTACGGAGGTGAAAGTGTCACGATATCATGACATGTTGTATTTTCATGGCAACAACAACAAAAGAAGCTACAGAGGCAGAAATGTCATGATTTCATGATAGGTCATAAATGCACAAGTCAAGAAGGAGAACCAATAAAATGAGAAGTATGACAGTGGACCGACATCACTACGGTATTTACATTTAAGATACAGAGTGATTTCATACTATACTTTAAATACGAAGAGTGATCAAAAGTCAGTATGGTTACGGTCTAGAATGAAATCATCAAGCGATGGATAAACCGAACATCTTCTTGAGTTGAAGCGACGAAGACCGATGATACCGACTAAAATTAGGGTTTACAATTGTTATGAAAGCGACTAAGATTAGGATTTACAGCCGACTAAGATTAGGGTTTTCATCATAAAAAATATTGTTATAAAAGGAGGGTTGTTTGGAGAATTGAGAGATGGTGGAATGTGTGTGAAATACGGTCATTGTGCGTAGAGAGCAAGTCATGTCGAATCGTGCTAAGTGCAAAATTTACAAAGAGAGCAGAGTGCGCAAAAGGGAGAAGATGATCATGAAGTTCGACTATAATGAAGCAGAGTGTGCGAAGTGATTGCATAGAGAGAGCAGAGTGCACAGAGAATGCAAAGGTGAAGAAGACCAATTAGGGTCTTGCAAAAGCAAAGGTATCTTATTATCAAACTTATAGATTCAAATTGAAGTCCAGGTTGTAGCTTGGCATCAGGGTTGGTGCTCCTTTCTATTGGTGCAGATAAATCAAGGGTTGGTGCTCCTTTCTGTTGGTGCAGATAAATCAGGGTTGGTGCTCCTTTCTATTGGTGCAGATAAATCAAGGGTTGGTGCTCCTTCCAGTGGGGCTTGGTAAATTGATTGTAAAGTTGGTGCTTTGCAAAGGCTGGATTTGGATGGTAGTCCAAGCAGTCAATTTTTGAGGAGTAGCCACATTGGTGAACCTCGTTAAATCTTGTGTTGTGTGATGCTCTTTTGTTATACTTGTTGTATCTAGTAATAAGTTTTAATTGTTGCGGTATTAAGAGCTATAAATTTAAGTTTATAGAGCTACACTGATTCACCCCCCTCTCAGTGTCATTGTAAGACTAACATATGGAAGCATTGAAAGACACAAAGCAAGATTAGTAGCAAAAGGATTTACACAGAAGTATGGTATTGATTATGAAGAGACATTTGCTCCTGTAGCTCGATAGGAGACCATCAAAATAGTTCTTACTTTAGCTGCTCATAAGGGTTGGAAAATCCAACACATTGATGTGAAGAGTGCCTTTCTCAATGGGTACTTGACAGAGGAAGTGTATGTTGAGCAACCTCAAGTATTTCAAGAGCAAGGTAAGGAGCACTTTGTTTACAAACTAAAAAAATGCACTCTATGGCCTTAAGTAGGCATCACAAACTTGGTATTCACGCATTGATGGGTACTTTAAAGATTTTGGGTTCACAAAAAATAAAAATGAACCCACCCTTTACTACCTGAAGCAAGGTAACGACATCCTCATAGTTTGCTTGTATGTGGATGATCTCATATTCATGGGTAGTAATGAAAAAGTGAATATGGAGTTCAAGAACTCCATGATGAAGCACTTTGAGATGAAGGATCTCGACTTAATGCACTACTTCCTTGGAATGGAAGTCCATCAGTCAGATACAAGGATATTTATCTGTCAACATAAGTATGCTCAGGACATGATCAAGAAGTTTGCTATGGAGCATTGCAAACCATTTGCAACTTCAGTTGGACATGGGATCCAATTAAGCAAATATTATGGAGCACCTAAAGTTGACGTGACCACTTTTAGGAGCATGATTGGGAGTTTTATGTTTCTCACCAACACCAGACCTGATATTCAATATGTTGTTTCTCTTATCTCTCAATTTATGGCTAGCCCATCTGAGATGCATTTACAAGCAGCTAAGAGAATTCTCAGATATGTGAAGGGTACATTGGATTTTGGAATCTAGTACCATAAATGTAACACTATCAAGCTTTTAGGCTTCAATGATAGTGATTGGGACAGCAACATTGATGATAGAAAATCAACTTCAAGAAAATATTTTAGTCTGGGATCAGGACTAATAACATGGAGCTCCAAAAAGCAAATTGTGGTAGCTTTGTCTTCTATATAAGTTGAGTATATAGTAGTCACCTATGCTAGTACTCAAGCCTTATGGCTAATAAAAGTGATGGAAGAGAATGGAAAGCAGCAAAGTGGTCCGACCAAGATTTACTGTGACAACATCAGTGCCATTCAGTTGGAATATAATCCAATCCACCATAGCAGAACAAAACATTTTGATATGAAGTACCACTTCATCCGATACATGGTGGAGCATGAAATTGTTGAGCTTAAATTTTGTCGTAATTTGGATAATGTTGCAGATATCTTCACCAAAGCAATGGCTAAAGCTCAATTTATAAAGCTGAGATACTGTGTAGTCAGTTATCTCAACTTTAAGGGGGAGAATGTTGCAAATGTAAAGAGGGTTAAGGCCTAGAAATATCTAGGTTTTTCTAGGCTCAGTGTGAAAATGGTTGTGTTTGTCGGCATAGTTTTGTCGATACATTTTTTAAAAATATTTCAACCTCCCTCTCCTACATTCTAGCCCCTATTCCCTCGCTTCCTTTCCTCCCTATTTTTCCACCACCATTTCCTCATTATATCTCCCTCTTCCTTGCTCCACATCCTCCTTATTCCTCCCTCTCCCTTATCCTTCCACGTCGCCTCCCTTCCTCCTTCCTCTCTAACTTCCCTTCCTTCCCTTCCTATAAATACTATGTAATTTTCAAAGACATAATAATATAATATAATATAATTTGTGTTATTGTGCCCACCTTAGTCAAATTCAGTCATAGCTAGGCTATGTAAAGAGTCAATATACCTAATGAATGTACTAAATACAATGTTATCATCTTAGAATATCCTAGTTTATGAAGGAAAAAACCTGATATGTTTGGGCACGTGCACCTCACATTGATCAACTTAGCAGGAAGCTTTACAAGCAAAGAGAAATCCTACAAGGTAACCTTTGGATTTTTTTTGAGGTTGACACTTCATTAGATATGATCTTTTGCACATATTTTAGACCTTTTGGACTCATATCTATGCTTCTTACTAACTAGAAAAGGAAATTATAGCAAGCAAATTATTATAAATGAAATTGTAGGAAAGTAAAACCTAATCCATGGGGGTGATGTGACAATATCAAGGTTCCCTCAAATACCTGAACAAGTTAAATATGAGCATATTCACCATATTCTAATAGCTATAAATTGAACATGTTTCATCACACATAACCTAGAATTGATAGTAAACAAAATAAGTATGATAGAGCAAATATAGTCACAACTTCCATTTATGCATCAAATAATTATAATGTATGCGACCTGAAGAGGCTTGGTGCTCCTTAGATGGCAACATAAGGTTCAAGTCCCACTCATTTAGATGATAAGAGGTGAAAGAAAGAGCTTACAAGGCCATATATGAGGTACAATCAAGTAGCTCCCAATGACTTACAATGAGTTTTAAAGACCTATTTATAGGCTAAGACTAATGGGATCTTCCCTCCAAAACCCTACATAGAGGACTTAAAAATTATCTCTTATTCTATAGTTGAAATACTTTTGCACCCACATTGGGTTGCCTTGACGTCTCAGTATCTGGGGTTATTAATGCTAGAGGTTTTTAAGCCCTCAAATAGTACCATTGCCTCCTATGGTGTGCTCAAAAGGTGTTTGTACCATTAATTTATACCCAATTTGAGGTTTTAGATGTCAAAATTCTATTTTTTCTTCATCTCTATTTTGGGACACCTCACCTACTGATATCACTTGTATGGCATCTCTAATCAGTGTAGGATTGGTAGGGTCGACTTACCCATATGGTAGGCAACTGCTATAGCTTCCACATGACTAACTATGATAGGGCAGATTACAAAAATCAACTTTGATGGCCAATGGTGGATATATCTTTAATTGAATTTTGTGTTGCTTGTGGTGAAGATTCACTACAATTTAGTTAAATTGCACCTAAAGATGATATAGAACCTAGGGCAAATATAATATTGTTTTAATCATCATCAACATATAGGAATTCCATGTCAAAAATCACCTAGGAGATATCTTCAAAGGGTAATGAAGGGTGTAAAACACTCATATGAGGCGTAGACAATCATTTAATTATTATGTGAAAGGCCATGATAGTTTTTTTTTATCCCATTCGATGATATTTTAACTAAACCCCACTATGATGGTGGTTGATGAGCCTTTCGATGATAATGAAAAACCCACCAATGATAGAGGTTCAACCTAGGCCATAATTATGGGTGAGATAATAGAGTTGGCTATCATCTATACTTATTGGTATTCATGGAATCTTGCATCTCATTCATCATCTCTCCACCATGCCCTCAAGGTAACACCTAGTGGTGACGAGCGATTGAGGAAAATTTTGCAACTAGGGGAATAAGGAGAGGACTTTTGGGAACTCTACACAAAGAGATCTTGTGAGGCACCTACTTCCCTACATTCAAAAAAAGAGGCTTCCAGAGTGAAGCTTCACTACACCAACAACTCATCCAATAGATATAGCACATCAAGATGAATATAGAGTAGCAAACATGAAATTTTCTCAAACAAAAGCTCCCGAGGACTAAATATCACCATTTAAAATTTACATCATGAGGGACTTCAAATAATCTTGCCTTAAATAAAAAAAGAAAAATAGTAGTTTAAAATGCAAAAGTTGGTATGAGTTTTGAAGCAAAAGGTATAAACACAAAATTGGGGGTTTTGGAGAAAGTCAACCAAGGCAAAAAATAAAGGTCCAATGATAGCTATATAATCCAAATATAATTTAATCATGACTTTTAAAATCTTCAAAGGAAGAAGAGAAGAAAAAGTTCCAACAAGTGAATGGCATGATAACTTCTAAAATAAAAAAGTTTTTAAGAGGAAAGCAATTGTTTTAATAAGCTAAGTTGATTGAAATGAAAGAGAAAACATGAGTAATGGTGGATATATTTCTAGAAAATGTGGATGAGCTAGAATAATGCATCATTACTAAGAAAAACAAGACTACCTAACAATTATGCTTCAACTTATCAGTCCAGGAAAGGATAGGTGATCTATTGAATAAGATGACATGACACCTACAACAATAGTGGCTCAGGACTAACAAAAATAATGGTTTTATTGTGTGTTTATGTGTTTGTAGTATTTACTTATTTTTGGGTTTTACTTGCATATGTGTGTGTATGGGAGGCCTACATAGCTAATTTTTTTGGATAGCCATATTTTGTTCTCATGCTCTCAACTATCTCTTTATGCATATGTATGCTTGTAACTTTCATTTGGGCTTATTTGTATCAAGGAGAGTAAGTGTTCACTGTTGGTACATAATGTTCATACATGTGGTGCAGGAGGATATTATTTTATAGTTTGGCACATTGCCACTTTGGTAGCTTAGGTTTTATTCTCTTTTATTCTTTTTATTTTATCTCTCACATCCCTTTTCTTCCTTGATTTCAACTGCAGCTAAAGATCACATCTCAATAAGAAGTTGGCTTTACAAAAAACTCTACAGGCCCTTGATTGAGCCAAACCCTACACTCTCTATAGAGCCATTGCTATATCGCTCCATGCAAGGCACAATTCTTCCAAATGGAATAATTAGAGATGACAAAATTTTTATTATTTTTAGTTATTCCATTTTATCTCCCGCATCCCTTTTTCCCCTAAGTTCAAGTGTGCCTAAATATCACATCTCAATATGAATCCATCCTTGTAAAAAACTTCCTAAAGACCTCCATTGAGCCAAACCCCATGTTCTTGATAAAGTCCCTACTATGTCACTCCACATGAGATGTGATTTTTATGATTAGGATAATCAAAGATGATAACTTTACCTTATTTATTTTCGAACAACCACCATGTGTCTTGGCTAAGGAAATATCCCTCTTATCCAATGGTAGGCCTTTCTTGAATTAGTTCCAGTGCTTCCTTCTCATATTTTCAAATGGTTTCTATGTGCTTGGTTGGGAATTTATCAGGGACTTTCTTGTCTTACATTGACCTTCACCAATGGAAATAACGTGGGTCATTGGATGGAAAATCAATGAACTAAAACCTGTGGAGTCCTCAAAATACTTACTTAAGGAGAAGAATGAGTGCCTACCATTTATGAGAGATCCAATGGCTAGTGTGGCTTGAAGTACACCCACCTATTTTTATGTTGTAGATCCATCACCTATCCCTTTAACTAAAGGTGGGTCACACATTTGGACCCCTCTTATCTATTGGTCCCACTTTTGAATGGATCATATCTTTAAGTTAAGTACGTATGTAGGGAAAATTCCCTATAGTCTTAGCATCTTCCAAGGGTTTTTCAACCTACTAAATATGGAAAAACCAAGACCGCTTGTCTTATCCCTATGTAGAGGGTCAAAAATAGAAACTAGGAGATAAAAAAATACAAATAAAATCAAGAGAAAGAAACAATTTGAAAAATGGAGTGGGCTTGTTACTATAGTGGGAAATTGCTTATCTAGGCATTCACTTCTTTCCACTCCTCTTTGAAGGGTGGCCTCACCTCTTGGAAGTATTGGTAGCACCTGTGGAGCTTGATTTGCTTCTTGTATAAAAATATTACCTCTCACCTATACTTTGAGCTTTTTTGAGGGTTCAATGGCTTTGATAACATCTCTAGTAGAGAGGAATTCTAGCTATTTTTGAAAATCTAGTCTTCTTTCTTTCTAAGCCTCCATCGCTTGTGCATACTCTTGATTCGATAAGAGCATACCATTGGTTATCTAAGGGGAGGGTATACCTTTTCGAATAAGGGATTCTATGGGACCCTATAAGCTAGAAATCACTACAATTAGGACCTATGCTTGGGCCTTGCACTCATGTCCTTCCTATTATTTGTTAAGGGTATCCTATTTTTTCTTCAATGTTGCCTCTCAATTATGAACACCTACAACTTACAACTCTTGTTCACTTGTTATGACTATTTGGGCTTAGAATATTTTTACTTTGAATACTCTTTCCAAACCTATCACTAGGGTCTAATAAACTCTTAGATAATATCCATGTTGTGCTAGGATGTTGTGCTAATAAACTCAACTAGTTGGAAGGCTATGGCCCTATCTATGTTGTCCTAGTATGTAGTAAAAACCCCTCTTATTATCCCAATGATATTCTATTACAAGACCTCTAAGATATTTTTACCTCCAACTCTCTATAGAATTTGGACCTATCCACAATGATCTTAGTCTCCATGGTTAGCATTGAATCAATCAAGCTCTGACTCTTTATTTTCTCCTCCTCTAGGAGAGCAATTATCACTTGAGCACTTGCGGTCAACTCCATGTAATTTTATATCCCTTTGATCTTGAGAAATGAACTCTTGAAGGTGTTTTGAATGTGATTATATTGTTTGCCTAATCAACCAACTCAACTTTATCCTTAGACTCGATACATTTGAGATTGATGGTTGTAAGGGTCACCTAGTAATCCTATAGTTGCATTTACCCCTCAAGATTGGATACCATTGGGTTCATGTGGAATAAGTGGAGTTTCCTCTTTTGTGGATCAAATTGGCTCCTAAGCCTTTCTTCTACTAGTATTGACACTTCTTTTGCTACTTTTCATTGGGTATGTTGTTAGGATATTTCTTGAATTTTGTCAAAATATGACAACATGCTTGGTGGACTTGCTATCTATCTTTATAGGGAAGTGGTAGCATCATTTACTAGAAAAGTAGACAAGTCAAAAAGGTTTGAGATGCAGATGGGAAAGGCAATAATTCCCTAGCTAGGAAGTGTTGAGGACCAACACATGGGTTAGCAATAATGTGTTTTTTGAATTTCATTACTCTTTCTCAACCTTTTAGAATTTCCCCTTCTATGATATTTCTAGCAATAATGTATTTTTTAGGATCAACTTGTAAATATTTTATGTAATGGTGATAGTTTTTAGGGTTGTATGCTAAAGTCCTAGGCAGAATTGGATTACAAGAACCTCATTATGTCAACAAAGATTTTGGTTTAGAAAAAATATTCACTACTATGATGGATGCTCCAACTATTGGATTGAATATTTTGCAGGTGTTTGAAACCCTCATTTTTCTTTTATGGATTTTTGAAAAATTCATTTCCCCTTCTACTTTAGATATTGTGGTATAGATGCAACACAAATGAGTGAATAGTTTGCATGATTATTGAAATAGAAAAGAAGAGGTTAAGATATTTTTGGTAGTCCTAGTATACTAGAGAAATAATAAGAAAGACTTTGATGCATGGAAAATATCTCCAAGTTAGTTTAAAAAGTTGAAAAATGATCTGAAATTTTATTTTTGCACTAGGTAGAGAGGATAACTTGACTAGTTGTGTTCTAGAAAGAGGATATGTAGGGAAAACCATAGTAGATATGGACTAACAAGTACAATTTCTAGATTCTTTGTGAAATTCTAGGGGGTTCATAGTTTGGCATTTTTGTACTCTTACCTCTAGGTATATTGTTCTTACATAAAACATTTTCTATATTTCCCTAAAAAAAATTTAAAATTGAATTTTAAAATTAGAATAATTTTCTGAACATTCCATAATTGGGAGGGAATATAAAGGTAGATGGATTTAGTTTGGAGGTTTTAAATCTGCTCATCCACATCTTCTTTGGTGTGATACAATGGGGAACATGTGGTAAGTCATTATTTTAAGTATAAAATATTCATAGCTAAGGCTTGGAGGCTAATAGGTTGTACACTTGAATCCTTTCATGGATTTTTACAGGTTAAAGAGGGTTGAGGAAGCATGCACACTCATTGTCTAGATCAAGTCAAAACTTTTTTAGGGCCTCCTCCTTACTTTGGTTCTCAATGCATAGCTTAATATGGAAAATAGACAATGTGTTAGTAAGTACTGAGATCTACCTTGGTCATGGGCTAAACCCTATTGTATAGTTTTTTGTATGAGTGAATGTCATATTTGTAAGGGTACCCAATATAGGTAGCTAATAATACAATATTATACTATTAAGTACCTATTTTATGCCATTGATATGGATGATGTGGATATTATTCTTGGTTATCATTGGTTAGATTCTTTGGGTACTATTAACATTTATGTGCAAAATAAGTTCATGAAATTACAGTATAGGAAAAAGAAGATAACATTGTAGGATATTTCTTAGTTTAAAAAGCAAGGATCCAGGAAGAAGAACTAGTTATAGAAAGGGAACATGTTAAAAATCTAGTAGAAATATCAAAATTTGAGTATAGTAAAAATAGTAGTAGAGCCCAAGGAAGAAGCAACAACAAATTCCAAGAAAACTCTATTAGAAGTGAACAAGAACACATCAAATGAAGGGCACATGAGAAAACAACATGTAAAATTTAAAATACAAGAGCAAAATGTTGAAGAATCAATGAAAGGAGAACATTGAGATAAGGTTAGAGTATATAACCATCCACACCATTATGAGAGGTAACAATCATGGAAATAGATCATAGAACAATAGAAAATTTATTATGGACATACATGGAACAATAGGAGCAAACACTATGGATATGCTACTAGTGGTAATTGTATGAAAGTATGGATGTAAAAGAGTGATATTTATGGGCGTTCGAGCTCTGGTGATTTGGCGGGAAACCTTCTGAACTATCGGAGGCCGAAGCTCTAGGGTTCTGGTAGATGGCTCCTACCAGTGTCTCGGTTGGTTTGATTCTGTTCCCCTCTGTTGGCTTATTCGTTGCCCCGGGAGGGCCCTATGGGGTCTCCTCCAGGTTCTTTAGACGGGAAGAAGAGCTCTTATGCTGAGATTCTAAAGGAGAACTTTGCATCTTCTTTCGATGAAGCCCAGCGGGGTGCCTACCATGCGCTTCTCAAGAATGTTGGCAAGGGTTCTTCGGCAAACAGAGTTAATAGATGTCTCCCGTAATCTGAATCCAGACCTAAGATAGTCATAGAACCAAATATGGTTGAGGACACGATCATCTACCGTGCTAACCATGACTTGATTTGCAAATTCATGGGTATCCGATCCACGTTGCACTTTCTGCACACCTGGGTTAGACAGAACTGGGAACCTATCGGTGAGTATTCCTTATGGCCTATATGCAATGGGTATTTCATTATTAGTTTCTCTTCTTTAGTAGATAGAAACAGAGCTTTTGAATCTGAGAAGAGGACCCACGGCTCGACAGGGTTATTTTTCCAACCGTGGAGAGTGGGTTTCGATCCTCGCATTGAGCCCACGACTGTTCCAGTGTGGATACGGCTATATGCTCTCCCGATGGAGTTTTGGGGCGAGCAGATTCTTGAGATGATTGGTAATTCTCTAGGTAGATTTTTGGGAGTTTCCAAAGATACCATAGAGGGAAACATTGCTGTCTTTGCCAGAATTTGTGTTGAAATGGACATCAGCCAGCCACTACCAGCTGAGGTGGAACTGGAGTTAGCAGGACAATCTTGGATACAACAGTTAGACTACGAAGCTCTTCCCTTTAGATGTAGGGTCTGCCATAAGCATGGTCATTTGGCTAGGTTTTGTCCGAATACCTTGAGCACAAAAGTGGAGGCCCCGCTTGGAACCTCAAATAGCCCCAGAGAGGGTAAGTTTACCTCGGTCAAAGAATCACAAAACACCCCCCAAGGTTCTGAAGGCCAGAAATATGGCTTTGAACAGCAAAAACAAAGGAGAAACAAAAAGAGAAATGGCAAGGACCAAGCTTCTCCCAAGACAACTAACCGGTATGAAATATTTAAATCCCTTGTGGATCAGGAAGATCAAACCATGGAAGGCGTGGATGGAAATACTGAGGCTATTAACATCCACTCTCACGCTTCCCCCTCCTCAACTCCTGTCCTCGAGCAGGTGACTGAACCCTCTGAGAGTTTGCAGACAGAGAACCCAGGGGCATTGGTAATTCATTCCTCAACCCAGTCAGCTACTAAGGATGTCATCATGGGAAATACAGAAAATATTAGAGAAAGGCCAGCCCTGGGGATTACGCAGGTGGAAAAACAGTCCAAGAATAACAATTCTCAAGGAACAGGTAGGAAGTCTAACAGGGACCTAATAGCAACGCAAGGAGACAAGTTGGTCACTGATGGATCAGTGAGAACAATAGATTCATATTGCTCTCAAGGTTTCCAATGATTATTCAATCTTGGAATGTTAGGGGTTTAAACAGCAGAACCCATCAATCTGTTGTTCAAAGACTCATAGGGAAGGGTAAAATAGACTTTTTGCTCCTTCAGGAGACAAAAATGTCTTTAGATCTGATGTGTAGAATAGCTAGTAAAATTTGGAGGGGAGCTGGATATATGGATGTGGTAGCTCAAGGTGCCTCAGGAGGAATTGTTACTTTTTGGAACCACTTGGAATGGTCTGCTCTAGAACACATAGCTTGGAGGGGTGTTCTCACATCTCTTTTTAGGAATAATATCACAGCTGAGCAAGTTTTAATTACAAATTTTTATGGGGCTCAAAGCCTTGATGGCCAGAGGCTTCAATGGAAAGCGGTTCACAACATGAGGTCCTCAAGACAAGCTTTTGACTGGATCATTGCTAGAGATTTTAACGCCAAATTATCTGCTCGGGAGCAGGAGGGTGGCTCCCCTGTTTTGGACCCAGGGGATCGGCTTTTGATTGCCCAGGTGCAGGCTTTTCACCTAGTTGATGTTCAAGGGCCTGGATCTTTTTTTACTTGGACTAATAAACGGAGGGATCCACACTGTTGCAAGGTAAAATTGGATCGCTTCCTAGTCTCAGAGGAGGCTTTTGTTAAATGGAATGTGCAATTACATATTTTGGACGGCTCTATTTTCGATCACTCTCCCATCATGCTGATGGGTGGGACTCAGACAGGGTAGTTCCACAAACCTTTTAGATTTGAGAACTTCTGGCTCCAGAAGGAGGACCTTCACGAGTTATTTTTGCAATGGTGGGAAGAAGGTCATCCTCCTTTTGGGACTGCGATGTTTAAATTTCACAAACAGCTTCTTTTTGTCAAAATTAAACTAAAACAGTGGAGGCATGCCAATAAATCGGATTTCCAACTGCAAAGAGCTCCCTTTTTGGCCCGCTGGGAGGAGGTGCAAAAACAATTTAGGGAAGGTTTAATTTTTGAACAGCTCAAAACTGAAGATGATGACTTGCGTAAAGCTGTAGAGGCCATTGATAACCAAGAGGAAATTTTTTGGAGGCAGCGGGCTAGAAATTCTTGGCTATTGGAAGGAGACAGAAACACTAAATTTTTTCATCGTTCAGCATGTGCTAGAAGACAGATGAATAATATGGCAGTTTTAAAAGATGAAAATGGGCACTCCTTTGATACTCTTCTAGGCATGCACTCCCATTCAGTGGATTACTTCTCCAAGATTTTTGCAGAAAATAGGGACCAAGATGTGGGGGCTCAAAATGAAGTTCTTGCTGTTATTCCCTCTATTATCACTCCAGCTGAAAATCAGGCTCTCCTCAGACCTATTGACCGGGATGAATTGAAAAATGTGGTCTTTGAAATGATCACAGGAAAATCTCCGAGTCCGAGATGGTTTTCCTATTGATTTTTTCGGGCCTTCGGGATATCTTGGAGGAAGATGTTTTGGTCGTTATTGAGGAATCCGGATCTAATAAGAGAATGCTCAAGGCTCTAAATCACACCTTCATCACATTAATTCCAAAGGGGAAGGAAGGAGTTCACATTTCTGACTTCAGGCCCATTGCCTTATGCAATGTGATTTATAAAATTATCACAAAAATTATAGCTGAACGTCTTAAACATCTCCTCCACAACATCATTTCCTCAAAACAGGGGGGTTTTGTTGAGGGTAGACAGATTTTGGATGGAGTGGTTCTTGCTCAGGAGGCTATTCACTCAATGCAAACTTCTGGTAACAAAGGAATGTTCATCAAACTGGACATGTCTAAGGCTTATGATCGAGTGGAATGGGGTTTCCTGTCAAGGATGCTGGCTGCCTTTGGATTTTCCCAGGAATGGATAGACTGGATTATGAGCTATGTTTCCATGCCTTCTTACTCGGTTCTCATCAAGGGGATTCCCTCCCCCCCCTTTGGAGCCTCTCGTGGTCTTCGACAAGGGGACCCTTGCTCGCCTTATCTATTCCTTATCTTAGCTAAGGGATTAGGTCGGCTCTTCGTGCGAAGAAGACTTCAAGGCATGATATCAGGTATCAAGGTTGGTGAAGAAGTCTTGACTCATTTACAATTTGTGGATGACACTGGCTTGGTTGGAGTGGCTAGTCTCAGGGAAGCCAGGGGAATCAGAGACTCTCTTTCTATTTACCTTAGGGCCTCTAATCAAGTTATTAATGACAAAAAATCTAAAGTGGTCTTTTTCAACCTCGACCAAAGGTTGCAGGACAGAATTTTAGAGATTTTGGGTTTCACTAGAGCTTCTCTTCCTATAGTCTACTTGGGAGTTCCTTTGCACTACAAGAAATTGAAAAAGGATATTTGGAAAGATATTTTGGATGGCATCAAAGATAGAATGAACCATTGGTCTCACAAATGGTTAAGCTACGGTGGCCGTTTAACTTTCTTACAATCAGTAATTCAGGCCATGCCTATCTATAAATTTTCAATCTTGGCTGCCCCACTTTCTATTTGGAAAGAGTTGGACAAACTGGCTAGACGATTCTTATGGGAAGGAGCAAAAGGTGGTAGGAAATGGGCCTTGGTTGGCTGGCATAAAGTCACTCAGCCTAAAGAAAAAGGAGTACTAGGTCTGAGAAGCTCTAAACTCAACAACAGAGCCTTAGTGGGTAAATTGTATTGGAGATGGATCTCTCAGCCATCTTCTTTATTCAGTAGAATCTTGACCAGCAAATATTTGGGTAGAGTCCATCCCTCTGAAGTTAGCCATTTCCCTCTGGATGGCAACGGTTCCCTAGTTTGGCAAGCTCTTAAGTTGGGTTCTCAAATTATTAAAGACCAATTGTTCTGGAAAGTGGGGAGAGGGGACAAAGCTCGCTTCGGATCGACTCTTGGGACCAGCTTCCACCCATCATTGCTGAGCATCCTGAGCTGCTTCCAATTAAAACTGCCATAGAATCCAAGGGTTGGGTTACTATTGAGAACTATTTCCTCACTAGTCAATTGGGGGAGTTCAAATTCAAGAAATTTAAGCGTCTTGAGGAGTGGCCTGTCACTATCCCTCCGGAGCTGGCAACCATTCTCTCCACCATCTTGACTGCTAGATTTCTCACGGGCAGATACGAAGAGGACGAATTAGCTTGGGGTCATGGGAATCTTGGATTTTATTCTGTGAAGGATGGTTATGATCAGATTCTCCCAGAACCTCCTCCACATTTTTTTCCGGTTCAAGACTGGAAGAAAATTTGGCATTCCAAGTGCTGGCCGAAAGTGAACTTCTTTTCCTGGTAGCTTATGCATAATGGCATTCTCACCTATGATAATCTCAAAATCAGAGGAATTAATGGTCCTTCTTAGTGTATTTTGTGTCTTAAGCATGAAGAGACTGCTGACCATTTAATGTTCGAGTGTTCTTTCACAGGTCAGATTTGGCATCGTTGGTTTTCTCATTTCAAACTTAAGAGTAATGGTGCTCTGACTCGAAATAATATTTGGCAAATATGGAAGAAAGCTATATTTAAATCAAAAGCCCTCCGATTGGGGTGGGAGCTTGGTCTTCTCTTCATCTGGTGGCAAGTGTGGTTGGAAAGAAATGCCCGTCTCTTCCGAGAGACCTTCTCCTCCCTTGATGGTGTTTGGCAGGTTATCTGGAGCAAAGTCACTGAGACGGTTGCTTTACATGCTTCAGAAGATATTATGGGTGAGCTGGATCCTCAGGAAGAGAGAGTTGTGGCTCAAGGTAGAGAAAAAGTGGCTAGTTGGAAACCCCCTCCGGTTGGCTGGATTAAAATTAACACGGACGGAGCTGCAAAGGGAAATCCGAGAAATGCTGGAATCGGTGTTGTGTGTTGTGATCACACTGGAACTGTGCTTTACTGGGAGTTGCAGGGCCTGGGAAGAGCCACCAATAATGAAGCTGAAACTTTTGCCATCAAAGTTGCTTCCTTCTGGGCTGTCACTCAGGGATATAGAAAGATTATCTTGGAGACCGATTCTCAAATTTTGGTTGGTGCGCTTGATTGTTTGAGAAATTTTTCTCTGAAAGCGTGGAAGATTCAGATCTTAGTCTCTCAAATCAAAGTCCTTTGGAGGGAATTAGAGGATGTGATCCCTATCCATGTGAATCGGGACTCAAATTCGGTGGCTGATTTCCTCGCCAAGATGGGTGCAGAGAAGGAGGTTGGAGTTTAGCTACACAGTAATATGCCTGTGGAAGATCCGGTGATTCGACAAGGGCTTGCTAAATTTTTGAGAAAATGAGACACTTCTGTGTTAAGGGAGTTTTTCGTCACGTTTTCGCGACCTTCTATGATGTCGCGACCCTTGGTGGCAACCTGTCACGATATCGCGACAGGTTTCGTCGCCACAGCCTTTGGAGACTTCCTATCGTGATATCGTGACATCTCGAGCCGATGCACTCTTTGGCTAGTTGTTGTCACGATATCGCGACCGGTTTTGTGGTTGCAACTAACGGTTGGAAGATGTCTATTTTTTGTGATATGTTGTCGCTGGGACCTTTGGCTCAAAATTGCTACATTTTTGCGTCATTTTGGCTGCAGGGCCATCACAGAGGACAACAATAGTGATTTTCAGACTTTTTTGAAGACCGGTCATCAAGTGGTCAACCTGTCGAGTTTTCGTGACACTTGGGATGTTTCGATGCAGAAAGGTCTTTTTGTCGCGATTTCGCAACACTTATGGCCCAATGGTGGCAAGTGGCAAATGCGTCGCGATATCACGACAATTTGAGGGCTGACCGCTTTGTGAGGTTTTTGTCGTGATATCACGACTTTTTTTGTGGTCGATGGTTGTTGGCTTTGGTTGTCGCGATTTTGCGACATGTCACGAAATCGCGACATGTCACCAAATCGCGACACTTTTGGCATAAAGGTGACAATTGGAGGATGCGTTGCGATATCGCGACAATTATGAGGACTGACTGCTTTGAGATGTTTTCGTCGTGATATCGCGACATCTTTTGTGGTTGGGGGCCGCTGGATTTGGTTGTCGCGATTTCATGACATGTCGTGAAATCGTGACATGTCACGAAATCGTGACACTTCTGGCGCAATGGTGGCTATTGGATTTTGTGTCGCGATTTCGTGACAATTTTATGGACTGTCTGCTCTGTAAGGTTTTCGTCGCGATATCACGACATCTTTTGCGGTTGGGGGCTGCTGGCTTCGTCCGTCGTGATTTCGTGACACGTCACGATTTCGTGACCTATGGCATGGTTATGGCCTCGGTCGGCTTGACTGCCACGATTTCGTGACATGTCACGATTTTGCGACATGTCACGATTTTGCGCCTTGCCTTCTTCTTGTGCTTTGGGTTGGGTTGTGCTCCCCTCTCGCTCTTTGCTGAGGTTTCTTGTCTTTGGGTTCCTGTTAGGGATGTTCTGGCTCCCTCTTGTATATGCTCATTGTTTTAATTCAAGATTTTCAATTTTTTCAAAAAAAAAAAAGAGTGATATTTATGGCTGACATAAAGATCAAATTAGTCTAGCCAACACATGGAACCAAAGTTTTAGTTATGGATATCATTGTGACATAATAAAATCATAGCTTTAGGAAAGACCACCATCAATCATGATTCCACTTGGGTGGTTGGGTGATCAAGAATGGTAGGAGTTATCTACCATGATTAAAGGATCATATTATTTAGTTTCATCTCATGTTTCAAGGACAAAATATTATTAAAGTGATGGGGTGTTAGGGTACCTAATACAAGTACCTAATCATATAATATTGTATTATATAGTTGCCATGAGCTATAAATAACCCCATTGTATTATGTAAATAACATGGGCTACAAATAATCCAAAATTTATTTATATAAAATTATATTATGAGTGGGATAAGGATAGGGTTATACCTTTTCCAAAATAGCACAAGAGAATGATTAAATAAATAAGGTACTTGATGATAGTAATGAATATAATCCAATCCAATAATCATTGTTATAGTATTTTCCCACTCTCATATTGGGAGATATTGTGAAGTGGTTCCTTTATTAAGGAATACAATTATTGTTGCCCTGCATCAAGGGTACTGTTATATTTTTTATCTTTTATGTAGAGTATATGCTTTGTGTTTGATTGTAATATTTATGAATATTGTTTATTGATTGATATTTATGAAAGGTAAATATTTTTAACATCTTGTATATGTTAGGGTATCTAGGACAAGTATGTTGTATGGTATCTGGGACATCTTGTATATGTTAGGGTACCTAATAACATGATATTATGTTGTATGGTACCTATCCTAGGTACCCTAACAATATTTATAAAGGTAATGAGACATTATATAGAGGTAGATATTTAGTGCCAAAGAACCTTAATGGTTCCTTGGCTATCCAAGAGAGAACTAAGGATTGGTAATTAAGAGGTCCATGGTTCAAACTACTTTCTCTTATAATTAAAATAGATAATGATGACTGAGCAATCAACATGGCATTGATGGCTAATGTGGCAATGATGATGTGGCTTGAAAATTTTATTTTGTAATATCAAAGAATGGTCAACTAGTTAAATAATTACATATCTACATTTTACTTGTAATTTCATTTTCCTAATTAGTAGCAACATGATGTGTAAGTTTTTTCTCTATTTTAAAAGGTGATATATGGAAGCCTATGGTTCACCAATTTCCTATCTAGTGTATTGCAAGTTAGAATCTTGGTGGTATCTCTCTATGTAGATCAATTACCCTTGATGATTGTTTGTTAGTTGAAGCACTATCTTGTTTGTCTACTTGTCAATGCACAACTAGCACCCCTTTAACAATCCAATTAGCAACACATGGAATTTCCCCATTCACTAAAGGTAAATTTAATTTTTTAAAAAAATTTAAATATTTTGGTACTATTTTGTGTCATATTTGGGATAAAATTCTAGGTGTCATGACTTTTTCATATGGAATTGTTTTAATCCTTTTAAAATTGTATGATTTTATGAGCTATTTACATTAATGGTATTGTATCTTGTTGTCTTTGTGTCCAAGAGAATATTTTTTGGTAGGTATTCTATGGATTAACATGTGGTATTGCTCAATGGATAAAACTATATCACTTAGAAAAGCAAATTTGAATATTCTACTCTAAAGTAAGTTTAGGTAACTTTTCCCTACAACCCTACTTCACTCCAAGCTAGACTAGTCAAAAGTGGGATAAGCCAAGGCTATGTAGTTAGAAGGCATTTTCCACCTTCATTTAGAACAAAAGGACTTCAATGGAAGGTGAACAATATAGAAGCCAAATCAGTTGTTACGTCTTCCATCTATGGAAAATCCTTCACATCTATCAAAATCCAACCAAAGTAAGGGTGCTAAGGCCCATATACCTTTAATTTTTATTCTAACAACCTATGTGGTCCTTCTGATCGAGGAAAGCACCAATGAAGAAAAAAAATCTAATAAAAGGTAAAGCAAGGTACATGAAAACTATTTGAGAGCCCGAGAGAGGAAATAACTAGTGCTCTAAGGATATGGCCTACCATTGATCTAAGAAGATTCTACTCTATCCAAGGATATGTGGAAATCACATGTGGAAAATAAGAGTAGGTGAAGGAGCATTAAAGAAGGTATTTGTCGGTGGATGCAAAGCTTAATTTTTATGGCTAAGCCTATAAGATCCAACCATATGCTAGCCATGGCCACTACCCACCATACACATGAGCCTACCCTATCCACCTATACCAGTTAGGGAGGCCATGCCCATTATGTTAGAAAAATGATGTATCCTAGAAGAAGCATTATGGAGAAGTTATGGTGCAACCACCTCAACACAACAAAGAGCCCAGCCAACCACATCGATCATCCAAAGGCCAAAAATTATTTTGCATTTATGGCCTTGGATTTAGATACCTTGAATCTACTATCATATAAGTTGTATAATGATTTCTTGGCTACAAAAATAGAATATATACGTAGGAATTCTACGCAAAAATTTAGATGGAAGTCACCCTCCTCTCATCTTATAAATAGACGTTATTTTATTGTAAAAGGTATTGGAATTTATTTTCTTGTGTCTGGTACATGGCCTTGCGAGCTCTTCCTTTACCCTTCTTTCCTATTGTAAAAATGGGATCCCAAAACTTTTCTCATTCCTAGGGATAATCAAACCTCCTCGGCCTCATTGTCTTGTAATCACTTAAGCATGTTAATGGAATCCATGACTAATTTCACTCTATCCTTCTTCTCTTGACTTATCTCAATTCTTGGTGGTTTTTTTTTCTTGGTTGTGTTCACTAGCCATAGGTGATATTTTTGTGTTCAATTTCTACTTGTTGTAGTAAAAAATTAGGGGCCTTTTTAATTATTTGGCACATCATCGCCATAGCTTAGGAATTTAAATTTTCACAAGAATTTAATTTATTCATTTTTTACTTGCATTGCAATTCATTTTTTTCTATCCCCTGACCTCAACTTGCATAGGTCACTATGCATCAATTAGCAAAAACATTTTGAGGAGTTGACCTTGATTAAAAACCCCAAACGTCACCCTGTAAAGTGGATCTTACCTTATTACCATTACATGTCTTGTTGTTTTTCTCTACACAAGGTATGGGCACATCTATCCCAGTGAGTTTCTCCTTGTCCAACCCCCAACACAAATTTTATGGCATGCCCAATGGGACAAGCTTCTATGTTTACCCCACTAAGTTTGGAGAAGTTTGACTATGATCCTAATGAAGGTCATAGTATTTTTTCTTGAAGAGAAGCACTTGGACAATTCACATGGTGACTCTGCTTGATGACTAAGATTTTAAAGATAGAATTTGTAGAAGTTGCCTCACAAAAGACAGACTAGGATTTTTATGGGGGTCTTTTTCTCATCAACATGTTGAAGCCAAATCTTCCCACCCAAAAATTCCATTATCAAATAGAAGAACCAAAGTTATATGATCAAAATGCCTATGACTAGAGCCTTCACCAAAGCTAATCAGCAAAAGTTGATACTACCTCTAAATTATAGGTATAGAAGAAGAAATCGACAACACAATAGAGAAGCCATGGCCCATCAGTCTCCTAGAATTTTTTGACATGGAATGATCGAGGTCCCTTAACTCCTTAATTTACAATTGATACATGGGATCCAATTCCTACCTCAATTCTCAAACATTTACCCTACTTCTCGATGGAAGATGTTGTCACTCTGATATAATATTTGCAACACCTTGTGAATTTATGTGCTCTACATTTTATTAAAAATCAAGATATATCTTTGAGTTTATTGATGGGTTCTTTTATAGGGAAAGCTCATGAATGGTACCTTAGTCTCAACTCACAATTAGTCAAAATATAGGACCAATTGGTAGAGCTCTTAGTAAAGCATTTCAAAGAGAAGGTAGATAAAGCATCCCTCTTGAAAAACTTAGGATGATCAAGAGGGTACCTATGAATATAATGGATTATTTAAATGTCTAATTCTATATACTTGGAAAAGGATCCCTAAGGCGATCCAACCACCTTAGAGTATGGCATTCATTTACTTTCTAAAATATTTCAATTCTGAGATTGCCATGACGGTCAAGTCTAAGGGAGGTGATTCACTATGAAATACGTATGGTATAACCATCCAAGATATTAAAGACCTAATCTAAATATAAATACTAGCTTTTAGACCACCTTCATCATTGTTTCCCTCTATCCAAAACCCTTGCCATTACTCTCCAACCATAGTACCTACCACTAGTCCAGCTTATCCTCCCATATATTAGGAATGAAACTAAGCTTCCTCTCCCCTAGATGCTAAAATGGATAATTTTCAAAACTATGAGGACCCTCACTAATGATGTCTTAGTCCTCAAAAGGTAATCTAATACCCAAATGTTTCCCTATTAGAGCTACCCAAATCCTTCTTTCCAATAGGGAAGCCTAGGTTTTTTATCACCCCTAGCTAGATATCATAAGCCCCCATTTTTACCAACAAGAATCGTGGTCATCCCTAGGCCTTGACTCAGGAGATAGTACTCATACTAGTACCAACCTACCAAGTGCCTATAAGCTTAGCTATGGACCTACTCACCACCCATAAGAACTATGTTGAATATCTCAATAGCTCATATTATCCTACTCCTGACCACCCTACCTCTAACTATTTTGTTAGAATGAAAACTCAAGAAATCAAGAATTCCTCTTTTAGCCATAAAGACACATATCCTTCTCAATTAATATTCCTAATACCAATTCAAGAACCTATCACTCAGTATCCAATCACACCATTAGTTTTTGACTTGTTAATCTTAGAGAAAAACTTTGTTACTTGGGATGAAGTGAAATTATATGTAATGTCAAATGAAATAGGAATTCCCATCATACTATAGATTTTAGAACCCAACAAGCCCAATACCATGTTTTTCTACCTAACCTTGATCTATAGAGATCAACTAATACACAATTACATAGTTTATTCAAGGTTCAACACATAGGTAATATCAAGAAAGGTGGCAAAAGCACTCGATCTACCACTAGAACACACCAAAAACAAGGTGGTGAAGTTATATGGCACTCTAGTGCTAGTATTTGAGCTTATACAAAATCTTCCTTTGGCACTCCATGCATGCCTCAACTTGATGGTTCATTAGGAAATAGTGGTGATCAATCTATCAACCTCATTTGGAATATTTCTTTCAAGCTACTACATTGCTAAGATCAAAGGAAACCTATCGCTTGACTAGACCCACATGCTCCTCCAAAATATATATAAGACCAAGTTCAAAATATCATTGAATCCCCATAACATGTACCATATAGAGTGAATTTCTTTCAAGAGAGGAAAAAAAGAGTTGGCCTACTTAGCAAAGGAATAATTTTTAAACTCTAACTACATCATCAACGAGATGCACCTATATATTCCCAATGACTACCTATAGTAGTAGGCATCCAAGATATGGATACTAGATCCTAAAAAAGCATTCAAGCCAGCTAGCATGGAGTGATTTATTACCAAGTATTTTTCTATTTACATAGTGTACATAAAAATATATATATATATATATCAAAAATAAAAGAAAAAATAAACAACAATTGGGAGTTCTCAACATGATGGGATTAAAATATTAAAAATATGGAACCTCTAAGCAATCTTGACTATGCACTTGGTTGAGAGACAATATATTCATGGAAAAAAAATGATGATAAAGGATTAATAGGAATCCTCTTCGTCATATAATTAGAAATTATCTGATGGTTTATGATGCACCATACCAGGATTAGTGGTGGCACATGACCCAACCATATTCGGCATTTCCCCAATGCACATAAGGAAGCATACCCAAAATACTAGTCAAGAGGTAGTTTCTCAAGAAATATTATGATCAAAACATGAGAGGTACATGACAGACCCAATGATGGGTTGCAAAATTCCTCACAATATATATAACATATAACAATTGATTTTTGAATGTAGATAGCAAAAAATTGGAACCTTCACACAAAACCAAGTAGCATCATTGTGTTGCACGGAGAACCTCAACATACCTAAAGATGAGGATCACACTATTCCAAATAACATGAATACAAGTATCACACTAGTTTGGACATTATGGACAAAGGTACTCCCTATGGTGCACTTGAAACATGAAGAGGTACCAAAATTTTGCATACCACAATAAAGTTCCCAACATTTATGAATAATGTTGGCAATGCCAAAAGTCATCCAGACATTGTTTGAGCTAAGAAATGTCATTTAAAATGGGAAATGAGTCAAGGAAAGTGCATAAATTAAATGCAAAAAGGTGTGTCAAGGGGTCCACAAGGGAGAAATTTGCATAGATTATGGGGGTCTGAGCATCATTGAAACAACTAACAATACTTGAAAATATATAACATGACTAATTCAATCATAGCAAAAGTCACCATACAAACTTACTATTATTGTCTTTGAACACACCTACCTTGGGAGGAAGTAGATGCACCCATGCCTCACATAGAGAAAAATAGCAAGAAGCAGCATAGGTCAAAAGGGAAGGACTACCTATAGGGAAACCTACAAGGTTTTTAATTGAGATCAGTGGAGGGAGGAATAACAAAGAATGATTTGCAATGAATGTAACAAATGAATAAATTGAATGCTTGTATAAAGTAAAGTCCTAAGCTATGGAGGTGATGCACAAAATAATTAAAAAGACCCCTTATTTTTTACTGCAACAAGTGGAAATTGAACATGAGAAGCATCACCTATGGCTAATGAACATAACTAAGAAAAAACACTACTAAAAATAAATATAGGTTAAGAGAAGGAGGACAGAGCAAAATTAGTCATAACTTCCATTAACATGCTTGAGTGAAACCAAGACAATGAGGGCTAGAGGGATAAATGCTCCATAGGATAAAAGGTTCGGTATCCCCTTCTTATAGTAGGGAATAAGAGTGAAAGGAAGATCCTGCAAGACCAGGTGTTGGGCATGAGTAAGCTATTTTCAATATATTTTACAATAAAATTAGTTCTATTTATAGTTCGAGAGGAGGGTGCCTTCCCTTTAAATTTCTATGCAAGAGGTTTGTGGATATTTTCTATCTTTGTAGTCAATAAATCCTTCTACAACTTATGCACAAATATCTTTGAGGTCTTTAGATCTGAGTCCATAAATATTTAAAGCTTTTGGACCTTTAGATGATCGATGTGGATAAATGGGCTCTTTGTTGTTGTGTCATGGTGACTGCACCATAACTTTTTTGTCATTCTTCTTTTGGGGTGTATCGCTCTACTGACATAATGGAAATAGCCTCTCTAATTTTTGTATGTGGATAGGGTAGGTGCATGCATATGGCTAGCGATGGCCATGACTAGCATGTGATTGGATCTAACAGGATTGATTACAAAAGTCAAGATTTACAACCATTGGTGGATGTCTTCCTTAAATTCTCTTTTTTCTACTCCTCTTTTTCATGTGCAATTACCATGTGTCTTCAAATGGGGTGGAACTTCCTTCAATCAACCTTCTTCTTGGAGCATTAGTTCTTTCTTCCTTTAGGCTCTCAACTAGTCACAATGTGCCTTACTTTCACTTCAATTAGAGCTTTCTTATTTTGTTGGTGCTTTCCTTGATCAAAAGGATTGGCCATTGGATTGAAAATCATTGGTCCATGGGCCTTGGTACCCTTGCTTTGGCTAGATTTGGGTTGATGTAAATCATTATCCATGGATGTAATATATAATGATTGTGTGGCTTTGAGTTTTCCCACTCTTCTCTTGAGGCTCTTTTGTTTCAATTGAAAGCAAGAAGCACCTTTCGATAGTGTAGTCTTGGATATTCCCACTTCTAATTAGTCTAGATTAGAGTGAAGTGGGACTATAGGAAAAATTTCACTACACTTACCCAATGGAACTGGAATAGAAAATAATTATGACTTACCTTCCTTTCAACGGTGTAGCCTTAGATGGTCCCACTTCTGATTAGTCTAGTTTGGAGTGAACTAGGGTTGTAGGGAAAAGTTCCCTATACTTACCAAATGGAACTAGAATATGAAATAATACTGACTTACCCAATTATATAGGTCTATATATACAAAGGTGATCTTTACCCTATACCACACAAATCCTTGGATAAGTAACCTTTCCAACATATTTTACCTCTTTCATAGTTCCTCATCCATATAGCTAAAGGGAAGGCACTTTGGAAAAAATAAGATGAGAAAACGAAAAGTTCTTTTGGTTTACCTAGTAGTCAATGTTAATAAGATGCCCAAAATATTGATATGGGAGCACTTCCAAAGAAAAATCCTGAATTTTCCCATGCCATAAGGGCAAGCAAACTTGTTGGATGAGAAAAGAGGAGGCTCATAGCTTTTTTGATGTTAGCTAAACCCAACCTTCTCCAAGAAAGAGTTCTCCTAGCTGACATCAAAAAGGCTCTAAGACTCATACCTTTGGTAGGCCTCCTTCTCTAAAATTGACCTAGAACTTGCCCATCATCTAGGTGGATGAGTGCAAAAATTAAAACTTCTTCCATGGGTGACTAGCTTCATAGCTACTATGTCATCGGTCATGAATACCTTATAGATATTGGCTAAAGAAAATTTATAGAGGCCTCAGGAGTGTGAATCCCAAGAACAATGGAGGAGAAAGAAGGGGTAAGAGGAAGAATATGTGGACCTTTATATTTCAGGTGTAACTATCCAAGGTAAAGGTCTAGAGATCCTTTATTAAAGGTAGTAATAAGACATCAAAAATATGGCAATACTATATGAAAATAAGGTAAAAAATATGCTAGAAAGGGAGACTACATGAGATAATGTAACTATTCCTCACACCTTTATTAATTAGTCAAGAAGTAGACCTTGATCATTATAAAAGAAATCCTAATTTTGAAAGGCAATAGAAAGTCCCAAGAAGGGACAACTTCCAAATTTTGACTTCGTCCACAATGAACAAGGCAATAAAAGTTTGTTCTCACTCCTTCAATAAGTTGAGGACCCTTGGGAGACACCAAAGCTATAGTAAACATTTCTCTACAACCTTGCTTCACTCCAAGCTAGACTAGTCGAAAGTAGGACAAGCCAATGCTACATTGTTTGTTGGAAGGTGCTTATTACCTTTAGTTGAAATAAAAGAACTTTAAGGGAAATGTAGATAAGCTATAAACCATGTCAATCATTATATATTCCATATATGGCCAACACTTTACATACACCTAAATATAGCAAAAGCAAGGGTGTCTTCACCTATGAATCATTGATTTTTAATCTGACAGCTCATGTGGTCCTTCCAACCAAGGAAAGTTCTAGTGAAGAAGAAAACCTCCAATATAAGTTGAAGCAAGACATATGGTGATGAGTTGAGGGACTAAGAGAGGAAAGAACTAGTGCTCTAAGGATAAGCCTTGCCATTGAATGAAGGAGGTTCCACCCCACACAAGGACACATGGTAGTCGTACACACAAGAAAAGGGTAGGCAAAGAAGCATTGAAGAAGGCATCTACTAGTGGCTACAAAGCTTGAATTTCATGACCAGTCCTATTAGAGCCAATTAAATGGTAGCCATAGTCATTTCCCACCATATGCATGAGTCTACCTTGTCCACTTACACTAGTTACGGATGTCATGTCCATCATGTTAGTAAAATGACATATCCTAGAAGACACATGGTAGAGATGTTATGGTGCATCCACCCTAATGCAATAGTAGAGAGCCCAATAAACCACATTAATCATTCAAAGTCTTGAAAACCTTTATAATTTATGGCCCTATATCTAGAGACCTTGAACCTTCTATCACACAAGTTATAGAAGATATTTTAGCTATAGTAACAAAATATATATGCATGCCTTCTGCACAAAATTTTGTAGGGAAGGCACCCTCATCTTTACTTATAAATAGACATGATTTTATTGTAAAATATGTTGGAAGTTGTTTGCTTGTGCTTGGTACCTAGTCTTGCAATATTTTTCCTTCACACTTCTTTTCTATTGTGACAAGGGTAACCTAAACCTTTTATCATACCTAGGAAGCATCAAACCCTCTATGCCTCACTGTCTTGTAATCACTTAAGCATGTTAATGGAATCCATGACTAATTTTTCTCTATCCTCCTCTTAACTTGTCTTGATTATTGGTGGAGTTTTTTGCTTGGTTGTGTTCACTAGCCATAAGTGAAATATTTTGTGTTCACTTGCCATTTGTTGTAGTAAAAAATTAGAGGCCCTTTTAATTATTTGGTGCATTCTCCCATAGATTAGGATTTTACTTTTTCATAAGCATTTAATTTATTCATTTTTTACTTTCATTAAATTTATTATTTTTACTCCTTTGGTGTTAACTTGTGGAGGTCAATGTGCATCAAGGAGTTTAATTTTGGAGAGGATACATCATCAAATAAAAACCTTAGAGGTTTCCTTATAGACAATTCTTCCCATCTACTCATGGTGCTTATTGATGTTTCTCTCTACATGACGTATGGGTGCATCCATCCTGTAAGGTCTCCCTTGGACTGGCCCCTAGAAAGTGAACTCAAATATGATAACAATAAGGAACTACTCAAACATATTAATGAGGTCCCTTTAGTCACTAATTCTAATGAGAAAAGTAGTTGTAAAATGCCATGAAAGATGAATCTCATGGTGCGATTTCTCTTCATGTTGACAAGATCTATGAAAAGCATATCAACAACACTTTAGATAAGGAGTTATTGAAAAAATTCCAAGATATTATGATTAAATTCTCTACATAGACAAGTATATTAGAGGTAGAACTTGCTACTTTTAATGTGAAGAATTTTTATATCATTAACGAGTACATTAGTTGGTTAAGAAGTTGGGATACATATACATTTCCAAAGTAGGTACCAATATAAAGGATACTATTTATGTTCTCAATATTGTGTTTAACAATATTTTAAAACTTATAAAATAATTTTTATTATTTTTGAGATGCTTCACATATACTTTCCCAAGAGTAGTACCACTCTTAATTATATGTTCAAATACTTCATCATTAGAATTGATAATAGAGGTGTAAAATTCATTCTCTCACTATTTAGTCTCATGCAAATAAAGTGGTTAAATCAAAAGTTGACAAGAAGCCAAACCAAGGTGACAAGAAATCCAAAAATCCCTTCAAGAAGTTGGTTCACACTTTTTGTAAGGATAAAAGGAATAGATATGTTGCTTGAGAATTAAGAATATTTAAGAGGTAACCAAAATGGGGGTTTTGATGCTACACTTTTCTATTATTAGGACAAAGATGATCATTATGGAGAGATATCATAAGCACAATACCTACTCATTCAACATATTGGATATCAACTTCTTTGAAAAGTGGATTACAGATTCAAGGACAACCTAATACTCGACTAGGACTTGTCATCTTATATGACTATAAAAGCTAACATTTTAGAGAGTGTCTGGTTATTTTCTCTTTACAAGTGGCTATATGTATTGAGACTATAGTTGGTTCATCCTCATTTAATAAAGTAATATATGTTCTTAGTGTGGACCCACTCTTATTTATATAACTAATATTACTTATACAAATAAAATAATTAATATTTGGTGAGATTTGTGGGTGATTAAGGATATTGATGATGGCTTCAAGATAGTTTCCTCAAGATATCATGATGATTTTTATTAGAATTATATGCTTGGATATTGTCCATATTTTTCTTCTTCCTCTAAGAAGAAATACTTCATGGCTATGGTGGTGTAGGTATATGATATTAGCAAGCAATAATATCATAGACTTAGGTATCTTGGCTATGGATGCTTCAAGTAAATTAGTTGATATCATTTGGTTATTCATATTCCTCCAATTTCTCCTAATAGTGGTGTTTGTGAGAGGTACATCTTAGGAAGCATCATCAAGAGTCCTTCCTAAAAGGGACTACTAGGCATGCCATGCAACCCTTGGAGATCATTCATAGTGATATTTGTGTACCCATTTGGAACCACATCTTTCTAGGAATAAGTATATCTATTTGTACACCATCTATACTAAAGAATAATGAACTAGGAATTTTAAGGGCTTCAAGGCTTGTATCAAGAACTTGTTCGAAATAAGTAGCAAGTAACTTGTTCGAAAGAAGTAGCAAGTGCTTGTAGATAGATGAAGGATATTAGTATGTCAATCATGTCTTTTCTAAATTATTGGTTCTTCATGACATTTGTTTTTAAAGGGTTTTTCATTATTCCTTATAATATAATGGGGTGGATAAGTAGAAGAATAGGGTCATCATTGAGATGACTAGATGTATGTTGCATGTGTAGATAGATTCCGATTTTTGGGTAAAGTAGTGACTTGTGTAGTACATATCATCAATCAAATCTTGACTTGATTCATTTAGGGTATGACTATTCTTGAGAGATTGATAGGAAATAAGCTTGATGTATCCAACTTTAGTATCTTTGGATCCACTATATGCATCTATATTCCCAAATATATGGAAGAAGGTGGAAGTAAAGATCTACCACTACATCTATGGGGTATTTTGGTTCATCACTTGTATGATATCCATTTGTAGGATATTATTATTTAGAGATATTTTACCTTTGATGAGGTCCTTTCATATACATTTTTCAACCCTCTGCCTATTTTTTGGTCAATTATTATTCTCTCATCGCTCCTTTTATGGTTTCTATTGGTCCATCAAATATGATCATTGTCATAATTCTATTTTTTTTTTGTTTATTCACCTCCAAAGGAAGATAAATTAATAGGTTCTCATGATTTGACTCTTCCTTTGGACTCTTATCCAGCACCAACAATTTTAAATCTTATAGTAGATACGCTTTATTGCCTATGTCCTATATGATTGTTAGATGTTGAGGTCGATAATTAGATTGAATTATATACTTGATTAACATATTTTAATGATGCTTCTACATAGGATGTGTCATAGTCTTCCATGGTTCATCCAATGGCTAAGTGGGTCTAGACTCTCCTTTAGGATTTTCAACCCATTCTCTCTCAAAAGTGTCATCATAAGACTTCTTATTGGGATTTAATATTCAGTATTGGAAACTTTAGAGATACCCTCACTTAAAATTAGGCTAAGGCCTATTCAAATTGGTATGATGCTATGCTTATAAAGTATGATTCATTGATGAAGAATCAAATATGGGAGTTTCTCCCTCTTCCAAAAGAGAAAATAATATTGGTTGTAAATGGGTCAGTAAGACCAAGTATAGTTCTAATGGTTAGGTGAAGAAGTATTATGCATGTATTATTACTAAGGGGTTATTTAATAATGAGGAAATTAAATATTCAAATACCTTTTCTCTAGTTTCCAAGATGTAGTCTATTTGGATAGTCTTTTTTATTATTGATTCTTATGGTTGGATGGTACATCAAATGGATGTGAAGAGTTTTTTCTTCATGTCAAGATTTAGGAGGAGAAATATATGTAAAATCCATCTAATTTTATGTTTTATGGACCTACCCCTTTGGTATTCTAGCTAAAGAGGTCATTTTTTTACTTATGTAAGCTCCTTGAACTTGGTATGCTAATATCCCTTCCTTCTTTCTTAGTTATGGGTTCAAGTATTTGATGTAGAGAATTATGTCTATATTAAGCATTAGGATAACTATATTTTGATTATTGTGTCATATATCAATGATTGTCTCATCATTGGAAGCTCAATATCATTTATCCAAGAGATGAAGTTATAAATTTATAACTCTTTGTTAGAGATATTATATTATTTGATAGTATTATATAAATAAGATTATGGATTGTGTTAAATATTTGTCTAATGTATGTGACATTTGTGATAAAAGCCCAAGTTTCATGTAATAAAGTGTGTAAGTGTGTAAAGTGTGAGATTTTACAAAGTGTCATGCAAGTATGTGAAGGGCCATATGTGTGTAGGTGTCAAGTATACAAGTGAAGAGACACATGATATGTGTCAAGATGTAAAGTGAAGGGACATGAGAGTTTTATCATATATGAGGAATAGAAAAGGATGCATCTCCTGAATATGTGAGGATAGCAATAGTCAAAGTATTGAAAGGTTATATTATGGAGGCAAGCTATATGCATTGTAATTTATTATCAAAGAAATGTAGAGTCGGTATCGAATGCCATTGTAACAAAGATCTTGTATATTTGATCAATAATATTGTAAGTATTATTATAAAATATTGTTATTAGTTTATGACTTTCATTTATTCATATTGGTTATAGAATCGTATGCTTCAATATTGCGATTTATATTATATCCTAGATCTTGTGATTTAATCTGGCTAAAAAACCAACACTCTTTTGAGATGACATATTTTGATTTTTTCATTACTTTTTGAGGATTCAAATTGATGAATCACCCTTTAGGATCATCGTTTATCATCCAAAATATTCCTTGTATCTTCTACAATAGTTCAATATGAGAGATTGCAAACCTTCTTGGACTTTATTTTCTTCTAGTTTAAATTTGTAAGTATATTCAACTACTCCTTTTGCGGATGTACATTTTAACAATTATTTAACAAGGGTCTTCTCTATATTAATCAGATATTCCATTCACTATTCTAATTATATGAAGGAACTTCATGAGTTATAAGATAATGGACAATCAGATCCTTTAATTTGGTACATAATAGATACATACAAGGTTGGCATTCATTACTCAATTTGAGCACCTTTAGTTTTGATAATATTTTCTAATGCAGATTGGGTTGGTGGTTTGGACCAATTGTTCTCCACTGTCAGTTTTATTTTTTATCTTGACTCTACACCAATCTCTTGGTGTTGTATATAATAGTCCACCATATCTCAATCTTCTAAGAAAACTTGATATTGTGTTGGCAATGAGTCCACCAAGCACCTTTGATGGATGCTCATGATTTTAGAGTAGTTATGTATTCCTTGATAATTTCCAATCACAATTTATTGTGAAAATTATGGTTTTATAAAACTTGTTTGTCACCTAGTGTTTCATTAGCTAACCAAGCACATTGAGGTTTGGATATATTGTATTCAATGGCTTTATGCACATTGGATGTTTGATCTTCTCTATGTGTTGTTAGTGAACCTGACCAATATCATATCCTATTTTTGTGTGTTTGTTAAAGCATCTTGGAGTAAGAGAGTTTACCTAAATGGAATGACCAATAAGGGTCTCTCTTCATGTTACCATTTAGATTAAGGGGAGAAGTTAAAATATGTAGTGTTAAGCTTTACTTGAGTCAATGAATGACTTTATATTATATTTATTGTATGGTCCTTTGGGCATTGTGTATTTTGGGTTTATTGTAATATTTTATTAATAAACCTCAAGGTTGGTTCTTTAACTTTGACTTAAAGGTCACATGTCATCATATACTTATATCCCTTGAGAATAACCCTTTCATTATTAGTTGGAATTTTTCTTTTTCTTTAGTGAGATCATTTTGGTGTCTATGGAAACCCTTCATATTAGTTTGTTCTTTCTATGTTTTGATTCCATTTATTTCTAAAAAGTATCATGAAATCCAACACTTTTGTTTGCCTTAGGATGACACCATAACTCTTAGGTTATTATTTTATTATTACATTATTTAATGTAATCTAGAAAGTGCATTAATAGTTAGTGGGTTATTAGTTGGCATTCCATAAGCCAATGTGAATAAAGTCTTAGTTAGTAAAGTGCTTAAGTTAGAAATTAATTATTTAGCTAATGATATGTTTGGTGGATTGGTTTTTGGTTAATCTAGGTCATACATTTTGTAATATATTCACACAATTTTAATATAATTGTTGATTGCTCCCGCCAGTGGTATCAGAGCTATGAGTTAGGTCTCACTAGGAGCTGAGAGAAAGTTGTTGTGAATCTCGTATGTTCTTCTAGCAAAATATGTTGAAGAGTGTAGAATGTAGTTGAACGGCTGATCACAAAGGTTGTTGTTTTATTGGCTCGATTCTCATTTTGTTCGTGGTGCACAATTGAGATTGGTTACTTTCTCTAGGAAATTTATCATAACTTAACTCTTACCAATTTTATAGTCAATCTTGAATAGTTGTAAGAATATTATCTTTGATATTCATATTTGCAAAAATAGTCGTTATTGCTAGACTCCAATGGCAAAATATCATATTTAATATAAAATACTAAAACCACAAGTAACTTTCATACTTTTTTTCATACAATCACATCAATTGTGATGTATATTCTTGAATATGAATCTCCATCACACTTGATTGTATTTATTCTCCATCACCAATAAAAAACAATATATAAAAAACAATATTGAGGAAGCCATATCAAATAAGACCATTTGTATTATACTCATTGATCCAATCAATTACATTAATTGATGTTATATCATAATTATTTACAATATTTTTTATTTTTTATGTTTTACTTTGGGCATTGCCTAATTTAACCACAAAGGATCATTCTTGATGTTAAGGACCAACTTCACTTTGTCTTTGTTGATATTTTAATCAGATTGAATGCCTTCCACATCATCAATGTTTAACTCTACGCACCATAGGATTTTTGATGTATGTGCTTCTAGAAGTAACCACTAGTGGAAATTTCAAATTAATATATATATATAATTAAACATGACCAATAATCTTAAAGATTGACTCAAAAACCCCTATGATTGACATGACAACATTTTAATTAAAATAAAAAAACTTAACACCATAAATAAATTTTTATATATTATTTTTACAAATCATATAATAACCATTACAACCGGTAATCTATGTATTTTTTATTTAATAAAAAATAAACTTTAATCTTATCTTAAAATCAATATATCTGACAACTTAACTCATAACCTTCTGGATTATCACATTATCGTAATTAATACATGTTAGTAGGGTGTCAACTTGTCTTTGGCGTGCGCTACACGCTATCGTTTTTAACTTGTACCCAAAGGTTTCGTAGCGTTGAATGATTCCTTTGACGAGATAAAGATAACGTTCCATTGACGGCCGTCGACCTTCGTGAAAACTCGTCCACGTCAGGAAGCTATTTTCGCTTTGACCAGTTCAGAGTAGCGACCTTGAAATGAGCGATGAAATTATATATATATATATATCAGAGTAGCGACCTTGAGAGTAGCGACCTTGAAATGAGCGATGAAATTATATATATATATATATATATATATATATATATATATATATATATATATCAGAGTAGCGACCTTGAAATGAGCGATGAAATTATATATATATATATTTTTTTTGGTTTGATTTATATATATAATATTTAATGTTTGATTGTTGTTAATTTTAGAACATTTATGTGTTAAAGTAATTAATTTTAAAAATAATAGTTTGTAATAATATTAATGTGTGATTTTTTAGAAAAATATATTTTTTAAAATTTTATGTGAATCATTTACTTTTTATAATAAAGATAATTTTTTTTTGCTTGAAGAAGAATCATCAACCTCATTCAATATTTTACCAAGCCTAAATGGTAGTTTCTTATGTTTTTTTATCTTTATTAACAAAATTATTTTGCTAAGCTTTTGGCAATTTAAATGCTTTAGAACAAATTAAATCTAAAAAATTGAATATATATGTATTATATGCCATAGAGAAAGTCAAATATACTCTCATATATATCAATCCATGGTAATGATATAATGTTAGATTTTGTAAGGTTCTTAGTATACACAATATTCTTGTATAAAATAAAAGGACAACACCATTACTACATCCACAAGCAATACACGATTCTATAATAATTTAACCATAATCTTTTTGAACCTATACAATATCTTTTGGTATATGCTCATTATAAGATAAAAATACTAACTCAATAATTAGGAAAATAAGGTTTAAAGACACCCTAAAAATGCTAATTTGAATTTTAAAAACTACATTGAAAACTTCAAAATCCACATGTTCTCATTGGTAGAAAATTCTATATTAAAATTGTAGAGTTTCACGAAGCAATGATTCATTCCGATTGATATCAATTATAAAGATTACAATAAGTTGGTTTATGAAACCAACTTGGTGGTTATTAAACCAACCTAGAGAGCGCCTACGTGCGCTACCCTTTTGCATCAATAATGTAAGACATATATGCTAACATCCCCCCTTATTACATTATTGGCAAATTCCAATAGTATCTCGAAACTTTTCATATTTGATACGTCCAAGTGCTTTGGTAAAGATATCTGCAACTTGCGCATCAGTAGGAATGTATTGAAGTTGTATATGGTGCTTTGGAACTTCATCTCGAATGAAATGACATCTGGTATCAACATGTTTGGTACGTTCATGAAAATTTGGATTTTTGACAAGATTCAAAACACCTTGATTGTCGCAAAACAAATGAAGAGGAAGATTCTTTGGAAGACCCATGTTTGTAAGAATGCGACTTAACCACATTATCTCGTAGATTGCTTCACTGGCTGCACGATATTCTGCCTCTATAGAAGATAAAGCAACCACATGCTGCTTCTTACTGTGCCATGAGACAGGTCCAGATCCTAGATGAAAAACATATCCAGAAGTGGATTTACGATCATCAATGGATCCAGCATAATCCGAGTCCGTGTATCCTAGTAAGAAAAACTTATTATTCTTTTTGTATTTCAGACCATAATTTGTACTACCACGAACATAATGAAGAACTCTTTTTGTTGCTTTCCAGTGACTCATCTTAGGCTCTTGCATGAACCTTGAAAGATAGCCCACAACAAAACTGAGATCTGGCCTGGTATTTGTCAGATATAGGAGACTCCCAATCAACTGGCGATAGAGAGTACCATCTACCTGAGGTGATTCATCATATCATGATAACTTAAGTCCTTGCTCCATTGGAGTTGCTTTTGACTTACAGTTAGTCATCCGATATTTTTCTACTAAAGTCTTGGCATATTTCTTTTGTGTTACTCTAATATGAAATCTTTTTGAGTAACTTCTAAACCAAGACAATAGTGCAAAAGTCCTAGATCTGTCATTTCAAAGGATTGCTTCAAATCATTTTTCACTAAGTCAATCATTCTTTTCGAGCTTCCTGTTATGATCAGATCATCTACATAAAGTACAAGAATCACTATATCAGAACCATTTTTCTTAATATAGAGATTTGCATCTGAAGGACTTCTTTTGAATCCATGTTGCACAAGGTGACTGTCTATCTTGATATACCAAGCTCGAGGAGCTTGTTTGAGCCCATACAAGGATTTGATCAACTTGCATACTTTTTGTTCTTGCCCCTCGACCACGAATCCTTCTGGTTGAGTCATGTATACTTCTTCCTGTAAGTCACCATTCAAGAAAGCACTTTTAACATCCATCTGATGCAACTTCCACCCAAACTGAGCTCCCATGGCACAAAGTACTCGAATGGTAGTCATTTTTGCAGTAGGGGCAAAAGTCTCTTCATAGTCTATGCCTTCTTTCTGAGCATAACCCTTCGCAACAAGTCGGGCTTTATGCTTATCAATAGATCCATCTGCCTTATACTTCACTTTGAACACCCATTTGCAGCCTATGGGTTTCTTTCCTGTTGGTAGATCGACTAACTTCCAAGTATTATTTTTTATGAGAGACTTATGTTCTACATCCATGGCCTCTTTCCACTATGGTTTATCAAGTGCATATTGAACCGTTGTGGGTTCATTTGCATTCAATGTAGACATATAAACCTTTTCTTCATCCTCATCTTCTTCTCTATCATTTTTTGTACCCACTGACAAATCATCAAAGTGTTGACAAAGTTCGTCAACCTCTGAAGTAGATTCCTCTGCTCTCATTTGTTGAGTCATACTATGAGTACATGGCCTATCTAGAGATAGATCTGGAAGGGAATTCAACTTAGCATCTCTCAAAGTGCTAGTATACCATTTTGGGACTTTTTGTTGTTGTTGTGGAAGTTGAACCTCCTTCTTAGGTTCTTCTTCATCTAGGTATACAGCTGTAGATGTGTCTTTTGATGTGAAAGCTTCATCAAATACAACATCTCTACTTACGTGTGTCTTCTTGGTCTTAGGATCAATCAATCGATAACCTTTTGAATACTCATCATAGCCAAGAAAGATACACTATAGGGTTTTCTCATCCAACTTCCTCCTTTTCTATTTTGGAATGTGCATGAATGCTTTACATCCAAACACCCTTAAATGAGAAATGGAGGGTTTCTTACCACTCCAAGCTCCTTGTGGTGTTTTCCCTTGTAGAGCTCTAGTGGGTGCTCTATTTAGGAGGTATGATGTTGTGTTTACTGCTTCTGCCCAATATTGATCCTCAAGATGTGCTCCCTTTAGCATACATCGAACCATTTCCATAATGGAACGATTTCTCCTTTCTGCAACTCCATTCTGCTGAGGTGTATAGGCTGTAGTCAGTTGTCTTTTGATCCCATGTTTCTTAAGAAAATCTAAAAACTCTTTAGAGGTGTATTCCCCCCTCGATCTGAGTGGAGGGTTTTTATGAAACATCCCGACTCCTTCTCGACAAGTTTCTTGAATTGTTGAAAGTAGAGAAATGCTTCTGATTTCAACTGAAGAAAGAAAACCCACATCTTTCGTGAGTAATCATCAACAAATAGTTGAAAATACTTCTTTCCACCATAGCTGGTTGGCATAGGACCACACAGATCGGTATGTACCAACTCTAAAGGGTTTGTAGCTCGAGAGGAGCTAGTTTCAAAAGGTACTATGTGTTGCTTCCCTGCTAAGCAATCCGAGCACACTGGTAAGATAGATGAGAGTGGAGGAAGACCTTTCACCATCCCATATCTATGTAATTCAAGCAAATATCCTGAACTGAGGTGCCCATAATGTCTATGCCAGAGAGAGGTGGCCTCCTTTGTAGTTGCAGCCAGAGCAACATGAGGAGTTGAAAGAGCATCTAGAATGAACAAGCCATGTTTGTAGGATCCGGTTGCAACATGTTTACCACTGTGGGTGATAAAACATCTCTTCTTGCCTTTGACAACTCGAAACACGACATCCATGTTTCTATCCAACATTTGTGTGACTGAGAGCAGATTATTGGCTAATCCTGGAACATAGAGAACCTTCTCAATTTGACAATTACCATCAGGAAGGGACACAGAAACATCCCCTTCTCCCTTTACTTGATAGACTTGATTGTCAACAATTGTGACTGGCTTACCTTCTTTCTTCGCAAAAGTATCAAACCATGATTTGTCCCCAGTCATGTGTTTGCTAGCTCCTGAATCAATATACCATACAACATCTATCTGGGAAGATGAAGTATGGGTCATGAGCACCTTGTGTGCTCTTTCAGAGTCAGAATTTGAATCGGACCCAGGAGAATCTGAGTCTGAGTTGGAGTCAGCATAAGCAACATGGCCTTTAGGTTGCTTATGTTTCTTGTTGTATTTATGTCTGTCTTTGCCCTTTTTCTTAGGACCTTGATCATTTTGTTGCTTGTTTTTGAACCAACACCTGTTGGTGTCATGGTTATTCATATCACAAATCTTGCAATATTTTTTATCCTTCTGCTGATTTTGCTTCCCTTTTCCTTTGGAAGAAGGACCCCCTTTTTGAAACTGACCTTGTTTCTTACCACTTTGTTGTATGGAAAGGGCATTATCTGGCACGTCATCTTTCTGAACCTGATTTGCCTCCTCAGTCTGAAGCAAATTTACCAGCTCCACAAATGATACTTGTCTACCAGAAACATTGAGAGAAGTGATCAACATCTTGTAGGAATCCGGCAATGCTCTCAAGATGACAGATTTCAAGATATCATCATCCACTGGTTTTCCCATGGCATTCAATTTGGCTTTCAAGTCAGCCACTCTGCAAAGGAATATATCAATTGTTTCCCAGAATTCATACTGAGAGTATGTAGTTGAGTTTGAAGGTTTAGAATAGTGGATTGATTCTTTCCTTCATATACTATGATCAAGGCATCCCAAGCTACCTTACTAGTTTTTGCATCACAAATATGAGGTTGCACCTCATCTGTAGTAGCAAGCAAGATAAACACGAGACTCTTCTTGTCCTTCTTATCCCAAGCATCTTGATCTGTTCTTGTTGTCTGAGGGTGCTTTGCAATGCCAGTCACTACATCCCATAAATCTTCCAACTGAAGAATGGCTTTCATCTTTGTTTTCCATGGAACAAAGTTAGGACCTTTCAACAACTCGTGAATCTGAGAGATACTTGTGAATTGTGGCCATTATGAAGGTTCCTTATATCACCAATTGGTCTCCCTTTCTTTATACCTACCAGATATTTATATCGTAACCATTCAATATATACCCGCCCTTACGTGAGGGAGACTATAGGTATATATGAACAGTATACTACTCAATATGTACCCGCCCTTACGTGAGGGAGACTATAAGTACATATGAGAAGCACAATATATTGAACATAGGCGATACTGAAAGGGCATCGTGTTGTTAATGACACCTACCATAGAAAGTTTTATTCCTCATGCGTGGGGCGTAACTTCCCCTAAACACTTTGGAAAAAAAACTTTCGTCAAGATTTACGCCTAACAACAATCACGATGTGGGTATGAAATGGAAAAAAATAGATCTGGTTTGCCTTATTTCTCCTCGACGATTAATAGAGAACAAGCTCAGACGTCATTGTTGCAGCTATATTAGGCGGCGAATACAGTAGTCCAAAGCACGACAACATTACCTGTAAGTGTGGACCAGAGGTATCTCAAATACCGAACGCTGTTGTGCAATAAATTGCACAAATAGGGTATAAATTTGGGGTCTTATTTTTATCTATAATTTATGATTGTTAATGCAAGAAAACAGAATATTTAAATGCAAAACAAATCACAAATGCCCACAAATTTAAACACCTATTACAAATCTAGCAGATTTTTTTCACAAATGTTTTGATTTCCCCCCTTTATCTGACAATTTTGCAAATGAATCATGTGAAGACTGTCCCCCTTTCGTTTGGCAAAAATAGAGAAGGAAGAAAAAAAAATTTGTACCTTAACTCCAAAAAATGTTGATGGAAGCCTTTTAAGGTGTCAATTTTGGACAGCATAGGCGTCAAAATGCTTCTCTGGGCATCAAAATATAATGCGCAGGTGTCAACCAAACCCGCCAAGCGTCAAAGCCATCCACCAGGCGTCAAAAGGATGCATAGGGCATCAACAAGAGGCGTCGGGCATCAAAAAACGTGGAGAGACGTCAAAAAAAATATGTAGCCCTTTTTGTTATCCCATAGTGGGATTCGAACCCGAGACCGGGCGCAGTGCAGTACACAACCCAACCAACTGCGCTACAAGGGGCGCTGTGAATGAACCAACACCACCCGCTTCCTATAGAAGGAGCGGAGAAACATTTAAAAAAAAACGTAAGTGGGATTATCCCACATGCATCCGAAGGATGCACTTGCAGTGATATAAAGACTGCGAAAGCCTTCTTTGAAGGTGACTGCCTTCGGGCGGTCACCTGTTCACCATTTTGTTCGGAGAACCAACTTCTCAGTGCCACGTAACTCGTTCGTCCACAAATACCCCATGTATGGTCTGGTGCTCTGCGTCTACATCTTGTCCCTTATCCGTTCTGTGTCTTGCATGGTTTGGTCGCGTCTGTGTCTTGCATGGTCTGGTTGCGTCTGTGTCTTGTCTTGCATGGTCTGGTCGCATCTATGTCTTGTCTCTTCACTGCCTCTCGTCTGTGTCTTGTCTTGCGTGATCTGGTCGCGTCTATGTCTTGTCTCTTCACTGCCTCTCCCAAAGCCTACATCTTGGAGTGTATTCATGAATGGAGGAGTAGTTAGTAACCACCTTGCCCAACCGCCATCGAACCACCTTGCCCAACCTTGCGCTCTGATACCATGTAGAGTTTCACGAAGCAATGATTCATTCCGATTGATATCAATTATAAAGATTACAATAAGTTGGTTTATGAAACCAACTTGGTGGTTATTAAACCAACCTAGAGAGCGCCTACGTGCGCTACCCTTTTGCATCAATAATGTAAGACATATATGCTAACAAGAATAAGCAATATCTAGTTAGAGTATATATAAATTGAATCATCTTAAAGGCATGCCTTAGAGCACCAATTGAACATTTAAATATGATGTAAAATACACCAATACCAAAATGCAAGTTGAGAGCGAGTGTAAGTCAGGACCTCATGTGAGCTATGAGCAAGTAAGAAGTGTGAGGAAGAAGCAGGAAGCATGACCAAGAAATAGAAAGAAAATTGCTATCTAGAAGTAAGTGTAACTTCTTCTTGTTTCAAATCTTAGGAGAAAATTAAAAACTAAAGGATTCATATGAAGAAAATTTAGGGAACATGGCAAGAAAAACATTTGTGGAAGTCTTTGTTGAAAGTAAGGATACTCTAGTTGGAAGTAAGAATGTTTTAGTTGGAAGTAAGAATGCCTTAGTTGGAAGTATGGATTTCGTAGTTAGTGATAGGAGGAAGAGAAAATATATGGTAAACCTTGTCTAGGAGGTAAATATTACACCAAAAGTTATTATCAAGGATGACATGATTGAGCATGATATAATGGTTCTTAAAACCAAAGGGTTAATATGTAAATTCTATGGATATTGGCCAGGTTTATGTGAGTTTCAAAATTGGATTAAGTTGAAGTGTGGATTTAATTCAAATTACTCCTAGACTTTTCTTCTAAAAGTATTTTTTCTTATTATCTTCTCTAGTTTATAAATAAGGGATAAAATAATGGTTGGAGGCCCTTAGTTTAGGGGAAAATATGTATTATATTTAAGATCATGGAGCGATAATTATTTTTGTGGCGACAAAGACTATTAAAAGGCTTCTTGTGTGGATTAGGCTTTTTGGATTTTAGTATCATGTTATCAATATAGATATTTTGAGGAATATTGACAATAATCTAGGCAAGTTCATCCAAGAGGGACCAACTACTAAGTGGAAAATGTATGTTGTATACACTTGAATATGTGTTTCCATGGATATTTCAAAACCTTTACCGCAATCCAATAGGATTAAATGTAAAACAAGAGAATGGGATCAACAAGTGGATTGTAAAACCATTGCATTCCAATGTCATAAATGTCATGAAACCATACTCATGGCAAGAGACTACAAAGTGAAACTGATGGAGAAGAGATGGAAAATTTTGGACAAGAGGGTAACATCAATATGAAACAAGAAGATCATATCATAGGAGAAGCTAGGTCAAATCTAATATTTTCCACTCCTAATAAAGTAGTAATAAAAACCCCTCTACATCATTAGATGGTAAAGGCCATTATAGTTCACCCAAATCAACCATTAGAAATAAAATGACATGAGGGATGAGGAAGTTCAATGCATAAGTTCAAATATAGGAGGTTAAGCTGCAAAGGAAGATGAAAAGGAAAATTTTAAAGAAAATAAATATGGGGTAGCAAATTTTAAAGTGAATGAGATAAAGGAGGTCAAGTTTAATCCAAGTAAATCATCTTCATTTTTCTCAAGTGGTCTAAAATCTTCTGCTTATGATAAAAATGAAAGTAGTAAAGAGTCCCTTGGTAGTTTTTGGTAGTTTATGATAGTCTCTTTGCAATTTGTGGAAAACTTTTTGATAAAATTTGGCTTCTCCCATATTTGGGTTGATCTTTTGAAGGAATGCTTTACTTCTTGGATGTTTTTTATTATTTTTAATAGGAAAACAATTGGATATTTCAAGAGTTCAAGAGTTTTGAGGCAAGGGGATCCTCTGTCCTTATATTTTTATTATCCTTGTAGAAGCCTTGGGGAGATCTCTCAAAGCAGCACTAGATTCAAAAACTATGGAAAAGATAAAGTTGGCCCCCTCTCTAGATATTGTTTTGCATCAAAAATTTGTAGATGATACCCTTTTAATGACAGTGATTTCAATTCTATAGGCCAAACAAATAAAAAAATATTTAAATCTTATATGAATTTGCTACAAGTTAAAAGATCAATCTTAGAAAGAGCAAGATTTTTTTCTTCCATACACCTCTTAGAAGACAAAGAGATATTATCAGTATTTTGGGTTGTATGGTCACTGATCTTCCATCTTCCTATTTAGGTATGTCATTATTTAAATGAAGGGCCAAAGAGGAGTTATGATTTCCTATTCTTGATATATTGCAGAAGAAGTTATATAGTTGGAAGGGTGCTCTATTGAGCTAAGTTGGCAAAGCTCTTTTAGTTATGTCTACCCTCAAAAGTCTTCCAGTTTACTTCATGTCCCTTTTTAATATCCTTTCAAAAATTGCAAATAATATTAAACAAATTCAAAAAAAAATCTATGGTTAGGATCAAAGAATAAATCAAGATTTTATCTTATCTTGTGGAATCAAGTTTGTTCTAGTAAAAAGAAAGGTGGCCTTGGACTAAGGAGACTTAGTCATATGACTAATGCATTTTTAGAAAAGCAATGTTGGGGGCTTATCTCACTTAAAGATCATAGTTTGACTCTTATTGTTAAAGCCAAATACTTTTCCAGAAGCTCTTGCTTTTTGGATTTTCAATATTTTCCTTCAGGATTTACCTTTTGGAATAACATTTTCAAAACCAAGGATACAATTCTCAAAGGAGCTATGTTGAAGCTTAGAAATGGATAAAAAATCAACTCTTGGAAGTATGTTTGGTTAATGGACTCCCTCCTTATTAACAACCCCAACTATGCTATGCTAAATCTAATTTTGGATTCATTATTGGGGCCCAAAGTGTCCAACTACATTGATGATATTGATGGAAAAAAGTCTTGGAAGCACCTCTCAGTTCCAGGCTTAGAAAAGGAAGAGAAGGAGGTGCTTTAGAACCTAAATAGAACGTTGAGACTTCAAGCTATTCAAAGCTCTACTTGTGGAGATACCTTAATCCAGACTAAAGAGAGCAGTGGCTTATTTATAGTTAAAGCTACTTATTTACTAGAATATGAAGGTGGGATTTTTTGGACTCCAAGTAGACAGATTTAGATAAAGACTCTAACTTCAAAAATTAATTCCTTCTTTGGATTTCCTTGTAGAATAAAATTATTTCAATAGAAAATCTTTTAAAAAATAGACTTAATTCTCATCAAAAGATGCTACCTATGTGCTAAGAAAGAGGAAACCAGTAATCATCTCTTTGTAGATTATGTTTTTTTTGTGAAGTTCTTAAATTATTTATTAAGAAGATGAATGTGGCTTGGGTTTTTCCAAGTTCTATTGGGGAGCTATTTGATCAATGGATTCCTTCCTTTTATAGGAAAATATGCCAATCTCCTTGGTCTCTGAGTCTCCCACACTTTCTGTGGAGAATTTGGAAAGAAAGGAATAATTTTACCTTTAAGGACTATTCTCATGATGCTAGATATATCTACATCAAAATCCTATTTTCTCTGATGGAAAATATTTCAAATATATCTTTCTCAAAAAAAGAAAACACCTTTAGAGCTGAAGCTTCCAATGAAGAGAAAAATAACCCTGATAAACTAAATCTAGAAAAGCAGTAAATACATAATTAAAAGAAGATAATAGATACACACATAACACAATATTTCACCTAGGAAAACGCTGATGGGAAAAAATCCAAAATATTAATATTTCCTTAGTGCATAAACTTAACCATCTCCAATACAATATTATTCATCTTCTTCACTCAAACCCTGATGCAAGTGCAATTAAATAACAACACAAGAATGAATTTTACAATACCATGGGTGAAAAACCATAGGTTAAAATATTTAACCCTAAACAACCCATATGGGTCTAAAAATAGCTTAAGAAATCCTAAAACTTCAGGGAGTGTACATGTAGAGTTTCCAATACCTTTTAGAGTTAACCCCACTAGAATAACATGGAAAATATTCAACATATTTCCAACATGCTAATGATTTGGGGATTCCTTGCGGTACTCAGGAGACTACTCAAATCACTCGAATGGCCAAACAATAAGCTAAATGGATTCACCCTCAAGGTAGATGTATTAAACTTAATCTTGATGGGGCCTTCAAATGAAATCCAGGTCTAGCTAGTGCAAGTGGGGTTTTAATAAATGGTGAAGGTGAGGTTATCTTAGCTTTTGCTAAAAACATTAGCATCTAGACAAGCTAGTTCACTAAATCAAGGGTTGTTTTCCAAGGGTCAAATCCCATTAGAATGGTTTAGGACAAAAATATTATTTTCGAAGGAGAATCAATGAATATCATAATTTTCCTTTCAGTTAAATCAAAGGCAAGTTGGGATACTAAAAATATGATAGCTAAAATAGATAATATTCTAAAATCCTTTCAATCCTTTAGATGTTCTCATATGTATAGTTAAGGAAATAGAGTTACCAATGCTTTAGCAAATCTTAGAGTATCTCAAGTAGGGTTGTCGATTTGGTTTGATAATTTTTCAAATGAATTATTAATAATCACATAGGATGAAAGGTTTCAATATTATCATGATCCTCCTATATTTTAATTATGGGGTGATGAAGGGATGTAGGGATATTTGGATATTTACCTCCAAGAGGTTGGATTTTCATGGTGGTTAGTGGTAGCGGGGCTTCCTTTTACATCTTTCAAATTCAAATTCTGTAGGTGGGAATGTTCATTCTTTATGTCTTGACAATGGGGATTTTAATGTCTTTGGATTTTGTGCTTAGTGCACAGGTGGACTCAGGGCTAGTGCATCTGATATATTTTTTATCTAATTTGAAAGCTCGATAGTGATTGACTAAAAGTGCTTTCAAGGCCCAGTAGTTGGTTGATTTGCAATGTTGGTAGATATGTCATATCCCTTTATTTTTTAAATCAACCATCAATCATTATGCAATTAATAGCCAAAGTTAGAGTCCTTTGCTTCATTTGAGTTGGGTTAGGCTCCTTTTTTCTTTGGTCACCTTGAGAATAGGTAAGCATTAGAGAAAGAACATTTTCTTCTTGTTGTCTTATTTCTTGATAATGCCTAGGTGGTTAAGTGCTATAATTTCTAGAAAGTAGAAAATCTATAAGTATTGTTTTTGGCACATAATGAGGTTCCTAGTTGTATTTAAGATAGGTGCTACTAGATAAAGTAATTTGTGTGGAAGCATGAGATGTTTTTTTACTATTTTACACTCATGTAATCAGTCTTTTATTAGCCCTATTAAGACTTCTATTTGGTATCATTTTAATAAAGGGAGTTTTAACTTTGAAATGTGGATTCATGTCAATTATTGGGTTGATTTATATCATTTTTAGGGTGGACTTTAGAAGGTTCTCAAATAAATTTGGGAAGTATAGGTGATCGTGCCTCTAAAAGCTTGTCCTACAAGATCTTCATGATCAGATTTCATTATCGTTTTATATGGTTCACGATCTTCCTTAGATTGGTGATATTTTCTATGATTGTTTTCAAGTTGAGCTTGGTTATCAAGTGATTTTTGAGCCCTACAAAGGTGAAAAATATGGCCTTTATGGAATCTATACTTAAAGGTGTGGAGCCTTTGTCCCAATATCTAGATACTTATGTCTTAGAATTCTTTGAGAAAAGGAGGATTTTAAATTTTCTAAATCCTTTTAAGGGACATGATCCCAAGATTGCCAAGGGCATGGTTCTATCCTAGAGTAGATGGGTGGTTTTAGTTAGAGGTATAAAATTTTTAATCACTACTCAACTCCTTTTCGAGATCATTAAATCTCCTATGGATGGTGAATTTGTATTGAGAGATAAACACTCTTTGGAAAAGGATATGGATATGTTTAGACACTGTGTTAGGTGGTTGGTTAAATATCATAATGGGTTTCAAAATTCCTTGTTTCATGATCCTTGGGATAAAATTATCCTTGCAATTATGGATTTCATCACTCCTAACTATAATAGAGATGTTGTTAGAAGATTTCATTTGGCTCTGGTCAATCACTTCTATGGGAAAAAGGTGATAAATATTTCTAGCTTCCTTTTAACAGGAATTGGAAAGAACAACAAACAGTGTTCAACAATGTAATTCTTCCCTGATAAACCATCAAGGTCTTTTTAAATTTATTTTCAATTATGTTTCTTTAAGGATTAGAGCTATTTCTAAGGAAAAAAGTGGTGCTAGGTCGTGTTTGGCTTGGGAGGCCTCCACCCCTAGTCTACAATCTTCGAGTAATCCTATGGTTTTGCAAAACCTAATTGATGGGGGAAAAAAATTGGTTTGTACTAGCTAGAAGGATCTCTCTACTTCTAATTTGGAGGGGAATCAATCAATGAGTTACCTTTGAGTAATGTTTAAAAGGTTCAGTTAGAGGTTGTTGCTAGATTAATTGATGCTAAAGTTGTAAGCATGTTGCAGAAATCCCCATAGGTGGATTATTATGGGGTGAGTGAGGTGGATAAGATTCCAAAAAATATTGTTATGGATGTTATAAATGGATTTAAGTCCATTGAAGGTGGCCCTTCAGGCCCTAGTAATAATTTTTCTCCCAAGGACCATGATAGTATAATCATTAATTCCTCTCCTTCTGTTGTTGTTAAACCTCTAAAAATTAAGGATTCATCTCCTTCAAAATATAAGAAGTATGAGATGAAAAGGAAAAATATGCATGTTAAGATTACTAAATTTAAGTTGAAATGAGTAAGAAGATCCATCCACTTGAATTCTAAGCAAAAGCAAAGATAGAAGACCTCTCTCATGATCCAATATTCTGAATATTTGAAGGATAATATCTTGACTCATACCTCTAACAAAAGCCTAAATATTTTTGAAACACCTCTGATTAATCGTATTTCTCAAGTTGACACCAAAGGATCTCCAAGTAAGCCTACTGAGTCATTCAAAGAGTTGGTGAGAAATCTTAAGAGGTTGGTTAAAATGTTAGTGTTTTATAATAATGAAATCTCTTAGAGGTTGAAGTAGGATAAGGATTTGATCAAGGTGGATCTTTCAGAGAATCAATCTCAGGATTAGTGGCCCTTGTAGTTTTGGTTGGTTTTATTTGGACTACTGAGGTTGGATTTACGTTTTTGTTGGTAGTCCTTCCTTTTTTTTGTCTTGTAATGGTGGTTGTTTGTATGTCTTTGGTTGGTATTTGGTTGGGTTGTTTTAGGTTGTTCCAGTTTTCTTTATTTATATCTTGCCTTTGTGAGATTGCTCATCTCGTGCTACTCTTTGTAAAAGGTTTGGGACCCTTTAAAAACCCCTTATTTTTCCACCTAATAAAAAAAAGTAGTAAATAGTGTATTCATTGCACTTTAGGGTTTCAAGTGCAACATAATAAAGAAACACATATCGAGGATATCTAAGAAAATTTAGTGTTTCAAAGATAACATAAGAAAGTAATGACTATGAAGGATCATCTGTGCATTTAAGGGTTTTCAAGGCAACATAAATAAGAAAATGTTAATGAGGCTATTTCTTGCATTTTAGATTCTTTAGAGTAGCATCAATCTTTAGAAGATAAGTCTCATTATGAATAATACGAAAACATAGAAGAGATTGATGAATATGAGAGTGATGGTAGGCATGAAAAAAGGAGAAGAATGTAATCAAAACATGAACAAAGAGAAGAAGAAATTCAAAGGGATATCAATTTGGGAATCCAAATAAAAATATCACAAGTGTTAACAAGAAGTGGGACTAAGCCCACAAATAAAATAAAAAAGTGATGATGATGAAATTGATATCATGGAATGTTAGGGGTATGAGTAAGAACCTTAAAAAAAGAGTTATTAAGGAGTTAGTAGGTTGTTATAGTCTTAAATTTATTTTAATACAATAAACAAAATTAAGTAGTGAGGAATATAAGGATGATTTAAAAAATATTTGGAAGATGAGTGATTGTATAACAATTTCTTCTATAGGAGCTTCAGGTGGTATTGCAATAATATGAAACAAATACAAATTGAATGGACAATTATAAGAGGCAAAAATTAATTGGGTTGTTGGACTATTTTATAGAAAAGAGGAAAACCTCATAGTTGAAGTTATAATTGTATATGCTCCAACTATAGTTACTACTCGTGAAAGATGTTGAGAACACCTTAGCATACTTTTATCAAATGATGACTCATTGTGATCCATGGATTCTTGGGGGTAATTTTAACACTATTCTATCTCCTTTAGAAAAGAAGGGTGGTACTTTAGGATGATCTAAATCAATTTAAAATTTTGTTTCATATGTTAATTCGAATAACCTTTGGGATGTTAGTCCTTCTAGTTTTCAATATACACGTGATAATAAACACATCCACCAAACTCATATAGTAAAAATATTGGATAGATTCTTGTTGTCCAATAAATAGTTTCAAAATTTCAAACAAAGTTTACAATTCTATTTAAACAAATTTTGTTTTTATTGATTGGAGGAAGTGGTTTTGAAAAGGTCCCCATACCCTTTACATCAAAAAAACAACAAAAAAAAGATAGTCTCCAAGAAACTAAACAGGGTCAAGGTAGGAAGTCTCCAAAGAATCCACCTTGAGATACAAAATGAAAGCGAACCACCCTTCCAAAAGAAGGACCAAGGTAGGAAGTCTCCAAAGAATCCACCTTGAGATACAAAATGAAAGCGAACCACCCTGCCAAAAGAAGGACCAAAAGACCCAACCAAAGGTTGAAACATACAAAAATAAACCAACCCAAGAGGCAGGAGGACCCAAACTAGACGGTATCGGACCCAAACTAGACGGTATCCGAGTGGTTGCCTGATCTTCATGATTCCCTTGTCCACAACCCTATTCCTGATTTCTGAGGTTGTCGCAGCTTTCTGGAGCAAGGAACTAATCATTTTAGGGGCTTTGGACATAGAATTAATCAAATCTTCAAAGTCTTGGATGTATCCCTTGTTGATGATGGAGGGAAGACACGATCTTTGATGAATATAGATTTTGATTAAAATAAACTTATATATAATTTTAAAATATATACAAAATACTATTGCAAACCATATTTGATATACTTTGATGGTACGATACAGGTTATCGTGAGAGGCCATAGAATCCAATATTATTATTTGGTTTTCCATCGACTATATTTGAATAAATTATAATTAAAATATTTACAAGCCGGACAAGAAAAAGAAATGCAGATATCGAACAAGCAACTTCGTAGGGGAAAACACAAGACGAAACTTAATTTATTTTGATGATATGACGGAGACCAATCAACTTGTGAACCTAAGAGGCCATATACTACATCAGAATCAAACAACCATCTTTGAATTGCATGGCTCTTTTCAAAGTCGGCCGTATCTTGTGATTTACTTTTATTGATTATGAATTGATTAAAATTATTAAATATCTTTGTAAATAAGATGTAAAAACAAAACGTAAATGATAATAAATTAAACTTGAGGTATACAACCAGTAGATGATAAAGGTGATAGGATTGAAGTTTGGTGGCTCTCTCAGCGTACCATAAAATTATAAGCCTTAATCCTTAGACGACAAGGAGAAGTTGCCGTGGCTTCACTTTGTTCCATGTAACAAAGATCCGGCCGCCCTTTTCCATCTTCGATCAAGTTCCAAATTTGATGTTCCTTATGAACGTTTTTTAATGATTTTTGGACGTGTTTTATGGTAATAATTAAATTTGCTAGTCACCGTGACGTCTACTTAACATCAAATTAGGTCTTAAATATATTTATGCCCGTCCAAACATTTAAGTGCATGTAAAAAACAAGTTTATATTTTAATTTTAGACGTGTAATGTGACGGCATTCATTTCCTTCACATATATTAATGTTTTTGTTTATTATTATTTTTTAAATTTTATGTATGCCCCACTAATACATTTAATTATTTTAAAAATTATTGAATTTAAATCAAATGATGGAAGGACCCACTCCGAGGGGCATCTCCCTTCTAAGGGGAAGAATGAGTCAAGACTTCTTCTGTCTTGGGTTTTTTCAACAACATGGGAGAATCTTCCGACTTCTCGTGCTCTTGCTCGATGATGATTGGTGACTTTTGCTTCCCAACTTGGGATTTGCTACAAGAGGAGCCATGTCGGGCCCTTGACTTCACAATGGGAAGAGTATCTCCAGAATTGAAGCCAAATTTCAACTTTTTGTTAGATTTAGGAGAGGCGGTCTTCAGGGTTGCATCTTCATCTAGAGTCTCAGGGTGGAGGCTTCCTTGGCTAAGAAAAAAGGATTTGAGGGTATGCAGGGAGGCTACTGACATAAGAGATAATAGTCTTTTGGGTTTCTTTTCGAAGGGCATGTTTATAGAGGATGAAGGCTTTGGTGGACAGGGTGAGTAGAGGTCCCTTTTCTGATATTGGACATTGATCACTTAATGGACATATGGACCTAAACAGATAGTCCAAAATTTTAATGATTTTGTTACTTTGAAGGTGGTTCGGAAAAGCTAGGTGAAAGCATTTGAGGACAGAATTGATGTCATCAATTGTGAAGTACTGTAGAATTGGCACCATGACTTTATCCCATGGTTTGGGAAGGGGCACCATGACTCTATTCAGATATTTTATTGCGAGGAGGATCACATCAAAAATTCATTCCTTTAACTTGTGATTTATCCAATAATACTCATTCAAAGCTATTTTGCTTCTAATCTATGTGGCACCAAGACCTTGATTTCTTCTATACAATTATTATCTTGGGATGAATCAAAACTTGAAGGATCATCTATGTATAAGTTTTTTCAAAAGATGAAATATCTAAAGGAGCAAATGAAGATTGAGAATGCTAAATATTTTTGATAACATTTTTAAAGAAAAGAAAGAAATTAAATCCAAGCTCAAAAATTTACAAGAGATAATAGATACGAATGGAATGGATCAAGATTTTTTATGTGAAAAAATACTTACGTTGTTATGATTACTTTCTGATTATCATAATACATTGAAAAAATAGTCATATTGATTCCAAAATACTAGGGAGAAATGGCTCAATGAAGGAGTTAGAAATACAAAAAAAAAAATCATGTTACAGCAAAAAAAAAGTTTTCTTTTCATCACATCAAAAATATTTGAACTCCATATGAAAGAAATATAGAGGATGAAGAAGATATAACGAAGGAAGCATTTAATTATTTCAAAAATATTTTGTTAGGATACTAGGAAAGATAAGGAGACACAAGATAAGTTTTTTGCAAAATATTCCATCAATTATCACATAGGAATAAAATGAAATCTTGATAAAGAATATATCTATGGAGGAACTACATGAAGCAATTTTCTCTTTCTATCCTAACAAGGCACCCAATTATATGGATTTCCTACAATTTTCTTTCAAAAATTCTAATATTTATTGAAGAGTGATATGTTAGTTGTAGTTGGAAAGGCCCAAAAAAGGAAGGCTATAATAAGTGAGATCATTGCCACTATTATTATGTAAGATAAAATATTTTGATAAATTTTTACCATAAGCCTTTGTAATATGATTTTTAAGATCATTTCAAATATTATGAAAAATAGGTTGAAAGGCATTTTAGTTTGTATTATCTCAAAAAAACAAGGTGGTTTTTTTTATGGTAAACATATTATTGATGGTATAATCATTGTATAGGAAGTCATACATTCTCTTCATTCCATGAAAAAACTAGGTATGCTTATGAAATTAGATATGAACAAAGCATATAATAAGACTGTATGTGATTAAATCCCCTTACTACATGAAAAAAAAAATTAGTTGAAATTGATTAGACGTTTTTCGCAGGACTGCCCAAACTACCGAACTTTTTTCGGCCATATCTCACTCATCCGGACTCGGATTGAGCTAAAATTTTGAGGGTAGATGCCTGAAAAACCCTAGAACATCTCCACCAATTTTCATATCATTTGGAGCAACACAAATCCTAGCACATCCCTATGTGTGAACGAGATATTTGGCAAGCGGCTATGCGAGGGTTTCATCTGGGTTGAGTGCAAGCAGCTCCAGAGGTTGGTTTTTAGGGCCTTCGGGCCCTAGTGGCCAATATTTTTGTGGTTTATGCTCAATATTTTAGCAAGAAATGTTGCAGGGGATACAATATGGGTTAGAAATTTGTCTTTCAACAGATCATACTATGAACTTGAGTGACAACGGCTTCCAATTTGTTGCACAAAATAAAAGTGAAAACCATACCTTTCCACGACGTCTAGGGCAAGGATTAAAGAGATCACGAAACAAGTTTCAAGTAGTTGATCAAAAAATGGCTCATATCTCAAGTGAATCTAGTGCTAAGGTGCACCCACAAAATAATTCTACCGTGAAAACCCCCTGTCAAGGGTAAGAATTTCGAAGACTCGGCTCCAAAAATGAATTTTAGGGATGCCCTTCATGGTGGATAGCCTCAGCCCAATGCTAATATCAATATTAGGGCTTCCCATAAACCTCTAAGAATGCCTAAGATTGATCCCAGGAAAATGGAGTCAGGATGTCTTAAAGCAACTGATGGAACTCCTATTGTTAAGCTTGATATGGGTAACATTCAGATCGGCATTGAAGATTTGGAAAAAAGAGGACTAATTTGTCGGTTCGTGGGTTTTCGTCCGAGTCTATCTCGCTTTCAAATTCTGGGCTGCAAAAAGCTGGAAAACTAAAGGTGAGTTACAAATCTCTATTTATCCAAATGGTTATTTTCTTGTTTTATTTGCTAATAATGAAGATAGAGAGAAAACTTTTCAAGGGGGTCCTTGGTTTTTTGGAAGGGCAGGGCTTTTCATGAAGCCCCGGCATACTAAATTTAAAGCCGAAGAAGAGATGCCTTCTATAGCTCCCGTGTGGGTTAGACTCTTTGGCCTCCCTATTGAATTTTGGAATCCTACTATTTTTTCTTCAATTGGAAACTCTTTAGGAACTTTTATGATGACTGATGATTGTACTCAAAATTTTGAACATATTATTTATGCTCGGATTTGTGTTTTAATGGATTTTGACAAACCCCTACCTAAAAATATCACATTACAATTTGGGGAAGACACTTGGGAGCAAGTAGTGGACTATGAGAACATTCCTTTTCGTTGTAGAATTTGCCATGAATATGGTCATTTGGCCAGTGCTTGCCCAAATAAAATTCCTGATCAAAAGAAAGAAGATATAAACTCAGCAAGTTTCCAAATACCTAAGAAGAAGAACACTAAAAAAAACCAGTTATGAAGGATCAATCAAAGTCATCTCGCTAATATGTTTGAAATCCTTTCCACAAATGATGTCCCAAGTGAGGAAGAGGAAATAATGGAAACTAAAATCTTAGAAACACAATTTAAATATGAAGGGAAGAACTCAGAGACAAACCAACAAATCAAAGGTTTTCAACAGAAAAAAAGGAGAAAATTTACACAAGAAAAACAATATTTCAAATGTCAAAACTTCAAATAATGCAAGTCCCAATATAGACTCCGTTGAACCATCTAGTAAAATTTTGGCTATGTACGAGCATTCTTCAAGGTTAGAAGCCATCTCAGATTCAATTGGAATAAGTCAAGAAACAGGGAAAAAAAATTGAAGATGGATTCTAATCAAAAAGTAGGTCGCAAGACCAATCAATATCATATGGTAAAAGAAGGTGAAAAGCTTGTAGAGGAAGGTAAGATTAATGCCCTTCCCAACTTTTTTAGCCCTGGTATTAATGAAGATCATCACTTGGAATATTAGAGGACTCAAAGGGAGTCTTTCAAAACAAAATGAAATTAGAAGAATGATTCAGATAAATCATCCACATCTTGTTTTCCTTCAAGAAACAAAGATGTCAATGGAGGATATGGACTTAATTGCCAGTAAAATTTGGCCAACTGGAAAAGTGGTTTCCCTCGGTTCCCAAGGGACTTCGGGTGGCATTGCTTGTCTTTGGGACCCAAAAGAGGTAGTTATTCACCATATGGTTGGCAGTTGGGGTTTGTTGGCTATAGCTATTCAAAGTAGACATTCCAACCAGATTATGCTTTGCATTACTGTTTATGCTCCGACTTCTTTGGAGGAAAAAAGAAGACAGTGGAAGGATATTACTCATATTATCTCTCATTTTCCTAAAGCTTGGATCTTGATCGGAGGAGATTTCAATACCATCCTCTCTCTGGATGAGAAAAGGGGGGAAATAGAAATTTGGACAAAAGCACCGACCTCATGAGCGAATATATTGCAAACCTCCATCTTGTGGATATCCAACCGGATAATGGCCTTATGACTTGGTCTAACAGAAGGCAAGGCTTAGCTTGTATAATGGAGAGATTGGATAGGTTTTTGCTCTCTAAAAATTTCTTAATCCATGGTCACATTCCTAAAGTGAAGACTCTTAATAATGCTGGTTCGGATCATTGGCCAATCATGGTGGAAATGTGGAAAACCAATGTGAGTTTCTCTCCTTTTCATTTTCAATTAATGTGGCTTAGAGACATTTCCTTTAGACCTCGTGTGCAACAATGGTGGAAGGAAGGTAAACCTAGGCATGGGACTAAGATGTTCTATTTTGCCAAAAGACTGCAATACATTAAATCCAAAATCAAGACTTGGAACCTGGAAAGAGTTTGGGGATGTTCATAAAAAAAACATGAAGTTATTGCTCATCTTGAAAATTTGAATAAGAAAATCCGTTTAGATGGCCTCACAGAGAAGAGAAGTGCAGATGAAATTAAACTCACAACTCGGTTAGAGGAATGGGAAAAAAGAGAAGAAATCTTATGGAAGCAAAAATCTAGAATTCAATGGCTCAAAGAAGGAGATCGAAACACAAATTTCTTCCACAAATATCTTCTAGCTCGAAGATCTCACAACTTTATTTCTTCCTTAAAATCAGATTCTGGAGATGTTGTTTATACTTGGGATGGCATGAACTCTATTGTTGTTGATTACTTTTCCAATATTTTTGTTGCTACTCCTCTTGACTCAGCCTTCACAACAAAATGTTCTTCAAGCAATCCCTTCTCTTATCACTTCGAGGAGAACTCTATTTTGACTCGCTCCTGTTACTATCAATGAGCTTCAACAAGTAGTTTTTAAAATGCAAAAAGGGAAAACCCCAGGTCCCGATGGTTTTCCCATTGAGTTCTACCAAGAGTTCTGGGATATCCTTCATGTTGATTTATTAGAGGTGGTGGAAGAAGCCAGGAAAGCCAAAGAAATTTTGAAGGTTATCAATAAAACTTATATTACTCTTGTTCCAAAAGCTCAAGAGGTTGATCATATCTCGGCTTTTAGACCTATTGCTTTATGTAATGTTCTTCTCAAAATCATTACTAAAATCATGGCAGAAAAGGTTGAAGCCTCTTTTGCATAAGATTATTTCCCCGAGCAAGGGGGTTATGTGGAAGGACGTCAAATAGTAGATGAGATAGTTCTTGCTCAGGAAGCCATCCATTCCATGGATATGCAAAATTCTCCTTCCATGTTCATTCGGTTAGACTTATCCAAAGCTTATGACAGAGTGGATTGGCACTTCCTTATCAAAGTTTTGAGGCAATTTGGTTTCTCTAAGGATTGGATGGATTGGATTATGGGATGTATCTCTTTAGTTTCCTACTTAGTTCTTATCAATGGTAGGCCTTCTCAATATTTCCTAGCTTCCAGAGGTATTAGGCAAGGTGACCCGCTATCCCCTTATTTATTCATCATTCTTGCTGAATGCTTGGGTAGGACTATAACCAAAAAGAGGGAAAACAAAACCCTTGAGGGAGTTACCATTGCTCATGGAGCTAGACCTATCTCTCATCTTCAATTTGTGGATGACTCTACTCTTTTAGGTAAAGCTACTATTAAGGAAGCTTCTAATATTAAGAAAATCATTAGCTATTTTTCTAAGGCTATCGGGCAGCTTGATCAATGAAGACAAATCTAAAGTTATTTTCTTTCACCGCTCTGCTAGACAGGAATCCATGGTCTTGGATAAATTAAGATATAAGAAGACCTCTCTTCCAATCACTTATTTAGGTATTCCCATAAATATTCAAAGGCAGAAAAATAAATATTGGAATTGGTTGTTGGACAAAGTCAAGAAGAAAATTGGAAAGTGGACCAACAAGTGGCTTTCTTCTGGGGGTAGAATCACCTTGGTAAAATCAGTCCTTCAAGCTATTCCTATTTATGTTTCTTCCATTTTGAATATCCCAAAGGTTGTTCTTCGAGAATTGGATCAAATCAGTCATCGTTTCCTTTGGAGTGGTACTAAGGAGAAAATAAAATGGGCCTTGGTGAAATGGGATACTTTATGTCTTCCTAAGAGTGAAGGGGGGTTAGGATTCCGGTCTTCAATTAATAACAACAAAGCTTTAGCTGCTAAATTATATTGGAGGATGTTGCATAACCCCAATGCTCTTTGGGCCAATAATCTCCGTGCTAAATATGTCGAGAAAAAAAGTCCTGAAGACCTTGTTCGCTATCAACTTCCTACCAAAGGTTCTCCCATTTTAGCAGTTCTTAAGACCGGTGAGGATTTGATAAAGAAAAAATTATTTTGGATCATTCATAATGGTCAACATGCAAATTTTTGGACAGATTCTTGGGATGGTCACAAGCCTTTGATAACTCAGCTTCTCGATTGGAGGCCTTGGATGGAGGAGCTTCACCGAGCTAATTGGATAAAGGTGGCTAATTACCGTCGATACCATACCGGTAATTCAAAGGTTGGTAGATATTGGATCCCTATTGAGGACTGGCCTATTCAAATCCCAGAAAGGCAAAGACAAGATATCCAAGGCATCCTTCATATGAGATCCCTCTCTTGGTCCCATGAAAAAGATTGTTTTGGATGGAACAACACTACTAAGGGTGAGTATTCAGTTGCTCAAGGTTATTTGACCTTATGCCATAATAATCCCAACCATTCTTCTGACATATTTTCTCGATTGTGGGCTCAAAAGCTCTGGCCTAAGGTGAGGTTCTTTAATTGGCTTTTATTGCATCGTAGGGTGCTTACCGGTGAGCAACTTATGAAGCGTGGTTTTCATGGCCCTTTTAGATGTGAAATGTGTGAAGAGAATGTAGAAAATATCAACCATATTTTTATTGAGTGTACTTTAGCCTCTCGAGCTATGGAGGAGAATGGCCACTTTACTTGGCTTACAATGGTCCAATTTTTTTACTTTTGAACAGCATTTGGAGGGATTGGCCTAATCAAGAGGGTGTTGATCATTTTATTAGGTAGTTAGTTTGGATGGGTTCTACCATTCTTCTTTGGAATATTTGGAATGAAAGGAACAACCAAATTTTTAATCAAGATAGGAAGGATATTCACTATATTTGGCAAAAGACCATAGCCAACTTAGTTGAATCAGTCCATCAACTCCTTAATCACCCCCAAAACTCCCACCAAAGATGGGATCAAGTGATGCAAATATTGAAGATTAAATCTTCTAAGGGCAACCAACTTAAAGGGAATGTGAGTATTAGTAATATGGATAGGACTAGAAATTGGCAACCTCCTCCTAAGGATTTTGGAAAATTCAATACTGATGGAGCCTCTAGAGGGAACCCTAGAAAAGCCAGTGTGGGAGGAATTGGTAGACTTTCAGATGGCTCCCTGGTTTTTACTTTTGCTAAGAATTTGGGTATTCTTTCCAATAACCTTGCTGAGGGGTATGGTATCCTCAGAGGCCTTCAGGAGGCTACTAAGGTTGGATGGGAAAAGGTGTTAGTTGAGTCTGACTCTCAACTTATGATTAATCTCTTGAAGACTCCTTCTAAGAATCATAAGGTGGATTGGAGAATAAAAAGAATTATTGAGAAGATTCAATTAATCCAGATGGGATTTTTGAAAGTTGATTACAATCATGTGGTCAGAGATCAAAACAAGAGTGCTGATGCTTTAGCTAATTGGGCTTTGGACAAAGGTGATCTTACTTGTTATGGCCACCCTCCTATATGGTGGGCTTCTCAAATTAGGGAAGCTCTTCTTTCTATCATTTCTTTGGATGGCTCCAGCTTCGAAGGTACCTAGTTTCTTCTTGTTTTTTTTTTTTGCTTCTCTTTGGTTCATTCAATTTTTTTTAGTTCCCTAGCTCATTCTATTCTTTATTTTGTTTCCTCTGTTGATTCTTGCCTTAATAGTCTTCTGGTCTAGATAGGTCATTGTTTTGTTCAATTTTTTTTTTTTTTTTTCTTTTTTGTTTTTTTTTTTTTTAGTTTTTTAAGGTGGGTGGGTTCTTTTGTTTTGTTTTGTTTTTGTGTTCTTTGTGTTGTTTTTTGTTGTTCTTGTGTTTTTGTTGTTTTGTTTTTATTTTTTATGTTTTTTGTTATTGTTCTTGTGTTTTTTTCGTTCTTGTTCTTGGGTTTCTCTTTGTTTGTGTTATTTCGTGTTTTTATGTGTGAGTGTTTTCTATGTTTTTTGTTTTTGTTTATTGTCTGTTGTTGGTTGTTTTTTATTTTTATTTTATTTTTTAAATTTTTTAGGTTTTGGTTGTGTTTATTTTTCATGTTTTTTTTGGGTTATGTCTTTGTAGTGTTTTGTTGTTTTTGTCTTGTTTGTGTTTTGTTATGTGGTTCTTGTGTTTTTCTATGTGGTTTGTGTTGTGGTTTCTTTTATCTTATTGTGCGTGTTTGGTTGTGCTTTTGTTTTTGACACACTCAAGGAGCATGTTTTTTATTTTATTTTATTATTTTTGTTGTTATTTACTTATTTTTAAATTGGTTTTGTGTGTTTGTTTGCTCCTTGAGTATGTCAAAGGTGGTAGGCCAGGTCCGAGTCCTGGGCATTTTTGGTGGAATGGATACCCCCGCCTCCTTGGGTCTTACCCGAAAGTGGCATCCCTTTTGGGATGTTTTCCACAAATAAAAAAAAAATAAGGATTCCTAAAATTTTCTACATGATATACTCAAAAGCTTAGGTTTTGATTATAGTTCATGTGAATGGATTAGATGTTGTTATAGTATTCCAAAATATTCTATTTATATCAATGGTTCTTTTGTTGGTTACTTCAAGTCATCTCGTGGACTTTGACAAGGTGATCCACTATCTCCTTATCTATTCATTATTCTTACTTCAAGTGATCTTGTGGGCTTCATCAAGGTGATTCATTATATCCTTATTTATTCATTATTCTTACAAAAGCAATACGGAGAGCTTTGTCAAAGGCAAGACTAGAAGAAAATATCAAAAGTATTCAAGTTACAAAAAATGGTCCCTTCGAATCTCACCTCTAATTTGTTGATGATACTTTTTTTGGACCATCCCTAGGTTAGCTAGGCCATGGATTTTAAATCAATATTTTCATCCTATGATAAGGCTATTGGATAGTTGGTTAATACTATAAAATCCAAGATTTTTTAAATTAGCATTGCCTTAGATTTATAACAAATTATTGTGAATATTTTAGGTTTTTAATATTGAAAACTTTCCAAGTGTTAATAGTAATGTGAAATCTATAACGGTATGGGTTCAAGTGATGAAGAAATGCATAAATTCTCATAAAATCCAAGTTCAAATTTTACTATAGAAAATGTTGTCACGTTACTATATAATTTGTTGAAATAATATACAAAAATCTATAATAGTAAAAGCTAAACATTTAAATTTATCTTTATTAAATAAAAATTTAATTTGTTTCTTTGCTTTTGAATTTTTTTTATTTTGAATTTTTATGTGCTAATTTTATTTAAATAGTATTAGTGGGTTCATAGTTTTTAAATTTTTATTTAATAAAGACGATAACTCCTATTTTTCCTCTCCAGTATTTATAATATTTATTGTTTTTATTTTTATTTATTTATTTATTTTTGGCTATAAACTTAATTAAATATAAAATTTTTATATATATATATATATATATATATATATATATATATATATATATATATATATATATCACTTTACAATAAATTTAATTTAAAATAATTGTTAGTAAGAATGAAAATAAAAATATCTTGCACTTGGGGGTGCAACACAATGGTTAAGGCTTTGGCTCTTCTTTAGGAGGTCCAAGGTTCAAACCGTGGCGTGAGTGAGTGTGTGAGGGGGTGGGTGTGTGGTGGCTTTGTGTTAAATTCCCTATTGATAAGTATAGCTCTCAAATTTAGTAGGGGTCATGGTTGGGAGAAGATTTCTTAGCCATGTACGTCGATCATAGGTCATAGGGGTTTCTCACAATAACCAAATCCAAAATAAAAATTAAAAAATAAAAATATCTTTTAATATAAAAAATGTTATAAATTTATTGAAGGTTAGAGTGTGTAATTATATATTATTTAATAGTATTAATAAATATTTTATTTTTTATGTAATTATTTTAATCTAATGATGTTAACCATTATTAAATTATTTTATTAATATTAGTTTATGATATAACATTTTCTTAGGAAATCCATATTGAAGAATGAAGTCTTCAATGTCCAAATAATGTAATATAGGGAGGTTTTAGAGTATATTACATTATTGGGTACATGTCAATGTACCACCTTGGGTACATAACTAGAGTAAGAGTTTACTTTAGAGTAAATTTAAGTAGTTACTTCAAGCAATGTAATAAATACACAAGTGTCAATGTGAAATGATGTAAATGTACAAGGAGTCCACTTGTACATGAGTCATAGGAAAGGTAGATGAAGAGTCATAGGTGGAGTAGAGACCGAGGAACCTATCTTCCTATATATAGGCCTTCTAGTGAGTGAAATAAGAGCAGTAGGGGATATAGTGAGTATGGTAGAGAATATAGAGAGTGCAGAGTATACATTAGTAGTGGAGTACAATGTAACTCTTTAAAACAGTTTATGAAGTGTTCATGTCCTCCATTATACCGCATTTTAATATTTTGGTGAGCTTTCATTAATGGCATATTTTTGAGTTGTTGTAAAAGTTTATTTTATAGTTTTCCTACATAATATAGTGTCGTTATCATATAGTTATAGTGGCGTTATCATAGTTATCATAGTTTTCTTGTAGTTGCAATTTCCATATCATATACTCATCGAAAGCTAACAATAAATTGCTTCTTTTTATACCATGCCTTATGAGGAGTCATATTCTTCACTACAATTATGGGATTTCTATTAAATTTTTACACTATTAGTGCAATTACTTCAACCCATAAATGATTATCCAAAACTTTTGTTGATACCATGCTTCTTGCCATCTCCATTTTTTTTGTTCCTTTTTATCCCTATATTTTGTTGTGGTATATAGGTTTTTTTCTATTATCTTCTTATCCCATGTTCATCATAAAATTGATTTTCTTGAAACAATACTCACCATCATGATCAGTCTTTAATATTTTTAATTTAAAAATACTTTTATTATCTATTATGGATTTGAAGTTCTTCAATATGTCAAAAAGTTCACTCTTATTCTTCAAAATATATACCCATGTTTTTTAGTATAATCACTAATAAAAGTGATAAAGTAGAAATATTTACCAACACTTGGTATGTGCATTGGACCATAAATATATGAATAAATAAGTTATAATGGATATAATTCTCTCCATGATCTTAATTTTGGAATGCTCTCTCTATGATGTTTTCTCATTATATAATCTTCACACAATTCACTTATTGTTTCTCCATAAGGTCATCCATGGACAATTCCTTTAGCATTCAAAAAATACAAGCTTCAAAAGTTTATTTTTCATGCCATAATCAGTTGTTTTCCTCAATGGTTGTATGACACAAATTGCTCTCTTCTTCTCCAAGCTTCAAACAAAATATTTTATTTTTTGTAATAGGTACAAAAACCATTTCCTAGTTCCATTCTCTTTGGCATAGATGATGCAATCATTATTCTTAAACATCACTTTGCAGTTTTCTCTACATGTTTTCCTACACTAAGTAAATTATGATTTAAGCTTGGTGAAAAGTAAGTATTTTGGATATTTTTCTTTACATCTTGTTTCAATTGTAAGGTTCCCTTTCCTTCAACCTCCAATGCTTTCTTGTCTCTAAATTTCACATTGATCTTGTACGATTCATCCAATTCTATAAATAACTCCTCATTACTAATCATATAAATTGAACAACTAAAATCTATGTACTAGGATACTAGGACTCTTTAGTTTCAACTACTACCAAATTACATGCCAAGAACATATTTTTTGAGCTCTCACATTCATTATTTGGATAGTCTTTCTATTTTTTCTCCTTCATTGCTCTTGAATATAAATAATTTTTTCCTCTACAAATTTAAATTTTGAATTCTTTAGTTAAATATGAATAAATCCTTGAGCTTTACACTTCTCAATTTCCAATAAGTAATACCAATATGTGATATATAGTGGTTGTATTATGGTAAAATCATAGATGGCCTTTGATTGGCAAATGAGGATCAATGCACTAGTTTCCTTGTCCTTGTTCGATGTCAGATCCATGATAGCTAACTTTGAGGATAGGGGAAGTTTTACAACTAGTTTATTATTTTGTGTTTAAGTTTGAAAACATCTACATTTTCCTAAGATATCCCTATTAACTACCTATTATTAATTTAAAAAAAATTATTATAAATTCAATGATGATAAAATAAAATAGATATATCTACTACCTATATGCTTTTTATTTTTAGAGATTTGAAAAAGGAACAAGGAGGAATGCAACACACTCAATCTGCTTTGCTATATGTAATTTAGAATATTGATGATGATTGATATATGGGTTATCTAATTAAATGATAAATGCCAAATGAATGGTCCCTTAAGACAATGTGATTATGCTTTTTATTTATTTTTATTTTTCTTTAATGAATAATAAGAAAATTTTAAAATAAAAACAAATAAACAACAAACATATGATAGAAACATAAGATTAAACCTAGACCACGAAAATGGCTAAACGATATAATCTAACTTGATTCTACCCTATGGAAGTAGTGCTACCTATTTTTGAAATTCTAATGCCAATTTTGATAGTTTTTGACACTTTTGTTTATGTCCTTTCACTTCCACATATTCTTACAAAATAGATAGAATGAGAATATGGTCAAATGTGCATGGGTTTACCTAAGTTAGGGGAGGACTATCACTCCCTTGATGGCATCAAACCTTGTTACAAGAAAATATTCAAAATAAAAGTTGAAAATGTTGTCAGTTACATAGAGAGAAAAAGATCAATGATCAAGCAATAACAATGGTGGCACAATCAACTATGAATAATATTTTTTGTTATCTATGAATAGAGGGATTGACTATAAAATTTATGATCTTCGTAATAGTATAAAAAAATTACAATAGCACTACTGGTACTATAATTCTATGGTGCTCCTAGCTATAAATGTAAAAAAATGGGTTTTAGTAGTTTACTAGTGGAGCAGTCAATGTCAGTAGTCTACTAGCGAGAAAAAACACATGAGAACAAAAAATATAAATTATTTTATTTTGAGAAATAGCCCATTGTGATCCTGTCTTCAAGATAATCATTTTGAGAATTAAATTTGATAAGCCCTATTGAAATTCATCATTTTTGGTATATTCCATTTTGATCCTCTCTTTGAATTGTTTGTTTTGAGATATAACTCCAATAAACCTTTTTGGAGACCCTAAAGTGAAAAATGAATTGTGGTACTAGAACTACTCATGAGCTAGAGTGATTGGATGAACAAGTGAAATGAATTGAACCTTCTCAATCAACAATCCTATAGGAATTATCCAAGTTAGATAAACTAGATAAAATTAATGACATCAAAAGTTGTTTAATAGGCCTAAATATAAAATATGATGTCTTTGGCTACACAATCATTTGATAAAAACTAATTCAATGAGTTTGCTTTATGAGTTATGATTACTTAATTACAAATAATTTTTATATATGGCATAAATACTATCCTTGTGAGGAAAGCAACTAACTTGGACTCACAATCCTTGTGAAGATAACATCCCTAAATAACTTTGACCTACGATCCTTATAAATGGTAATTTCCATGTAAGGATATTAGTTGATCTTAACTAACATGAACTTATAGATCATGTGAGTGGTAATTGTACCCAATTTAATTTATATACCATTAAAATATGATGATAATAAATTCTAACATTACCCTCTTATACATCATAATTTAAATTTTCTTTGAGAGGAAATCTCAAAATATCTCAAACTCAATATGTGCAAGTGACTTCTTGCACATTGTTTGAGTAGGAGAATTTTGACTTATGGCTCTTGGATGTAGTTTTTGGATTTGGCTCATAGCTCTAGCTTTGGTTGTAGCTCTAGCTCTGGCTCTTTGGCTATAGCTCTTGGATTAGGATCTAGTTTTGGCACTTGCTTTGTAACTTAGCTCTAGATTTTGACTCGTGTGTTTGGAGTAGAGGAAAATTTCTCCATTATTTATCATGATCCAAATATGAATATAGATAAAAAATACTTAAGGAATAGTGGGATTGACCTCACTTTACTTATTCAATGATTTATATGATTTATACAATCCATGGTTGGACACATACTATTATGTCCATCACTTATGATTGCTACACACAACCAATCATAGATTATCATTCAGATTGATATTTACTAATTTTTATCTTCTTGTGAATGGTGATGAATATGACCACTCATCTTGAGTGAGGCATAAACCTTCACTTGTCAACATATTTTTGAACTTTTAGTTTGATTTCTTTGTTTTTTCAACCATGAGTGTCCTTATAGTAATATACTCATCATACAAGAGCACATGGATAACCAAAAATTGTAGTCATTGGGTGTGATTCAATAGATTATTGCTTATAAGGTTTACTTATTTGTTTCTACATCAAGCCTTAATTTTTCTTAGGATATTTAGTCACCTGGTGCATAATAAATACAATCTATAAAACCTGATTATTAAGTGCAATAATGAATATTTGGAAGAAATAATATTTCCTCCTCCCCTCAATGAAAACTCTACACTTGCACAATATTAAGGAGTATCGGGTACTTCCTATCATGCACTCTTATCTTATTCATAAAATATAGTTTATATTGTGGGCATACTAATCATTCCCTTGTGAATAGGGATAAAAACTATTCACATATTGAAATTATCTCAAGAAATATATTTCTCCTCCAATATCTTCATGTGAAAGATATTTATCATGTGCAACCATATCAATTGCTTGTAGCTAAATTTTATCTTGATTATTGTCTTCTAATGTGAGATTAATTATCTCCTATTGTTTCTTCTATAACTTAGATTTGTCCATCTAGATAATTTATTGCTTGTGATAGGTGGTATATTCAAACTTCCTTTGATTTGTAGCATGATGTGCTACTAATGAATGTAGTTGAATGTAGAGTGCCTTATACAAGGACTTAAGGCCCTTCTCACTAGGATCCATCTCTAAATAATTTAGATTAAATATATAGATAAAGAGGAGTCACATTTATAATGTACCTCTTCAATTTTAAAATTTTTTAATTGAGTTTTCTCATTCATTTGGTTCTTCTATTATCTATGACTTGAGATAATTGACTAGTACAAATTTGATAATGGTATTGATACTATTTTGATCATCATATGCAAGAGTCGACCAAACCTTGCATCTATTATTTGTAGTTGAGTATTCACTATGCCATTGAGGATAAATATAATCTTGTTAGGAATCACCTTGGAGACTTGTCTAATCATCATTAGATTGATTTAGTTGAGCAATAAATACATGCTCTTCTCTAGATATATTTTTCTTCACCTCCAAATTTTTTGTCTTCTATAATATTATTATTTTGTTGATGCATTGCTTTATAATTTGCATCTATTCATGGCTTCTCTTATTGTGAATTTTATTGAGAAGAACACCCACTTGTGAAGAATTTATACCAAAATTACTTCACTATGTGGCTATTTTGACCACAAATTTCATACATCCTTTGCATGTGATGATTGTTCCTTTATTATTGGAAGCCAGGTCTTGTGCCTCTCCTCAATGGTTATTTTCTTCTTTGATTTGAAATTAAGAACTTGCTCTTCATCTTGATCTATTTTACATGGTTATGTATTTAGTATATTTAAGGTATAACACCTTTTTTTATTGGTGTTATACCTGATAACATCCAAAAATTTAATACCACTTGTATTCTAGATGAATTAGATAGTTAGTTGTCTCATTATCCTTGAAATACTTGGTCATGAGGTGGAATTGGTGTAGGTAATTCATCCACTTCATTTAGAATGCATTCCCTACCTTACTCTAAGTATGAAATAATCTAAGGGCCTATGATCAAAATGAATAATGGTTTTCTTACCCATGATATAGTGATGTCAACATTAAATAGATTGAACAATGACATGTTGCTATGATAGTCTATTCTAATTAACAAAATCAATGACCATATACTAAAATAACAAACATGCATCAACAATAATCAATTCCACAATGAAACATAGACATAGATAATACACTTGAGTTAATGCAACATCAATAATACTCCTTAAGGAAGGCATCACTCCAAATTCGCTCCATGAGCCAAGACTGTTACAAAGAATAATTGATATGACATCCCATTACAATTACAATATCTCTTATTTACATACCCATCTTCCTAAACCCTTATCCCACTCATTATTATAATAAAATTTAAAAATATAATCAACATTGGGTTAGGTGTTGCCTGTGCTAACTAACCATAAGACGCATACACAATATAATATAATATTCCTATATTCTTATCCATAGATTCCTACATTACACCCCCTTACATATGCTTCCTCTTCAAAGAATAACAAGTTAGATAATAATATTCTCTAAGAAATATTAGCAATTGGTATTGATCTTGATCATCCCCCCATGCAAGTGAAATATTTATTGGTGGTGGTTTGCAAAAATTCCAAGTTGCCCTTGTTCCACATGAACATCATGACTACCTTGTTGTCTTCACGCCTCTATTGCTCTACTCTGGTAATTTGAATAATGGATACATTTATTCCTTGATGATGCTACACCACTTTCAAGTCTAAAATTATTATTCTTTTTCTACCAAACACCACCATACATGTTTTCTTTCTAATTTGATGTCAATCCATAATAATATTGATACCCTATGCCATACCTCTAAGATTGTTGTTATTCCTGGTGGTGTGGGTGGCAATATGTTGCAACCTTAACTTGATGTTCTATTTTCTTTGACTCTTCAACATATTTTTGCTCTATTTTATGTTTTTATATTATACTCCCATATTTTGGTTTATCCTTGGACTTTACCTTTGCTTCTTTTATTTTTGCTATTTCCTCCTCCGTAGACTTTTTTTCAAGTTCTTCCACTTCTTCAATTTGTTTTCCTATAATAGTTTTTTGTTTCTCCCTAGATCCTTTATCCTTAATTTGATAAATATCTTGTATTTTTTTCTTCCTTTTTTTGGTACCATAATTTCATAAATTTATTTTGCAGATTAATTTTAATAGTACCCAAATATTACAACCAATGATAAACAAGAATAATATCTGCATCATCCATCTCAATAGCATAGAAATTTTATTGTAAAACATATTTATCCATGGTTTTTGGCATATGGGTGTGATCCCTTGTGCCCCCGGGTTACACAACCCCTCATGATTATGGTTTTTGCTCTTCACCTCTATCGAGCATCTGTGTCAAATATATTTTACCTCATGAGGGGGCACAAATCTTGGGAAGTCTAGGAAATCATGGGACATAGCTCCCATAAAACAACCTCCAAGGTTTTTTTTATCCAAGGTTATCTCCTTCCTTTTGTACGTGATCTTTTATGCTTGTCTCTCTCCCAGTGCTAAACTGGTCTATCCTAATTGCTTTCCAAAACAAGGAAAAATGAAGGAAATATAAAAATAATGTGAAAAGAAAATTTTAGAATGTAATATTACAAAAATTCAAAATCTATCTAGCCTATGTAAAAGTGGTGATGGGCATAAGATCTAATAAGACCCTCTTGCACCTAGGTCGGTTGAATGAAAACAGGTGTGACAGATGACAGTGCACAAGGAACATAGGTCCCTCTTAGACCATGCAATAAAATAGAAGACCTACACTAGAACTAGGATAGGGATTTCATGAATAGTCATAGATTCTCATTAGTGTAAACTCCGAGTTACATACATTTAGAGAAAAGAGGTTCAAAAACTCTTTGGCTAGCCATGCAAGGATAAATCTAGTCTGAGACACAAGAGATAATGAAGGAAGAGCAATCCTTATGAGAATGGGTGGCTTTTTTATATTTTTCAATGATAAGAATGAGATATATTTATAAGAAGTGGGGACAAAATCCCTCCAAAATCCATGTAACATTTTAAAATTAGCCCAGGATGGTCATCATCAATGATGAATTCTTTGGAAGATCTAGGGACCATAACTGGATGTTGGTGTAGAAAATATTTTTATTATACCTCCAAATCACTCATCATTAATGCCTTGGATTGTGTGTTTCTCCTTGGTCTATCCTCTTTATCATCACTTTAATGCTTTAACTACCACCTAGTGAATTGCATCCCATTTTGGGGTGCCAGAACCATGACCAAATCATCATACCTTCCCTCATGTCTAGTTGTTTTAGGCTAGTCTAGTGGTTTCAATGATAAATACCTAGCTCATCCATGCTCTTGGTATGTTCTCTTGGTGAAGGTTTCCTTTAATGCACCCTAAGGAGGTGGCAACTACCACCTTCTGGGTTGTTATGCTTTTGGGGACTCCTCTTCCACCATGTATTATGAGGGGAATTTTGAGAAGATGTCAAGCTTAAAGGTTTAGGGATGACGTTGCAACAAAGAATATTTTAGGTTGCTCTACTATTCCCTAAACTTTGGGTATCAAGTACTCCCTAGAAAAATTAAGAGACTTATTATTTCTTCACTTAGACCCATCAAATACTCCTTACTCCTAGCTAAGGGAATGGTCCTAGTCTTTAGGATTCACTGGTGTTATCAACTTGGAATGACACCTAGGACTAAGGGACATTCTTGGTTGGGGAAAAATACTAACTTTGGGGTCCCAATTTTCCAAAGGAGAAAATGGGGCACGAATGTCAATCAAAGCAAGGCCTCACTATACATGGTTCTTGTATGCCCATGAAAGACCACATACTTAGAAAAATTTTCAAATTTTACATAAGTCCTAAAATGTGCTCCAAATTGTAGTAGCGAATCAGTGCAACATGCTCTAGATCGTGGTCAACTCAGCCAAACAATCACTTCATGAATTTTAAATTGTGGCTCTAAGCACAAAATGGAGAAAGTAATTTGAAAAAAAAAAATACATTGTACAACACAGAATGCAGTTCTACATCATGGTCAGCATAGTCAAATATGGTAAGTTAACATCCTAAATCATGGATTAGAACATGGTTCCATACCACCTGGTCCAACGCATGTATCCATACCATGTGCCCTAGTGCATTGTTCTACACCGTGATCAACTCAATAAAAATTTTGAGTTTGATAATCCAAATCATGGACTAGAGCATGGTTCCCCACCACATGCTTCAAAGCATGGTTCTCCACCATGCACTTCAATTTTTTTTTCTACACCACGGTTAGAAAAGTCAAAACTTCTACTTATTATATCAAAGGAGTGGCTTAGAACACGGTTCCACACCGCGTAGCCTAGAGTATAGTTTCAAAATAAAATCTATAAATGATCAAGGCTTATTTGTGTTAAGACCCTACTCCTAACATGATATTCATTATTAACTTCTTTACTATTATTTTATTTTATTAAGGACCAACACGTCCTTTCATATTCATGGTTGTAGGTAGATTTAAATATATCTTCGAGGATGTTTCCAAAATGTATCCATCAATTGAAAATATATTTTATTCATTTTTTAGTTTCTCCCAATAGTTAAACTATGATTCATATCAAAAAGTGATTCAATTTATTGTTTTTGCATTCAACTCTCTGAATTAGCTGCTAGGAAACCAAGTTTCCTACCATCTAGCATCAAAGCCAAGTTTGAAGAGGAATAACCAATAATTTCTTTTTATTTTTCTTTTCACCATTAAACCACACCCTAGATTTTCTTTTTTGCTATCCTCCACACTAGTCATCACTAACAAACGAGTGTCAAAGTAAATCTAGCTATATGCAGATGATGTCTGGTAGAGAACAACAGCCAAGAAATGAATTTAACATCAAAAACTTGGGTTAAACAACAAAAAAAATCGTAGGCCTGACTGAGAAGATAGCATAAAAATATTTAGTATCAAAAATAGTTTGTGTTACACCATATTTTCTCCAAAATAATTCACACTACAAACACATTCTACGTTTTCTGACAGCGTATTCGAAAAATTGGTGAAGCATTATAAAATTAAAATTATAAACTAAGGTTTATACTAAGGTTTTACAGTACCAACGAGTTATTAATGACATTGGATAAATAACATGATGTCTTTTTCTTTGGGATAAAAGGAATATTATCCCACATTGCTTCTGTTAAAGAAGCAAGGGGATTTAAAAACACAAACAAGCACATAGTGAAGTGCCTGGCTTTCTAGGCACTCTCCACCCGTGCATGGTAACTCAACCACCGCTCGTAGAGTCTACTTTTGACCATTTTCCACCTTCCATTGGTCGTCTGCCACTTCACACTTAGTCCCCATATCAATTTGTGCTCCTCGCATTAATCCACGATCCCCACCTCCCATTGATCATTTGCCACTTCATGTTCAGTCTGCACCTTGATTTATGTTCCCCACTTCCCATTGGTCATCTGCTACTTCACGCTCAATCCTTCCACCTTGAACCATGATCTCCACATCTCATCTACTATCGCCCTCCCATTGTCGGTACCCCTCCTCTCACCCACGACCCTCACACATTTTGCTACCTCGAATATCACGCCCCGTCATGTGTGCCAAATTTCAAACAAGAGTTGAAAAAAACCAATTTTTGGACAAAAATAAAACAATAAAAAAAATTAAAAACAACATTTAGCAATTTTTCAAAAAATTGTTAACAATATTTAAACTTTTGCAAAAAATTTCAAGAAATTGACAAGATTTGCAATCAAAGCCCAAGAAGTTGAAACACACAAAACCATATTATGGCAGACAAAAGGTGATCGTAATACATTGCAAAAGAAGTTGTGAAAGAAGTCCTACAAGGGATAAGTACATGGAAAGATGATTTTGAAATGAAAATAGCAGCAAAAATAGTAGAGTTAACTATGAAAATTGACACCTCCAATACAAAATTATCAACCAAAATGGATGCTACAAATCACTCTATGGACTTGGTACAACAAAACTTGACATTAATGAACATCAAAAAACAAAACACAATACCAACGCAACAAATGTTAATAGGGGGACCACATACATCAATCCTCCCTCAAACCACAAAATTGGATTTCCCAAAATTTGATGGAGGTGACCCCACAAATTGGATATATAGGGTAGACCAATATTTCTCTTTATATCAAATTCCAAATATCCAAAGGTCCACATCGCATCTTTTCACTTAGATAAAACCGTTGTACAATGGTACTAATGGTATGTAAAAGCAAAAGGTACTCCCACATGGACCGAATTTACAAATAACTTAATGTTGTGATTCACCCCAAGAAGAGCCCTCACAAAACTCTACCAAAAATCTATAGTAAGAGAATACTAGGCATAACTCAAGAAATTGGTAAACCTTACATCAAGACTCAATGCATCGTTCTTTCAAAGTTGCTTCATCAGTGGCCTGAAAGAAGAAATTTGACTGGAAATACAAATACTCAATGCTATCAATATGATGCACATAGTGGCATTAGCACAAATGGTGGAAGAGAATATCAATAAGCAACACCAAATAGGAATATTCTCAATGGGGAAACCACCAAACACCTACGCCATCCAAAAATTAAATAAAGTCATACCGATTAAATGAATTAGCCCAAAGGAAATGAAAGAAAGACAAAAGAAGGGCCTTTTTTTCTGTTGTGACGAGAAATTCACTCCTAATCACAAATGCATTTCACCAAAATTATATATTTTGGATACAATTAGATATTGCACTCTAAAATAAGAAGATGATAATGAAGTCAAAGTAATAACAGAAATTCAAGAAGAAAATAACGAGAATAAAATAGAAATTTCCTTTAACGCCCTTGCAGGATGTTCAGCTCCACAAACTATGAAATTTAAGGCATACTTTAAGAAATAAAAAACATATTGTGTTATTAGACTCTGGTAGCACACAATTTTATTGACACCGAGTTGTCCAAACAAGCTAATTTTTTTATATATCCTTGCAATAACTTCGAAGTCATGATTGGAAATGGAGAAAAAATTACATGTAAAAGGAAGTACCAAAATATTAAACTCACTATGGGATATCATAACATGAAATGGGATGTGTATGTACTACCATCAGGAGGTTGTGACATCATTTTAGGAGTGTAATTGCTATGAACGCTCGACACAATTCAATGGAAATTTGAAGGATTATAGATGAAATTAACATAAAAATATCAAACGTACACAATAAAAGGGTTAAAATTAGGCCCTTCACAAATCGTCAGTTTTGTTGGAAATTACCATCAGTAAAAGTTAAAAATTTGATTTTACTAGGGGTAAAGGTAACTTACCTTTTACCTTACCTGGACGGCAGTGGACGGCAGCAATTTGGGCGGCAAGAGAATTCCCTTCATCCTTCTTTTCCCCCAATTTCTCCTTTCCCCCTTTCTTTCTCGAATAGGTTATTTACCGCCTATTTAAACTATGTAACCTAAGTTTGAAGGTTAATGCAATATTTCCTATTTTACTAAATCACTCACCATTCACATTTGGTATCAGAGCGGTGCGATTCCCGAGGCGATGGGGCCCGCAGTCTGAGGTGGCACGGATCCCGAGGTGGCCCACAGGAGCAGATCAGCATGACTCTCGAGGCGCTGGTGGAGCTGGATGAGGCAGCCTGCAGGAGCAGCAGATTGGCATGATTCTTGAGGTAGCACTGTTGATGTGGCTGGTGACCTGCACATGGCCCGAGGCACTTGTGGCGTGACGTGGAGTGACTGGCACGTGGCCCGAGGTGCAACGACATGGAAACCTGTGCTCGTGAACCGAGGAAAAAGGATCTGCATAGTTGGCGATTTCCCATAGGCAATCAAAGCACTATACATGCTTTGCTTCTTTTAAGAAGCTTTAACATCGCCTCATAGGCGATGTGGGACTAAAGTCCCAGAAATAAAATAAGCTTCGCACCGAAGCACGAAGCCAATTAAAAGCTTCGCGCTCGACGCGCAAGCTAGAAGGCTGGGAGCCGCCAGCTTAGCTTTCGGATCAGCCCGGTAGCATAGCGGCTACCCTAAGCCTTGACTCCCGCGAGGTCGAATGTTCGATCCTCGGTGGGATCAAATTTTTAGCCTCGCGTGATTTTGCGAAGGCTATAGGGCAGGGAGCGCTAGCTGCTCCCGGATCAGCCGGGGTAGCACAGCGGCTACCCTCAGCCTTGTGACCCGCGAGGTCGCAGGATCGACTCTCGGCGGGGTCGATAGAAAATCAAATTTTTTTATTAAATTTTTTTAATCAAAAGCAAAACTAAAGGAATAAGTTTAAAATTAAAAAATATATATATTTTTTTTAGTTTTTTAACTGTTCCTTTGCTTTTATAAAAAAAAAAAATTAATTGCTTGAAATTTCCTAAGAGGAAATATATGTGAAAGCTTTTTATTGCTTGAAATTTCCTAAGAGGAAATATATGTAAAAGTTAAAAAAAAAAAACTTAGAAAGTTAATTTTTTTTTAACTTAGAAAGTTTAATTTTTTTTTACTATTTCCTAAGAGGAAATTCTTGTAAAAGAAAATTTCTGGGAAAATTTCTTAAATGATAAGATCGAAAGGTTGTTATCATGCTCTCTGCAAGGTGTTACTGAGAACAACACCTAAAGACTTTGATAGGCACATGAAAACACTAAGTCTGAATACAGTTTTTCACAGTTGCAAAACGCAGTTATTGCACACCAGAGAAATCCTGATCAAGGATACGACGCAGATTCAAAGGATAACTCCTTCGGAAACAAGTTTGAACAATCTGACACAGTTGCAATTGCTGCACAAGGATCCAAATATACTCATTATAGTAATTCAGTTGAAATCCTACAACCTCCTTCTCCTGAAATAATATTGATCAGTGACGATGATGAACAAGTCGTTGACAATTTTGTAATTTCTGAACAAATTTGAGTTGTTTTTTATTGTAAATCAAGCAGGGCTTGATATTTTGTAAAGTCTTTTTCCAATAAGACTATAAAAGAGAGGTTTCTTGTTTTAGTAGATTAAAAAAATGGGTTCACATAATAATCTACCTATTCCCGAATTCAGAGGGGATAATTATGAGTACTGGTCCATCAAGACGAGGACATTACTCATCGAAAAAGGACTATGGGATATTATTGAAGACGGTTACATTGCTCCAATAGATTGGACTACCTTAAGTGCAAATGATAAGAAGATCTACAAAGATGCACAAAAAAATAATTCATTTGCCTTATACCATCTTCAATCAGCACTAGATCCTAGTATCTTTCCAAGAATTGCATCTTATTTAACCACTACAGATGCATGGAATGCCTTGAAAGAAGGATTCCAAGGAAGTGATAAAGTAAAGCAAGTCAGGCTTCAGACCTTGAAAAGAGATTTTAAAAATCTCAGAATGAAGGACAATGAAAGAGTTGAAGACTATTGTGTTCGTGTTAAAGTAGTAGTTGATATGATGCAAACTTTAGGCGAAGACACAAAAAATGAAACAATTGTGAAGAAAGTGTTGCGAACTCTTCTTCCTAAGTGGAATCACATTACAATCATAATTGAAGAATCCAAATATCTTTCTACTCTTACATTTGATAGTTTGATTGGATCATTAACATCACATGAAGAGCGACTTCAAGGTGCACCTTCAACAAGCTATGGAGGTGATGATAAAGCCTTCACTTCGAATGAAAGTGTAAGACGAGGACAAGGAAGAGGTAGAGGCAGAGGACAACAATAAAGAGGCAAGAGACAAAGAAACTCCTATAGAGGAGGTAATCAAAACAGAGGTGGAAATAAAAACAGAGGAGCCAATCAGAACCAAAGCGGCAATGCAGGCCGTGGAAATTAAGGACGAGGAAGTAATAAGACCAAAACAGCTTGTTTCAATTGTGGGAAACAAGGCCACTTCGCTCGTGACTGCTGGTCAAAATCTTCAAAAGATCAAAGTAGTCAATATGGCTCATTCTACGGAGAAGAAGAAGGTCCACCAAATCTTTTTCTCTCTTATGGACAACCAGATCAAAATCTAAATGATACATGGATTTTGGATACTGGTTGCTCCAACCACATGAGTGGCAAAGAAAATCTCTTTGCTACATTAGATTAAAATTACAAATCTCAAGTTAAGTTAGGGGATAATAAATCCTTGCAAGTTGAAGGCATAGGAGCTATGGAAGTTCCCACAAAAGAAGGCCTTAAAAATGTGAATGACATATACTATACTCCACAGCTACAACACAATTTTTTAAGTGTTGGCCAAATGATGGAGAAGCATTACAAATTAGTTTTTGATGAAAGAAAATGTACAATATTTGATAAAAAAAATTGTAACCGGGTCATCACAGAAGTACCTATGACAAAGAATAGGTTGTTCCCTCTAAAGTTTGGTGAGCCATGGGGAGCTCAACTTGCAAACATTGCTATTTCAAATCCAAGTGAATTGTGGCACTTGAGATATGGTCACCTCAATTCCGCTAGCTTGAAAATGTTAACATCACAAGCTATGGTGAAAGGACTACCAAAAATTCCAAAACATAAAAAGGTATGCGAAGCATGTGCTTTGGGAAAGCACTCCAGAAAGAATTTTCCAAGAGGCCGAGCGTGGGGAGCAAGTTATCCTCTTCAACTAGTATATTCGGACATCTGTGGTCCAATGCAAACAAAGAGCCTTGGAAACAATTCTTATTTTCTAACATTCATAGATGATTATTCTAGAATGTGTTGGTTGTATTTTCTGAAACACAAAGATGAAGCATTTGATTGCTTCATAAACTTCAGAAATAATGTAGAAAAGCAAAGTGACTACTATGTAAAATTTCTTCGCACTGATAAAGGAGGAGAGTACTCCTCAAATGAATTTCTTCATTATTGTAAGCAAAATGGGATAAAGAGGCAATTCACTACTGCCTACACCCCATAGCAGAACGGTGTGGCTGAGAGAAAGAACCGCACCCTTATTGAAATGGCACGAACAATGCTTCAGGCAAAACATATCATAAACAGCTATTGGGCAGATGCAGTGAGAACAAGTGCATATATTCTAAATAGAATTCCAACTTCTAGTTTAGATGGTATCACTCCTTATGAAGGATGGTACGGTAAGAAACCAAATGTCAAACATTTCAGAGTATTTGGTTCTTTAGCTTATGCACACATTCTTGAAGAGAAGCGAAAGAAGCTTGATCCAAAGAGCCAAGCATGTGTTTTTGTAGGGTATTGTGATTCAACCAAAGGATATAGATTGTACAATCCCATGACACATAAAATCATTATCTCCAGGGATGTAATTTTTGATGAAGGGGGAGAATGGGGTCATAAAAAATTTGTTGATTTTGACTCTAATTCGGACAATACCACACCAGTACCTCCCATAATGGTACAACCCAAGAAAAGCAGTCCTCCTCCACAAACTCCACATCAGGAAACTTCATCAAGTACATCAAGTGGTACACCAAGTCCAAGAAGGAATTTGCTGGCACCCCCAAATTCTCCAAAATGATTTCAAAGATCTGTAAGCGCTCCAAGTCCGATGGATATTGATTCAGTTTCTCAAAGGAAAGAGACAAATAGAGGAAAGCGCATACTACAGAGTCATCCATCTTCTCAAATGTTGGATAGGAATTTTCAACAAAGATACACTAGGAGTCAAGCTAGTGAGATGGATGACATTTTGTCAAGACTTGAAAATCTTCAAATGTCAGGAGATGATGAGTCTCATGAACCAAGGGGTGATGTAGTCAATTATGCTTTGTTGGCTGCTGCACATCTAGAACCATCTAGCTATGAAAAAGCATGCACTAAAAATATATGGCAAGATGCCATGGAAGAGGAAATATCCTCAATTAAAAAGAATGATACTTGGGAGCTTGTGAAGCTTCCCAAGGGAAAAAAATGTGTTGGATGTAAATGGGTCTATAAGACCAAATTCAATGCTGATGGAAGCATTGAAATGCACAAGGCGAGATTAGTAGCCAAAGGTTTTACTCAGAAATATGGAATAGATTATGAGGAAACCTTTGCTCCAGTTGCTCGACAAGAAACAATCGAAATGTTCTTTCCTTGGCAGCCCATAAAGGATGGAAAATACAACACATGGATGTGAAAAGTGCATTTTTAAATGGATACCGACTAGAAGAGGTGTATGTTCAACAACCTCAAGGTTTCCAAGAACCAGGAAAAGAGAACCTTGTTTATAAATTGAAAAAAGCACTATATGGCCTCAAGCAAGCACCAAGAGCATGGTACTCACGAATTGACGGCTATTTCAGCAAATATGGTTTCACAAAAAGCAAGAGTGAACCAACATTATACTACCTAAAAAATGGAGTAGATATCCTCATAGTTTGTTTATATGTGGATGATCTAATATTCATGGGTAGTAATGATAAAATGAATATGGAGTTCAAAAACTCCATGATGAATCAGTTTGAGATGAAGGATCTCGGATTAATGAGATACTTTCTAGGAATGGAAGTACATCAATCAAAGAATGGGATCTTCATATGTCAACAAAAATATGCTCATGACATGATCAAGAAATTTGCTATGAAGCAGTGCAAATCAGCTGAAACACCAACTGGACATGGAATCCAGCTAAGCAAAGAAGATGGAGCACCAAATGTTGACTTGACCAATTACAGAAGCATGGTTGGGAGTTTAATGTTTCTCACCAACACTAGGCCAGATATACAGTATGTTGTTTCTCTTGTATCACGATTTATGGCATGCCCATCCAGCTGCATCTTCAAGAAACCAAACGAATTTTATGATATGTAAAAGGTACATTGGATTTTGGAATCCATTACCACAAGTCTAACTCTATGAAGTTATTTGGTTATAGTGACAGCGATTGGGGCAGTAATATAGATGACAAAAAATCTACATCAGGGAACTGTTTTAGTCTAGGTTTAGGACTAATAACTTGGAGTTCCAAAAAGCAATCTGTTGTAGCATTATCATCTACAGAAGCTGAGTACATAGCAATCACTCATGCAAGTACTCAGATCCTCTGGTTGAGGAAAATCCTTGAAGATATTTGCGAAAAACAAATTGGTCCAACCAAACTAAATTGTGATAATATAAGTGCCATACAGTTGGCATATAATCCAATCCACCACAAAAGGTCAAAACATTTTGATATGAAGTATCACTTCATAAGAGATATGGTGGAACAGTAGACAGTTGAGCTTCAATATTGTAGCACTTTGGATAATCTAGCAGACATCTTCACCAAAGGCATGGCTAAAGCTCAATTTATAAAGTTGAGAGACTATATAGTTAGTCCTCTCAACTTTAAGGGGGAGAATGTTGGAAATTACCATCAGTAAAAGTTAAAAATTTGATTTTACTAGGGGTAAAGGTAACTTACCTTTTACCTTACCTGGACGGCAGTGGACGGCAGCAATTTGGGCGGCAAGAGAATTCCCTTCATCCTTTTTTTCCCCCAATTTCTCCTTTCCCCATTTCTTTCTCGAATAGGTTATTTACCGCCTATTTAAACTATGTAACCTAAGTTTGAAGGTTAATGCAATATTTCCTATTTTACTAAATCACTCACCATTCACAAGTTTCTACAGAAAGGAAAAAAATATTTGTAGAGGAGGTAAAGGTATGGTTGCACAACTATTCTCCATGCAAACCACTAATGAAGAAAAACCAATGGCACCTGAACTACAAAAACTCCTAGAATGCCATGATAAAATATTTAATGAACTAGAAGGATTGCCTCCTCAACAAATCCATGACCATGCCATTCAACTACTTTTGGGGCATCGACACCCTAATATTAAACCTTACTGATACCCATATCTACAAAAAATGAAAATAGAAAAATTAGTACAAGACCTACTCAAGGTCGGAGTCATTAGACCTAGTGTAAGTCCTTACTCTTCTCTTGTCATATTAGTGAGGAAGAAGGATGGATCTTGGTGCTTATGTGTTGAATTTCGCCCCTCAACAAAGTAAATATCAAGGATAAATTTCCTATTCTAGTTATTGATGAATTATTAGATGAACTTCATGGGGCTGCATATTTTTCTAAACTTTATTTACGATCAGGCTACCACCAAATTTGATTTAAATAAAGTGATATACCAAAAATAACTTTGTGTACCCATGAAGGGAATTATGAATTTTTGGTGATGCCATTCGGTCTTACCAATGTCCCTTCTACATTTCAAATTCTTATGAACAAGGTATTCCACCCCTTCCTTTGAAATTTTATTTTAGTTTTCTTTGATGATATTTTGATTTACAGTAAAACATGGGAAGGACACTTAACCCATATAGATCAAGAACTAAAGAACTTGAAGGAAAATAAATTATATGCCAAGAGATCAAAATGCTCCTTTGGAAATCCAAAAATTGAATACCTTGGACATATTGTCTCCAAGGAATGAGTTAAAGTAGAACTTCATAAGATTGAAGATGTGGAAAATTGGCCTATTCCAAAAACATTTAAAGGGTTGTGTAGGTTCTGAGGAATAATCGGCTATTATCACAAGTTTGTAAAGTATTATGGCAAAATCATGGCCTCCTCAACAACACTACTTAAGAAGTATGTTTTTTTATAGTCTCCACAAACTAATGAAGCCTTCATTACCTTAAAAAATGCCATGTGTACCACCCCTATCTTAGCCATGCCAAATTTTTCCAAACCATTTATTATTGAGAGCGATGCTTTAGGATTGGGAATAGGAGTTGTACTCATGCAAAATAAAAAACCTTTAGCCTTCACTAGAAAAGCATTCTCAAAAAATAATTTATCACATTCCACATTTTAAAAAGAATTTTTAGCATTTGTTCATGTTATCCAACTTTGGAGACCTTATGTTATTGGTAAAAATTTCATTATTCACACCGACCACCATAGTCTGAAGTACTTATTGGAGCAATGTATAACCACACCAGAACAACAAAAGTGGGTTACAAAACTACTAGGTTATGATTATGAAATCATTTATAAAAAAATAAAAGATAACATGGTTCTGGATGCACTTTCTAGAAAGTTTGAAGAAATTTCTCAATTTCATATTTTTTCCTGCCCTATTCCTAAATGGATGGACCAAGTCAATGAAGAGTGGTTTAATTACCCTACTACACATACCATAATTCAACAACTTCAAAAAAATCCCACAAGAAAACCTCACTATTCTTAGAAATATAACATACTACATTATAAAGAACATCTTGTCCTTTATCCTACATTCATCTATCGTACAAAGCTTCTCCATGAGCTACATGCTACACCCACTACAAGACACTCTGGATTCTTAAAAACTTATAAAAGAGTGACTAGATATTTTTATTAGGTAGGGATGAAAAATGATATCAAGAAGTTCATAAATGAATGTGAGACATGCCAAATAAATAAGGGTGAAACAGTGGCTACACCAGGTCTTCTTCAACCTCTTCCCATTCCAACAAAAACATGGGTTGATATTTCAATGGATTTCATTGAAGGTCTTCCAAAATTTGTAGGAAAAAAATCCATCCTAGTTGTGGTAGATCGTTTATCTAAATACGCCCATTTTTTTCTAGTAACCCACCCTTATATAGCTAGTACTATCGCTCAAATTTTCCTTGATAATATCTTTAAATTACATGGCATACCTTCTACTATAGTTAGTGATCGTGATCCCACTTTCACTAGTAAATTTTAGAAAGAATTGTTTAAACTCCAAGGCACTCAACTTTGGATGAGCTTCGCTTACCACCCCCAAATAGACGATCAAACTAAATTTGTTAATAAATTTTTACAAACCTACCTCCATTGTTTTATTGCCATGAAACCCCTTCATTGGTTTAAATGGATTCCACTAGCCGAATGGTGGTATAACACCACATATCACATAGCCATTAAAATAACCCCATATGAAGCACTATATGGCCAAAAACCCCCATCTCTTACCTATTATATTCCAAGAAGTACAAAAGTGCCAATAGTAGATATGGAACTTTTTACTCGATATAACATTATTCGCACTCTTAAAGAAAATATACACACCACCCAACACCGTATGAAGAAAAAAGCAGACCAACACTGAATTGAGCATGCTTTTCAATAAGGGGATATGGTATTCCTTCACATTCAACCATATCACCAAACTTCTCTAAAATTCAAAGGTTCTCAAAATTTAGCCCCCAAATTTTATGGACCTTATAAATTTCTACAACGTATTGGGCCAGTTGCGTATAAGCTTAAGTTACCAGAGTCCTCCAAAATCCATCCTGTGTTCCATGTTTCTTACCTCAAGCTAGTAATAGGCACCCACATCACTACTCAAACTCAACTTCCAAATTTTACTGAAGATGGGGCACTCATGGTTGAACTATAAGTTGTCCTAGATCACCGCATTTGCCACCTCTGCAATCGCACCATCATCGAAGTATTGATTCAATGGAAAGGTCTACCTTCGGAAGATGCCACATGGGAGACACTCCATCATATCCAACAACAATTTCCTCAATTCCATATTTGAGGATAAAGCTCATTTTAAGGAGGGTGGCATGTTAGGACCCTACTCCTAACATGGTATTCATTATTAACTTCTTTGCTATTATTCTATTTTATTAATTACCAACACATCCTTTCATATTCATAGTTGTAGGTAGATTTAAATATATCTTCAAGGATGTTTCCAAAAGGTATCCATCAGTTGATAATATATTTTATTCATTTTTTAGGTTCTCCCATCAGTTAAACAATGATTCATATCAAAAAGTGATTCAATTTATTGTTTTTGCATTTAACTCTCTCAATTATCTTCTAGGAAGCCAAGTTTCCTATCACTTTGATCTAGGCCACAGTCAAAGTAATCAAACTTTTCAAACAAGAGCTTCAAGCACTAGCTTAGAACATGGTTCTACGCAACTAAGGAGGAAATAGAGAAAAGGTTGTGATTGTCTCTAGACTGTGAGGAAGCACACCAAGCTTTAAAATATGTTGATCTCAAATATTATATAAAATATCAAAGATATACATATAAAATAGCTTGAATCACATATAAAAACAAGATTTGACTCAGCATAGGATAGTAGGTTGTTGTTCAAAGTTATTTTTGAACTAAAGCAAACAATAATATGGAGCGGTAGAGAATCAAGACCCGTGAAACAATTCGGTTGCAAATCTATGGTGAGGCAACCAAGTCAAGAACAAGGAGTGGCTTTAATTTTAGAATAGCCAAATCTACAATCAAGAGCCATGAGAGACAAATTACTTGTAGAATTCAAGTTGTAAAATATCGAAGGATGTTGTACCTTTCCTCTTTCTTGAATCAAATAAAAGGTTGCCACCACAACGTCTTGCTTATCTGGAACTCCAATTCCTTTGTAATGTTCCTCATTCTTTCAATATTTCAAATCACTGTAAAAATATAAATAGAGGTTGAACCCTCACTTTCAAGGGTCGGCTCTAAACTTTTTGCTTGCCCTATTGTGTACACTTGTTGAGCTACAATATCTCATACTTAATTGTCAACCTAGGTTAGATTTAAAGAACATAAATCCCATATATATTATTCCACCATTCTTAGTCGTTGACTTTATTCTATTTTCTTAGTTTTGTTCGCAGGAAATGAAATTTTGCAATAAATGAAATTGAAATGAAATGGTGCTTAATTTAAAATATGCAATTTATGATTTATACTATCTATTTTTGGATCCACGTTATGATCTAAAAATGTATTAACAATTAAATATATTTTAAAATTTTATATTATGCAATTTAATTAAATCTATATTCTAAGACTATTCTACATTATAATTCTATCTACCATGTTTTTGGGGGAAGATATTTAGGGACTAACCTTTCAGAGTGGGCCCTGCCTCCTCAAGGTTAGTATTAACCTCCTCCCCCTTTCTACTCTATTTTAACTTTAGTAATTTATATTCATTAAACTAACTTTATTTTACTTAATTCATGCTTGCAGGAAAAAGAAATAAAGTTATGATAGAAAATAAAGCATGGAGAAAATAAAGACTTGTATTACCATACTCGTGGAAATACAATTGATGCTAAATTACTCTTTTATTCCAATCCATATATTTCGTACAATGTAACATGCTATAGAATTATTCTCCACTCATTTCCTGCGTAGCTACATGGACCTCTCTATCATAGAGGGATTTGTAATATATCCTTTATGCTATTCCCTTAGAATAGAAAAGTCAATATTCTATGGTTTTGAATAAATCTTGCCCAAGTGGCAAAGATACTAAATTCACGTAACAAGGACCTAAAATCTAAGTAACCTACTAACAACACTAAACAATATTTTTGTCCTTTTCTATAGGAGGACAAAGTCATTACATCACGAGAATTAACAAATTACATATCTTTAGCAAATTATATAGCAAATGCTATTGCAATCAACAATATTCCCATAATAAAACAACTAAACTAACTTGGACTTATTATAAATAACTTTGTCCTTTTCTTTAGGGAAGAGACAAGTTCATTATATTTTGGATTACATAATCTTTGATCAAATAGCATATTACATAAAAAAATTTAATGTAGTCAACTAACAAAGAATTACAAGTCACCCACACTAAATATTTCAACTGCTCAAGCAACATTTGACCAAGTTGGCAGTATATGTGGCATATTTATTACACAAAATGGGTTTATTAAATCTATAGGTTTCCATATATGCTTTCCAAGTTTTCATAGGTGATTTTCATAGATGCTTTTCATAACCTGCTCTTAATGCATCTTCTCGTAAACTAGTTCATCTATATTTAGCTATAATATTTCTTGTGAACTACCTACAATATCCACCTGCTAAAAATACAATGTTCTCATGTATTTTATGTAAAATTACCAGCATATGGCACATAGTACTTTTCAAATCAAATTTACCAAAAATCATATAAATCATGCATATTGTTCAGCAAAATACATTTAAAACATCATATTTGTAACTTAGAATGCAAAAATAAAGCTACATATTGCCATCATATTTTAACACTCATCAACACTTTATGTAAATCAATAGAAGAAGCATTACTTGGATGTTTACCTCAAATTTGAGTATTATTTCTTTGGTGGATTATCAATCTTGAAATCATTTCTACTACTGCTACTATGTTTATTTTATTCTACTGATAGTGGATTGTTAGCTTAGAGCAAATTGAAATGCTTCATTTATAAAATGTATGCTTGTAAAGGATTCTATTTTTGTTAATTAGAGTACCAATCTAATTCTTCTATTTGGATTATGGATGCCCTAGATGTTTGAAATAATTTTTCAATTATGCATATGTGCTTTATTTTTAAATATTATTGAGTTTAGAATGTTGTTAATCACAAGTATTATCTACTGGAATTGAGTTTTCAGAAGATCCCTATAGATGCCTATGATGTTATCTTTATCCTCCAAATGAATCATTAATTTCTAAACCCTTTATTCTTTATATCACTATCTTTACATATTTAAGTGAGCTTAAATGAGTCAACATCCAATTAGTTGACAAGGTATACCAGCATACTCTAGAGGTTGTATTAAAAGCAATTTTAATTCATCCAATGTTGAGGTTAGGGTTGTGATTAGTAGGTGTTTGCCTTCTTAAAATAATTTGTAGATGATAGTCACAGCTCGAATTCACATTGATTTCAATTCATACACCAAAAATTTTTGGCACACTCGGTGGGACCATGTTTACAAAACATTTGTTCACCCACTAGTTATCATTTTTTTTATTTTCTCAAAGGAATAAAAATTTAGTGAGTTGTCTTGACCTCACCATGCAGTGGAAGCAAATTCACTTAGAAACTCCTTGAGATCAAGAACCTATAAAGCCCTTTTAGTAGCTCATTCTTTCATGTTTACCAGGTCTTCTGCTAGAAATAGTTAAGAATGTTTTCCATTATTTGAGCTACCATCAAGAATATCTAGGTATACAAGAAGCTTGTCCCTAGATTCACCCTTTGGAGAGATTCAAATACCACCAAGAAACCATTTCTTCCCAAGTCAAACTCCATTAAAAACCCTAGTAAACATGGTTGGATAGCAGAATGTAAACCATAATCAAATTCCATAGAAATACCCTAATTGGGATACCACTAGTACTTTAGGACTTACCCTCATGCATGATATTACCCAACCTATATCCAAAGTTATACCTACGTATGATGTTATGGATAAAACTTCTTATGAGTATTGTTAGGATATACTAAACTTAGCAACCATCCATAATGTTAGAAATTAGGATGTTATCGGCAGGCTTCTTATCCTATCCTTCAAAGAAAAAATTCTACATTGGTTTAGAACCCTTGAAGACAACACCATCACTTCATGGGCTAAATTATCCAATCCTTTTTTTGAAGAATTAAATGAGTTAGCTGATCCTTTCTCCCTCCTGAACCAATTCACATCTATGTAGAAATAGCAACAAGAGTTAGTCTCTGATTTTAACCTGAGGTTTAGAAAAACATAGAAAATGATTCCCACTAAAGCTAGACCAGTTTCTCCCCTTGCTTTCATGTATTACATCAGAGCCCTTGGTTCAGACCTCAAGCTACAAACTTAACAGTTAGTATTATTTACCATTCCTCAAATATACAATATTTTTGTACAAGTAAAATATATTCTAAATATACCATATTGCTCTGAGATCCCTCAGTTTCAATCTAAAGTAGCTATATCTTCATATATGGATCCACATTCATTGTCATCACCACTTCCCCAAGTGGCTTCAATTTCTACTCCTAAAACAACATCTATGTCAATTCATTTTCCACCACTCCCATATCAAATATTCCAAGAATCCACCTTGTTTCTTGATATTCAGAATACCTTGAAAATAATCAATAACAAGGTGAATGCAATGGAAAAGAGAGATATGGAAAGGTATTAGAAAATAATATTACCATACATTAACAAATATAATAATACTAGTACCAACAATAATGTAGGGCCCATGTTTAACACAAATCAAGAAGATTAGGAATTTACCCTTGAGATCAGTCTGGTAAATATTTTGTGTCTTGTTTGTCACGATCCTCATGATTCATAAACCTATTTTATATACCAACACCATGTGTAATAGGCCATGGAGATAGTTGAGAGGAATCATAAAGGAAGATTCAACATGATATGGCACTCAAAGTAATTCATGGTCAGACAAGATCTTAGTGAAGAAGAAACAATTTCTATCATGACCAGGTTCAAAAAGAAGATATTGTAGATTAATCCATAGAATATGGGTCAATTTCAAGTTTCCTCTTAAAAAAAGAGAGAAACACCCATGCAATATAATGATAAGTTCCTAGTTCCACAGGTGATTGAAAATAAGGATAGTCCCAAGAATTCAAGAAAATAGGTGAACGCTCCAAAGTAGTATAAGAAGGAAAAAAAAGAACAAATAAGTTCCAAAGATGAAGCACAAAAAAATCTGATATTTCCTTCCATTACTAAAAGATAGAGGATTGAAGATACACAACAATACAATAGGAAGTATGGTGAACCAAAGAAGAGGTATGAGAAGATCCACTTGGAAAAGTTAGAGTTTAATATTGTGGAAGAGATGAAGAGGACCCCCTCTAGAGCAAGTCTCTATGACACTCTCTTCATCCTTGGTTAGATTGATCTATTAGGATTAATTAACAAATACAAGAAATAATATAATGCAAAAATCAACACAGAAGAAATTATGCAATACACAATAGACACGGATATAATGTGGTTCACCCAAATCGGGCTACTCCAAAAATAAAATAACTAGGCCCTTTGTATTCTATCTAGAAAACTCCTCTGTACATAGTTGTGCACCTCATTTCTTATTTAGTCGTCGTACAACCTCCTCTTATAATAATGCATTACAATTTTAGGGAAAAAACTTGCCTAAAATCTACTGTATGATCTGTGACCTAATATCAAATGGTCTAGATTTACATAGAGGAAAAAACATCTATTTTTAGCTTCGAGGGCGCTACCCTTGAAACCCCCACCGGGGGAGGCTCCATAGCTATCGTTGCCCCCCTTGGAGCCCCCTAGTGACAGTAGTAGGGAGGGCTAATGCCTCCCCTACACCCCCCCTCTTTCATGTAGTGGGTCTAAGTGTGGTTAAAACAAAGGCCTTCGATTTAATCAGGCTCCATAATCAACAATCTCCCACTTGGAGAGTGATCACAGCAACTCCACCGCTATTGCACTTGTTGTACTATGCTTTAGCTTTAGGCCTAGAAATTTTCTCACATTTTACTTTCATGATTTAATACCAACTAAAACTGAGTAGGAACTCAGTTTCTCCTTGGTTACTACCTTTGTGAACATATCTACAAGATTCTGGCTAGTGTGTATCTTCTCCAATTTTAATTTTCCATCTTCCAATACTGAGCATATGAAATGGTACTTGGTATGTATGTGTTTAGTCCTAGAATGGAAAGATAAATTCTTTGCAAGATGAATGGAACTCTGACTATCACTATATAATGTGCTATTATCCTGCTTCTTTCCTATCTCCTACATAAACCTTTGTAACCAAATCATCTCTTTACTAGCCTCTATAACAGCAACATACTCTGCTTCTATTGTTGATAGTGTAACAACCTTCTATAATTTTGAAATCCAGCTTATTGTAGTTTCACCTACAGTAAAAACATACCCTGTGGTACTCCTCCTATTTTCTATATCACCTGCCATATCTAAATCAACATATCCCTGTAAAGCAGTACTAGATCCTTTAAATCATAATAACTTATTTATAGTACCTCTCAAATACCTAAGAATCCACTTCATTGCCTCCCAATGCTTTCTTCCTGGATCACTCATAAACCTCCTTACAACTCCCACTGCATGTGCAACATCTGGCCTTGTGCACACCATCGCATCTGCCAACTGCTTATGAATAAGGAACCTTGGACATGTAGTTCATCTCCTCATGTTTCTTAGGACACATCTCTTTGGTCAGTTTGAAATGATTTCCCAAAGGTGTACTAAAAGTTTTTACATCCTGCATACTGAATCTTTCCAACACCTTCTCAATGTACTCACTCTTAGACAATGTTAATTTATGATTTTTCTTGTCTCTTATTAGTATCATACCAATGATTTGCTTTGTAGCACCCAAATCCTTCATTGCAAATGACTCTACTAATTTTATTTTGAGTACAATTATATCCTATATGTTAGACCCTGCAACAAGCATATCATCTACATACAATAATAGGATAATATAGTTACCATTATCCATTCTCTTAAAATAAACACAGTGGTCAGAATAACATCTACTATAACCATGACATGACATAAACCTGTCAAATTTCATATACCACTGCCTTGGAGCTTGCTTCAGGACATACAGACTCTTTTTCAACCTGCATACTAATTCCTCATTTTCTTTGACCTCATACCCTTGTGGCTACTGCTTATAAATCTCTTCCTCCAAATCCCCATGGAGAAAAGTTGTTTTTACATCTAACTGTTCAAGGTGTAAATCCTCTATAGCCACTAAGCTTAAAATAGTTCTAATTGAAGTCATTTTAACAACAAGAGAAAAAAAATCATCATAATAAATACCTTTCTTCTATGCAAAACCCTTTACAACCAGTCTAGCCTTATACCTATTTTTTCCTCTGTATTCTTCTTTCACCCTGTAAAACCATTTGTTCTGCAATGCTCTTTTTCTTGCAGGCAACTGAACCAGATCCCAAGTCTGATTATTTATCAAATATTCCATCTCCTCTTCCATGCCTTGCTCCCAATTCTTCTTGGTTTCTATATGCATTGCTTCTTCATATATTTTTGGTTCACCAGAGTCAGACAATAATACATAATATAATGATGGAGAGTAATGTACAAGAGGTCTACTTATCTTGGTATATTTTCTAAAAATAGTTTTAGTAGTTTGAGGTGCTACTTGCTGTTGTTGTTGTTGATTTTCTAGCACCTTCGGAGTTTCAATTTCATCAAACACTATGTATTTTGTGTTTTTCTTTTCTTATTTTTTTTGCTGCAACTGATCCTTATACATGACCTTCTCATTGAATATGACATCTCTACTCCTAATTATTTTGTGATTTGCATAATCCCAAAAACAATAACCAAAATCATTAACTCCATATCCAATGAAAAAACACTTCTTGGATTTTACCTCAAGTTTAGTTCGATTTTCTTTACTGATATGCACAAAAGCTTCACAACCAAAAGTATTTAAAAATGAGTAATTAACAGGCTTACTTGTCCATTCCTCTTCTGGAATCCCACCATCTAGAGAACTTGAAGGTCCTTTGTTTATTAAATAAACTGCAATATCCATAGCATCTGCAAAAAACTATAAGGACAATCTTACATGTATTCTCATGCACCTAGCACGTTCCATGATAGTCCTGTTCATCATTTCTGACACACCATTTTCTTGTGGAGTTCCTGGAACTGTCTTCATTCTAAAAATCCCATGGTATGAACAATAACTATCAAACTCTTTTCTACAGTACTCACCTCCATTATCAGATCTAAGACACTTTAGCTTATTTCCTATCTCATTCTCAACCAAAGCTTTCCATTTCTTAAATGTATCAAAAACATCTGATTTCTTTTTAATACAGTAAACCCATTTTTTTTAGTTGCATCATAAATAAATGTAACATAATAATGAGAGCCACCAAGAGATGATACCTGAGCTGGTCCCCATACATTTGAATGTACAAGCTCTAGCTTTTCACTCTTCTTTTCTTTTCCAACTTTGAGAAATTTGACTCTTTTCTATTTTCCATAAATGTAGTTCTCACAAAAGTCTAAATCAACCTGCTTCAAACCTAGCAACAAATTTATTGAATGAAGAATCAACATCCCCTTCGCACTCATGTGCCCAAGCCTATGATGCCACAAAGTTGTATCCACTCCTATAGAAGCTAAAGCAATAGAAAGGTCAGTATTACTAGTACATACATACAATGTACCTTCCTTATTTCCTTTTGCTAATAACATTGATCCTTTAGCGACCTTCCATGAGTTTGTTGAGAATGTAATTGTACATCCTTCACTGTCCAACTACCCTATGGAAATTAGATTTCTTCTTAATTTAGGAATATGCCTTACCTCTTTCAACAACCATTGGTTTCCATTTGGTAAATTTATTTGTATGTTACCCTTTCCTATGATTTTACATGGTCTATCATCACCTAGATAGACCTGTCCAAAATCACCCTGAACGTAATCTAGAAAATATTTCCTATGGGGTGTGGCATGATATGATGCACCAGGAACTAGCACCCAATAGTCACTAATATTATCTAGTGAAAGAATTAAAGCATCTTGCAATACATCACCTACAATTTTTGCTTCCTGATTACCCTATTTTTCTTCTTCCTATTTTTCTTTCCGATTCCAACAGTCTCTTTTTAGGTGTCTTTTCTTCCTACAATTCTAGTATTCTAACTGCTTCCCTTTGGATTTGGATCTACCTTTCTTTTATTTTCCATGATTCCCTAGGATTTTTCCTCTCTCCCTTTGTCTCCCCCTGTTCTCTACAGTCAAAGCATTACCTGATGTTTCACTTGTGCTTTTTCGTTGCATTTCCTCGCTAAGGATAACACCAATAACATCATCAAACTTTAAATTATTTGAACCAAAGATAGAATTACTCACAGCCATTACCAATCCATTCCAAATTTCTAGCAATGAGCACAAAATCAAAAGAGCCCTAACCTCATTATCAAAGTTTACTCCTATAAAGCTTAACTAATTTGTAATCGTGTTAAATTCATTTATATGATCAGTAACAGATCCACCTTCTGACATCTGCATATTAAATAAACGTTTCATAAGAAATACCTTGTTTGAAGTCGAGGGTTTTTCATATAGTTTAGCCAACTCATTCATTAAACCCTTCGTTATCTTTTCCTTTGAAATATTGAAGGCCACCGACGATGCCAAGCACAACCGTATTGTTCCTAGTGCTTTTCTATCTAGAACTTCCCATTCTTTATTAGTCATTGATATCGGCTTTTTTGCTACTCTGCCTAATGGTAGGTAAATATATTTCTTATAAATATAATCCTCCATTTACATCTTCCATAACTAGTAGTTTTGGCCATTGAACTTCTCAACCCTAAATCTACCTTCTTCTGCCATTGCTCCCACTCAAACTGGAAACCCTCCTTTCAAATGCATTTTTCAAACCCTAAGCTCTTATACCAATTGTTAGGATTAATTAACAAATACGAGCAATAATATAATGCAGAAATAAACACAGAAGAAATTATGCAATACATAATAGACATAGATATAATGTGGTTCACCCAAATCGGGCTACTCCATGGAGAAAATAACCAGGCCCTTTGTATTCCATCCAAAAAACCCCTTTGTACACAGTCGTGCACCTCATTACTTATTTAGTCACCGTACAACCTCCTCTTATAATAATGCATTACAATTTTAGGGTAAAAACCCGCCTAAAATCTATCATCCGATCTGTGACCTAATATCAAATGGTCTAGATTTACATAGAGTAAAAAACATCTATTTTTATTTCGGGGGCACTACCCCCGAAACCCCCACCAAGGGGAGGCTCCATAGTTGTCATCGCCCCCCCCCTTGACCCCCCCTGGTAACAGTAGTAAGGGGGGCTAATACCCCCCCTCTTTCATGTAGTGGGTCTAAGTGTGGCTAAAACAAAGGCCTTTGATTTAATCAGGCTCCATAATCAACATGATCTACTCAAGGCTTCTTTAAGTAAAAATTCTTAACAAAAATAGACCACCACAATTTTTAGCATACCTTCTAGCAAAATGGAGATGACTCCTATATCCCTAAATAATAAACCTCCTATATTTTATATTTCTTTGATAATGGATGGTTGGATAGTACACAATTGTATGATATATTCAAGAGCTTCAACCAGTCATACCCAAAGCATTTTGTCATAAAATGTAAATTTAGTATACTACAGTTGGATGTGACACCATTTAAGACCAATGGAGTGGTTAAGTATGTGCTAATAAAATTACACAGAGCTCCAAAGGTTACTATTTTACAAGATATTATAGCGGTAGACCTAGAACCTTACTTTAGTTTGTGTCTTTCTAGAGAATTCACTACCAAGCTAGGAGGTTTTATGTATTTGGATTAATTTGGCATGATTATTCCATACAAAAGCAAGATAATAAAGATAACATCTTAAAATCTTGTGTCCTATCACATTGAAAAAATATAATAAGACATGTGTAACCTCTTATCTCTAGATGAAATTGAACTGGTAGAGAGCTTTGAAGAGTTAGAAGTGGAATATAAGTTGCCATTCAAAGAAGATTATAGTATTTTTGGGACAAGTATAGACACTTACAACATATCTTCTAAAATAGAGAAAAATACCCTCATCATATCTGATTAGTCTCTGAGAGAGTCAAGAATTTGGATAATGTATTTTGATGGGGCAAGATGCAAAAATGGGGCGGGCGCTAGTGTAACTTTGAAATCTCCTTAATAAAGAGTAAAATTTTTTGCTTATATATTGACATGGTCTTGCAATAAAAATATTCCAGAATATGAGGCTCTATTTTTAGGATTGATACAAGTAGAGAGTATGGAAATTAAAATATTAGATATATATGGTGACTCAGAGCTATTAGTTAATGAAGTCACAAATAAGTGCAGTAGCAAGCACCATTACTTGAGATCATACAAGAATAGAATATGGGATTTGATGGAATATTCTGATGCTTTAAACATCCACTCTATTCCTAGAAAAAAAAATATGTTGGATGATGCTTTAGCTGTTAAGAATTCTAATTTTAGTCCTTATTGAAATCTTGGATCATCAAAAGATAAAAGAGTTAAACTAGTCTGCAGGCCTGCAATACCAAAAAAATAGATTTTTTGGAAGGTTTTTGAGAGTGATGATAAGATCATCAACTTTTTAGTAGGATAAGCTTGTTTATCTTGTGTGAAATAAGATCTCCCTCAAGAAATATATCAACAAGATGTTATTCAGGTGAAGAAAAATCATATCCCTAAGGGTTTGACTACACTAGAAAGCCTCTTTGATAATGAATATGGTAGGAAATCAAGAGCTATGGAAATCAATGATGAGATCTACAAAGAAATTAAAGTACAAAAGGATAAAAAAAACTCAAAATTTACATTCACTGTTCTCTAGAGGAAGTGGAGGATATTAAGGTTGTATACCTCAAATACCGAGATATTATAGCCTAGTCATATGAATATCTTAAGGTATATGTTAAGAAAATTATTCAACACACTATTGAGCTAGAGGTTGATGCAAAAACTTTAAGATAGAAGCAGAGACCTATGAATCCTAGGATTGAATCTATGATGAGAGAGGAACTACTCAAACTAATAAAAGTAAAAATTATCTACCCTATCAAACATTCCACATGGGTTACTAATTTGATTCTTGTGAGGAATAAAAATGGAGACATTCATTTATGTGATGATTTTAGGAGCCTAAATAGATCATCACTAAAATACCACTACCCTCTCCCTCATATTGACCAAATTTTCTAGATTGTTGCAGGGGATGAGAGATTTTCTCTGCTACACAGTTTCTTAGGATACAACTATATTTAGGTGAAGGATGAGGATAAATTCAAGATATATTTTACTACTAAGTGAGGCACCATTGCTTATCATAGAATACCTTTTGGTTTATCTAATGCAGGGGCCACTTTCCATAGATCCATGAACTTTGCTTTTGAGGATTTGATCAATAAATTCATCCTCATCTACCTTGATGACATGATTGTGTTCTCCCATAAAAAAAAAACTCCCTTGGAACACTTGGAGAAAGTGTTTCAAAAATACAGAGTTTGGCATCTCCCTAAATCCAAAAAAAGTCATTTTTTGTAGTCCATGAGGGAAAACTATTAGTACATGTCTCTAAATAGGGAATTCCAATTGACCCTAATAGAGTAATATCAATACTGGCTCTTCCTCTCCCTATGAATAAGAAAGCCTTAAAATATTTTTTTTAATAAATCAATTTTGTGAGGAAGTTTATTTCAAACTTTATCCAAATTGTTAAATCAATTTCAAAACTACTCAAAAATAATATGGAGTTCAATTGGACTAAAACAAGGAAGCAAGCTTTTAAGGCAATAAAACAAGCCATTGTTACTGCCCTAGTACTAGTAAACCCTTATTTTTGCAAGAATTTCATTTTGTATGCCTATGGAATAGAGGAGAGTTATGCAGGAATTCTAACATAGAAGAATGATGATGGAGAAGAACACCCCATATTTTTTTGGAGCCAAACTCTTCATGACTACCAAACTAAATATAACTTCATTGAGAGACAAGTGTTTGCAGTTATGAAATCATTGAAGAAGTTTAAGCAATACTTGGCTCAAAGTAAAACTCTTATTTATGTGGTACATTCAGATGTCAAAAGTTTCATCTTACAAGGAGAACTGGGTGAAGAAAGAGTTGGTTGGATCACCAAAAATCTAGGTGTATGATGTGGAGATATATCCTATAAAGATAGTAAGATGCATAGCATTATGTCAAGGGATGACAACAAAAGTAGTCAGGACAGAGTAAGGATAGTTCTTTAGAAGATTCATATTGGATTGATCAGTTGACAAGTTACTTCCAAATAGGATTGTGCCCCTCAGAACTTAATGCTTCACAAAGGAAAAGGTATATATTACAAGTTTTGAAATATATCCTTTTACTTAAGGAAATTTATAAAATAAACCTCGATGGAGTTCTTCTAAGGTGTTTGAAAGACAATTAAAAACAAAAATTTATTGAAGAATTTCATGAAGGATTTTTAGGAGGACATTTTTAGGGAAGGTTACAACTATGAAAATCATAAGAGCAGGTTACTACTAGCCTACTATATTTACTATAAATTTCAAAGCAATAAGAGCATGTGATAAGTGTCAAAGATATGTAGGAATAAATAGATATGTAGGAACATTTTCAACAGTGGGGACTAGATTTCATTGGAGTCATAAATCTCAACTCTTAAGTAGGTCATAAATACATATTGACTACTACAGACTATACCAGATGGGTAGAGGCAAACCCAACCCAAAGATTAGACCAATATATAGTGATCAAATTTATTGAGATATTTATTACAATTTTTGGTCTCCCTGAAGCCCTGGTAAGTGATAATGGTCCATATTTCATAGATGCAAGGTACATTAAATTTTCAAGTCAATACAATATATGCTTAAATAATTCCTCTAACTTTTATCCTCAAGGTAATGGGTTAGCAAAATCCACTAACAAAAATATACTTAGAATCCTGAAAATAGCACTAAAATATAGTAAAAGAAGTTGGCACCTTCTCCTAGAGTAGGCCTTATGGGTAGATAGGATTACTATCAAGAAATCTATTAAAGCAACCCCTTATGCATTACTGTATGGGAAAGAGACTATTCTACCTACTCATCTAGAGATACCAACTCTAATATTGGCCAGCCAGGATGATGAATCAGATCAAAACCTAGTAGAGACTAGATTTATGTACCTCCTACAGTTGGAAGAACAAAGAACCAAATCATATGAAAGTTTTCAAAAACACTCCATTGACACTAAATAATGGTTTGATAAGAATGCTAGATTTAGAAAATTCAATATTGGTGATTCAGTACTAAGGTGGAATGTATAAAATTCCAAACCAAGCAACCATAAAAATTTTTATTTTTTCTGGGATGGTCCATTCAAAATATTTGAGGTCAAGGAGAACAATGTCTTCCAGCTCCAAGATCAATAAGAAAATTTACAACCAATCCTGGTTAAGGGATATCATCTCAAGCTATACTTTGGAAAAATAAATTTTTTTCATGTTGTTAGCTTTTGAGGATATATGATGTGAAGAGATATAATACAGGTCCCACTGCAATACAAGAAATATCAAAGAAAGTAAAACAAAAATATGATTGAAATATGCTATAAATAGAAATGATAAAAATACAATGCAATATGGATGAAATGGACACTCCATTAATATAAGCTAAAGAGCTACATTGTTACAACACCAATATAGCCAAGTCGGCTATATTTCCAAAGTTCACTTATTCATTGATTTATTATTATAAATAGAAGTAGGTTGATTTAATTCTTATCATCTATCATCTTAATTCCAATTGTACATTCACAAGAGACTTAGCCCTCTCTAAGTGGCAAAGGACTTAGCCCTCCTAAAGTGGCAAGAAATATTTGATTTTCCTCATTCGTATTATTGTTCGCATTGGTTTAACAGGTTTTATGCTTCAAGTGGTATAAGATACAATTCATCCTACATAATCTCTTTTGAGTCTTGTGATTACTCATTATAAGCATCACTGAAGAAAAATGATACCGAAGCTATTTCTTGTAGTTATATCGATCATGTGCGAACGATAGAATGATAGAAAAAGAATAATCATTGAAGAAGAAGCATCGTAGAAATGAAATAAATTGTTAATTTTTGTTGTCATTATGGACGTTTGTGGATTGGTACAGTGATATTAGGGTTTGACGAGACGTTCATTTATTGGCTAAGTTACAATTTTAAATTTCTTAAAAAATGCACTGTGCAACTCGTGTAAAGAAGACATCTAAAAAAAAGTAACAATTGTCTAGAATATTAAGGCTCGTGCTGACTAACATTGTAGTGGCAAATGATATTAGGGCTCGAGAAAAATAAAATTAAAGCTTATTATTAACAAATTTCTTTTCCAAACAAGAGACATGGTGGTCATGATTGGAAATCACCGATGCAGCCTAGGTAAAACGTGTGTTCATCACATTCGCGAAGCACGACATAGGAAAACCCATATAATACTGTAGAGTAGTAACAAAGTACTTAAAAAGTTTTATCTATTGCAATAAAACTATCTGAGTAATAAAATAATGCATGGGATATATTAATTTTGAGGGGATGATATAGATTGGGGGCTCTGGTGATTTGGCGATTTGGTGGGAAAATTTCTGTGACGGCGTCTGGTGTTGCTCGAGGGATTCTGGCCCGAAGATCTTGCCTGGGGCATTGGGGGGTTGTTTTTGATTTCGTCTGAAGGTTCTTTAGTGGTCCCGGGAGGGCCCGATGGGGTCTCCTCCAGTTTCTCCTGCTGGGAGAAAGACCTCATATGCTGAGAAGTTGAAAGATAATCCCTCGCCTTCCACGGATGGAGCGCAGCGGAATGCTTTTCAATCGATACTCAAGAATGTTGCCAATGGCCCAAATGCTCACCGTGTTAATGGATGCCTCCCGCAATCCACTTCCAGGCCTAATATTGTTATAGAACCAATGCTGGTCGAAGATACAATCGTCTACCGAGCTAATCACGACTTGATCTGCAAATTCATGGGCATCCGTCCCACACTGAATTTTTTGCATACCTGGGTTCGCCAGAACTGGGAGCCACACGATGAGTACTCTTTATGGCCTATAAGCAATGGGTATTTCATCATAAGTTTCTCTTATTTAGCAGATAGAAACAGAGCATTTGAATCAGAAAAGAGAAACCACGGACCAGCAGGGTTATTTGTCCAACCCTGGAGAGTGGGTTTCGACCCCCGCATCGAACCCACGGCTGTCCCGATCTGGATCCACTGTACGCTCTCCCGATGGAGTTTTGGGGTGAGCAGGTGTTGGAACTAATAGGTAATTCCCTAGGCAGATTTTTGGGAGTCTCCAAAGATACCATAGAGGGTAATACTGTTGTCTTTGCTAGAATATGTGTAGAGATGGACATTAGTCAGCCTCTACCAGCTGAGGTGGAACTTGAGCTTGCAGGAGTACCCTGGATCCAGCAGTTAGACTATGAGGCCCTACCTTTCAGGTGCCGAGTATGCCATAAGCATGGACATTTGGCAAGGTTCTGCCCAAACGTAGTGAGCACAAAAATGGAGGCTCCGAGTGGAATGTCAAACCGCCCTAGAGAGGGTAAGTCCAGTCCGGTCAATGAACCCTCTAGCAATTCTCCAGGTCCCGATGCTCGATAGAATGGCTTTGAACAGGTGAAACGAAAGAGAAACAAAAAGAAAAGTGGCAAGGAGCAGGTACAGCTCAAGCCAAACAATCGATATGAAATTTTTAAGTCATTAGTGGATCTGGAGGACCAATCTATGGAGGGAGTGGTTGGGAATGGTGAGAATGTCAACACTCCACCTCTTGTTTCTCCTTCCTTCACTCCTGTAGTAGAACAGGTGACTGTGCCAGCTGAGAACCTGCAGTCAGAGAATCCAGGGGCATTGGTTATACACTCCCCAGCACAGCCGGCTATAAAAGATGTCACCATGGGAAATGCAGATAAAAACAGAGAAAGGCCTGCTTTAGGGATTTCCCAGGTGGAAAAGAGATCTAGAAACAATAACTCTCAAGGAGCGAGAAGAAAATACAATAAGGAACTACTAATAGCGCAAGGAGATAAGCTAATCAATGGAGGATTGGTGAGGACCATTGATTCTTACTGCTCTCAAGGTTTTCAATGATTATTCAATCTTGGAATGTTAGGGGTTTAAACAATGAGAACCCATCAATTTGCTGTTCAAAGACTCTTAGAAAACCGTAAAACAGACTTTTTGCTTCTTCAGGAGACCAAAATGTCTTTAGATATTATGAGTAAAACTGCTACTAAAATCTGGCGGGGAGCTGGGTATATGGACGTGGCTGCCCAAGGAGCTTCAGGTGGAATTGTTACCCTTTGGAACCCTCTGGTCTGGACTGCTTTAGAACATGTAGCTTGCAGGGGTGTACTTACTTCTCTCTTCAGAAATAACTTCAATTCTGAGCTGGTCCTTATCACCAACTTTTATGGGGCCCAAGATCTTGATGGCCAGAGGCTCCAATGGGACGCTGTTCACAACATGAGAGCATACAGGGAGTGTTATGACTGGATTATTACAGGGGATTTTAATGCAAAATTATCTGTTCGGGACCAAGAAGGTAGCACCCCTATTTTGGATCCAGGGGACCAGCTTCTGATTGCCCAAGTTCAGGCCTTTAATTTAGTGGACGTTCAAGGCCCTAGTGTTTTTTTCACTTGGACAAATAAGAGAAAGGAGCCACATAGCAGGAAGGTCAAGTTAGATCGCTTTTTGGTCTCGGAGGAGGCTTTTGTTAAATGGACTTTCAAGTTCCAGATTTTGGAGGGCCCTATTTCGGATCATTTTCCCATTTTGCTTGAGGGAGGGACTTCGAGAGGGCAGCACCATAGGCCTTTTAAATTTGAGAATTATTGGTTACAAAAGGAGGACCTTCGACAGAAAATCTCTCAATGGTGGACAGAAGGCCGTCCACCTTTTGGGACAGCAATGTTCAAATTTCATAAACAGCTTCAATTTGTCAAAATTCAATTGAAACAGTGGAGGAAAGGAAACAAGTCGGATTTCCAGTCCCAAAGGGCCCCCTTGGTGGCTAGATGGGAGGAGGTTCAGAAACTTTTTAGGGAAGGATCAATTACTGAGCAACTCAAATCTGAAGATGATGAACTGCGTAAAGCGGTTGAGGACATTGACAACCAAGAGGAGTTATACTGGAAACAGAGGGCTAGAAATACTTGGTTATTAGAGGGGGACAGAAATACCAAATTTTTTCATCGGTCAGCTTGTGCTAGGAGACAGATGAACAATATGGAAGTTCTCAAAGATGAACATGGAAATGTCTTCGATACTCTTCCTGGCATGCATTCCCATGCTATCGATTACTTTTCTAAACTTTTTAAGGAAAGTATGCAGCAAGATGTTGAGGCTCAGAATGAAGTTCTTAATGTTATTCCTCCTATTATCTCTGAAGAGGACAATCAGGCCCTGCTTAGACCCATTGAAAGGGATGAACTGAGAAATGTGGTCTTTGGTATGAGTACTGGAAAATCTCCTGGTCCAGATGGCTTTCCTATTGAATTTTTTTAGGCTTTCTGGGACACCTTGGAGGAGTATGTTCTGGCTGTTACTGAGGAATCCAGATCCAATCGAAGAATGCTCAGGGCGATCAATCACACCTTCATTGCTTTAATTCCAAAAGGGAAAGCGAGGGACTCATATCTCTCGATTTCAGTGCCTATTGCTTTATGCAATGTGATTTACAAAATCATCACTAAGATAATGGCTGAGAGGCTTAAACCCCTTCTTCATAGCATCATTTCTCCTAAACAGGGGGGCTTTGTTGAGGGAAGACAAATCTTGGATGGGGTGGTTTTGGCCCAGGAGGCCATCCATTCAATGCAAACTTCGGGCAACAAAGGAATGTTCATTAAACTGGATATGTCCAAGGCTTATGACCGGGTGGAGTGGTGCTTCTTGTCAAAAATGATGGCTGCCTTTGGCTTTTCTCAGGATTGGATTGATTGGGTTATGAGTTGTGTTTCTTCTCCCTATTTTTCTGTTCTCATCAAGGGCCTTCCCTCGCTTCCTTTCGGTGCCACCTGTGGTCTCCGCCAGGGAGACCCTTGTTCTCCCTATCTCTTCCTTCTCTTGGCTGAAGGTTTGGGCAGACTGTTTTTGAGGAGAAGGCAACAAGGTCTACTTTCTGGTATCAAGGTTGGGGAGGAAACTCTGACTCACTTGCAATTTGTGGATGATACGGGTCTGGTTGGTGCGGCCACTCTTCGAGAAGCTAGAGGAATCAGAGATACTTTGAATTTCTACCTAAGGGCTTCAAATCAAGTTCTAAATGTCAGGAAGTCCAAAGTGGTCTTTTTCAATCTTGACCAACGGCTTCAGGAGCGCGTTATTGAGATCCTGGGCTTCACAAGGACTTCTCTTCCAATTGTTTACCTGGGCGTTCCCCTTCATTTCAAAAATTTAAATATTGACATTTGGAAGAATCTATTAGCAGGCATCAAAGACAGAATGAATCATTGGGCCCATAAATGGCTAAGCTACGGGGGTAGATTAACCTTCCTGAAGTAGGTTATTCAGGCTTTGCCGATCTATAAATTCTCAATACTGGCTGCCCCTCATACCATCTGGAAAGAGCTGGACAAAATGGCTAGAATATTTTTATGGGAAGGCACAAAAGGGAAGAAAAAATGGGCCTTGGTTGGGTGGGACAAAGTTACCCAGCCTAAGGACAAAGGAGGGCTGGGCTTGAGAAGTTCTATGCTTAATAACAGAGCTTTGGCTGGAAAACTGTATTGGAGGTGGATTTCTCAGCCATCCTCCCTCTTCAGCAGAATTATTTCCAGTAAATATTTGGGGCATGTTCATCCCAATGAGGTGGGTCACTTTCCCTTGGAAGGTTCTGGTTCCTTAGTGTGGCAGACTCTCAAGCTTGGGTCCCAGATTATCAAAGATCAATTATTCTGGAAAGTGGGGAAAGGAGACAAGGCTCATTTTTGGACTGACTCTTGGGACCAACATCCACCCATTATTGTTATGTTCCCTGAGCTACAACCAATCATGACCACCTTAGAAGCCCAGGGCTGGATCCATATTGATAATTATCTTCTTACCAGTCAATTGGGGGGGTATAAATTTAAAAAGTTTAAGCGGTGGGAGGAGTGGCCAATTACTGTCTCTCCGGAGTTGGCGCCTATCCTGCAAAAAATCTTGTCAGAAAGGTTCCTCACGGGGAAGGATGAGGAAGATGAATTAGCCTGGGGCTATGGAAGCCTTGGGGTCTACTCAGTTAAGGCTGGATATGAAGAGATCCTCCCTGAGCCTCCCCCACACTCTTTTCCGGTTCAGCATTGGAGAAGGATTTGGCATTCAAAGGGTTGGCCGAAAGTGAATTTCTTCTCTTGGCAACTTATGCATAATGGTCTTCTCACCTTTGACAATCTCAGACGTAGGGGTTTCAATGGCCCCTCTCAATGTGCTTTATGCCTCCAACATGAGGAAACTACAGATCATTTGTTTTTTGAGTGTCCTTTTACTCATCAGATTTGGGAACGCTGGTTCTCTCAATTTAAACTCCAGGCTAATGGTGTTCTCAACCGTACCAATATTTGGGAAAAATGGAAATGGGGCAGGTTCAATTCCATAGTTCTCCGAAATGGCTGGCAGTTAGGCTTTCTCTTCATTTGGTGGCAAGTTTGGTTGGAGAGAAATGCCCGGATCTTTAGAAACACTTTCTCCTCGATTGACGGCGTTTGGCAGGTCATCTGGAGCAAAGTCACAGAAACTGTTGCTACTTTTGTTAATGAAGAGAATCAGGCTACTCTTAGGCATCCTGAAGAGGGGGTTGAGGGTCATGAGAGGCAAGGTAGAGCATGCTGGAAACCTCCCCCTGTAGGCTGGATCAAGATCAATACTGATGGGGCTGCAGAAGACAACCCGGGCAACGCAGGAATTGGCGTTGTTTGTCGGGATCACTCGAGTGCGGTTCTTTACTGGGAATTGCAGGGATTGGGCAGAGCCACGAACAATGAAGCCAAAGCATTTGCCATTAAGTCAGCGTCTATCTGGGCTGTTAAGCAGGGTTATCGGAGGATAATTCTTGAATCTGATTCTCAAGTCCTGATCGGCGCTCTAGATTGCTTGCAAAATTTCTCTTTAAAATCCTGGAGACTGCGGATGTTGATATCCCAAATCAAGGAGTTATGGAGGGAGTTAGATGATGTTATCCCTATGTATGTGAGTAGAAATCTGAACACGGTAGCTGACTTCCTTGCGAAGATGGGTGCTGAGAAAGAGGTAGGTGTTCAGCTGCACAGTGATATGCCTATGATAGATGAAGAGATTCAGAGTGGTCTGGAACGATCCCTGCATCCATGAGCTCAAAAATGACTAAGGTTAGTTTTTGTCGTGATATCGCGACATATTGTGCCGACGCGACCCTGTTTGGAAATCTGTCACGATTTCGTGACATGTTGCTCTGTCGCGACATGTTGCTCTGCCGCGACATGTTGCTCTGTCACGACCTTTCCTGGATAACTGTAGCGATTTCGCTACCCTTTTTGTTGTCGCGGCTTTGGGAGGAAAATTGTAGTGATTTCGCGACTTGTTGCATCGTTGCGGTCTTTGATGAGAAGGTGTCGCGATGTCGCGACCTTTTTGGTTGGTTTTGCTGCTGGAGGAAAAGTGTCGCGATATCGCGACGCTTTGAGAAAAATTGCGTGAAAGGGAAAAACCGTCGCGATATCGCAAAAATTTTTGTGAAAAGCTACTCTAAGGAAAATTTGTCGCGATTTCGTGCCTTTTTTGAGGAAAGGACACAAAGGGGCATACCTGTAGCGATTTCGCGACGTTTTGAGCAAAATTACGTTAAGTGGAAAAACTGTCACGATATCGCAACCTTTTTTGTGAAAAGCCTCCCAATGGATAACCTGTCGTGATTTCACGACATGTTTATGGAAAGGAAGCAAAGGGGAAAACCTGTAGCGATTTCGCGACAGTTCTGGAGAAAAAACTGCATGAAGGAAAAATGTCGCGATTTCGCGACTAGTTTAAGAAAAGGGCACCATGGGGGAGAACATGTCGCGATTTCATGACACTTTTGTGGATGGGGCAACCATTGGATTTCTTGTCGTGATTTCGCTACACTTCTGGCCAACTGGGGCTCCAAGGAAAAGCCGTCGCGATATCGCGACACTTTCTCAAAGTTGCTGATTAAAGGAGAACTCGTCGCGATTTTGCGATAATTTCGGGGAGCAGGTGCCTTCAGGCTTTCTCGTCACGATTTCACGATGTTTTTGGAATTTGGGTGATTTGGTGCTGTGCTGTCGCAATTTCGCGACATTTTTCGTGTGTTGTGGCTTCGGCGCTTTTTGTCGCGATATCGCGACATGTCACGATTTCGCGACATGTCGAGTTACCGCGACTGGTTGTTGTGGCGCGGCGGTTGTTAGGTTAGGTGTCGCGATTTCGTGACATGTCGCGTTTTCGTGACATGTCACGTTTTCGTGCCCTTTGTCCTTCTGGTCTCTTTGTGCTTGGTTGGGATGCCCTTTCTCCCTCTTGTAACTGTCATTTGTTTTAATACAAGCTTTTTTTCAATTTTTTCAAAAAAAAAAAAATAATAATAATGCATGGAAAATAAGTAACGACTAAACTGCAATCGTTTGGAGTCCCTCATGTTCCAATAAGTCTTTACCATTGTGAGGATTCATTCTTTCGTCTCTTGTAGAAGATAGAAGTTAAAGGTGTAGACACCCAAAAGTTGCACACTACTATACCTATGTACTTGTACATCCTTCTGGGCACTTTTAGGTTTACATAGGCCATCCTAGGTACCCCTAGGCTATCGTAGAGTAGCGTAGATGTAAATCATCCTAGACATGCATAGATTTTTGTAGTCATGCATAGTCATATGTAAACAGTCATAGTCATGTGTAGTCATGCGTAGATCGCCATAGATTTTCATAGCATAGTGTAGACTCCCATATACTACTTCATCGGATTTCAGGTCCTAAACCCTTGCAAGCCTTCCAAATTACATTTGGCACATCAAAATATCATTCGAAGGTCTATTCACACACAATTAAGGCCCCCATGGGGTATTAGTTGGCCAAATTAATTAATAAGTCAATTATCAAATTCTAATTTAATGTTGACTTCACTTAAGTCACTTTTTAGGGTAAATTTGATTAAAATAACCTTTAATCTTGATTAGCCTTAATCAAATCCTCCCACATGTGTGATATTAGGGTTTGTTGAGATATTTCTTTAATCATGTTTAAATTAGCTTAAGCACCTCCCAATCAGGATTAGCCCTAATCCATCCTCACACATGTGTGAGGATGAGATATTTCTCATAAGGAATGTGATGTTGCCACATAGCATTTCTTAACCTAACCCTAGTTAGAATCAAACCTAGGTTTAGTCTATGTAACCCTCCCCTACACCTTGCATTTTCCTATAAATAATGGGTCCCAAACCCCTAATTAATTTTGATTCCCAAATTCAACAAAGTACAGTTACTTTTCAAAAATGGAAATCCAATAGTAAATAGTTCATTCTCGATGCACACATATGGATTCCAATAGCATACAAAGGTACCCCAGCTACCTTAGGATAGATCTATCAAATATATTTTACCAGAATAGCATCACAACTCAATTTGCAACCTGCCCTACGCATCCAAACCCAATTAGCAACCCGAGTTGTGAAGTGTGTTTGCAAGCCCCAAATCACCTCAAATTTGGGAGGTAAGCTCTGTTTTAGCATATTATTATCTTCTGCACATTTTATTTTAGTTTTTGTTATGGTTTTATAGTCATTTCATCTTTATAAATATGGGGCCTGACTAAGGCAAGCCCCCCAATGTATTGACCCTTTCTTGCAAGTTTCTTTCAGGTTATTCAACATATTTGAAGGAGAAGAACACCAAAAAATAGCAACCCAATGGTGGCCCGCATACAAAGAAGCCCACCTACACTGAGGGACATCAGAAGGAGGCATTAGGCCTATGTTTTTTATTCATGAAAATAAAATGGGAAACTCTTCCTATTTGTAGTATATACAAAATTGATAATGAATAAAGCATTATATTTTTGAATGACTTATGTTATTACTTGTTGTTAGATCAAATGTCAACTTCTGGTCGTTTCATTCTGGCACGCCCGATGGGACCCCCACAATGAATAGTGCTAGATTCATTTTTCTTATAAATCTGACATTATCCTCTATTTTTGTGTCTTGCAAGTACCAAAAATATGTTTCACTAAAGCCTCCAAAGCCCTAGGAATCATCCTAGGCCATCAGATCTCTGATTTGAAGCCTCTGAACCTGATTCATGATCCACCCTATGATTTAGGTCAAATTCATGACCTGGGTCACGATTTGAGCACAGACACCTCAAAAACCCCCAAATCAGTTGGGGTGATATTTTTAGGGGCCAAGCAAACCCCCCTTAGCATCAGAATGCAGGTATTTTCATTTTTGTTGCCTCTGTTGCAATTTTTGGAAGTAGAAATGCATTGACTAGTTGAATGACCATTACTAGGCCTAGTTTTGGGTTCATTACAAAGTGGTTAAAGCATTAGGGTTTCTAAAATTTTTAGGACCTGCAACTTTCCAGCAAGTGTATAAAATTTATTTCTCAAATAAATTTGCATTTGTCTTTTATTTTTGCATATGGCATAAGCCTAAGTTGTTCTTCCTTCATTCATAGCTTCCATTGCTAAAAGGAACTTTACATTCTAAAGTGAAATCAGGGTTTCTAATCCCCTCTTACATTTCTGAAAGAATTTTACATTCTAAAAGTTCAAGTTAGGGTTTCATAATCCCCTTTACTCCACACACATTTGGATTGCATGTTTCTATGTTTTTCAAAGTAGATTAGTTTGCTTCACAAAGGCATTTAGGCTAGACCATTTCTTTACAAAGATTGTAAGCTATCTAATCATTTGCTTTCAAAAAAGCATTAGGATTAGTTTTCTTTTGAAAAGGCAATTAGTTAGTTTCTTATCTTGCATACACCGTTAGCAAAATACAAACCCACACACACTCACATGGTACTTAAACAAGTGGTGAGATTGGATTTCATCCCCAATCCATCACTCGAGACTGGTGTCGGTGAATTTTTACCCTCCACCATATCTCAACCCCCCTAGACACCTAGTAGCCCCACAAGAGCGGTTTTTTGGATTTCATCATCGAAAAATCCCCCACTTTTGTGATTGGGCCCTGGATTTCATCACCAATGGTTACCTATGGAGTGGGACAGGATTAGCGCCTTCATCCACAAGGCTTGTATAATTTGTGGAATTGGTAACTATCATTCTTGACTAAGCCCACCCGAGGGTGAAGTGAAAGCATGGGTATGCCGGTAGCAGGTCTCATATAGTGCCACATCTTCTCGTGAGAGGATATTGTGAACTCGCTTTAGCATAGTGAGTTCCACCCCTTTAGGATACCATTTTACTACACCTTCCATACAGGTCACCATTCACACGTTGCGGTACCATTCTATCATGTGCATCTTTGGGTGTTGCAGGAGGTTTGTTATTGATGAAATTCCTAATTTGCTAGAGTATTCACTCCATTACCCATGATTCTACATAGGGAGTATCAACATTACAACACACAAAATAAACATAACACTTTTATTTTCTCAACATTTAGAATTGATTTTGGTCTATCGTTGTTTGCATGATCATAGACCGGTCTCAACACACCACACTATATATTGTTTTGCTACACACAACATGTCACTTACTTCACACTCACAGTAGACACAGTTGAGTCTACATCACATAGGGTTTATTCCTAAAATCCCCTTTGACACATGCCACTATGCCTGTGGTCACTCGTAGTAGAGCGCGTGAGAAATCACGCTCTATGGAGGAATGGCCTCCCCCTTCCTCTAGTCAGTCCACTCTTACTCCTTTGATCATGAAGGAGAGGATTATAGACACATCTGATTCACACATAGAATCCGATGCACAATTCACACACATGATGCCTCATGAGGAGACGTCAACTTTGAGTGAAATTCTCGCTACTTCACTCGCAGAGGATTACCCGCTCTTTGTAGCCCCATCCTCACCTAATATCCCAACCATGTTCTATGACCATGTGATCTACACAGCACCAGGAAAATCTCCCCCATCCCTTACCATAGATGAGGAGGTCATGCCTACGTCACCCACCTTTGCACATCCCTTCTTCCATAATCTATCTCAATCCCTATTTGAGAATGATTCCTCCCTTCTAAACTGTACCTGTCTTGAGGTCGCATCATTTTCCCCTATCGTAGGAATGGTATCTGACCCATCCTCATCCACTATAGGAAGCCAGAATCCATCCTTCCAAACTACACAATAGATCCCTACCCAACAGGAACCACAAGCATTCCCTCAAACCTCACGCTCGTACTCCTCACAAGAGTACCAACCATCCTCTTCCCAAGAGTCATTCTTCACCATATCTGAGGGTACCTCCCAAAAGCCTCTTCAGGAGCAAGAGGTGCAAACCCAAGTAGGAGTGTACACCTACACTTTCCCCTCAACCCAAGCTCCTACCTCGGTAGCTTATCCCACATTTTCATCAGCTTTCCCGCCTATCTCCCAGGTATCCGGAGTGCATGACGCCCAACCCTTGGAGCCACCTTTGCCTACGATGACCTTTAGGATACCACCACCTATTCCTTTTTAGGCTCCCACTACCCATCTCCATCCTACCTATGGACCGACACTAGTAGCTTATGCACCTACTCAACCAAATTATTCCACATAGTTTAGCTTCCCTACTTCCTACCCTCTAGGGCAAAGACAGATCCTGTATTTTGATACCTCGTCTCGACCACCCCTAGCACCAGTAGCACCGACACCTACACTACCACTAGCTACACCTAGCTTCTTTATGCCTCCTCCAGTTTGGTCATCGCCACCCATGGTCCAACCAGTACAACAGGCTCCAAACCAACAAGTACCCATGCCACAATCGCATGTTGCCTAGTCACAGTACTATTATCCTCAATAGACACCTACCCCACAACCTAGTGTGCCTGTAGACACGACAGCACATGTCACCCAGTACTCACCTTATCATGATTAGGCACAATAGTATTCCCCATAGTATTGTGAATAACAACAATACCAATACCCACCACATCCACAAGGTCAGCCTATTATAGCCCAACCTTCAACTCCTATGACACCCAAACTTCAACTCTTGCGAGATGAAGTCAAAATGTTGAACCTACGCACCTCTAGCTATGGGCCACAAAAGCCTTGCTATGATGAACTATGCAATGAGCTAGTACATCCATTAGTCCCTATCCCTCCTTATCCCTATCACTTTGAAATACCAAAATTCGACAAGTATAGAGGTAAGGAAGATCCCAGAGAACATGTGAGCAACTACCGCTCGTCCTATTACCAGCTTCACAGTAGTAATCCCCTTATGTTGCGTACCTTCTCCCTATCCCTCGCTGGGCCAACATTGGATTGGTACAACATGCTACCATGCCATAGCCTATACACCTTTGAACAACTGGCCAATTCCTTCTTAGAGCACTTTTCCATCAACATCAAGAAAAAGACCACATTTTTTGATGTCTACGCCTTACGATAGGCGGACGATGAACCCATTACGGAGTTTGTTGCTAGATGGAGAGCGATTATCCATGACCTCACCCATAGCCTCCCCACCTCAGATCTTGTGACACTCTTTTCCAAGAGTTGCCACAAACACATTTCCACATCCCTCCAACTTCACCAAAGTTGTACTTTTGAAGATGCTATCTCGCAAGCAAAAGTGATCAAAGATATTAAGGTCCAGTCTGGGAAGATTAAGTTGAGAGCTAAAACCAACTATAACTCCAAATTTCACTTCAATAGACCCACACCGAATCAACCTTACCCACGACCACAAGCAAACCAACCAAGTCACAGCTGCTACCCTAGCACTAGTACCGACTCCTCCACCCTATACACCGCAACCACAAGCACTCCAAGCTAATGTGCCTGCCCCACCTCGACCATAGAAATACCATGGCATGCACCCATAGGGTCCACCATGCAACTTTACACCCTTATCTAAACCATTACTAGCCCTATTCCATAGATTGTATGAGGGCAACCATCTCGTTCTACCCGATATCCACCCATTGGATCCAAATTCACCTAAATATCATGACTATAATGAGCAGATATTTTGTCCCTTTCATAGGAAACATGGCCATAATATCGATTCATGTCACTCATTTTAGGGGTAAGTTCAAGACCTAATCGATAGGGGCACTATTCAAGGTAGCAAACCCTTTAGCCCCATAGAACCAAAACCTAGGAATTTTCCAAAACCCTCTATCAGATCATAGAGGACCCAATCCCCCTAGACCTCCAAACAATCCTCCAACGCCCCCTCGCCAAGTCAATAATGTCCAGCATGATCCTCCATCACATGGAGTAGTAGGCATGATCAACCTTACTACGAGAAACCAATGGTACTCGTCGTGCCATACAACACCTATTGTTTCTCCCCCTATCCAATTTACATCCCCGCAAACACCCCAAATGCCTAATATCGTACCACCACCACCTCAGAATGTGATTACCATCCATGGTAGTCTAACCCATCAACTACGCAATGCCCCCACACGGCTATCCATATTTGACCTCCTACAACAGTCTCAACCCCATCATGAGGCATTGAATGACATCCTACGATCCATTGACTTAGAGACACATGACACAAATGCTTTTGTCAATTTCATAGGGAACATACCATGATGCCTTCAACCTTCAATTAGCTTCCATGACCATGAGATAATGGAACTCATTGGTGAAGGAGCCGACCCTCCCCTCCACATACAAGCTAATATCAATGATATTACCTACAAGCGGGTACTCATTGACATGGGCTCATCCATCAATATCATATCCACAGTAGCCCTGCATCACCTACACCTCCCTCCAGCACATTTCACCACACCTTCCCTAGACCTGCATGCTTTTGATGGTTCCATGAGACCTACCATAGGATCCATAGTTCTGCCCATTTGCGTAGGCATCCATACGATCCCCATCCTCTTCCACATCATTCAAGGATAAATGCAATACAATATTCTCCTTGGTCACCCTTGGATCAGAGACATGCAGTGTGTCCCATCCACATTGCATCATTGCCTCAAGTATGTCCACAATGGACTCGTTCACTGTGTCCCATCCGATGGAGACCCCTTTAAGTTTTGTAATGTCATAGACCTTCCCCCTATGCCTTCATTCTCATCTTCCCAACTATTCCATGTATCCTCTCACCGATCAGTAGGAGCATCGGTATCCTCTCCAATTTCCACCCCAACACCCCAGTGTTCATCAACAACACAAGCCTCGATATCTTCACCATTAGCATCATCTACTGGGGGACCTAAAACTGATACCATGCCTTCCTCACCACCATTCTCATGGCCTCCACAATCCTCCCAACCTCTACCATTCCAATTTCCACCCATGGTGTCGCAACCACCATTGCCACCCATCACACAACCGACTACATTACCTCCTCCACCCTCGCATATGGAAGCCCCTATCCTTCCTACACCGCAGACACCACCTCTTCCCTTTCGACCAAAACCTAAGACATTCACGTCTCCATGCATCCCTACACCTGCATCGATGCCATCCCCTACATAGAACAAATAGCCTGTTCAAGCCACAACAACCAAACATCATGAACCCAAACAACCAACACCCAGCTCGGATGAACCTTCACACCCTTCAGCTACCACCATTAGAGAATCCCAACTTTTTCCTTCCTCATCTGACTCAGATATGCCACCCTAATAGCTAGAGCATGCCACACCAAACATATCCATATTCATGACAAACATTGTCCTAGGGTACTATAACATAAATTATGCTCACATATGTGATATACCTATCCAATCTACCCAAGATTTTGGTCATCCCTCAGCCTTAGTATTGACTATTGGAACCATCATACAGTTAGGAAGTCCTAAAAAACACACCAACTTTGTGTATGCAGGAGTAGACTCTTCGATCCCCTCACCAACTTCTTCACCACCACACTCTAGCTCTGGTGATGTAATTACACACCTATCCAACCCTCAATTTTCCTTGTGCTACCTACATCACTTTAATTGACATGGGTTTGGATTAGGTCATTATTAGCAAGGGCTACATACACCCATTAATCCTCATGTCCAATCATCTACCAACAAAACTAGCCTAGGTTATCACCCAATTGTCATCTATACATTAGAATATGAGATCTAAGATCTATCTTTGCATCCTCCTCCATGCCCAGAACACACCTTGGAAGAGTACATTGATATGGAAATTCTAGAAGACACACCTTCACCCATGTCAACCATCATTGTACATTGATATTGCAAATTCTAGAAGACACACCTTCTCAAAATTAGCCACTAGCCTCTCACCCAAGGAGTGCATCGCCTTCACAAAATTCCTATGCAAGTATATAAAAGTGTTCGCATGGTCTTACAAAGACATGTCGGGACTTGACCCTATCGTAGTAGTGCATAATATTATACTAGATCCCAATGCCAAACCAGTAAGACAAAAGCTACGATGCATGCATCCAACTATCGCATTGATAGTAAAATCCGAGCTCCAAAAGCTCCTAGACATTGATTTCATAATACCCATCGACTATCCTGAGTGGGTATCCAACATGGTCCCTATCCCCAAACCATCCGGTGATGTTCGTGTTTGCACAGACTTTCATGACCTAAACAAAGCTTGTCCCAAAGACAACTTCCCTTTACCCAACATTGATTCCCTCATTGACTCCATCGCAGGTCACGAGATGATTTCCCTCATGGATGGATTTTTTGGATATAATCAAATTAGGATCAACCCAACCGATCAACACAAAACTTCCTTCACAACACCCTGGGGGACTTTTTGCTACAAGGTCATGCCCTTTGGCCTTAAAAAATTTGGGGCAACCTACCAATGAGCCATGACTTACATATTTCATGACCTAATGCACAAAAATGTGGAAGACTATGTAGATGACCTCATAGCCAAATCAAAGAAATATGTTGACCATCTAGAAGATCTCCATCATATTTTTGATCGACTACTAGAACACAACGTGCGCCTCAATCCAAAAAAGTGTGTGTTCGGTGTTACATCAAGAAAAATACTAGGATTCATTGTCTCCTAATGAGGCATTGAAGTAGATCCTAGTAAGGTGAAAGCCATCATCGAGATGCCTCCTCCTACCACCTTAAAGCAATTACATAGCCTCTAGGGCAAGATTACCTCTATTCGCAGATTTATAGCACAATTATCAGACAAATGCCAACCATTCAATCATCTCCTACAAAAAGGAGTACACTTTAAATGGGATGAAAACTATCAAGCCGCATTCGACGCTATCAAAACTTACCTTACATCACCTTCGGTCATGTCACCACCGCACCCATAATTACCACTGACTCTATACATCTCAGCCATAGAGCTTGCGCTAGGTACACTCCTAGCTCAAAAGAATGCTCTCGACAAAGAGCAGGCTATCTACTACATCAGTCGCACACTAGTTAGTTATGAAATGAGATACGGATACATGGAGAAGCTATGCCTAGTAGTAGTATTCACCACCTAGAAGCTAAGACACTATATGTTAAACCACACAACTTTTGTCATCGCCCGAGATAATCCCCTTCGGTATATGATGAACAAGAGTTATCACAACTCACGCACAACCAAATGGATCATGCTCCTAACCAAGTTTGACCTAGAATTCATATCTCAAAAATCCATCAAAGGGCAAGTCATTGCTGACCAACTGGTTGAAGCCCCTATAACTGACAATCAACCCCTACTCATCCAACTCCCCGATGATTCCATATTTCACATAACCGAAGATGAGGAATATGTCAAACCAAAATTCATGGCTGACCTCACCATGTTCTTTGATGGGTCCAAGTGTCTCCACGCTAGGGGTGCAGGCATTGTTTTCTTTACACCTGAAGGAGAACCACTCCCATTTTCATTCAAACTTGATTTTCCTTGTACAAATAACAACGTAGAGTACGAAGCCCTAATCCTAGGACTAAAACAAGCACACTCTATGCACATCAAATGCCTCCACATCATAGGTGATTCACTTTTGATAGTCAATCAAGTGCAGGAACTTTGGCTATGCAATTTCCCAGTTCTCCAGCAATACAAGAAGATCACCCAACAACTCCTATCCCAATTTGAATGGTATTACCTCGAAGCCGCACCGTGCTCATCAAATCATTTTGCAGATACCATGGCCTCCTTAGGGTCCCTTATCCCACAAAACCCAATGTCTAGCACAACATATGTATCCATTCATACACTTACATAATCTGCTATATCACCCACACCTCCCATAGATGATGGTGGTGTATATGTGGTAAACACTAAACCTCATGACCCATGGTTCTCACAGATCAAGGAATACATCAAACTAGGTTTCCTATCATGTGATTTGCCCCATGCCCAACATTGAACCTTAAAATAAAGAGTGATTCAGTATACATTGTTGGGGGACATTCTTTACCACCGTAGATATGATGCTATACTCTTGCATTGCCTAGAACCACAAGAATCATAGCGGGTTGTACAAGAAACCCATGATGGCACTTGTGGTGGCCATTTCAGTGGCATGGAGATTACCAAACCTATTCTTCGTATGGGCTACTACTGGCCTAAAATGGAGCAATACTGCTATGAGTATGTCAAACATTGCATCAAATGCCAACAACATGCCAACTTAACACATTTACCATCCCAAGCACTTCAACCAATCTAGTCCATGTGGCCCTTCTCCCAATGGGGTCTGGATCTAATTGGAAAAATTACACCTGCATCCTCTAGCAATCATAAATTTATCATTACAGCAACAGAATATTTTACAAAGTGGGTCGAAGCCATCCCACTGGTCCAAACTATAGGGACCAAAATTGCAACATTCATCATGGAGCATATCATATGCCACTTTGGAATTCCCTCCCAAATTATTTTAGATAATGGGAAATATTTCAAAAACAAAATTGTTCGAGCCCTGTGTGATAGATTTCACATACACCATAGCTTTTCAACCCCATATTACCCTCAAGGAAATGGCCAGGCCGAAGCCACTAACAAAACCATCTGTTCTATTCTTCATAAAACTATAGTGGAATCTCATCGAGACTGGCATAATCAAATACCCCTAGCCTTGTGGGCATATCATACGAGCATCCATACTCCTACTGGGGCAACACTTTTTTTACTTATCTATGGGGCAGAAGCTATCATGCCCCTTGAGCTTGAGATACCCTCTTTATGGATATCCATGAAATATTTCATTGATGATGACACTGCTCGCCAAGCTCATCTAGATCAACTAACACTCCTTGATGAACATTGCATCCATGCCATCGAGCACACATGAGTATATCAATATCACCTTCACCATGCCTACAATAGTAAGGTACATCAGTGTGAATACCATATTGGCAACTTGGTTCTCAAGGAGAACCAGCAAATCACAAGTCAACCTCGCCAGCAACACGATAAATTTACCCCAAACTGGTTGGGTCCATTTATTATCACACACAAATATGGTTCAGGAGCATATCATCTGGCAAATCTTGAAGGCCTTAATGATCCTAAACCCATCAACATCTTGCACCTTCATGCTTTCAATGCATGATTCATAAACATAGTCACCATCACGAGTGTCACATAGTATTAGAAGTAAATCACCAAGCACATCACCATGTGAATCTGTTATTTTTGCTTTATTATTTCTCTATACATGTACATTTCACCTTTCTGCCATTTTTATGCTCGGGGTATTTATTTTTCCTTTTGCAGGATTCACATCATCAGTAGGAGAGCTCTACAATGGCCTCACCTACCACCATGCAGGACCATCTGCATCCATAGCAAAAACTCATTACGCCGGCCGATCTCACTTGACCACCAACCACCCTTCATACCAAGCACTCCTCGCATTCATCCCATTTAGGTCACCACACCTCACCTTGACATCATTCCCCTAGCCAGTGAGGTTCATCCTATTCACCACACTCTGGTGATAGCCAGATCACCATATCCTCTTTCGATGACAAAGAGGAATCCACCCAACCGCAAGCACAGGGATCATCCTCCCATCCGTCTGATGATCTCAGATGTCACTATTCACCTCCAAGTCATCCACAACATCCCATAGGATCCTACCACCCACCTAATAGGGAATACACACCTCATCAACCTCACCCTACATTTCTACCCGCTCCCCTTCCCAATGGTGAGTCTACCTATGCCCAAGATTTGCAAGCCCACGCGGCCCAAGCTACTCAAGATGGTCATGCAAACATCCCTCCTTCTCATTTGCATCGCCGCCTAGGGCCATCGCCTATGCCACCGGTCCTCAAGACACCACCTTCACCACTACGAGGCTTACCGCCCCAGCAAATTTTACAATCACCATAGTCATTTCACTCCATTGCTTCCTCATCGTAGCCTTATCCTTTTTCTACCATGCATCGAGCCATTCCATTCACCTTGGAATCTCACTCACCCCCTTCCCCAATACCATCATTGCCACACCATGAGATACAACATCTCATCTCCCGTATCGAAGCTCTGGAGTTGCAGATGAGCCACTACCATTGCCACGTCCACCCATGGTAGTCTCCCACAACCCGTCCATCCTCACCGCCATGTAGATCCCTTCCCCGACCTCGAACTTGACCCATGCCAAAACCCAGACCCATGCCTCCATTACCAGATCATCTTTCACCTAGACCTCGCTCACCTCTAGCAGATCCATACGTCTATCCTATGCCTATTCCACATACGCCCCTTTCCTAAATGTTCCATCATCTCATGCACCAGGGTCTTATTGACCTACCTGAGATTTGACCTACTAACCCCTTGCATCCTAAACCGCACAATTACAACGAGAATCAATTTTGCATCTACCATCGCCAGCCAAGTCATGATATCGAAGAGTGTAGATCATTCAAAACCTTAGTGCACAACATGTTGCACGATGAGCGTACCCCATCACCAGAGCATTCTTTTCCATTTAGCCGACTTGTCAGTCCTCCACGTCGCACCACTCCCAGGACTTTACCACCCCATAGTACCCTAATAGCGCCCACCCACTATATTCATAATATTTCCAACTATGGCTCCAGTCGCAGTTCTAGCCATGTCATCACTTCACCATCCCGCTCCTGCCCAAATCTATGCCATTTCGCCCGAAAAATAGTGTTAGTTACTCATCTTCTTCTATCTCATTCTTCTACTTCTTACATACGTTGATTCATTTCTTCTCTTCTATCATTGTCGACTGTTGGTGATCCCCTTATCTTGATTGGTCACCAAAGCCTATTTCTTCTCACTTCTTCCACTTGTACATTCCACTCTCACATCTTACTTCTTCTTGGTGACTATTACATACACTTATACAGCTCACAACTTATACATCTACTACACACACACACCCCACATGCTGGGGCAACCATGATCATAGCATCACGCTTTTTGTCATCATTACATACTTTACTCATATGTAAATAGGTTCTTCTAAAATTCTCCTTCTACACAACATAACTTTCTTCTTGTAAATATCGCATTCCTCCACTTGCATCACTTATAGTTATATTCATTGCACATATTCATATGCTTTATAGTTAAAATTTTAATTCATGTTTGTACATTCTTCCCCAAAATGCGCCTCAACAGGAATAATACATGCACTTGTTAGCATCACCACCTGGATGTCCATTCCCCATTTTTAGGATCAGGGTATACATAGGTGTCGTGTTTAATTTTGACTACTCTGTAGTTTAGGCAATCAAGTGTCACCCATAGCTACTAAGTCTTGTACATTCTTCTTATGGTCTTTTAGGTTGGTTCAACTTCTCTCATGAATCACTCACAACAGGTTACACATTAACAATTTTGAGCCTAGGAAAGAGGACATCTTGAGTAGATATCGCCATCTAGTGAATGGTATCCCCTGCTCATCCTATCACCTGCATGGTCAACATACGACCTAGGGATAAACAAAGGGATCAAGCATAAGCAAAATTAAATAACTGGGTAGAAAACAAACTTCATCGCCCATACAAAAAAAAAATGAAAAGAGCACTACCACAATCAGATAGGTTAACACTAGAACAGGGGCAAAAAACAAAAGGAAATGCCTCTTGATATCACACATGTTATGCTTATCGCCTTTGGTCCTTAGGTTCAACATAACACTATGGGATAATTCCAAAAACTTGCCTACCAGTGGAATAATCTTACAGGTGACAACACATCTCTTACATTAGCATCTCGCTTTTGTAGAAATCACTATTGTGGATGGATGAGCTAGCGGGTTAATCCTACCTCCCTCAAAATGGATAAATGAACCTTACACATTCACACACATAGGTCCAAGATAGACTTTGAACCAGCCCGATCATGTTATAAGTTGCCACAAAACTTGTATAGCTAAGGGTTTGATATTTGATTGTCATAACTATGTTAGTCAAAACCATTACACATGCCTTACATTATCCATAGTCCCTAAAATCATGGAATGGATAGCATCCATATAGGTAAATGCCATGATACAAGTGCTTCCTTGGTGAATTTTAGTAAGTCCATACATGCATACATGCATCTATGTCAAATACATTTGATACACATTATAGTTATGCATTCATCCTACATGCATTTCATATCAAATTACATTTATTGCATTCATCCCATATGCATTTCAAAATTGAGTCACAACATTGCACTTACTTTACATACATTCATTACGAAATCACATTTGATATCACATCATGTCACATTGGAAATACAATCATAACACTATTCTACAATCCATTTATACCAAAACACGATAATAGATCTAAACCATGTCATACATGTATATCTATTCATCATATATATCTACAAATTATGTTACGCTAATCCATGCAAACATAAACAAGAACACATTTCAAACCATCAAAATAACACATGTATATATAATAGCCAAAATCAACAAGGTATATATATATCATCCATACAAAATACCCGAAGGCTACAACCTGGGATCATGCCCATCATCATCTAACATAAAAAAAAAATTCCCACAGGCTACAATCAGCAATAGATATCCTAACTCCCACTAGGAGTCTCCCCATGGCCCTCATGGCTCACTCGCATCCCTACAGCCTAGGTCGACTTTGCCCTAAACCCCATAATAGGATCCATAGTAGGCTGATCCTACACCTCAGCCCTAGCACCTCTTTGTCCCACTATAGCAACACTACGCTGACTCTGATGCGATGGCACCTGCACCTATTACTGTGATCCAGACTGCACCACAATCCAACCATAATCGGGTAGAGGAATCTTGTGCACCAACAAAGTAGTCTCACACATCATCTTCTTGGTGGTCTCAACCACCAACTGACTAGTCAAAGTATCGATCATCTGCTCCTGCCTAGACATAGCAGCCCTCATCTCCATCATGTCTGCCTCCAACTATTGAATCCGATCACGCAATCCCTGTACATCCTCCATAGTTGGCCTCTCCAAAATGTCATCAGGAATCTACTATGCTATATCAACAAATACCCCAATATCAATGGTATCATCGATACCACCCATACCGGCCACCCTGCCTCCCTCAACCTGGGCTCCAATGGTCTGCTCTATCCCAGCATCTACACCCACATCCACCTCCTCTACCCTCACATCCTAGGTACTCATCGAAGCACCTACACGATGTCATGACCATCATGGAGGAACATCCTCCTCAACAATAGTTGTACTCGCTGCCCTATCCTGAGTCCTCCTGCTCACTCTCCTCTCTGGTGGAGGTGCCCCAACAGTAGGTGCCACCCACCGATCCACCACACCTCTCCCAGGCTCCCAATACTGTAGTGCCCACCATGCATCAAACTCTGGTGTCGTCCTTGCATCCCCTACATCTAAGATATCCATAGGAGGGTCCATCTCCCCAACCCAAGGTGGTACAATAGGGTACTCTCCTCTATCTCCCTATCACCTAAAATAAATAATAGGAGTCCCTGGAACATCCTGCTACAAACCGAACTGGTGCTTTACTTGATCAAACTAAAAGTACTCAGTCTATCGAGTATATCTCCCCACCAACCATCTACCTCATCGTATGGCCCATAGCTGCTCATCATCCTCCTTCCAACTCACACCACCCAACCACGGTCTCCACTTTATGTCATCCGACATCAGCTCCCCAAACTTAATCCTCCACAAAACTGGGTCACCCTCATGAGGCCTCTTCATACCCTACTCAGCCTCCGTACTCCACCTCAAGGCGTAAGGATACTCCTTACCCTCCACATGTATAGGGTGAGGTAACAAATAGGGCCTCTCAATGGCTATGTGCTCCCATGCCCATACCTGCAGCAAGGGAATCACACTCAATCATGTTCGCCTACCCCGAACCACATCATGCAACTCATGGTATACTTGGGCCAATAGTGCAGGCACCCATGCAAACACAACCTTGTGCTCCACTAGATCACTAACTATATCCAGCATGTTCCAGGTAAACAACACCCCAAAACTATCAGGAAGGGCATATGTAGAGATCATCATCATCGCCACACACTACCTATCCGATATCTTCTTCTATAGCCACAACCACTCATAATCCATCTTAGAGATATCAATCTCTCTCCACCCAACCCCAAAGAATCTCTCCAAAACCGCGTCCTTCCTCCCATATTCGGCTGCCCTCATAGGAACACCCTCAATCGAAAGTCGGTAGATACGATAAATGTCTTCCATATTTCCCCCATAGGAAAATGAAATGTGTTCTTGTTTGCATCCCACCGCTCACATAAGGCAGACACATATGCCCTATTAGTGTAGATGCTCTTACACTCCCACACACCACGAAAGTGTATGTCATCCAACCATTGCAACTCCTCCTCAGTCTTCATCAGCCTCTCAAAACCCTTCTTAAACTTCCTCACCCGATGACGGGGCTCAAGCGCCTTCACCTGTTCAACACATAACACAACATGCATCAGTAACCCACATAACAAATCAATCAAATTCAACTTCATCACGCAAAATTTACAAATTGAAAACATTTAATTTGGCACACATCCCGAGATAAAATAATGTACAAATAAAATGACAAAACACATCAACAACACAGTCACATATTTGGATACCCATTTTTTCATTTCATGGCAAAAGTCCAAGCACATACGACAAACAGTACACATTGGTCACCCAACAACCAATAACAAACTCAATTGTACAACTACTATGGCACGTAATCCAAAACTTGATCAATTAATATGACATACAAAAACAAATCACATTTCTGGATACCCATTTTCCCACTTAATGGTAAATGTGTCGACAAAATTCAGAAACAAAGCACCAATCAACACAGATCTAACAATCAAATCTGTCCTAAAAACACCAAAACCGAACACACATCTAGGCACACAATCTAAAAATAACAGTCACATTTTTAGATACCCATTTTCCCATTTAGTGGTGGAAGTTCAAACTGACATCGAGTATAGTCTACATCGGGCTCCCTATAGCTCATTTTCAATTTTCTACTATCTACACCATGGCACGCAAATCAAAGGCAAGTAAAATGAAGTCAGCTACCAAAACAACCAATATTTTTGGACACCCATTTTGCCCTTCTGTGGTGAAAGTTTCATTGGTTTTCCAAAATATTATGCCTAACATGTCAAATCTAACAGCCTAGGTTTGATATATTACTCCTAAAAGCATCAAATTCTGAAATCACATCAAACAAAATCAAAAAAATAAAACAGTCGCATAACGGAATACCCATTTCCTACTTTAGCGGACAAAGTGCAAAAACATATCAATGTCAGTACACCATTACCTCAAAAACTGATAGTCAAACTTCACACCTACTCTACCCATTACTCGATCAAATTGGCAATAAACCAAACCCAATTGAAAAACCGACCGCACTTTTGGGTACCCATTTGGCCTGTTTATCACTATGTATTCAAATTTTACTTAAAAGTTACAATTTTTTTTAAATCGGGACAAAAACCTCCCCCCCTCATTCACATTTTCTCAAAAAAATAAAAAATAAATAAAACAAGGCAAACGATCACTTACCGGTGGGTTCCCACGCCTGATGCCAATTGATCTACGTCCTTTCATCATTGTCACTCTCACAATCATCAATGCGCTCCTTTTGTGTTGTCAAATGCTCTCCCAAACCACTTTCCAAAGTCGCACGCCATTCAAATGAGCTCCCCCCATGCAAATTTGGGCTTAAATATGCTTTAAACCCTTATTCGGGACTCGGGTCGTGAGTTAGGTCAAAATCGCTACCTAGGTCGCGAATTGAACTAGAACACCCTAAAACATCCCCAAAATCCTAGGAAAGTAGGGAAATGCCCTCTAAAACCCTAGGAGCCTCCAAAACTTACCTTTTAACACCATTTGCAAAAACACATTTCATTTTACTAGCAAACTTGTCATATTCATACTTTTGGACCACGTTGATCTGGTCGCAAAAGCAAAGCAATCAAAAGTTGTCATTCTCAAGCAACTGGTATGGCATCGTAAATGTCATATGAACTCAGAAAAATCATAGCATTGCATCCGCAATCATCCATTTCATTTTACCAGCATTGTTTTTATCTCTTTCCTATTTTTTCTTCTTTCCTTCTTCTCTTCTCCCCTTGGGCATCCAGTCAATGTTGTATGGTCATGCTTCGAGCGGCTACATACCTTTGATTAGATCCCATTATTTTTCCTTCTCCTTCTAGGCTATCTAGTCAATGTTGTATGGTCATGCTTCGAGCGGCTACATATCTTTGATTAGATCCCATTATTTTTCCTTCTCCTTCTAGGTTATCCAGTCAATGTTGTATGGTCATGCTTCGAGTGGCTACATACCTTTGATTAGATCCCATTCTTTTATCTTCTTACTAGCAATCATATTCATCATGCATTGGTATCTTTATCAATCGTTGCATCATCAAATCACCACATTCCATTCTTCTCATTATTGATTCCTCGTTTGATGGGGTATTCATATCCAAAGTCAGCTTTACATGCAACCACAACATCGAAAATCCAAAAGCATGGTTAGCGCATTTGTCTATGAAAATTTTTGCTAAATATTATCATACGATTATAATCTCAATCCCAAATAGACATGGGTTACATCAGGAGAGTTATGCGTCACCATGGAGAAGTCAATCTAGCATTCATGTACGTCGAGTACACAATGGATGATACATTTGATCAATCCTAGCGCAACATTTGGAAATGGACTTCGCGACCACACTGATATGGTCACGAGTTGATGATCCAAATTTTAAACTAACTCAAATTGTTTGACACTTGTTGCCATGTTCTCATAAATCAATCAACAGCAAATATTTAGTTCATCTTTTGTCCTAATCATACTTTTGGACCACACTGATCTGGTCGCAAAAGCAAAGCAGTCAAAAGTTGTCATTCTCAAGCAACTGGTATGGCATCGTAAATGTCATATAGACTCAGGAAAATCACATCATTGCATTCATAATCATTAATTTTCCCTTACTAGCATTGTTTTTATCTCTTTTCTCTTTTCCTTATTTCCTTCCTCTCTTCTTCCCCTATGGACATCAAGTTGATGTTGTATGGTCATGCTTTGAGCGGCTACATACCTTCGATTAGATTCCATTCTTTCTCTTACTTTCCCTGGATACCCAATTGATTTGTATGGTCACGCTTCGAGTAGCTACATACCCTTTTATTGGATTCCATTCCCCTTCTATCCCTTTTACTTCTGCACAAACTCTTCATATTTGTCTATTAAACTATGTTCTACATAGTACAGTACAAAAAGGGGTAAATATAGACACCCAAAAGTCGCACACTGCTATACCTACATACTTTTAGATCCTTCTAGACACTTTTAGGTTTACATAGGCCATCATAGGTACCCCTAGGCTATCGTAGACCAATGCAGACTATTGTAGATCACCCTAGATATGTGTAGATTGTTGTAGTCATGCGTAGTCATACGTAGATGGTCGTAGTCATGCGTAGTCATGCATAGATCACCATAGATTGTCATAGCATCGTGTAGACTCCCATATACTACTTCACTAACTTTCAGGTCCTAAACCCTTGCAAGCCTTCCAAATTACATTTGATACATCAAAATATAATTCGATGGTCTATTCACACACAATTAAAGCCCCCACGAGGTATTAGTTGGCCAAATTAATTAATAAGTCAATTATCAAATTCTAATTTAATGTTGACTTAAGTCACTTTTTAGGGTAAATTTGATTAAAAGAACCTTTAATATTTATTAGCCTTAATCAAATCCTCCCACATGTATGAGATTAGGGTTTGTTGAGATATTTCTTTAATCATGTTTAAATTGGCTTAAGCACCTCCTAATCAAGATTAGCCCTAATCCATCCTCACACGTGTGAGGATGAGATATTTCTCATAAATAATGTGATGTTGCCACATAGCATTTCTTAACCTAACTCTAGTTAGAATCAAACCTAGATTTAGTCTATCTAACTCCTCCCCCTGCACCTTGCATTTGCCTATAAATAATGGGTCCTAAACCCCTAATTAAGTTTGATTCCCATATTCAACAAAGTATAGTTACTCTGCAAAAATGGAAAGCCAATAGTAAATAGTCCATTATCGACGTACACATACGGATTTCGATAGCATACAGAGGTACCCAAATACCTTAGGATAGATCTACCAAATATATTTTACTAGAAGGGCATCACAACTCAATTCACAACCTACCCTGTGAATCCATATCCAACTAGCGATTCGGGTCACAAAGTGTGTCTGCAGGCCCCAAATCACGTCACATTTTGGAGGTAAGCTCTATTTTAGCATATTATTACCTTCTACACATTTTATTTTAGTTTTTGTTATGGTTTTATAGTCATTTCATCTTTATAAATATGGGGCTTGAGTAAGGCAAGCCCCCCAATATATTGACCCTTTCTTGCAAGTTTCTTTCAGGTCATTTAGAAGATTTTAAGGATAACACCAACAAACAACAACCCAGTGGTGGCCCACATACAAAGAAGCCCACCTACACTAAGGGACATCATAAGGAGGCATCAGGCCTATATTATTTATTCATGAAAAGAAAAGGGAAAACTCTCCCTATTTGTAACCTATACAAAATTGATAATGAATAAAGCATTATATTTATGAATGACTTGTGTTATTACTTGTTGTTAGATCAAATGTCAACTTTTGGTCGTTTCAGAAGGTATTACACACAAAATTTTATTCACTAAATGACCAGCAATATCCTCCAATCAGGTGGAATAATTAATTCAGGTAATAAGGTTTATTTTTTAATTTTGATGTTGGATCGTTCACAAAGGACATTATTTTATTACTTCTCACAAAATTTAATCCCACATAACCTATGTGGAAGGTATGAAGGTATATATTATTCACATCATGCACTATTGAAGATGTGACTTCGGTCACATACAACCTTACCCTACCTTTGTGTGAGTGTTGCCATCCTCATTTCGCGTGTAGGGTCAGAGTGTCTTGTCGATTCACATCTTCTTTCTAGGTCATCCAACCTCCTCATATACCCACATAACATCTACCTACACCAATCATTAACCTATATTTTAGTCTTGTACTTTTCATTAACTCTGTGTTTTTGGGTTATGTTTTAATCCCAAGCCTAAGACATGGTCATCCTAATGGTCCTTGAGTCATGTTAGAATCGTCGTGGTGTATTGTATCCTTGATAACGTGGTCGTCCTAGTGGTCCTCAAGTCGTGTCATAACCATGGTGGTGTGTTGTATCCTCAAATTGAGTCATAGTCATTGTGTATTGTACATCGTGTAGTCAAGTCACCTTGTCTTACACACCAAGATAAAGTGTTGCATCTCCTTAATTATTAGTATCGGTAGGTCATTGTTAGCCTGAACACTAGTCGTTAATATTTGAATCATTCTGTGTCTGCCAAAACTAACCATTGGATACCATATAGCCATTGACAATAAAAGCACAAGCTGACGTCCATCAAAAATAGTTGCTAGATACCATATAGCTAATGGAATTCAAAATAATTTCGTAGTTGGAGCGAAGGTTTCACAGTGGGAGAAAAATTTGACAAAACAAACACATTTTTTTTCAATTAACAAAAACATTTTGGTAAAATAATAGCCAAGTTTTGGTCAACTTGGTCTAAAAATGTTACAAATTTTATAAAGCAAGTGCATGAGTGATAGGTGGAATCGCAGACCAAACGGAAGACTAAATAGTGAAGATATTCCAAACAAAAGAACAGTAAATCCACTAAGAAGACCTTCACAAAATAAAGGTACACAACATAATTATCCTTTACGCATTAACAGTTTTGACCCCAATCACCCTGCTATTAACCTCATGGCTCCTTCCAACTCATCCAAATAAAATCTCACACATGAATAAATAGTAATCCCCACTACATGCAACCAAGAATTGCAAGCATGTTTGAGTCAAATAACTACTAATATGAAAAATATGTCGATAATTCTTGTATGCCTAGTAGATAAAAAAAACCAAGAAGCTTGTCCCTCCCCAAATAATTACCATAGAAAAAATTATAATGCAGATCAAGATACAGAGGAAGTTTATCAATATGAAATATGGTCTACAAGTGTTAATGTTCCACGTACTAATATGCCCACTTTTGAGGGTGGGGATCCACGTGATTGGTTAGCTAAAATAGAGGGTATCCTACACTTATATCATAAACCTAAAGCTAAAAAAATTTCTTACACCTATTCCAAATTAGGTACAAAGGCTTACCAATGGTTCTCTTGGCAATAATGTCAACATAATCGTCCCATATTATGGCCTGAATTTAGAGATCATTTTCTCAAGATATTTAATGAAGGTAGTTCTTCTTCCTACATTGTTCGTCTATTGGGTCTCAAAAAAACTAGTTATGTCCAATATTATGTTTCAAAGTTCACAAGTCTTCTCACTTACATAGAAGCAGTAAATGCTTATGTAGTGGTTTCTACCTTTTGATATGGTTTAAAAGAAAATATTCAACTCAAATTTGACTTACATGATCCATACACTTTGGATGAAACTATAAGGACTGCTAAGCTTGCTGAAAATAAGTTTCAAAATTGGACGTCTTCTAAATGAGACTCTAATACACATCCTCAATATCGCAACAATTCCTTCCATAAAAAAATGATCAACTATCAAGATATTTTTTCTACAAATATCATAATCATCATCCAAGATATCAAGCATGTGTACCAAGACAAACCTTTAAAATAGAAGACAATAATAAGGATGAAGAAGATGCAAAGGATTTCAATCAGCCAGAGTTACCCATGTATGCAGAACAAATAGATAATAATGAAATAATACCATAGGAGGATACTATGGCTATTTCAGTGCATGCTCTTATGGTATTAATAGCTCACCATACAATTAAGGTACTAGGATTTATTAGGCACAAAAAATAAATGTGTTGATTGATTTAGGTAGTACTCATAACTTTATTGACATCAAGACCACTAAAGCATTGAACTTGCACATTAATTCTTCCAATCAAGATAAGTTGTAAGTTTTAGTTGCAAATGGAGAAAATTCTCAATATATTGGTAGAACATCTTCAGTTTAAATACAAATGGAAATTTACACATGGTGAGGAACTCTCTTCGTTATGATTTTGGGAATTTCAGATGTTATTTTGGGTGTTGAATGGCTAGAACAACTCGACACTATTAGTTTTAACTTTCAAAAACTATTTGTGGAATGGAAATAAAATGGGAAGACTATTCGACTCCAAGGAATTCAAACCCCACCATCATAGGTAGTGATTTCTCACAACATGGAAAAAATATTAAGAAAAGGAGGTTATGGATTCATAGCTCAAATCAATTACATGGAAGTGCAAGCACAAGATACCCAAGTAATTCCCTCAAAGGATATTCAAGATATTTTGGCTAACTATGATGAAGTTTCAAGGAACCAAAAGGGCTACCTCCTAGGTGATCTCATGACCATGTTATACATCTTGTCCCTGGAAGTCTCCCTCCTAATGTATGTCCTTATCAATACCCTCAACCTTAAAAAATAGAAATTGAAAATATTGTCCAAGAACTATTAGAACATGGAGTCATTCATCATAGCACTAGTCCTTATTCATCACCAGTGGTGTTGTCCTATCGTAAATATAATTCTTGGCGTATGTGTCCTAATTTTAGGCCCCTTAACAAAATCACAATCAATTTAAAGTTCCCTATCCCTATCATAGATGATTTATTATTATGAATTTCATGGTGCTAAATTCTTCACAAAATTGGATCTATGTTCAGGTTTTCATCAAATCAGAGTAAGAGATGAGGACATTCCCAATACCACCTTTCATACTCATGAAGGTCATTATGAGTTTTTAGTCATGCCTTTTGGTCTCACCAATGCCCCCTCCACCTTCTAAAGTCTCATGAACCATGTCTTTCATCCATTTATTCACAAATTTGTCTTAGTCTTCTTCGATGATATTTTAATATATAGTAAATCATGGAAGGATCATTTGATACATGTGGGGAAAGTTCTTTATGTTCTACATAAGAAGAAACTTTTTGTCAAACACTCCAAGTGTTCTTTTGGTGTTCAAGAAGTTGAATATTTGGATCATATAGTTTCTCATGAAGGTGTTAAAGTGGATCTTAATAAAATAAAATTCATTGAGGATTGGCCTTTACCCAAAACCATCAAGAAACTTCATGGTTTTTTGGGCCTTATAGGTTACTATTGCAAGTTTGTTCATAATTATGGTAAAATTACATCCCCTCTCACCACCCTCATAAAAAAGGATACATTTCACTTGTCAAATGTGGCCACTCAAGCATTCATGGCACTCAAGGAAGCTATGTGCACTAATCCAATTTTGGAAACTCCATATTTTCACAAATATATTTTTATTGAAGGGTAGTATTAATGCAAGGTGGTCATCCCTTGGAATTCAAAAGCAAGAAAATTCCAGGTAAAAATTTGGTAAGATCCACATATGAGAAATAAATGTTGGCTATTCTACATGTAGTCAAGAAATGGAGACACTACTTAATCAACAGTTATTTCATCATAAAAATAGATCATAGTAGTCTCAAGCACTTTCTAGAACAATTCTTTTCCTATCTAGAACAAAATAAGTGGCTGACAAAATTATTGGGATATGATTTCGTTATCGAGTATAAGAAAGGCAAATAAAATGTTGTAGCATATGCATTATCTTATAAATATGTATATGAAGTTTCCATCAATGCCATTTCAGGTCCTTGTTCTCATTGGGTTTCTCAGCTCCAAGAAGAATAGTTGGTGAATATTGAAACTACTCAAATTATTCAATATTTGATTCTAGGATCATCCAAGCATCCTCATTTTTCATATAGTGACAAGTTGTTACGAAATAAAGATCGCATTTACATTCCACAAATTTCTATTATTAAATCCATGGTCCTTGAAGAATCACATGCTTCTGCATCAGCAGGGCACTCAGGATTTTTGAAGACATGTATGCGGGTAAAACAATCCTTTTATTGGAAATTATTGAAATTGTATGCCAAGAAATTTGTGGCCGAATATGAAGTATGCCAATGCAATAAGGGTAAAATAGTCAAATCTCCAGGACTTCTTCAACCATTACCAATTCCTAACAGCTAGTAAGAATACATATCAATGGATTTTATTGAAGGTCTTCCTAAATTAGAATGTAAAATAGTGATTTTTGTGGTAGTGGATCATCTCTCCAAGTATGCTCACTTCAATGCTCTACAACATTCATATTCAGCAAGCAAAGTGGCTAAGGTATTTATGGACTCCATTTTCAAGTTACATGGAATGCCCAAAAATATTGTGAGTGTGATCCTTAATTTACTAGCAAATTTTTGGTGATAATTATTTTGTCTTAGTGCTAACAAATTAAATGTCTTCTACCTACCATCCTCAAACAGATGGTCAAACTAAAATTGTTAACAAATGTTTGGGTACCTATATACAATGCTTTACTCAAGATAAGTAGTATCAATGGAGTCACTAGCTATCATTAGCATAATGGTGGTACAAAACTTCATACCATTATTCCATCAATATTTCCCTATTTGAAGCATTGTATGGGTTAAAACCACCACCAATAATAGATTATGTTCCAGGATCCTCCAAAGTAGCTCAAGGAGATCATAGGTTTAGGCATCGATAAACAATGCTTAAAATTATCAAGGATAATTTGAGCTAGGCACAAAATCATATGAAGAAGCAACAAGATTCACACCATTCATAATGACAATTCAATATAGGATATATAGTTTTCTTATGTTTGTAACCTTACAAACAGATGTTATTAAAGATCAATACTAGTTAGAAGTTGGCTCCAAGATTTTATGGTCTTTACAAGATAGTGTGTAGCATAGGAGAAGTAGTATATCAACTAGAGCTTCCTCCCTCATCTCGTATACATCTAGTATTTCACGTTTCATGTCTCATAAATGTTATTGGAAAAATAGTACACTCTCAGTCAGAGCTTCCAATACTTGGTGAAGAAGGATGTATATAGCTTCAGTCGAAGGCAATTTTGCAAAGCAGATCACATCATCTTCGATCTCACTACATCAAATAATTTCTAATAAAATGGTAGGACCTACTAGTAGAAGATGCTATATAGGAAAAATAAAGTATTTTTGAGTCATTTCCAACTTTGAGGACAAAGATTTTTGAGGAGGGGAGTCATGTTACAACACCAATATAGCCAAGTTGGCTATATTTCTAAATTTCACTTATTCATTGATTTATTATTATAAATAGAAGTAGGTTTATTTAATTCTTATCATCTATCATCTTAATTCCAATTGCACATTCACAAGATACTTAGCCCTCTCTAAGTGGCAAAGGACTTAGCCCTCCTAAAGTGGCAAGAAATATTTGATTTTCCTTATTCATATCATTGTTCACATTGGTTTAACAAGTTTTATGCTTCATACATTGTACTCCATATAGGAGTACTTGAGAGATGAGAAGAGATATATCTGATATGAGAACTGATATCTATTCTACTACTATGAGGCCATTTATATAGGAAGATAGATTCCTTGGCCAAATATCTACCTAGATGTACAAGGGTATGCCTTGCACATTACAACTTGCACATGCCACTTGTGCATTTATTACATTTCTTGGAGTAACTAGATAATTTCCCCCTAAAATAATCTCCTATCCTAACTATGTACCTAAAGTTGTACATTTACATGATTCAAATGATGTAATATACTCTAACTCTAACACCCCCCTCTATTACATTATTTGGGTATTGAATATTTTAATCTTCAATATGGATCTTCTTTAATATGTTCTTTGATTTGATTAGGTACTTAATCTATTGATTTTTTCTCTAGAGTTCGTTAGTAAATGAACCTTCTTCTTATTTAGCTTTTCCTTTTAGTCTAGTTTTCACGTTCCTATAGGTGGTAGTATTTCTGCTAGATCCCTGCAAGGATGGTTATCCTTCTTCTTTGAGATGTTCTTCAGCTTGCTTAGAAATCCTCTTTTATCCATCCTCCTTTGTCTTTTTTTGGTCCTGTTGCTTATTTAGATTTTAGATGGTTGAGTAGAGCATAGTTTTGTTGACCTCTGATCCTTTTGATTGTGATTCCTCTATGCTTCTTTTTATGGAGCACTAGTTCTTTTTCTTCAACTTGTTCCTCAAGAAATATATATCTTTTTGAAATACAACAATGTCTTGTGATATTTCCATTGAATCTAGAATATATGTATTTCCATATATTGATCTTGTTGTTTTTATCTCACTTTGTTTCATGACATACATGTTTTGATCCCATTCATATATCTAAAATTTATTATCCAATTGCTTTCTACTAATTTGTTTACTAAAATGAGATTGAATGCTAATCCAGGAAAATACACTAATTTTTGTAGTAGAAAGTTTGGAAATGATTTTCTTGGTGTTACACATCCATATGCATGTATAGGATATTTTTTTCTATCAGCAATTCTTAGTCTGTAACCATTAGTAATTTCAAGATATTCAAACCATTGTAAATTCCCAATCATGTGATGACTAGATCCTGAGTCAATGTACCATGTATATTTTTTCTTTGTTGAATTATTCATGCTAGATTTATTTTTGCATCTATGGTGAGATGCAATATGTGTTCCTAGTTCTTGATAATATGATTTACTTTCCATTGTGATATAATAGAATACTCTACATTATGACTCCCTAGAGGTATGAGCTTAGATTTGATAGAACCTTTTAGATGTTAGGCTTCCTTATATTTCCCTAGTGATTTTGATTTAGTAGAGTCCTTGTAGACTTTGTAGAGACCTTAGTACTTGATAATATTTTATGAATGCTATTGCTATAAATTTTTGTAGAATACCTTATGTCTCCTAAGTGATTTTGGAAATTTTATATGATAGATAAAGTGCTTTTGAGAATGATAGTTCAATTTTGGGTTGATTTTGTGAAGTTTTGAGAATTGCAAAATCAACTTCTTTTACACCTTATTACTCCTATTGAAATTTAAGCACTTTCTAATCTGATGAGGTTTTAATAGTTGGATTCCTTTTGTCTCTTTAATGTATTTTGAGACTAATATGCCAATCAATTTCCAACTCTTAATATTCTTCAATAAACCTCTTTTTATAGTCCTTAATAATTTGATATTTATTGTTTATTTCTAATTTTCTACTTTGATGTAGTATTCCTTATAACTCCCTAATGTGGAATATTAGACAACAATTATTTGCAATAATAGAAATTTTGATTTCCAATTAGAATCTCTTATTTCTCCTATGTTATAATATTGCAAATATTAGGCTATTTAATATGAGTTTCTCTCTTTTATATTGCTCTCAAATATGGATGATTTCCTTTAGTATTTCAACCTAATGTTATACCTTATAAATATTGGTTAATGAAAGTAAATATTAATGAAGTAGAGACCTTGCCTTTGTATTCTCTATGTATATATTGTAGATCTTAGATGTATATGGCAGTCCACTTCTTTACCTTTCCTTTGAATGCTTATGGAGAATGATGTGCGTTGATTTTCCCTTGGCTTCAATGTTGGACTTCTTTGACCTCCTTGACCAGAGCTTTTAATGCTCTTTCACCTTTCTTCCACACTTTAATTTGACCTGTGTTGTGAGTAAATACTAGAATACAAATTACGTCAACTTCCTTGGTCTCTAACGTATTTTAATAGAAGAGAGTTCTTGTGCTATGTGACAAGTGGCATTCCGGTTACTTATTGAGTGCTTGGAGGGAATGAAGATGCTTGTAATGTCTAGGCATTACAACCTTGGAGGAGCACTTATTTCCTTCTAAGACAAGTATATCCCTTGTTCTAACATACCATATTTCTTGCTAGTAATGCTCCTTGACTCGAATGTGTGAAATATGGGCACTCATGTAGTGAACGTTAGGATTTATTTTCAAGTGATAAGTTTCACTTCCTTATTATGCATGGACTCTTTCTCTAATACTTCTTTAACGTACCTTTGGAGTACCTTTAAATGTTGTAATATTCTTAGCTCTTCATTTGTTCTATGGTGCTTTATTATGAGTTGATTCCACCTGGAGTGAAGAGCAATACTTTGGTGGAGCTTTGGTGAACCTCCAATAGTGGTATAGAATTCTCCTTGGATGTACATCTAGTTTTGATATTGGTTCAACCTATTATGTTCTCTTTTTTACCCTTGAATATAATGTTTCTCTTTGCCTTATAATGTGTTGTGTTTGCTTGCAGATTTGGCTATCCAAGACATAGAGAATATGAGCCTTTCAAGAGGCTTCTTTGCTTTTCTCAAAGTGTGCTAATGTTCGATTTCCTTTTGCTATTGCACCTTGTGAATAGTGTACCTTTGAGGTACTTTAAACTCTACCCTAATTCCTATGTAGAATATATTATATTGGTGCACTAGTATGTAATATATTTTGTATATAAGAATGCCCTTATTGCATTACTTTTGCACTTATTTTGTAGATTTGTATTATCTGATTTTTATGGAAGATTTCTTAAAGGCAATGGGGGATTTTGAGGTTGTCTTTTGATTAGACACCTTTCCCATTTTTTCTTGGATATTGTTATAATGAACCCAAGCTTGTAACCACGTAGATAGAAGCTTTTCTTTTTTTGTATAATTAATTTTTGCATCCCTTTTTGGTGCACTTTGAATCTTGAGACTCACCAAGTCTCGATTTGAAGCTTCTCTTGCTAATTTTAATGGTGGTTTTCTTCTCCACTCCTTGGAGGAATGTGATATATTTTTGGTGGCTTCTTTGTCCCATGAAATGTTGTAGTTTTTTTGCACCAAATAGTATCTCTAGACACTTTTATTAATCTATTTTTTTTTATGCTCTTAATCCTTAACAATCAATAAACACAAACTAACTTTTTTTAGAGTAATTAGTGTAGTGCAAATTATCTTAATAATAATATAAATTTAATACACTAACAATCTCATATTTTCACTCCAATAAACTCTCAAAATAATGTTAGATGCACTTAATAATCTCTGCAACTTAAGAGTAATCTATAATGAACATTTAATAAGTTTTCTGTAAATTTTCACTACAAATAAAATTGTAGGATATAGTATTCTTTTTTGTTTCCAAACTAGATGATAGGTAGTTGATAGATAGTTGTAATTATGAAATCTATTCAAATTTGAAATAATTTGCAAATAATCCTTAAAATAAACTCTCTTTTTGCACTTTCTTGAAGATTATAATGTAACCTATTCTTTTGTAACTTTTAATCCAAATATGGTGCTAAATGGAATTTGATAATGAGCCCTAATCTAAAGTTCAACTAGTTGCACCTTAGTTGCTTACCTTTTTAATGGATTTTGTAGATGATGTAGATATTGCTGTTTTTTATTCACAAATTTTTTGCCTTGTAGTAGATGGATATGGAACTTCTTTTTTGTATGTCCCAAAAAAATTTCTCCTTCACTAATCTCTAGCCTCAAAATTTCTATCTTTAGCCTTGGATTTAGTGGCTTAATCCCTCTAGTGATCGTCTACTTTCTACTGTATATTCATAGGACTCCTTTCTCTGAGCTGTACCTTCTTGTTGTGAGAGGCAATCTTCAAATATCCTGGATTTGGTAGGATTCTTCTATCTTAATCTTCCTTCAATATTCTTGTTGAATTTGTTGGACATTTTGAGTCAAATTTGTCATTGATGTCAAGAAACGAAGTTGTCATTGATGTCAAGGAATAAGCTATTGTTGATGTAAAAAGGTCAAAAGGAAAAATGCAAAGGTTAATGGTAAAAGAGCTTCATAATATTTTTAATATTATGTGGAAGCATAAGTTTAAAAGTTTTTATTAAAACCATGTTTTGGAAAAATAAAAGGTTTTCCTTAAAAACAATGATGGTAAAAATAAAAGGTTTTTTCATTAAAACCATGTGGGCAAGTTGTAAGGTTTTTCTAAAAACCAAGGAGGCCCTAAAGTTTTGTTTAAAAGGCCAAAGTCCATTTAATTATTAAATTATAATAATTAAAATTTTAAAAGAATTTAATTTATTATATTTAATAAATAATGGCCAAAGTCTAATGTTGGGCGTCGGTTCTTTCACGTACATTTTTTGATATCTCCCTCTGCTGACTTCATCGTGTGCATTGTCGACATCTTCCTATGCCAACGTGGGAGCACATTAGAAGGCATATGGCATATATATACCATAGCCTTTCCAAAGGTAAAATTATCCACCTGATTTGCTAAATACTATCACATGCTATTTCGTGCACATTCCTCATGGTAGTAACTTTGTGCAACATATTTCGTAGAGCGTGGGTGAAGGAGACATCTTTTGGCTCATGTTTTTTATAAGGTCAAAGCGCTGAACGTGTTTGGAGGATCCAAGAGAAGCACGTGGCTCCACGGAATGGAAGTCGTGGTCAAGGTGCTAGTGGGAGATATGTGCTCGGTTCAACTCACGTGCATGCCAAAGTGGTAAAGCTTTTTAATTATTAAATTTGATTTTTGCTTAGGCTAAATTTTTTCTTAGGATAAATAAGGGGAATATTTTTTTTGGAGTTTAGCCTAAGTTAAATAGAATTTTTATGAGTTTTATGAAAGGTGTTTGTTGAGATTAATTTGTGGGTAAAAATATTTTTACCTTAAAGGAAAGGAAAATTATTTATTGCATTATTTTCAAAAGAATTATTTTTAAATGCAATATTAAAGTAGGGAGTTATAAGTAGAAATTGGGTTAATTTTTTAGGATATTTTTTTGAAGTAGCTTATGTCAAATTTGAATGGTTGAGATGAAATTATGATGAGTTAGGGTTTTGAGAAGTGAATATTTAAACTAGCATGGTGCTAGATATTATTTTAAGAATGGAGTAATAAGGTGTATTTGTGAGTTATTATATGCTTTGTATTGTTATCTAACTTCTTTGAGCTTGGAAAAGAAGTGTTTATGGTTGTGGTAGATGTTTGAGTTTACTTCATCATCAAGAAAAATGTATGAGCACATTCTTCCATAGTTGAGTTGATTGGTTGGTTTTCTGGAAAACAAGTTTGGAGTGAAAAGGATTTAATTTGATTTCCTTATTGAGTGTGTTGAGTTAATGCTTCAAGGTTTTCTGGAATAAAGAGTTGTTGTTAAAACCTTGGTTGATAAGCATTGTTGTTGAAGCCATTGGTTAAGTGAAGAATCTGAACTAGGGTTTGAAAAGAACATGAGTATCATTGTTATGTGAGATTTGTTGATAAGCATTGTTGGAAACATTTTGAGTAAGTGTTCATATTCTTGGACTAGGGTTTGTAAGGAGGGATTTTTTAATTGAGTGATTGGTTGAGTAGAGTTGGTTGAGCCTAGTCAAGTGGATGTGTGAAGTAATTTTTCAAGTTCCATAAAACAAACTATTCTATATTCTGAATTGATTTGGGAAAGTGATTGAGTATTGAGTTGAAGCATATTGAGTCTCTAAAAATTCTCTATATGTTTCTAAAAGAGTGAGTGAAAGTGATTGAGCATTGAGGTTAATGTGAAGCATATTGAGTCTCTAACAATTCTCTGTATGTTTCTGAAAGAGTGATTGAAATTTATTAAGAAATGTGATGAGTATAGAGCATATTGAGTATCTAAAAATTCTCTTTATATTTCTATGAGATTGGACAAGTTCTAGTGTGGACTTATTGAGCATATTTGAGGTAAGTATTTGAGAAGACTTGTGGATAGACTTGGGTAAGCTTTTGTGGAAGCTTACAATACAGATTGAGAGCATATTTGGATAAGTTCTTGTGAGAACTTATTGAGCAGATTGGAAAAGTTCTAGAGAGGACTTAAGGACAGATTAGTGTGAGATTTTATGGAAGCTTAAAAGGCATATTTGAGACAAGTCTTTGAGAAGACTTGAGAGTAGAGTTGATTGAAATCACCTTGAGTTAAGGTTTGGGGCAGATCTAGCAAATTTGATTTGAGATTTAGTCAAGCTTTGAGTTAAGGCTTGAGGATAGATATTGAGGATATATTTGTGCTATATTGAAGGATTATGTTTAGTATAGATTCAAGGACAGAGTTTGGTGCAAATTTGAGGATAGGTTTGTGCCAGACCAATGATAGATATTGAGGATAGATTTGTGCTAGACCAAAGGACTATTTTTAGTATATATTTGAGATAGAGCTTTGGAGGTGAAATATTTGAGGACGAAGATCTCCAGCCAGAGCAGGGAGGATATGTGTCTTCTATGGATAGAGTTCCATTTTCTAAGGGCAGTGGAGGTAGAGGTCTTCTAGAGGATCACCAGCCAAAGCAGAGTTAGAAGATTGGTGTCTTCTATGGATAGATATCCACAAACTTGATTTAGGGGCTTGGTGTCTCCTTTGGATAGAGGTCCATAAACATTGTAATAGGGAAAGGATTCCCAAGAGATTGATTGAGAAAGTTTTAGTAAAATATTTTCTTCGTGGAGTAGCCCACATTGGGTGAACCACGTAAATTTTTGTGTCTCTATTATGTGTGGTGATTTGTGCATTGATTTGATTACTACTATTGATATTTCTATATATACATTGCATAATATTGATTGGGAAAGAAAAGTAAAAAGTTGTCTTATACTATTCACCCCCCTTCTCAGTATAAGCTTATGTTATTCAGAATTTTGACTTCAAATAGGGTCTTCTTCTCAATATTATGTTTTTCTTGAGGTCTTCATTAGATTCTTATTTAGGGATTTAGCACTCCTTGTCAAATTCTTCTTCTAATATTTGGAACTCCTTTCCAAATTCTTCTTCTCTTGGGCTTGTTGATGGATGGCAATAATTGTCACAAGTTCTTCACTATCATGAGCTTCTCCTTAGTAGTGGATTTCTCCAATGGGTTCTCTTAGGAACGCTTTTGATGATGCTTCTATGAGCTCTACAACAAGGCTCTCCAATCCTTCTTTCTCTTCTTCCTTGATACCTCTCCAATGTATTCTATCTTGCAGCTTCTCTGGTCTTCTAACTAAGACATTTTCTTCAACCTTCTACTTTTATAAGTGTTGATGATGAGATCTTCTTCTTGGATATTTGATTCTACTACTTTTGGATTTTGGAATAGGATTTCACTGGCCCTTTCTCTTTCTTCTGCAATTTACAAGCTTTTATGTATATCACAAATCTCATATTTCTTGGACTCTTCTTTGGATTCTTTCTTCTATTTCAAGTATTCTTCTTCTGAATCAAGAATTATTTTTTGAAGTTTTTTTCATAAACTCTTCTTTGGAGTTTACTTCTGAATCAAGAGTTTATCTTCTGAAATAGGAATCCTTCTCTAAAATTTTCTTCAAAATTAAGGCTTCCATGGCCTTCAAGATTCTATGGTATTTTTTGCTTAAAGGCTTCTCTAGTCTATTCTTCTTCTAGGTTTCTTTGGCCTATTCTTCTTCTAGGCTTATTTAACCTTTTCTTCTTCTGCATTCTATAGATATTAATCTTGAATGGAGATCACCAATCTCCTATCTCCTCCTATGAATCAATTTTTTGAGTCTTCTTTCTGGTTCAAGAAACCTTATCTAGAATTTTCTACTAGATTAAGGCTATTATGGCCTTTTCTTTTGATCAAGGCTTCTATGGCCTTTTCTTATATAAATTTCTCAATCTAGCAATGGAGATCTCAAGTCTCCTAAATTCACCATGACTCTTCTTCATAAGTCTTCTTTCCTACTATTATTTTCTTGCACAAGGAACTAATATTTGCATGAGGAAAGCACATCAAATGTTAGGCAAAAAAGTTGAAATATCCTAACTTTCTATTGTAGGAGGTGTCCCAATCATCTGAGAATTAATTTTCTGCAAAAAAAGAAACTTTGGGCAATAGTTAATAAATTCTAGACATCTTAGATGGTCTTCACTATTTCATCCATCAAACTAGTGGAATGAATACTGAGTCCTAGCATTCACGAGTTTTTTTGCAACTCTATGGAAAGACTCTAGCTAAATATAATCTCAGGTTTTCTATAACTGAGATTTATTTTAGTCTTCACTTTTCTGATCCTATTGACTACTATGGCTTTTTCTATCAATTAATCCTAATGGTAACTTTTTCATGCAACGGCACTCAATGGTAGATACAGTTTGCAAATATGTAAGTAAATAGTATGAATGGTTACTCTCCCTATTCCTATTGACCTACTAGAATTCTCTTATGATGGATGTATGTCCTCCTATCTTAAAGCATCATGGCTTTGATACCACTATTATATTTTAAGGATATATGTTGTGGAGAGATCTAATACAAGGTCCAATGCAATATAGGAAATATGAAAGAAAGTGAAACAACAATATGACTGATATATACTATAAATAGAAATTATTAAAATATAATGCAATATGGATGAAATGATCACTCCATTAATATAATCTAAAGAGCTACATTGTACTCCATACAAAATTACTTGACATATGAGAAGATATATATCTAATATGAGAACTGATATCTATTCTACTACTATGAGGTCCTTTATATAGGAAGATAGATTTTGTGGCCAACACTCTACCGAGTTGTACAAGGGGACACCTTGTATTACAACTTGCACATACCACTTATGCATTTATTACATTGCTTCGAGTAACTAGATAACTTCCCCCTAAAGTAATATCCTATCCTAACTATGTACCTAAGGTGGTATATTTACATGAACCAAATGAAGTAATATAATCTAACTCTAACACATGTAACATATTTACATATTTATATTACATTTTATTTTTTTTAGTTTTCTGTACAAAGAAAAAAGAAAAAATAAGAGCAGCAACTCATAACACGTTCCCAGTCAAAGGTCAAAAGAGTCAAACCAAAATTTGTGCACTAATCCATTGCATGTTCTGTGCCACACCTAAAAATAACAAAATAGAAACTGATCACGATCCATGACATTCTCTAGGTCATGACCAATCAACGAGCAAGGCATCACTTACAAGCTGCATAATTTTTTCTACCAATTTGAAAATTGAAGCATGTGTCTAAGTGGTGGTTCATCTACCACATTAATGGAAAAGGATATTTATGCAATTATTTAAAGCTAGAATGCAACTAAGCTTAATTTTATATATGGTTCCAAATTATCAAGAGGGCTAATAGTTAGCTGAAATGAATTTGCAAAAATTTTGAGAAGAGCAATTTCTAGGAGATTTTTTAGAGATGCACCAAAAATTGAAAAGCAAGCTACTCAGTCGGAGGGTAGTGAAGTTGTGCACTATGTTGATTAATAATATGTAGTAGCTGATACAAAAATTACATGGAGAAAGAGAAATCAATGATAAATTTTTGCAAGAACAATCTATGATGCCTCAAGGTATTTGTGCCATTCATTCTCTTTTGTCATTCTATATATGTGATTTTGTGCATCCCTATATAGAATTGATTTCTACCATAGTTAAGTTCTATGACCCTAGGAAAAAAGTAGTAAAAATAGTCCAAGGTATAACCCTTTTTAGCATAACTATACAAGCTTATCATGATATTTTTGCTATGTGTAGATACCCACCTATAAATCCCAAGCCCTTTGACCCTCAAGACCAAGCTAGGTACTATTCTTTGAAGGGTCATCCACAGAATGGTGAGCATTTCAAAAAATTGTTTACAACAAGTTTAAAACTATAATATTTAGAGACACTTTGTCTGGTGCCCCAATTTCCACCAAGCATTTTACCTACCTAGAACTCTTTACCATGCTAGCGTGCCTGGTTGGTTTAGATTCTAACCAATATGTAAGATATTGGTAGATATCCATTTTTTATTACATTTCTAATGAGAAAATATAAATAATACCAATGGGATATGAGAGTTTTAGACCAATTTACTTTGATTGGTTGGATTTCCTCTCCAATAGAATGCATGAGAAGTTGGTAACCATGAAAAAAGGTTTAGAGGCCCCCTTTTTTAGGCACTACTCCAATTTGGTGTAGATTTTTCTTAGTTTTGTAAGGTAGGAGATGCCTTGGATCCCAATAATAGATAAGGATGATAATGGAAATCCTATACCAGTCTATACATGGATAACTCTTCTGAGGAATATCGAGTCTTACTATAGATTTAATATGGAATTTTTAGGGCTAGCCTTAAAATTTATGTATGGTCAATATCCCAAAATTCCTCCTCTAACTAAAGAACTGCTATGAACAAAGTAAGCTGAAGAATTATACTAGTATATTTTAACTAAGGACATAGTCATCATACTTTATGACTTCACTGGGAAACAATTCTTACTTCCATATTTTGTCACTAGCAGAATGTTGGCCTTAGAATATTGTAGGCAAGCATACTACATCAATGACACCTTTGGCACTAGGAAATGAAGAAAATGGATAATAGTTTATCCTTTCAATATAGATGATATCATAGTGATGATTAAGGATCAACATGAATAGATTACTTAGTACTTGGAGAGACTTGATCTTATTTATCTTTCGTAAAGATGGATATATGATCCAGATAACAAATTTGTGGAGAAGCTAATTGACCTCAATGGAGAAATATCCCTTAAGTTTTAAAGTACTTCGAAGCCTCAAGTTGAAAAGCATAGAAATAAAAAATAAATCTCTCCATTAGAGTGGAATATCAAATAGATGGAACAACTACCCCTATGGAGAGACTTTTATGAGTAATTAGTTGATTATGAACCTAAAAATAAAAAGTCCCACCAGCTAAAGGAATCTAAAATCAATGAAATGTAAGAAAAGCATCGTTGGGATGAGGGTAAGATCGTAGAATGGTGGAAAATGAGAGTAGAGATAGACACTATAAGAGCCAAATTTGGCCATCAATAAGACACTAATTTCTCAAAGCTATATAACAAACATGTTAAGACTTGAAAGACCAATAATGGTAGAAGCCTAGCATTTAGCTACCAAAGAGCTAAAATAATGAAAATAGAGAAAGGTAAGGCCAAAGGTAATAAGTTAGGAGAGAAAGGAAGGAAAAAGGACCAAACACCTCTAGATTCTCCCTCCTCACCTTCACAACAATATTTTGAGGATACTACAACAATTTCCCCACCAGTAACTAAAGAGACTTAGTCTGCTTTTCAACCTTCACAGGAACAATTACAACAATACTCTATGGGTGTTGTAATGATGCAAAATATGCAGTATTCTAGTGGTGGTCTTTGCAAATATGAGACAAGGAATACATAAAATATTTAGGTAGAGAGAATTCCAAAACGTCTTTCCTTGGATGGATAATTTTCTTCACATGAACTAGAGAAAGCAAATAATAAGATAGCTTCATATTCACTCCTATCAAATTTACCACAACAACTCTTTCAAAGTCCTTGAATATCCTAGTTTTATAGGTTGTTTATCTATTACATAACAATAATATGATACTCAAGGGGTTAAGCCTTCAAATCCCATTGTATTTAAGAGGAAGGAAAAATATTCAGTAGGGGAGGTCAAGAAAGAGGTCAATAAGAAGAAGAAATCATATCAAGCACAAGTAGTCGAATAGATTCATGTTATAACTACAAAGCAACCAGTCCAACAGACAAAGCAATGAAGTGTAGAGGACATATTTCAACATCCAACTTTGGTAAGCAGAGTTATGAATCCTATCCCTTATTCTCCTTATCCTTACCTAAATTAATCACCCTTCCATTCTCAAAAGCAAATGGAACAAAAGGTACCATCTCCACATCATAGTTCCCCACCATTTTCACCAGTTGTCACATCATCTCATGTCATTCCATTTCCACATCATTCATCAAAAAATTTTATGTCCTAATTGTTTATTCATACTCCTTCACCTCTAAAATCATTACTGGTTATATTCATAGGGGGACAAACACTTCCATCTTCTCCACCATCTACCATAATTGTAACATCTGTTACCATTTCAACACCTATTACAACCCCTAAAATAAGAATGGATTCCACTATTATTACTGCCACTCCCTTGATATATGTGCCAGGTCCTTTTTTTCCCCAACTCATCACTGATTCTACTCCTACAAATCATCCTACAATAGCTTCTTTGTGGAAGGTTAAGAATATCTCACAAAAGATCCAAATTGTTTGGGGCAAAAAATTAGCCTACCCTTCAAAACATGTTATTTGTAATATGAAGACTATGATTGTTGATCTTATGGTAAGAGAAAGAACAAAAAATTCTCTCACTTCTCTTATCAACAAACTAGAAGAAGACATAATTGTAGAAGATTATCAACTACAAGAACATACTGAAGATATTACTCAATTGCCCATGGAGGATGAACTGGTTATAGCTAAGGCTCATCTTGAGACCATTTATGTGCAAAGTGATATTTGCAAATAGAAATATGAGGAGTTACAAGAAAATATTGAAAGTCTATAAAAATAATCAACAATTAGAAAAAATATGGAAAATATTGTAAGAAATGAAGCCATTATTTGGCAAAAAAAATATCAAGAGACTATCAAATTCAAGGACCAAATTAGCTAAAGAAAAAAATGAGGCCCAGTTTAAAGAGATACAAGCCTTAAAACAACAACTTCAAGTCAAAAATGCTAGAGCTACAGGTTTCTCTAAAGACAATGTAAAATAGATTAGAAATCAAATATGGTCTAAAATTCTAGAGAAATACTCATAAATTCAGCCTGTGATTAATTACATGGATGAGGATAACCATTTGTTGTATGAAACCAAGGGAGACTTGGAGAATTTTAGTGAATAACTACAGCCAATGGTGATACAAGTAGAACAGATGTATAAGCTATCTGAGAACAGATTTAATACTGCTACTAAACCCATCTTAAATAAAGCATGGAATACTACAATATTAGGAGCCAAAATTATTATCAAGAAGAATAAGTTGCTTCAAAAGGGATGGCTACTAACAGATAAAATTGAGGATAAGCTACAAGAGATTGTGGAAGTCAACAAAGAAACGATGCAGTATGGTTTTGAAGGGTTCTAAAATGAAAACAATATCCTTTTATCAGAAGAAGACCTTCAAACTATTATAATATCAATCATGCAAGATGAATCTAAGATAGATGCCTGGGAGGACCCAATCGATTAGGATCAATTTTATCAATTGATAATATATTTAACCAGGCTTAAATATTTTATGGAAGTTTTGGTAGATAAGGGGCATTCTATGTCCTATGAGGAGACTTCTAAGCTACAATTTGTACATCAGTAGCTCAAATAAATTGCCAAACCCACCAAATCATCCTAGTATTAAGCCTTGGAAACATTGAATCATATGATTCAACTATTTGGAGCAAAATTTGATGAGAAAAAATGGCATGATGAAGAAGAAGAAGCCAATGCAGAGGAAAAGGTCAAGGAAGAAGAATAGAAGAGTGAAAAGGAAGAGGCTATGCAAGAAAATGAAGTATAGGAAGAGACTCAATAAGTAGAAGAATGAAGATCTCTCATTGAGGAACCTGAAATAATTTTGAGTACTAGAGCTATCAGAGAGACCCTGGGAACATATTTTGTGAATGTGTTTTATCTTGAAAAGTGTTAGAGATAGTAAGGAAAGTATGAACAAGTAGCCTTCATGAGAAATTCATGCCATTTAGCCTTTAAGAAAGGAGAAACCTTACTGAAGATGCATACATTTTTACCTATTATGCTACTTTTTAATGAACCATTATGCATTGAATAGTGTTGATTAACATCTGATTGGGTAACAATCATTAAGATGCAATATCCTAAGGCATGCTCAAACTTATCTCTCACATTGCTTCCATATGAACCATTATTCTCTATATATCTTCATAAATATCTAGGAGAGTGATGATCACAAAGAAGATATACCTTGAGACAAAAATTATAGCTGGCTATAGTTCATCCCTTCATTCATGCACTTATTCTATCTTCCTCCATCCAACTCCATTCACACTCTCTTATTTTCCCATTATTCATTCATCCACTCATTCCATTTCATCCATCCATATATATATTTTCATTACCCATATTTTAACTCCAGTTTCCCAAAGGATAAGACTCTAAGTTCTCAACTTTACCAGTAAATCTCCTCAAGAGGCACCAAAATGTAGGTCCAAAAAGACCACATAGTTAGAAAAAAAAATCAAAATTTATCTAAGACCTAAAAGGTGCTCCAAACTGTGGCAACGGCTTAGCACAACATGCTCTAGATTCTGGTCAACTTAGTCAAATGAGAACTTTGTGAATCTCAAATGGTAGCTTAGATCACAAAAAGGAGAAAGTGGCTTGCAACAAAGTTTTACACCGCATGGCACAAAATATGGTACTACACCGCAATCATTGCATTCAAATATGGCAATTCTACATCCTAAATCATGGCTTAGAACATGGTTCCATACTGCACGGTCCAATGCATGTATTTATACTACGCATCCTAGCACATTATTCTATGCTAACGATCAACTTGGTCAAAATTTTGAGTTTGATAATCCAAATTGTAGGCTAAAGCATGGTTCCCCACCATGCACTTCGAATCATGGTTCTCAATCTGTTGTTCTACATCACGATCAACAAGGTCAAAACTACTACTTAGAAGATCAAAGGAGTGGCTCAAAAAATGGTTCCACACTAAATGGCCTAGAGCACATTCAAAATAACATCTAAAAATGATCAAGGCTACTTTGCTCCAGGTCACAATCAAAGTATTCAATATTTTCAAATAAGAGCTTCAAGCACTGGCTTAGAACATTGTTCTACACCACTAAGGAGGAAGTAGGGAAAAGGTTGTGATTGTTGTTAGACATTTTGAGTCCCTAAGCTAAAAGTTGTCATTGATGTCAAAAGGACCTATGTAAGTAAGCACTATGATTTTTCTCCACAAAGAGCTTCATGAGAAGCAAAGGTTTTGATCAAAGGTTTAAGAAGGGATGCATGGCATTTGGTTCCAAAAGGAGCTTCAAGGGAAGCTTAGCAAAAGGTTTTTATGAAAACCAAGGAAGGCAAGGAAATGTTTTATTTAAAACTATGGATGGCAGATTTGAAATGGGTTTTTCTTAAAACCCAAGTTTGTTTTTTGTTTCATCGAAAAATGTGCCCCGATAATGCAGAAATTTAATTTTAAAGGTTTAGTTTAAATTTTAATTTATTTAAAATTTTAATTTTAATTTTAAAATTAAATAAAAGAGTCTTCCCGCCATGTCCGCCGACATCGTATATTTTATCGTGCAAAGGTTTGAATATTTAAAGGGGTTGATTTTATCAACCAAGAGAGAGACAAGAAATATTATCCGCATTCGATTATCCCCTCCTTCGCAATCATCGATTCCCCCCTTCCGATTTCGTTTGTGCACTGCACGTGGAACAAGGGAGCAAGTTTCAAGGCATAGGTGGAGAGGATAGAAATATAAGTCTCAAAGGCTTAAATCCTCTATATGGGAGTTCTATCCAACACGGTTTTTGGATAGTGCGCTAAGGTGCACGACAAGGAGGATCGTGAGGTCGAAATCACTCGAAGCCATTTTGCAAGGTATGTCATAATTCGATCACCGAAATTTTATGGTGCATGAAATATTTCTAATTTGCTAAGGTTGTGTTAAGCATCGATTTTCACGGAGAGTATAGTGGATTTAATTTTTTCACATGGCTAAGGTTTGATATTTTATTAATGTGGGATATTGCCGAAGAAGGCTTTGTGATTACTAAATGCAAAAGTGTTTAAAGGAAGAATATAAAATATTTGAGTTATTTTATGGTATAAGTGGTTTCTGGAGAAATAAAGGTCATGTTATGCCCTAGAAAATTGAGAGGTCTTTGATGTTTTTATTTTTGGAAGTATATCATATTATATATCATTGGAAAGCTCTTTTCGAGAGCTACTTTTTTAGATTACTTAGAGGGAGAAATAAGGTGTGTGCAAGAAGATATTTCTGGTTTTTTCAAGGAGTTCCAAAAGTAAGTTTGATTTATTATTTTGAGGGATTATTTCTTACATAAGAGGTTTTGGTGCATTTTTATTGAGTAGGATTAATAAGGTTTTATTGAGATATTATTTTGATTATTGTGTTATTACTCATGACCTCTAACCCTTGTTGAGATTGGAAAAATAAAGTGTGTTGAGTGTGGCAGATTTAGTGGACAACTCATAAGGCATCAAAAAAGTATGGACAATATTCTTCATTGACTTATATGGGTGATTGATTTCTAAAAATATATTTGGAGAGAAAAGGATTGATTGTGGTTGCATTTTTTAGAGTTTTTGGTTAATGCTTCAAGGTTTTTTGAATTAAGAGTTGTGATTAAACCTTGTTTTATAAGCATTGTTGTTGAAGCCAATTTGTTGTGCAAAGAACTTGAACTTGAGTTAGAAAAGAACATGAGTATCATTGTTATGTGAGATTTGAGGTTAAGCATTGTTAGAAAAAATTTGAGTTGGTTGATATATTCTTGGACTAGGGTTTGTGAGAAAGGGTTGTTCTTTGAGGTGTTTGGTTGAGTAGAGTTGATTAAGCCTAGTCAAGTGGATGCATGTGGTTGTTCAAGTTCCATGAAACAAACTATTCTATATTCTGGATTTGAGTTGAGATTGAGATTTGAGAATAGAACATATTGAGTCTCTAACAATTCTCTTTATGCTTCTATGAGATTGATTTGAGTTGAGATTGGGATTTGAGTATAGGACATATTGAGTCTCTAACAATTCTCTTTATGCTTCTATGAGATTGATTTGAGTTGAGATTGTGATTTGAGTATAGAACATATTGAGTCTCTAACAATTCTCTTTATGCTTCTATGAGATTGAATTGAGATATTTATTAAGCATTGAGTATAGAACATATTGAGTCTAACAATTCTCTTTATGATTCTATGAGATTAGACAAGTATTTGAGAAGGCTTGTGGACTGATTTTGAGTAAGATTTTGTGGAAGCTTGCTATGCATATTTGAGCAAGTCCTAGAGAGGACTTGTTGAGCAGATTTGGACAAGTTTTGAGTGAGCTTGTTGAGCAAATTTGGATAAGTTCTGAGTGAGCTTGTTGAGCAAATTTGGACAGGTTCTGAATGAGCTTTTTGAGCATATTTGGACAAGTTTTGAGTGAGCTTGTTGAGTATATTTGAGCAGGTTCTGTGTGGACATGTTGAGCAGATTTGAGCATGTTCTATGTGGACCTATTGAGCAGATTTGAGCATGTTCTGTGTGGACCTGTTGAGAATATTTGAGTAGGTTTTGTGTGAACTTATTGAGAAGAATTATACTAGATCGAATGTATTGTGTTTAGTGTAAGAGATTGATCAGAGTTGTGCTAGACCGACTAGATTATGTTTAGTACAGTATTGAGATAGAGCTTTGGAGGTGACAGAGCATAGAGGACAACATCTCAGTGGATAGAGATCCATCAGCCAATACAATTGAAGATATATCTGAGTGAGGAGTCTTCAAGTGGAGAGAGATCCACCAGTCAATGCAGCAGAGAGACAGAGTCTTCTAGAAAATCACTAGCCATAGTAGAAGGGAAAAGAGTTCTCCTATGGAAGAGATCCACAAACTTGATATTTAGGGGATCAGCATCTCCTTTGGACAGAGGTCCATAAACATTGTAATTGGGAAGGATTCCCAAAATATTATTTGAGAAATATTTAGAAGAAATATTTTCTCTGTGGAGGTAGCCCACATTGGGTGAACCACATTAAAATATGTGTCTCTATTGTGTGTGATGATTTGTGCATTGTTGTGGTTATTGCTATTGATATTGCCATTGATTATATTGATTAATATTATTTGGGAAAGAAAAGCAAAAAGTGGTATTATATTGTTCACCCCCTCCCCTCTCAGTATAAGCTTATGTTCTTCAAGTGTCTCCATACCGTGAGGTGTTGCAGATCACAAGGAAGTGTGCCAAGATTTCAAATGAGTTGATCCCATCCGTTCAATAGAATATCAACAATCTACATACAAAATGGCTTGAATCACATATAAAAATAAGATTTAACTCAACATAGGATAGCAAGTTGTTCAAACTTATTTCTAAATTGAACCGAACAAGAATATGGAGTGATAGAAAATCAATATGCATGAGTTTTTTTAGTTGTAAATATATGGTAGGGCAACCAAGGCAATAAAAATGTATGACCTTGATTTCATATTATCCAGATCTACAATCAGGAGCCATGAGAGCCGAATAACTTGCAAAATTCAAGTTACAGGAGATTGAAGGATGTCGTAGTTTTCCTCTTTCTTAAATCAAACAGAAGGCTCCACAACAACATATTGCTAATCTAGCACTCCAATTCCTTTGTAATGTTTCTCATTATTGCAATCTTTCAAATTATTGTAAAAAAATAAATAGAGGTTAAACCCTCACTTTCAAGGGTCGGCTCTAAAATGCTTGTTGCCCTACTATGTACATTTTATATAAATCAATAGAAGGAGCATTACTTGGATGTTTACCTCAAAATTGAGTATTATTTCTTTGATAAATTATCAATATTGAATTCATTTCTTCTACTACTGCTATGGTTATTTTATTTTGCTGATATTGAATTGCTAGCTTAGAGAAAATTGAAATGCTTGATTTCTAAAATGTATGCTTGTAAAGGATTCTATTTTTATTAATCAGAGTATCAATATAATTCTGCTATTTGAATTATTGATACCCTAGATGTTTGAAATAATTCTTGAAGTATTCATATGTGATTTATTTTTAAATATTATTGAGTTCGAATGTTATTAATCACAAGTATTGTCTACTAGAATTAAGTTTTAATAAGATCCCTATAGATGCCTATGATGTTAGCTTTATCCGTCCACTATTGAATCATTACTTTATAAACCCTTTCTTCTTTCTATCCCTATATTTACACATTTAACTGAGCTTAAATTAGTTAACATCCAATTAGTTGACAAGGTATACCAGCCTACTCTAGAGGTTGAATTAAAATCAATTTTGATTCATCCAATGTTGGGGTCAAGGCTATGATTAGCGAGTGCTCGCTTTCTTAAAACCATTTGTATATGATAGTCACATATTGAATTTACATTGATGTCAATTCAAATGCCAATAGTTCTCCTATTTCCATCATTAGAATTGCTTGAGGGTTCCAAGTTATTGAGACCTACTTTAGCTACCGCCAAAAAGGCTATTGAGTAATTACTTGATGTTATTTTGATGGTTGGGATAAGGCTTGTGGCCAAGGAAGCTTTAGATTTAGGATTAGTCAACAGTAATTTTTCCTCCTTGGTTGCATTCTAGATGGTCTTCTGTCTTTGACCACTTTGTAGGTAGAAGAGATGATGGCCCTCTTCATTTTTGCTTTAGGTAGGTACTCTTGCTCAAAATTGCCTTTGGAGGTAAGAATTTTCCATTGTAGTGAAACTTCACTACAATGATGATCTTCAAATCCCCAAAAATCTGAATATTTTCATCCTTAATCTATATATATTTTCTTTCCCTAAACCTTCAACCTCTCAGCCAATGCAATATTAATACAATTATATCTACTACTAGGGTTTATATAAATAATAAAATTTCCTTTGTAAATACAACCATGAACCTACAAAATAGATTTTTTAGATTCAAAAAACTCTTTCTTAGAATTGTTTGGCTTAATTGACACCAAATATATACTTCCTTTTACCTACACACTATAAATTAAGTACAAGATACACATGATAGATAAAAAAATACAAGACAAAACATAGAGAATTATTTTACAAAACATTTTAGAAGTTTGGTTGCATCCAATTATCTAGTTACTTCTAAATTATTTTACAACACACTCTAGAATATTGGTTGCATCCAATTATCTAGTAACTCTTGACTATTAACTAAACAATACCACCATATATTCCATTACATATAAATTATTGTTGTCCTCTCTTATTATCCTAGCCATCGGACAAGGTGTGGACCTATAATTAAGGCTATCGCATCTCTCATGGAGCAACACAATGAGGTTGGTCCTAAGAGTGCAAAGTTTGAATTAGTCGAGGGAATCCAAGATATAAAGGATTACTCCTTTACAAGATGTTATCTCGAGTGCATGTTTCCTAATCTAACAACTAAGGGAAAAAGTGTTAGAGAAAGAAAAAGTAAATATAGAGAAAAGGAAAAAAACTAAGCTAAAAAGAGGCAATGCACCAAAGATCAAATAAGATCCCCTTGCATAGAAACTTTAATCATAATGTACTAATGTGAATATTTCTTCATGTTGATATACATAAGCACATATTGAAATACAAGCATACACACACAAAGGAGATGATTCAACGTATGAGAACCAAATAGACACACATACCTCAAAAATATATATGTGCAAGAAAAATACTACAAATATTATGCCAGTAGTAGAGGTTTGTCTTACCCATGAGACTTCTCAATGATACACGTACTACTATAAAAAGGGAAATTAAGGGAGAGTTATACAACTCATCGATTATTTATAATGCTAAAACTACTACTTTTATAGATATAATTAAGGGATCTTTCCTTATAAAACTGTGTAGGATTTTTTGACAGTCTCAACTATTCCTTTCTAGGGATCCTAGATAAATGAATGGAGGTATCATCTTTCATATCTTTTGCTAGATTTAGAATTACCACTTTTGCAGGCACCATGTTTTTATCTTTATTAGATCACCTATTTTTCTAGGATTGTCGATCTGAAATGATCATGTTAGGTGATCCTTATCTTACCTTGGTAATGGTGTAGCGATTTGCCTCACTTACTTCTTGCGACAGTTTATGCACCATTATTTTTGCCTTGTATTATGATATAATTCTTTTCGCATTCTACTTCTTGGAGTTCTTGGTCGATCTATCAAAATAAATTTTTAATTCATTTGTCAAATCTTCTTGCTTTCAAAAACTTTATCCTGTATTATCATTTTGTCAAAATAGTTTTTCCTTTATTCCTTTGAAACTTTTAAAACTCTCAATCTATCTCTTCATTTGTGCCTCCAAAAAATTTTCATAGTATGACTCTTAGAAATTATATAGTATGGTCCTAATGTGACCTTTATTGCCTATTCACTTTCTAGTAGCTTTGCCTTCAAAATCTATCTTTCCCCAAGTTCTTTTAAGTCAAATTCATCAAAAACACCCTTTTAGATGCAAACTACAAATTATGGCATTTAGTCTATGGGGTTCTTGTTTTAAAATATTGCTCATGTTTACTACTCTACTATAATTTGGGCTCAATCCTCTTTTGGAGGAGTTGTTAATGCAGAGAGATTAACCCTGGTAGACCATATTTACTAAATATTGGAAAGTAGATATCTCATGAGATATCTTGATGATGATTTGTGATGATTCTTCATCTATTTTCCACAACTATTGATTCTTCCTCAACAGACTCTTATCATTGAATGTTATCTTGTGATCATGGTGGAGAGATAATATATGAAGCATCTAGGGCTATGAATCCAAATAAATAAGAGTGATAGCTAGATTTTCTAGCTTTACTATAATCATTGTTTGGATAGAATTGCCACAAATGATTGATTTGTTTTAGTTATCACCAAAAAATATCATTAGCTACCATCAATATCAAGGTTTGGTTCAAATGTTATTGAAAATACTAGGTAAACCTTTGTGAGGCATTAAATATGAGGAATTGGTGATTATCTTGGCCACACAACATGAGGTATATTACGTCTATCTTAAACCTTCAAATCTCTTCTTTGTTATTTTCTAGCATGGGATTCCTTGTAGTTGGCAATGATTCGAGCACTTCTCATTTTGCATAGAGTTCCAAGTCAGCTTCAAGTATGACTATCTTGGCTGGATGGTAGTGAATATTTCACTATAGCTTTGGTGGCTCACAATGGATCATTTTCTTGCAAGAGGGATGAACCCAAAAAATAAGGTCTTATCTATTGGTCATAGAGTTACTAAGATATAGCCTTGGCTATATGGAAAAGGATAATTTATATCGCTATTTGGGTTGAGAAAGGAGTGCTTAGTAGTCCTTTAATTTTTTTTTCTTGGGCTATATATAACTACTTATCTTAATTTGATTTTTCTTAAATGTGTGCTCTTTATTTTTACCATCCTTTCTCTTGACTTGGGTCTATCCTGATTTCCTTGGAGTGATGCAAGAATACCTTTTATATTTTTTGTGTGTAGGATTTTCATGATGTCGATTTGCTTCTCCTTTGTGCATAATCTCCTTGTATTTCTTTTACATTTATTTCAAGTTATGTGATTTGTACACAACAACTATTTTGATAATTTAATCATTAAGTTTTGATCTCGAGAGTATTTTTCTTTAATATTTGAGCAGCTTACTTTATTCCAAAATATGTCTTGCATAAAAAACTAATTAGTATATATATATATTATTACATGACCCCAAAAGGGTCATGACTTTCATGTTCAATTAGATTCTCAACCCATTCCTATGGTTTGATGTATTTTTGGGGGATTTGAATCCCATACATAAATTTCCCATTGATCCATCTGGTCATTAGGGATGAATGAGTGCATTCCACCTATCAAGGATTTTGAACTCTCTTCTTTCAACACCAAAATTTGATAAATATTTGGCCTAAATTTTGGCAAGTGCTACATGGTGCAGTAAAAATAGCTCTAATTGGATTTTAGATGTAATCCCATATCGAGTTATCAAAACCATGATAGACCAATCTAGATATAGATACCCTAATTTAGCAATAAAATATCCATATAGGTAAAGGCCAAATGAAGCTAGGAGATCAATTATTGTGATGTCTTGTGTGATGATTACACTTGGATATGCATTCAAGGCTAGCAAAAGTTCCTTTACTTCTAATTTTTTACTAGTACTATCATACGATTGCACTACCCTCTCATTGATAGGCTAATATTTTAGCCCTAATGCATTGATAAATCCCTTGGGCATAATAGATGTGCTCACTTTTAAATACATTAGATAGTTATGGATTACTTTATCCATATAAATGAGAGATGGATAAAAGGGGGAAGGCTTGGGCCTACTTTCTTCTAAGGTTAATATTTTAAAAACTACAAATGCTTGTTGCTAATTCTTATCTTTTTCTTCTTCCTCGAGTGCCCTCTTCAGATGCTTCTTATACTTGGGAATAGCCAAGGTATACCAAACTAGTATTGGTATTGTGGACCTTTTCATATTGTCCACCATGTTGAATTATCCAAGGGAGATAGCCTTCTAAGTGACATATGGTGGAGTTAATTATGGCTTTTCTCTAGCTAGTTGAGTGGCTCTAGTTGGTTTCGATCAAGGTGCTTGCAACCTCAAAGTTTTTGGGGTGCTTTTCTTGATGACTATCAAGACTTTTGGAGGTAGGGATGCTAGAAACCTAGAGCCAATGTTGGTTTTTTTGTCCTAGATACTTGAATCCTTTTCAATGCTTTGTTTGAATTTGACAAAAGGTATTGGGGTTCTTGGCTATGGAGGCATCATATCATGATGATATTATCTTTTTTGGGCGAGTCTATACTGATTACCAAGGGACATTAGATTATTCATGTTCTACTCCTTCATTATCTACTTCTTGGATCTCACTAGATAGTCTGATTGGACTTGTGTCCTATTGTACACCATATTTCCTACTCTACAATATATTACATAGATATATTCATCATCCCAAGTTACTAAGATTTGTTCTTGGGGATCATAGTTTGACTTTGTGAGGGATGAAGCTAATGTGAGTTATCTTGTCCCTTGGTTCTTAACTCCTAAATATGAAGTAGATGCTCGGGAAGGAATTATCTTGACTATTGTAGTGGTAAGAAGCTAAGAGATATCTCCTAGGTTAAATTTGGGTGGAGTAGGTATTTAGAACCAAGTAGGATAGAAAGAAAAATCTTCTACAAAGTTATTCTATATGAGTGCTATCTCCCTAGCATGGTTGGGGAATTCCTATTTTAGAGGGGTTGGTATAAACACTATTTGTTGATCCTGGCCTTGTGCTTGGCTATTTTTCCAATTGGTTTAGAAGTGAGATTTAGGAAAACCATTAAATGGGGTTGTGTTGCCTTGATTCACTAACGGGAAAGGAGGTCTTATATTATTTTTATAAGGCTACCTTTATGCATTATGCTCCATTCACATGGTTAGGACTTCATTAGTGACCAATGTGAGCAGTTTTTTCATTACTTTCTTCTTTGGTTCTTCTAAAGTAGATGACATTAGAGTAGGTGGGACTAGAGTAACTCTAGGTGATATTGAGGTCGCCTGAAAGGTTTTTGGCTAATAAACTAGGTGAGCTATTAAGGAGGTTGCATACTAGGGTACAAAGGCATGGTAAGTATAGGTTCTAGTCTTCTAATCTAAATCAGGTCATGTTTAGCTTGAATGACTATACCATAGATAATTGGTAGGGAGTTTCCACCTCATGCCTTGATCATTAATGATATTTTAGAATCTAAGTCATTCAAATGTATAAAATGCTATAGTTTGGGGAGGGTGAATATCTTTAGGTATTTTGCACCATGAATTATGAAATCTAAGGTTGAAATCATCTGCACCCTTCATAGGATATCTCTTTATAGATTTCAATTGTTCCAAGATGGACATCCCATCTACATTCTCACTAAATATTTCAATAAATAGAGCAGTGAGTTGGTCCCAATTAGATATCAAGCCTAGTTGTAGCATAAGCTACCATTCTCAAGCCCTTTGAATGAGGTTTTCATTAATCTCAAAGTCATGTTTTTCTTTGATATACTATGAAGCATACATAGGCTTACCATGTGGTTCAGATTCTCTATGGGAGTAGTTAAATCCTCCCTAATGAATTAAAATAGATATTTGAGAGAAAATTTTGGTATCTCCTCCACTACTTCATGTGGAGTATGAGTTGTCAAAGGAACTTTGTCATTCTAGGCAGGGAATATTCTAGGTGATGGTGTAGCAACCATGTTTTAGATCCTAGCTCTTCTTCTTTGTAGAATGGTGTTGAGTGGAGGAAGCAATTCTTGCTAAATTTTAGGTCTTTGATTTATACACTTATGAGTCCTTTGGTTAAAGTGGAAACGCCAAGTGAATGCAACCTATGCTATGAGAGTATATGGATTAAGGCCTTCACTGGAACCTTAATATGGTGTTCTTTAGTGTGGCTTCTTTTGGATGTTTGCCCAAGAAAAATTACGAGGTGAGTGATGAGATGCTTCAACAAGTAGAAATAGGAATAGACCCTCACTAGAGTATAAGCCTAAATTGTTCTTGTGATTGTGGGACCCAAGATAAACAAAAGGAGTCCCATTAAGTGTGTCAATAAGTTTTTTTTCTCTCTAATTATCTCGATTGTCAGATGGGGTGTGGACCAAGCAGTCGAGACATAGTGATATAATAAGCTCAGTCCTAAGAGCACAAGGTTTGACTTAGTTATAGGTCTTTGGAATTTTGACAAAAGCTATATCCTTTACAAGATGTGATCTTAGGTGCACATTTACTAATATAATAGCTTGGGGGAAAATATTTAGAGAAAGAAAAGGTCAAGATAGTGGACAGGAAAAAAAAACTAAGCTAAAAAGAGAAAATGTGCCAAAGATCAAATAAAATTCTCCTGCATAGAAAATTTGATCGTAATGCACCAACATAAACACTTCCTCTTCTTGACATGCATAAGCACAAATTAAAATGCAAGCATACACACAAAGGAGACGAGTAAGAGCATGATAATCAAACAAATTTGGAACCAAATAGATGTGTAGGCCTCAAAAATATTTATATGCAAGCAAAATATTACAAATATTATGCTAAAAGTGAGGTTTTAGGTTACCTGTAAGTCTACCCATGGATACAAGTATTTCTATACAAATAAAAATTAAGAGAAATACAACTCATTGATCCTTTATAATGCTAAAACTATTACTGTTTATAGATTCAATTAAGGGAATTTTTCCTCTAAAACTATGTAGGATTTTCTAACAGTCTCAATTATTCCTTTCTAAATGTGTTGGAGAATTGAATGGAGGTGTCATCTTCCATCACTTTGGTTGGTTTTGGAACTGCAACTTTAGAGGCACCATGCTATTATCTTTATTAGATCATCCAATTTTCCTGAATTGTCAAGCTAAAATAACCTTGGTAGGTGATCCTTGTCTTCCCTTAGTAATGGTGCAATGATCTACCTCACTACTCCTTGTATAAGTTTGTGCATCATTATATTCACCTTATAGTCTGATTTGATTCTTGCCTCATTCTAATTCCTAGAGTTATTAGTCACTCTATTGAAACTTTTCTTTATCCTTTTGTAAGATCTTCTTGCTTTTGGAAACTTTATCTTGTATTATTTGTTTGTCAAAACCTTTATTTTATTTCTTTGGGAGTTTTATAACTTTTGACCATCGAAAATCTTCACTATATTTTTTGGAACTTTGCTTACCACTTTTTACTTTAAGGTTGTACTATCGAAACTTTAGTCTTTTTACCTTAGTCAAATATTTTTAAAACTCTTGATCTCCCTCTTTATTTGTGCCTCCAAAACTTTGTCATAGTTTGACTCTTGGAAGTCAAATAGTGTGCTCCCAATGTGACCTTTATTTTCTTTTCATATTCTTCTAGCTTTGCCTTTTTACTCTATCTTTCCCAACATATTTTAAGACAAATTCATTGGAAACCCCCTTTTATATGTGAACTGCAGATGATGGCATCTAGTCTATAGGGTTCTCATTTAAAAATATTGCCCATTTTTACTACTTTTCTATCATTTGGGCTCACTCCTCTTTTGGATGAGTTGTTAGTGCATATATTTTCATGTAGGCTACCTCTCTTGATTTAATATGAGGAAGTAGATGTCTCAGTAGATATCTTGATGATATTTTATAATGAGTCTTCATATATTTCCCATAACTATTTATTCTTCCACAATAGACTCTTACCATTAAATTTTATCTTATGATCATAGTGGAGAGAATATGAATGAGGGATCTAGAGCCATGAACCCAAACAAATGTGGATGATAGCTAGATTCACTAGCTCACCTACAACTATTTTTTGGATGGAACCATCATAACTTATGGATTTATTTTAGTTATCATTGAAAAGGCTCATTAGCTACCATTAATAGCAATATTTTGTTCAAATATCATTGAAAATGCTAGGCCACTTCTATGATTCATTAAATATGAGGGCTCAATTATTATCTTGGCCACACAACATAAGGGTTATTACACCCATATTCAACCTTTAGATATTTCTTCCTAGTGATTTTCTACCATGGGAGTCCTAGTAGATGGCAATGATTTGAGGACTTCTCATTCTACAAATGGTGTCGAGTCAGATTCAAGTGCAACTTTCTTGGTTGGATGGTAGTGAATTTTTCACTACAATTAGCACAATACACCTTATTTTCTATACAATGACATATACATCATATTGTCTAGCAAAAAAAATAATTTACTCTCTTACAATTTTTCATACATTAATTTTATCTAAAACTTGAAGACCTCCCATAAACATAATAAGGAAATATGGGTCTCATGTACCTCTTTGGGTCTTATGGTTGATTAGGTACGTATTTACAACAAGGGTTTTTATCACTTCTTCCACTTTAATAAGGTACCCTCGCCATGCACCATTGTGCAACAATTATAATGTTGGAAACCTATTCATTCTACCTAGAATTGTGTTTATGCACAAACAACATGAAGGATTTTCAAGTAGATAATCCAAAACCATCTCAAAAAAAGGTTCTATTATGATCAACCCCTAACAAACCTTCTACAAAAAAATTTATGTGGAAAACTTGTAACCATCACCATACTATCTCTCAATCACCTAACCTACTACACACATGAGACTTAATAACCATCAAAAATCACCATTGATATAATGTCCTCTTTTACTATTTATCTTACTCCTTTGTGAAAATATTTTCCTATAGAATCCTCTTAACATGATTTTTACCCTATCCCATCCATATTCAGCATGTATTTTTATGGTCATATCAATTTTATACCAATAAAATTTTCACAATGATTATTTCCACCATAAATATCACATGGATATAAATCCCAATAGTTTGTTTTTATAGGTCTTTCTTGACTACATAGACTACAACAAAATCCTTGTAGTTGAGCATGTTTTCATACACCTATGCATGTCATGGTGGCATATAGAGTACAACACCCACATAGATCTTTGCAAATCAGGAAGCAGACATTTGGGTGAAATGCCCTAGTGGAAGCAAGCCAACCATGACCCAACCCCTCAAATGAGTGAATCATGGCCAAGCTATATGCTCCATCCTCTCCTATGGGAGCATCACTTGATGGTGGTGAGTGTGGATTTATCCCCATGTGTGGTTTATGTTGGTTTATTTTCCTTGTGGTCCCCATGTTAGCTCTAGGGTCCATTCTTTGCTCCTCTTGTACTGCCTAGTCTCATACTTTCTCAAATAAAAATTTCTAAAAATACCTTGAGCAATGATGTGAGAGTCTTGAGCCATTATCCCACATGTATCCCATAATGGCCCTCATGGTGGTATATAAAGCACAACACCCACATAGAGCTTTGCAAATTAGGAAGCAATCCAACCATGACCCAACCCCTCAAATGAGTGAATCATGGTCAAGCTATATGCTCCATCATATTATGTGGGAGCATCACTCGATGGCGGTGAGTGTGGATTTCTCCTCATGTGTGGTTTTTATTGATTTATTTCCCTTGTGGGCCCCATTTTAGCTCCACGATCCATTCTTTGCTCCTATCGTACTGCCTAGTCTCATACTTTATCAAATAAAAAATTCTAAAAATACCTTAAGTAATGTTGCGAGAGTCTTGAGCCATTATCCCACATGTATCCTACAATGGCTCTCATGGTGCTATATAAAGCACAACACCCACATAGAGCTTTGAAAATCAAGAAGTAGGCTTTTGGGTGAAATTCCCTAGTGGAAGTAGGCCAACCATGACCCAACCCCTCAAACTAGCGAATCATGGTCGATCTATATGCTTCATCACTCTCTTGTGAGAGCATCGCTTGATGGTGGTGAGTATGCATTTCTTCCCATGTATGGTTTTTATTGGTTGATTTCCCTTTTGGGTCTCATGTTAGCTCTAGGTTCCATTCTCTGCTCCTCTCGTATTGCCCAGTATTGTACTCCACTGATGAGACATGTAGGTAAAAATATGTTCGAAGTTTTGTAGATGTATCACTTTTTTTACGAATAGAAATTCAATCAAATATTTGTTGTTCCTTTCCTAACTCGTCTCTTTCTTTAAGTTTATAATCCCTAATTTTTCTTTCTTCTATTTTCTAATACATTTTTTTTTATGGTATTATGCTCTTCACTTGCACATAATGTGATCTGGTGAACCAGAAAACTTGCAACACTAGGAGTATGCTCTTCACTTGCACATCTGTGATCTAGTGAATTAGAAACTAGTTTATGTTTTTAGAGTATTGTTTTGCCATGTTTTTTTTTCATTAATAAGCCTGCTTCCTCATTCTCAAGGGCCTACTTGATGGTGGAACCATATTTGAAAATCATCTACCCCAAAAAAGACAATTATTTTCATGTGGTTAGCTTTGAGGAATAAGACTTTGACTTGGGAAGTTTTATAGAGGAGAAGCAGACAAGGTCCAAGTATTTGTATGTTGTGTCTATCATAGGAGGAAAACAACACATATTTGTTAATCAAATGCCATTTTTCTCAACAGGTTTGGTTAGAAGCTGAACAAATAAATGAAGTACAAAATATTTGGGAAGCAAAAATAGTGGAGGTATGCTTAAGATAGTGGTTTTCGAAAAAAGAGTTGAACCAATTTATTTCTTTACCATATCTTACATGTTGGGGTATATGGTTGGCACAAAATGCAACTATTTTTGAAAGGAAGTTAATTCCCCCATTTCAAGTCATATTTTAGGTGAGGACTTTGGTCTCAATCAACAAAGGGCTTGACAAACATAAAAAACCTCGACAAGTAGCCAATTTGCTCATTGAAAAGTCTTAGCCATGAGGTTTTTTTGATGGGCTAGTCAGAGACAATCATATTTTAGTAGCACGGGAGGCATTATGTTCTTCTCGGATACCCACTATATCAAATTTAAAGTAGGTCTTGGGATAAGTTCCAACAATTTTGCTAAGTTTCAGGCATTAGATTACTAATGAAGTATGTTGTGGAGAGAAATGTAAAAAAAATACATTTTTTTTTAGATCACTCTAGTCATCAATTGGATGAATAGATCTACTCAATTAAAAAATAATTTTCTTAGACCAGTGGAAGATGAACTACTGGAGGTGGTTTCCCTTTTTGAAAATATCTCTTTTACACATGTTTTATAAGGAATTAAATAAAAAAGCAGATAGGTTATCAAAAGAAGGTCAACAGGTTCCAGAAGGTTTCTTGCAAATGGAAGAGAACAAGGATGGAGTTTCTTTTTTCACCCACATATCATATCCCTAGTTTCTATGCTAGCTCTAGGTTTTTTTATTGTGGGCCTGTTTCATTTTATTAGAGCTTTATGGCAGTTTCTAACTATTTATTTTCTATTATGCTAGTTTCTTTTTCACTGATTTCTATCCAGGTTTTGGTCATGGAGGTTGTTTGGATGATTAAGTATTAATATATAGGGATATTTATTCTTATTATACTCATGTTATTTCGAAGATGTTTTCCTTTTCCTCTCTAATCTGCCCGACCGTAATTATATCTTGAATCCCAATAATCTAATTTTATCTAAATTTTTGTTTGTGCTAAAGCAACTGAAAAAAAAATGTAATTTTCTTTCATGCTTGAAATAATATTACAATTTTTTTCTTGTAAAAAAAATATACAAAATAAAAACCAAATTAAAATATAATAATTAAAATAATTAAAAAATATATCCTTTAAACAATTCAAACATTGTTTTTTATAAACATGCTCTTTGCCCCACACATAAAATTATCACCATATATCTTATTATATAAAAATACCATAATATATTTTATTATCTAAAAATTAAATAATACATCCTTATCCTTTACATTATTTAAACATTATTTTTTTTTTAAACTTAGTCTCGCATACACTTCCAATAATTTGAACATAAATATTCTAAAAACAAATCCAGAACCAAACCACAACTACTCCCCACACAAACCATTCAAACCCCACACAGATCATTCAAACCTACTGGCCTTCACGTCTCTGTGCACGGCCCGCTGGTCCCATTCCTCGTGAAGATAAACCAGAGCCGAGCCTACACCACAGTCAATGTTATACCTTCGATCCCAATCCAAAACATAACTATGCTGCTTCCCAAAAATATACTTATCCAGCGCCCGCCAACGAACATACAAGCACAGACCACCAGCAAGCATACACTGTTTTACAGAGCACGCTGTCAAATTCAATGGAAGCAGCGGGAGACACGATACGATACAAATTCAAACACCTTTATCCGTGCGCCGTTGTCCAAGCCCCTGATCGCGGGGGACCGACGACCCGCTTGATCGTCCCGCTCAACCAACACAATTTAAATAACATTAAACTTTAACTATTCCATTACTGTTTTCAAATTTGAACTTACAAATATCTGGTTTCCAATCATAATGATATATAGATAGCAGAGATTTTTCTGGTTCAGGCAGGCAGGCAAACATGCTGCTGGAATCCGCTTTGAGAGCTTTATGGTTTTATTTGACTGTCATTGTAAACCTTTGTTTTGTTAATGCCTGGATGTTGTGGATGGCAAAGAAGATATATACATGTGGCCTATTTAGCTTTATGGTTTTATTTGACTATCATTGCAAATATTTGTTGCTTTGCATGTTAATTTAGTTGCAAAAATAGAATGCATTTATGATAGAGCCGATTCTGATCCCATTCTCCATTAATACTAAGTCGGTGGAGTTGGGAACTATCAAAAATAAGTTTGAAGTCTGGTTCATGTTTTGACAAGCATAAATAATAGTCGATCGAAGCTAGAAGCAGACCGATGGTGGAAAATGTCTTTAAAGATACTACTTTTATTTTAAATTAGCTAGTAAGCTATCTCAAGGTGATCGTCGTAGTAAAAGAGGTTGCTACGTTCAGCTTAGCACCATAGAGAGAGCCTTCTGTTTTACAGATTATACCCATGTAGTAATCGACTGGGTGATTCGGTAAGATGGATATGGTGGAAGCTGATTGAAGTGAGACCATCCTGGTCGTAGCATGCATGTGATGTCTTCTAAATGAAATATATTTGGAAAAACCTGTAAGAGTGACACCTAGTGTATAGTTGTATTGTTCTACGAAAACATTAGAGAATCCTTTATATTGTAATTTATTACCTCTGCATGTAACATGTTTACTTTGGAAGGATCTAGTTTCTATCAATGGTAATCAACCAAAATGTGATTTTTTAATTCGGCTTGTTTGCACAGGTTAGAGGTTTAGAGAAATCTGATGATGGGTAAAGTTAGCTGAAAATGTCTCTATAGAATGGGTTATTGATAGTATAGCGTAAGCTTTTCACACCCAGTTGTATATATACCTGAATAATAATAAAACTCATAATTTTGTTTTATTTATTTTAGCCTTGGTTGTTCGTCTTGGTTTAGTTGAGAACAAATGAAAGAGGCATCTATGTAAAACAAAATAAAGGCAGAAACATACTTTATAGCAAGGAAATATTTTATGCGTAAATTGTATGTTGAACAAACTCATATAAGGTTCTCCTTGTAACCGTCTCTATGGATTACCATTTTATCATGGTTTGGTAAATAAATATTAATTCATAGTTATATGGCCAATTAGCAATATCTGAATATTAAACCCAAAAATGAGTTGGAGTGTGTTTCGTTGAGCTTGTTTACCAGATATAAGATATTAGAGATTCCCTAGAAAATTTTGGAATGGAATCTAAAACCTCACCTAGAGTTAATACAAAATTGAGAACAATGAAATGATTCCTTAAATAAATTAAACAAATATATAGTACTATGTAGATAGCAGTGATCTGTTTGTTGTGAGATAGAATGAGTAATTTAAAATTCTAGTTGGAGAGGAAGATGCCTGCTCTCATGGTTGAGTGCAAATTCTTTATTTGAAAACTATTAACTGTATAGAGACTTCTAAGACCAAGTTGAGAAAAAGGAGTTAGATCATATACTTAACCTAGTATTTTTGTTTAAAAAAACAACTCACAACAGTGGCAAAGTAAGAAAGGGTAAGTACCACGACCTTGTTCAACATGTTAATCAAGAGTTGAAACTCGGATGATGGTTAATGGAGAGAATCTATTAGTTAGGCTCCAAAAATCTCACAGAATCTTGTGGAAACCAAAACTTATAGAAGCTATTCTAAAAGTAAGATTCTACATTGGATAGGTGTAGAGTGTACTTAGATAATATATTATACCTTTCTGGTAATTTGAGTTTTTTTAATAAGAATGTTTTACTTTTATAACAATTATGAGGAAACATTGAGCTTTAATGTCGTCGAGGGAAAGTTGTCGCGATATCGCGACATGTTGCGCTGTCGCGGCCGATGTGGAAAAGTTGTCGCGATATCGCGACATGTTGCGCCATCGCTGCCGTCGAGGGGAAGTTGTCATTGAAATATCCTTAATACAATGATCAATGAAAAAGCTAAGTATGGTTTTTGTCATGATTTCGCGACCTGTTGCGCCATTGCGGCCATTGGAGGAAAATTGTCACGATTTCGTGACATGTTGTGTCGTCGCGGCTGTTGGAGAAATGGTGTCGCGATATCGCGACATGTTGCACCATCGTTGTCGTCGAGGGAAAGTTGTCGCGATATCGCGACATGTTGCGCTATCGCGGTCGATGTGGGAAAGTTGTCATGATATCGTGACATGTTGTGCCGTCGCGGCCGAGAGAGGAAAATTGTCACGATATCGCGACATTTTGTGCCGTCGCTGCCGCCGAGGGAAAGTTGTCGCAATTTTGCGACATGTTGCATCGTCGCGGCCAAGGGAGGAAATTTGTCATGATTTCGCAACATGTTACGCCATCGCGGCCACTGGAGGAAAGTTGTCGCGATTTTGCGACGTGTTGCATCGTTGTGGCTGCTGCTGGATTTTTGTCGCGATATCGCGACATGTTGCTCCGTCACGGCCAAGGTTGGATTTTTGTCGCGATTTCACGACAGGTTGAATTTTTTGCGGTCATAGGAGTCTTGTGTCGCAATTTCGTGACTTGTAGCTTTTTCGCGGACAGAGGTGAAGTTGGTGTTTGCTGTGTGTTTTCATGATAAGTTGTTGTAACTGACCTATCAGCTCTCTCAGCTAGCTTGGTATTGGTTCAAGAGATTTGGATCCAGTGCAAATCTTCCTCTTCTCTTGTAATCATGTGCTTTCATTGTTTTCGGCTGGGATGTATCTTATCCCAATTGTAACTGATCAATGTTTTAATACAAGTTTTTTTCAATTTTTTCAAAAAAAAATGTAGCACTTAAAGAACTATTGATAATAAGTGGATTTTCTATTCCATTTTGGGTCTTAGGAAATTAGACCTTCCACAATCTTAACCATTAACCCTGAATCAAGAATTGAAAAAAAATAAAAAACTGAAGAGGTCATCGGGAAAGGATGACTAATTGAAAACACTCAATGTCATTGAGGTGCAGGTTGCACACAACAAGTCTTAGAAGCAACCATAGTATGACAAAATTGGTTGAAACAAGTGACTTGGTTAGAAGTGATAACGACGGGTAGTATGGGATGCCACCTCTAGGTAGCTACCTAGGTTGTACTATGATAAGTCCCATGTTCGTTTGACTTAGCTAGTTTAGCCATAATGTTTAGTATGGAATAAAAAATCGTGAGTCATAATGGGCATGAGTAATGAAATCCAAGGTTAGGGTATTGACATGGCTCTAGTTGACTTTGGGAAGTGGACAATCAGCTAGACACTAGATATATGTATGCTAAATCCCTTATATATGATTATTGGAATAAGTCGACCAATTAGTTGAGGGTTCAGTATGATAAGGTATGGGGAATTACGCATCCACTCTTTAGGTGTTATGGGCCCTAAAGGATAAACCCAATCATGGTTCGACCCTCATGCCAGAACATAAGGATGATAAATGAGGCAATTTGACTCCACTAAATGGCACCTTTCACAGGATTTGGCCAATCTCATCCACTTGGATGGTTTTTTGCAATAGTCCTGAACCTAAAATTGGCATGATATGTCTTTACTAATTTAATGATATAGTATTGAATCATTGGGTGAAACAAAATTACAATAAAAAAGAAAGCACTTTTTAGATTTTAACAATAAATTGAAACAACCAAAAAATTACCGTATTAAAATTGCTTGGCCTATTTTGTGGTACAACTAGGTGGATAGACTTGGGTTGTTACATATGGTATCAAAGTAGAAGAGATATTTAGTTGTAGAACTCTGATTAACTTTTTTTGTCTAGATTAATAAAAACTAATAAGTTGACTTACTTATTTCACCTACAGGTCAAATGACACAAATGCTAAGAGGTGGGTATTCAAAAAATCCTACGGGAGACAAGGAGGAAGAAACCACCGAAAGACCTATGAGGGTACCAAGGTCAAGAATAATATGAGAAGGTCCTCAATGTGAAATAAGGATGAAACGGTTGAATGAGTCTCCTCCAAATGAGTCTAGTAGGGAGGAAGGAAACCTTGCAAAGGTTATGCAATTATGACAAACTCGCATGGACCAAAAAAGAGAATAAATGGCCCAACAATAGGAGTTGATTGTTCAACATTAGAAATTTATAGAAGACTTAGCTAGGGGAAGAGAAACTAGAATAGGTAGGGAAGAGGAAGCACTTAGTGAACCTACAGGATCCAATACTGGTAGGACCAGAGTGAGTAAAGAGTTGGATAAGAACCTGAAGAAGGTTGTAATATCTAATTTAATGGGAAAAGTGACAAGGATGCAACAAATAATTGGCTAAGTGAATTGAAGTCATATTTTTTCCTGGTTGTTTTGTCATCTAAATCTAAAATTGCACTGACAGTTATGAACATGACTGAAGTGGCCCTAGACTGGTGGAATTCCTATAAGAAAGGACATGAAATTGAAGTTGTAGATTTCAAGTGGGAGGAATTTTTTAAGGAATTCAAGAATAGATTCCTAACCAAGTAATATTATGTGGAAAAATTTGGGGAGTTTTCTAATTTATGACAAGAAAATATGTCAGTACAAGATTACCATCAAAAGTATATTCAATTGTTAAAATATTCATCCCAATATGAAAGTAACGAAGACATGAAATTTTAGAAATTCATTCTAGGATTGCATCCTAAGATCATGACGGTGGTGAATATGCAAAATTTTGTAGATCTTCCTACAATGTTTGACTTGGCATGGAAATAAGAAGCAAACCAATATATTAGAAAAGCATACTTCAATTATCATAAGCTATAGAAAAAATAAAAATATGTATGCATTTTTATAGATAGTGGATCAACTGATAGCTTTATTTCCACTATATTAGTGAGGGACATACCTGAAAGACCTGGGATTTTGGCTAGTGGTTGGAAGGTAGAATACGAGTTAGAGAAAACCTACAAAGTCAACCAATGTTTGTTTGAGCCTCACATCATTTTGCCACAAGGAAAAACTAATTGGCATTTTTATATTGCACATTTGCATGCTTTTGACATCATCTTGGTGTTGACTGGCTAAAACCCATAAAGCTCTTCTAAATTTTGAGGAAATATGGCTAGAGTTTTTGGATGGGTCTAATCAAAGGATTAGGATTCATAAAGGTCGTGGTGAAATTAGGCCACATTTGTTGATTGCAATGCAGATAAATAAAGCCATTAGGAATAAAGAAATGGTTTTGTAGTTAAAATGAATAAGAAAGAGGAAACTAAGATGGGATCAAACCTCTTCCAAAAGCATCTTGTGTTGGGAGAATTCAAGGATGTTTTTTTGGAGGACCTTCCTACGTTACCTCCTTAGAGAGAGTTTTATTTTTCCATTGATTTGTTACCTAGAGTTGTGCCTATTGCAAGGGCACCATATATAATGACTCTTAGTGAACTACAAGAGCTCAAGATGCAACTTCAAGATTTATTGAAAAAAGGGCTAATCAAGCCAAGTGTGTCACCATGAAGAGATCCTATCTTGTTTGTTAACATTTACGATGGAACACCCTTGATTAACACTGAGTATATCAAAGTCGAAACACAACTCATGACCCATTTAATCCAATTTTGAGAGAAACCAAAGGCTTCCATCATCTTTGATAAGAAGCTCCACTCCACCCTATCATATGCCTTTGACATATCTAATTTTATGAACATTCCTGTATTACCAAATGTTTGCATTGAATGGATTACCTCCTGAGCTAGAACCACACCATCCAAGATCTGCCTACCCTCTACAAAACCCCCTTGCTTCGAGGAAATAATGCTATGTAGAAGAGGTTTTAGTCGCTCAACCATTACCTTTGTGATTATTTTATATGTGACATTACAGAAGGCAATAGGTTTATAATCTGAAATATGCACTCCCTCCTCCCATTTTGGAATTAAGGAAATGAAAGTATGATTTAATGCTTTAAGAATTCGTTTACTACCTTTGGACTCCTCTATAAAAGCCATTACATCCTCCTCCAAATTGTCCCAGAAGGCCTAAAAAAATTCAATTGGAAAGCCATCTAGACCTAGTGTTTTTTTGGTGCTCATTCCAAAGACTATATTCTTTAGTTCCTCTCTATCAATGGGTTTAATTAGAGCCTAATTTTCTTCTTCAGAGATAACAAAGGGTATGACAACAAGAACTTCTTTTTTAGCCTCTTCATATTGCACCATACTTTCCTTAAATAGTTTTAAAAAATAATCCATTGAATGGAAATGCATACCTGGAATTATATCAAAGGAGTGTCTATTCTCATTTTGACGAGCTTCCATGTTGTTCGTCTGTCTCCTAGCATAGGCAGCCCGATGGAAAATTTTGGTATTTTTATCACCTTCTAATAACCAAGTGGTTCTTTCTCTCTGTTTCCAGCAGGTCTCCTCTTGGTTGTCAATGTCCTCAAACACTTTATGCAATGCATCATAATCTTATTTGAGATGCTCTATAATTATTTCTTCCCTAAAGTATTTTTGAACCTCATCCCATCTGGCCACCAATAAATCTCTTTGGACCTAGAATTTTGTCTTGTTAGCTCACCTCCATTGTTTCAGTTGATCTTTGACATAATGAAGTTTTTTGTGGAATATAAACATTGTTGTCCCATATGTTGGGTTATCTTCTGCCCACCATTGTGGAATTTTCTTTCGAAGTTCCTATTTTTGTAACCAAATTTTTTTAAATTTAAATGGTTTGTGGTGCTACACTGTCTTGGTCCCCCTTCCAACAAAATGAAAAAGTGATCTAAAATTGGACCCTCCAAAATCTGAAATTTTATATTCCATTTTACAAATGCCTCCTCTGAAACCAAAAAAACAGTCTAACTTCACCTTTCTGCTATATGGCTCCCTCCTCTTATTAGTCCAAGTATAGTTGGTTCCAAGGTATTTAATATCCACCAAGTGTAATGTCTGGACTTGGGCAATCATAAGTCAATCCCTTGGGTCGAAATATGGGGTTCCCCCTTCTTGATATCTAGAGGATAATTTAGCATTAAAATACCCAACAATGATCCAGTATAACTCTTCCCTTGAGACTCTCATGTTATGCACAACTTTCCATTGATGCATCTGATCATCTAGGTTTTGAGCCCCATAAAATTTGTGATTAAAACATGTTCATTTGTGATATTATTCCTAAAATGTGATGTGAGAACACCCCTCCAAGCTATATGTTCTATTGTATTCTATTCAAGAGAGTTGAGTCCCCTTGGGCAGCCACTTCCATATGACTAGCACCCCTACAAAGTCTATTTAATGTTTTACACATAAGATCCAACCATGTTTTTGTCTCCTAGATAAGCAAAAAATGTGTTTTACATTTTCTAAGAGTCTTCAAACAGCAGATTGATGGGTTCTACTATTTAAACCCCTAATATTCCATGATTGTATAATGATTGGTTACCTTGAGAGCAGTAAAAATCTATTGGTCTCATCGATCCTTCAGTGATTAGTTTGTCTCCTTGAACTTTTATCAATTCCTTATTTGATTTTCTACCCACTCCTTAAGAGCTACTATTTTTATATCTCTTTTTCACCTGAGTTATCCCTAGAGTTGGTCTTTCTCTGTTCTTTTCTGCTATGCCCATGATGACATCCTTAATTATTGGTTGCTCTTGGTTATGCACTATCAATGCCCCTACACTCTCTGATTGCGGTAACTCACTGCACTCGACTATCTGCTCTATGATGGGAGGAGATGAAAGAGGGTATTGAACATGGATGTTATTATTTTCATTATTCCCATCCACTTCTTCCATGAATTGTTTTTCTTCTTGTTCCATTAGTATCTTAAATATATCATACCTATTGGAGGGCTTGAGTTGGGTTTTCTATTTACCATATTTTTCTTTTTTCTTCTCCTTCTTTTGGGATGTTCAAATTCATCTCCCTATTCTTCTTTGTCCAAAGAAATATTGGTTGTTTCTTTATTGATTGTTGACTTACCCTCCTTAGGAAGATTTGAAATTCCCATAGGAGCCTCCATTTTTATTTTAATATTATTTGGGCAAGATCATGCCAAATATCCATATTTGTGGTAAACTCTGCATCTGAAGGGCAATGCCTCATAATCCAATTGTTGAATCCAAGATAGTCTTGCAAGTTCAAGTTCCACCTCTACCGACAAAGGCTGGCTAAGATGTATTTCCACACATAATATTGCATAAAAAGTTGTGTTTCCTTCCATTGTGTCTTTGGAAACACCCAAATGTCTTCCAAGAAAATTGTCAATAATTTACAATACCTACTCACTTCAAAACTCCATTGGAAGTGCATACAAATAGATCCAAGTTGGGATAGCAGTGGGTTTCATTTGAGGATCAAATCCCACTCTCCATGATTGAATAAATAATCATGTCGGACCATGATTCCTCTTTTCTAATTCGAAAGCCCTATTTCTATCGGCAAGTGAAGAAAAACTAACAATAAAATATCCATTGCTAATAAACCACAAAGAATACTCACCAAGAGGCTCCTAGTTTTGCCAAACCCAAGAATGCAAAAAATTTAGGGTAGGGCGAATACCCATGAATTTACAAATCAAATCATGATTGGATCTATATAAAATTGTTTCTTTGACCAACCTTTGCTCAATGACAATCTTTGGCCTTGATTCTGACTGTGGCAAGCATCGATTAACTCATTGAGATGTTGATCTATTTCCAGCAGTCATAAAGAGCATTTTTAATGTAAATTTTTATGCTTCTTCAGTCTCTAATGGAGATTTATCCTTTAAAAAATATGCCAAATAAATATGTCTCTCTAAAAGAGGATCTGGAGGTGTCCCCATTAGGCCCTCCTAGGGAAGAAATCTTGTCTTCAAATACATAGTAACCAGAAATCTCTTCGGCTACCCAACTGATGCCCTAGTTTTCTCTTCAAGAGATCTCACCCGTACAATTTTTGGATTAACAATAATGTTTTCATTCCTAGATATAAGCTTTTTAGTTTATGCAATTTTCTGCATTTTCTTTTATTGCATCTAATCTTGTAATGCTTTGGATCTAAGACTCACCAAGTCTCAATATTGAAGCTTCTATTTTTGTTTTTAGTTAGTTGTGTTCTTATCCAATTTTTGGAATATTCTAACCTTTTTGGGTGGCTTCTTTTGGCCACTACGAGTTGCAAATTTCTGTGTTTCAATAGTGTCTTTAGACACTTAATACAAATTAGATTTTGTGCCCTTCAAGAACACAAAAAACTAATTTCTTTTGAAAGTAGTATAATAGTGCAAAATAAATCTAATATAATTTTTTAATGCACTAATAATTTCACCTTATCACTCCAATTAACTCTCAAGATACTGCAATTTAATCAATATACTGCAACTAATCAAGAATAACCTAAAATGAATATTTAAAATTTATTCTGCAAATTTATTACAACTAATATTGTAGGACTTAGTCTTCTTTTCTATTTCCAAAGTAGATGATAGGTAGTTGATAGATATAATTCCAAAATCTAATCAAATCCTAATTGATGTGCAAATGAACCTTAAAAAGAACCTTTTCCTATTTGCACTTTTGAAGACTATAATCTACTTTTCTTCATGCAAATTTAATCCATATAAGGTGCTTTAATGAATCTGATAAGAAGTCTAATTAATTAGCTAGTTAGCACCAATAGTTACATACCTTTTTGTAATATTATGTAGCTCCTTTTGTCACTTTTGTAGAGAATGTGGATCTTGGTGTCTAAGATCACCAAGTTGTTGCTTCGAGTAGGGTTTTGCAGCTCTTTGTAGACTATTTTTGACTCCTTCACCAAATGATGGTCTCAAACTTTCTTTTATGAGCCTAGGATTTTGGTGGCTTGTTCTCCTCATGTAATCTTCTCCTTCTGTTATAGATTTGGAGAAGTATCTGTCTTTGAAGCGATGCCTTCTTGTTGTGAGAGGTAATATTCAAATCTCCTAGATTTTATGAGCTTCTTCTGTCTTCAAGTCTTATTTTCAAATTATGACTTCAAGAAGGATCTTCTATTCAATATTTTGAATGTATTGATATCTTTCACTGGATTCTTCTTCTACAATTTGGTACTCCTTGCCAAATTCTCCTTATCTTGGGCTTGTTTTTAGATGGCGATAATTGTCCCAAGTTCTTCACTATCAATGGCCTCTCCTTGGTAGTGGATTTCTCCTATGAGATCTCCTTTGATGATTTATTTAGTAAGGTTTTCCTAGTATTTTTTTTGGATGCTCAATGAGACCTTTCCAAGGTCTTTGATTTTGCAACTTCTACTGGTCTTCACTTGAGATCTTTTCAACCTTCTACTCCTGGAAGTATTGGCAATGTGATCTACTCTTGGATATTTGATTCTATTGCTTTTGGATTCAAGCGGGACTCTCCTAGTCCTTCCAAGTCTAGAAGTCCTTCAAT